>JADMNL010000032.1:67505000-68105000 GCA_016271365.2 Neoceratodus forsteri
TTCCCAACTTGTCCTCACCTAGTTCTGCCCCCTGGCAAGGTTTTCAGTATCCTGAAGGGGTCCAGTACTGGGAGAAGACTCTTCCTTCCTTTCCCTTTCCCCTCCCTCCTCTCTACCTAACTCGTCCTTGCCTGACTCTGCTCTCTGGCAGGATTCTCAGCATCCTGAAGAGGCCTAGTCTTAGGCAAGTTTCTCCAACACCTCCTTCTCCTTCCCTTTACCATCCCCTCTACTATCTCAACCCAACTTGCCCTTGCCTACTCCTGCCCCTTATTCTAAGTCCTCGCCTCATTCCGCCACTGGCAGCAGTCTCCTTGCTGTGGGGGTCAGTTCAGGTATGACTCTCTTTCCCTTCCCTATCCCTTACCCTTACCCTCCCTCTCCTGCCCCCCCCACCCCCTGCATTTAATCAAAGGAATCAGTTCACTTGCGCTAATAAATTGCACCTTTTGTTCTATCTGAGGTGCTGCCAGATTGCTCTAGCCCTGTGTTAACTTGCCCTTCATAACAGAATTTTTTTTGTTTTGCTCACTTTTCTCCAGTAATGTTCCCTCCATCTTTATCCTCTCCTTCCCCAGCTGGTTTCCCCTGTCTACCCCTCGACCCTCCTTGATGTCCCCCCACTGGACCTCATTCATTCAATAATTGCTAAATGATCTGCCTCTTAACTGTGATCCATTCCTGCAAGGAGTTGGCTCCAAGGCTACATTCGATTTCTGTACTGTGTTCCTCAGATATGCCACTTGTAATTTAATGCATATTCCACAGGTATGATATCTTTAATTGTATGTTATGTCACAAATGCGACTATATGATTATTTATTATATTTTTTAACTGTATGTCTTGTTACAAATGTAATTGAATGTTTAATTACTCTGATATGTTAAATGTTAATATGTATGTCTAATTCTTCATCCAATTGTGCCCCTCTCCCCCCAGGTCGCACCGGGAGACGAGCAACTTGTTGTTCAGTGTGCCTTCCTGGTGAAACATTTCAATAAATAAAAAAAGAGGATAAATAAAATGGTGCAGGGGCTGCATCATAAGCCCTATGAGGAGAGACTGAGGGCTCTCAATATATACACCCTGGAAGGGGGGGGGGGCATGATAGAGACCTATAAGTACCTCACGGGGTGAATATGGTATAGGAGGGGAATATTTTCCAGAAGAGCGGGGGCATGAGAGCAAGGGGGAACGGTATGAAGCTGGAAGGGGGAATTTAGGAAGGATGTGAGGAAGTGCTTCTTCACTGAAAGAGTGGTGCACACCTGGAACAGTCTTCCTGTGGAAGTGGTGGGTGCAAAAACAGTAATGGGCTTCAACGATGCATGGGATAGGCACAATTAATCTTGGTAGAAAAGCAAGGGGGAAGTAGCTAGAGATCAGGTAGGGCCTGCAGTGACAGTATAGGCAGGGGCAAAATGGCCAGACTGGGTGGGCCAAGCAGTCCTTATCTGCTGACAAATTCTAAGTTTCTACCAAGGCTGTAACTGTCGACTTCCCTGTCCCAACAGCCACTGCATGGTTACTTTTGTAGTGCAGATCCAGAAGCAAATGGTTTAATACCTTTTATTGGATCAACATAGATGTTACAAAAAGAACAAAGCGCAGGGCACAAGGGTGGCGTAACTGGCATTCTTTTTTTATTTCTTTATATATTGTTGTGGTTTTTCCTCTGCCATCATCAGTCCAGTCCTCAGGCCCAAAGCATACCCCCCGTGGTGACATGCCAAGTCCCATCCGCCATAAACCCCACCGTCTTTCTGGAGGGGGGTCCACACTGTGGGAAAAAAAAAAAAGACCTGCACACCAGGCACTTAGCAATGTTGCAAATTGCAAGACAGAAAGGTCTAAAAGTAGGCAAAAAAGTATTTATTTAAAATTACTAGCTCATACAATATGAGAACTGTGGCATAATGTACCCCACGCTTAGTGTCCAAGGCATGACGGTTCGACACTGAAACCTGAGAGAGTGGCCTGCCTTCATCTCCCTGTTTCACATCATCACCACCTGCCTCCCAGCAGCACCGCATAATGACCACTTGTCGGCCTCATGCACATACAAGTGATGTCTTGTGGGGGGGAGCCATCTCCCTAGCCCTCCACAATTGTCACTGTGTAGAAGCCTGGCACCTGTTGCTATGGTATAGAAGCCCGGCACCTTCCATTCCCGGCTGGGAGCACTCCTATACGTCAACACCTCCGCAGCCTCCCTGGGCTGCTGGGTGAGCTCCCAAATCTGCTTCTGAAGCGTGTTCAACACAACGGTACATTGCACCACTGCTATGCCATCACGTGGCCTGGCAGCTATCATCCTGATAGCCATGGGGTGCATTTTTCCACGTTTCCTCCTAACTCTACCTTCACGGTGCCCCGTGTCATGCCCACAGTCTGTAGCAAATTGGGTGGAAGGCAGAAATATGCACATTCTTGCAGCCTCCTTGACCTGTCCCAAGGGGTTGCTGTAGGAATGGAAAAGGGGCGCCTCCCTTCCTCGGCCAGGAAGCACTGTCATTGGTCACACAATGCCTAACCCTGGGTCACCTGATGAGCAGAGACCTGGATTGGCTTCTAAATCCTGTGTTGCTTGCATGGTAGTGCAACACACTACTGCTAAATCATCGGGGCAGGCAAGTCATCAGTCTATGAAATGTCCGGGTTTTGTACTTAAACAATGATGTCATCCACTGTACTCTGTGGAGGAAGCACAAAAGGGGGCACCACTGAGCTGGGGAGAAACTTACAAACTGACATCATAATGCCATGAGGTTGCCTGCCAAGGTACAGCCTGACCAGTGAGAGGCAGAGCAGCAGAGTGGGTAGAGGGCCCCATGGATCAACCTCACTGAAGCCCCCACAAACATAAGACTGTTCACTGCAAAAAACTTTTTCTACAAGTTTGTATATGGTCTCCGAGAGTGGTACTGTCCTTGATTGTCCTGTAAGCTGATAGATCAAGGTGTGGAGCTTAGCACCCAACTTGCCAGTGATGTAAATAGTATGGCGCTGTCAGGTTTTTTTTTGTATAATATATCCATACTGGGAGGGGACCCTCAGTGTTAGGCTGTTCAACTCAGAGTTCTGTTATAGGTGAAAGGTAAGGATGGGTATCAGTTAAGTGGCGTGGTGGAAGCACATCAGGCTGCTGCCAAGAAGATGATGATCTGGATCTTGTCCGAACCTCAGAGGCCCATGCTACACCTGGCTGGGGGCGGGTGCATAGTGTAGGTAAGATGCGCCCCCCCCCCAAAAGCATTCGTGCAACTCCTGCTGAACAACCAAAGCATGGCATTGGTGTCGGCTGTGAAGACAGCTGGTCACCCGCCCTGACTGAAAGAGGGGTACAGCCATGAGGGACCCCCACTGACGTGCTGGGGGACACGGGAAACCATCAGAGGAGGAAGAAGATGAAAGAATGGAAGAAAGAATAATTCAAAACATTTTAAAAAGATTGATAACAAATTGTGGGGAACAGGGCAAAGATACACATTCCTTAAAAAAAATACTCTCTTTCAGAGTCTAGGAGCAGCTCTGTGAATCCGAGTCTTCAGCAGCTATGCCACATGGCCATTTGTGTGTGGGCTGAGTGCTACTAACATTTTAAATATGGGCTGGCAGTATAGTCTAAAAGTTAGAATAACGAGTTATGAATGAGCTTGGTACATCCAAAAGACCTGGATTTGATTCCCACAACTTCCACTTGCATACTGTGTGACTCTGAGGAAGTCACATAACCTCCCCAGTGCCCCTGGCTCACCCCTGAAAAAAAATCAGAAATACATGAGCTAGCACAGTAGCAAAGCTGCAGCATTGCTGCTCATGAAACCAGTGATCCAAGTTCAAAACCTGAGCCTGGAGAGTCTTGGGGCCCGTGGTGGTGGTGGTGGGGGGGGAGTTCCAGAGGATGCTGTTCTCCTCTTGGGAGGGAGGGTCACTTTCTCTGCTGCTCTCCATGGGTGGCCACAGGAGGGGTGCAGTTGGATGTATGAGGCAGGTGTGATGATGCGGATAGGCACAGCACTGGCATGCTGGGAAGGCATGCTTCTGTATATTCTTACTGTCAGTCTCCTGAGGGCTAGGAAAAGAAAAGGCAAAAGCTCCAACTCAGCAAAGATGATGCCGGGTTCCCGCAGGCCCCACACCACCACCTGTCAGCTCCACTGATGAGTCTCCCAAGGTGCATGCTGCTGGCCTGAGGGCTTCATCACGGAGGACAAGTCATGAAGTTCAGGAGCACAAGTAAGGCAGTGGTGGGGCTGAGGTCACCCAGAGGGAAAGAAGCCAAGCTGGGGTGGAGCAAAAAAAGGGTTAAATTCTTAAAGAGTCCCTGACATTACCATGGAAACTTTAGGAAAAACATTTTGACACCTTTTGTCTAATATCTCGCACATTGTCTACATTTTCACACACCCCCCCCCCATTTTCATCTTGGCTGTGCACATTTAACATGTAAACAGGATCCCTGCCCCCTAGACATTATCAGCTTCTCTACAGCTGACACTGTAATCCTTTGCTTGTGACATCAAAATAATTTTCAGGGCGTGTACTTCTTGGACTGCCTTATTAGAATAAGCAAACTCAAACCATGATGAAGCCTCCTTAAATACATAAAACTATTGCATACAGTGCAATATCATTTGAAACTAAACCTAAGTTGATGCTGTTATAAAAGTTGAAAAAGTATGGCGTTTTATACTGCGCAGTTTTTGGTTGGTGTTTTCCAGGAGTATTTATTTGTTTAGCAGGCATGCTACTCCTCACAAGACTGTTTTTTTTTACCACAGAGATTGACCTGCCTGGCAATATCCATCAGTTAGAGATGTACCCAGGAATGTGACCAGTTTGGGCCTGCGTCTCTTGCCCCCCTGGCATCCTACCGCCAACCCCCACGGCTGTTACCCCCTCAGCAGGGGCTCTGGAAGAGAGCCATCCTTCCCACTGAGGCTTATCCACCATGTGGACCAGGAACCAGTTCCGGCAGGCACTAGGACCCAAAGGAGCCAGTAGCCCATGCCATCATTCAGATAGCCATGGCTTTTTCTCCCTTTTATTTGCCCCTCCCACCTCCCCCACTTGAGTGCAGCCTCTGTCAGCCTCAGGCGCATGAAGCATATCCCTTGTGGTAGGAGCAAGCTCCCTGACCCAGCACTAGGGGCACTGTGGCACCAGTAATCACCATCAACCCTCCCCGGCTGAGGCCCGGCCTACCTCCCGACACAGCCACCCAGTTTAGCTCCCAAACCAGGGTCATCTATATGGCAGCGCATCATGCCCTCCGATGGGCCATCGGTGTGGCCACAGGACTGAGTATTGAGAATATAAAATCATTTCTCCTGGTAAATTTCTGTATTTCTTACATGGAATAGTTCTCGTTTTTGGTACACCTGGAAATTCTTTAGATGATCTGTATGCACATTAATAAGTATATCCCTCCACATGAAGTAGCAGGATTGGGACGTGCATTAATGCCAATCAGTGGTGGATCCAGGATTTTACAACGGGGGGTGTTGTGGTGGTGTGTATGCTTTATATGCAATTTAAAAAAAAATTAATCCTTTATGTTGTCTGCTATTATCTTTTTCATTACATTTTTGACAGAAAATACAAATGTAATCTATAGTTTTAAATGTATACTTTCTTATAATCAATATATTACGCTTCTTGGCCAGCCCGTTGGCACAGCAGTAGCGTTACCACTCCTGACATTGGCGACCCAGGTTCGGGAACAATCCTGGGTCATTAGGGTCCGGCTAGGGGGAGGAGGTTTGAGCATCCCAGGGGATGCTGTCCTCCTCTGAGAGGGGGCACAAAGGGCTGCTTTTGCACCCAAAACTAGTACTGCCACCGGTGGAAGCACAGGCATTGGTGTCGGACTCACAGAGTTGGGAGGGGAGGATGCCGTTTCGGCGTGCATCAGTACGTTGACAGCCTGGACTTGTGTACTTTGCACCACATTCCTCTGGGGTCAGGGACTAAGGGGAACAAACTGCTAAAAATCCTCAGCATCGAGCCATGTGACGCCAGGATCCAGGTATGCTGGGACCCAGCAGTGAGTACTGAGGATCCCAGTATGCTGGGACCCAGCCGAGAAAATCAGGGGGTATATGCCCGAGCTACCATCTGGGGAAAAGTAAAAAATATATATATATATATATATTAGACCTCTCCAAAAAAGTGACATGTAGTAGCAGCAAGCAAGTAAGTTACAATGGGGGGGGTGCCTCTGTCCCCTTCACTCCCCCCCCAAATCTGCCACTGACACCAGTCATTGCATGTAGTATATTCATAATGTTGGTATATCCTTGATTTAATTACTTGTATTCCATTGTTAAAATGCAAGAAAATCTAAGTTAAAAAAAACTTCTGGGACAACAGGCTGTGTTGCCACAAGCAGAGGGTTGTGATGTCAGGGGCCAGCAAGCAACCACAGTAGCTGAATCCTATGGGACAGTAATAGTGATTCCAGAGTGGCTGAATCCTATGGGACAGTAATAGTGATTCCAGAGTGGCTGAAGCCTATGGGAGGGCAATAGTGGTTCCAGAGTGGCTGAAGCCTATGTGACAGTAATAGCAGTTCCAGAGTGGCTGAAGCCTATGTGACAGTAATAGCGGTTTCAGTGTGGCTGAAGCCTATGGGACAGCAATAGTGGTTCCAGAGTGGCTGAAGCCTGTGGGACAGTAAAAGTAGTTCCAGAGTGGCTGAAGCCTGTGGAACAGCAATAGTAGTTCCAGAGTGACTGAAGCCTGTGGAACAGTAATAGTGGTTCCAGAGTGGCTGAAGCCTGTGGGACAGTAATAGTAGTTCCAGAGTGGCTGAAGCCTATGGGACAGCAATAGTGGTTCCAGAATGACTGAAGCCTGTGGGACAGTAATAGTAGTTCCAGAGTGGCTGAAGTCTATAGGACAGTAATAGTAGTTCCAGAGTGTCTGAAGCCTGAGGGACAGTAATAGTAGTTCCAGAGTGGCTGAAGCCTGTGGGACAGTAATAGTAGTTCCAGAGTGACTGAAGCCTGTGGGACAGTAATAGTAGTTCCAGAGTGGCTGAAGCCTGTGGGACAGTAATAGTAGTTCCAGAGTGGCTGAAGCCTATGGGACAGTAATAGTAGTTCCAGAGTGACTGAAGCCTGTGGGACAGCAATAGTGGTTCCAGAGTGACTGAAGCCTGTGGGACAGCAATAGTGGTTCCAGAGTGGCTGAAGCCTGTGGGACAGCAATAGTGGTTCCAGAGTGACTGAAGCCTGTGGGACAGCAATAGTGGTTCCAGAGTGGCTGAAGACTGTGGGACAGCAAGAGTGGTTCCAGAGTGACTGAAGCCTGTGGGACAGCAATAGTAGTTCCAGAGTGGCTGAAGACTGTGGGACAGCAAGAGTGGTTCCAGAGTGACTGAAGCCTGTGGGACAGTAATAGTAGTTCCAGAGTGGCTGAAGCCTATGGGACAGTAATAGTAGTTCCAGAGTGGCTGAAGCCTGTGGGACAGTAATAGTAGTTCCAGAGTGGCTGAAGCCTATGGGACAGCAATAGTAGTTCCAGAATGACTGAAGCCTGTGGGACAGTAATAGTAGTTCCAGAGTGGCTGAAGTCTATAGGACAGTAATAGTAGTTCCAGAATGTCTGAAGCCTGAGGGACAGTAATAGTAGTTCCAGAGTGGCTGAAGCCTGTGGGACAGTAATAGTAGTTCCAGAGTGACTGAAGCCTGTGGGACAGTAATAGTAGTTCCAGAGTGGCTGAAGCCTGTGGGACAGTAATAGTAGTTCCAGAGTGGCTGAAGCCTGTGGGACAGCAATAGTAGTTCCAGAGTGGCTGAAGCCTGTGGGACAGTAATAGTAGTTCCAGAGTGGCTGAAGCCTGTGGGACAGTAATAGTAGTTCCAGAGTGACTGAAGCCTGTGGGACAGCAATAGTGGTTCCAGAGTGACTGAAGCCTGTGAGACAGCAATAGTGGTTCCAGAGTGGCTGAAGCCTGTGGGACAGCAAGAGTGGTTCCAGAGTGACTGAAGCCTGTGAGACAGCAATAGTGGTTCCAGAGTGGCTGAAGACTGTGGGACAGCAAGAGTGGTTCCAGAGTGACTGAAGCCTGTGGGACAGCAATAGTGGTTCCAGAGTGGCTGAAGACTGTGGGACAGCAAGAGTGGTTCCAGAGTGTCTGAAGCCTGTGGGACAGTAATAGTGGTTCCAGAGTGGCTGAAGCCTGTGGGACAGTAATAGTGGTTCCAGAGTGGCTGAAGCCTGTGGGACAGCACTAGTGGTTCCAGAGTGGCTGAAGCCTGTGAGACAGCAATAGTGGTTCCAGAGTGCCTGAAGACTATGGGACAGCAATAGTGGTTCCAGAGTGACTGAAGACTATGGGACAGCAATAGTAGTTCCAGAGTGGCTGAAGCCTATGGGGCAGTACATAGATATATAGATACATAGAAATGTGATGGCAGAAAAGGACCGCCAGGCTCCCCATAGTCTGCCCAGTGGTTCCATGTTGATGTGCCCAATCATAACAAACTGGGGAAAGATAACTAGGTGAAGTATGATTTAATATGTGCCTAAAAATTATGGGTTTTCCAAGTGATCCTGTGATTTCAGAGACTCGTTAAAGATTTACATTGGCTCCCATCACATTTTTAAAATTCATTATAAAATTGCCCTTGCCATTTTTAAAATTCTGGGAAACATCTCTGACCAGGTAAGTGTTGACCTTGAGTTCTCAGAGACCAGTATACTGGGATCTTTTTAAGGACTCCCGGGAGTCTGGAAGGCTTAGGGCCGGACTTTCCAACCGTGGCGCAGGGCTTGCATCCAGCCCTGCACCACGGCACTTAGGTTTTAGCGGTGCATCAAACCCTTCACCACAACTCTGCCCAATTTTACAATCTCGGGCACAGCTATGACAGTTTCCATGGATTACGGCAGCTTGTGCCAAATATTTGGTGCACGCTCCATAATAACAGCCCCAGAATTGCCACAAGTTAGACCATAAAAAGTTGGTCTAACTTGCAGCGAATACCGCTGGGATAGAAAAATCCTGTTAGCTCACTACAAGCCCATGTGCCACATCGTCTTCAGCATGCGGAGCTTAAGTGCTAACTAATACTTTTAAAAAATCCACCCTGGTGTATGGAATGCTGCTCATGTGAACAGCTGCCACCCTACAAATATCTTTTTCAATCCCAAGCCATTGCGGCTCATAGGAGCTTCCCTGACCCATGACCAATGGCAAGGGTGAGCCATCCCTGTCAGCCAGAGACCCTGCACGGTGCCAAGAGACTAAGAAACAGCGTCCCTATGAGCCATGTCAAGGCCCCAACAAAAACCCTAGAGGCTAAGGCCTCTAGTTCAGAACCACAGGGCGCATGTATTACCCGGCTACGGGGTTCATCTCCAACATATAACACTGCCAACGGTAGCCAAGGTATTAAGTCAAATTATCTATGGTGTAGACAACCCCCCCAAGCAAAGATTGCAGTCCAGAAGAATAAATGCTGAAATTAAAATAGCCCCAATATACCACGAATAGTGGTAGGCAGCTGACCAACTATACCCAGTTGTGGCATAGAAATTCCATTATAAGAGCATAACCAGTAAAAAGCTCAAACACTTTAGTGAGTGAAGTTCATGCTCACTTTCCACACTGGCCGCCCCAAGGCGCTTCTGTGTCCCACATTGTCACCCAGAGATCAAATGTCCTCATTCAACCAAAGGGAATAACTGGCAGATGCCACTCACTAAAACCACATCAGGGCCAGTTATAAACCATTCTAGGTGCAGTCTTACCCAGTTCTCAGTTCGGCCCTGTGCAGTGGCTGCTACAAATCCAGTGGTACAGCTTGATCTGTAGTAACTTTCTGTATGTACACTGCACCAGTAGAGTACCTTTCTCCATGACCCTCTATGACCTGTCATGTGAAACAGCTTCCTCCAGAAGAGCAACACAGTCATTGCCTGCTACTCCGACTCCCGGTCAGTCTGTCAAAAATGCCCAAGGTCTGACTGGGAACTGAGACTCGGTATGTTGTGGTGGCTCGTATAGGGGCACACAAAATAAAGCGAGTTAGGACATAGGCAGTGCAGTTAAAGATGATCGGGGCTCTCCGTGCACTCTCAGCTGCAGAGTCCCCGATTGCCCTGTTCTACAAATTAATACTGGGTGGGGGAGAATAAACTTGGATCAAACATGGAAAGCAAACAGTCGCAAACATCACTTGTTAAGCCAACTCCACGTTCAGTAGCTTACTGAGAAGGAGCTCATAACCAGAGTACCTTTTTTTTTAACCTACTGCTCTTTCCTAAATCAGCCCAGTAAAATCATGACGATCCCAACACACCCCGATGCCTGTTGGTGGGGGCGGGGTGGGTGTGGGGTGCAAGGGGTGGTAACCCTAACATCGAATTTCCTTGCTTTTGTCGCAGTGAAACAACCCTAACTGATGCATTAACATAGTTTTTTGCCACGAATATATATATATATATATATATATATATATACACACACACACACACACATTCAGAATGTCAAAATGTAATCCCATAATTGCCCTCATCAATGCTAGCATAAGATACATGGTGGTCTAGTCAGAACTGGAGGTTGCAATTTCAAGTGTTAGAAATTGAAAAGGCTGCATTCCACAACATTGGAATTTACACGAGTTACCCTGAGGAATGACGACCGGGATGTGACCTTACCCTGCATCTACAAATGAGGATTTGAAATGTATTTACATGTAGGTGTGCTGCCTCTTGTGTTCCTGACCCTGAGCATCTGATGGCATTGATTATCTGAGGGGGAGGTACTGGAAATATTTATTTACAAATGTAAATCCGTGACTAAAACAGAGTCTTGTGATTGACTGTATCCATAAATGTTATGTTAACAGCTAGAAACGCTCCTGTACAATAAAGCAGTTAGAATTTAAAGCAGCAGTGCATGTTACAGGGAACATTGTCCTTTAAGTTCAGGGAGCAGTGTCTGTTGCATGCTAGTTCATTATAGTCACAAGAAAAGTGAGCTTAAACAACAGGGGTTCAAAAACAGCTGAGAATATCGATAAAAACCTGGAAACAGCTGCATTAAATTGTGCACTACTTTTATTATTTCAAAAGTAAAAAGAAGTGTGAAAAGAGACTCAAAATTGGGGAAGGGGAGGTAACATCCACGATGAGATAAGGGGCAATCTAAAATAGAATTAAATAGTATAAGCCAAAATTGTCACTGCCAACATGCGCTGCTGCTTTAAACTAGAAAAATGTATCCTTTGGGTGAGAGAATGCCTGAAGGATGCACAAGGTCAGATTTTTTTTTTAATCACGATGCCGTGGACCCGGCAGGGGTTACGACCCCCCCGCCTCGGCCCATCGAGGCCATTATGGGTCCTGCCAGATCCCAGTATTTTTCCTCTTGTTTCTTCTCCCCCGCACCAGTGCAATGGGTGCAGCAGCTGTCTCCACCTCCGCGGAGGCAGCTAAGCACCCTGGGCATGGGCTGAACCCCTCTTGTTGTGCTGCTGCATGCAGCACAAACCCCCCCCTCTCTGAGGAAGGAGAGCAGTCTTCTGGACACTCGATCCTTACCTCCCTTGGCTGACCCCCAAACGACCTGGGTCTGTTCCTAAACCCGGGTTGCCAGTGTGTAGCTTGGTGTGGGTCAAGTAATCAACCTCGTTGCCACCGGGCCGTCTCAAGGTCAGAATTGTGAAGAGTATAGAGATGCTTAGGCATCCAAATTTCTACATATTATAGTGGTGTCCAGGATAGGCACACTGAGCCAGAGCTTGCATCCAGGTGTGACCCTGGGGAGGGGACAGAGCAGGGAGGAAAACAGCAAAAACAAATACAGTGATAGCAATGGGCACATGTACATGAACAATGGGTTGCATGTATGTGAACAACGAGCACATGTACATGAACAATGGGTTGCATGTATGTGAACAATGAGCACACGTACATGAACAATGGGCACATGTACATGAACAATGGGTTGCATGTATGTGAACAATGGGCTGCATGTACATGAACAATGGGCTGCATGTATGTGAACAATGGGCACATGTACATGAACAATGGGTTGCATGTATGTGAACAATGGGCACATGTACATGAACAATGGGTTGCATGTATGTGAACAATGAGCACATGTACATGAACAATGAGCATATGTACATGAACAATGGGTTGCATGTATGTGAACAATGGGCACATGTACATGAACAATGGGCACATGTACGTGAACAATGGGTTGCATGTATGTGAACAATGGGCACGTGTACATGAACAATGGGCACATGTACATGAACAATGGGTTGCATGTATGTGAACAATGAGCACACGTACATGAACAATGGGCACATGTACATGAACAATGGGTTGCATGTATGTGAACAACGAGCACATGTACATGAACAATGGGTTGCATGTATGTGAACAATGAGCTCACGTACATGAACAATGGGCACATGTACATGAACAATGGGTTGCATGTATGTGAACAATGGGCTGCAAGTACATGAACAATGGGCTGCATGTATGTGAACAATGGGCACATGTACATGAACAATGGGTTGCATGTATGTGAACAATGGGCACATGTACATGAACAATGGGTTGCATGTATGTGAACAATGAGCACATGTACATGAACAATGAGCATATGTACATGAACAATGGGTTGCATGTATGTGAACAATGGGCACATGTACATGAACAATGGGCACATGTACGTGAACAATGGGTTGCATGTATGTGAACAATGGGCACGTGTACATGAACAATGGGCACATGTACATGAACAATGGGTTGCATGTATGTGAACAATGAGCACACGTACATGAACAATGGGCACATGTACATGAACAATGGGTTGCATGTATGTGAACAATGGGCACATGTACATGAACAATGGGCTGCATGTATGTGAATAATGGGCACATGTACATGAACAATGGGCACATGTACATGAACAATGGGTTGCATGTATGTGAACAATGGGCACATGTACATGAACAATGGGCACATGAACAATGGGTTACATGTATGTGAACAATGGGCACACGTACATGAACAATGGGCACATGTACATGAACAATGGGCACATGTACGTGAACAATGGGTTGCATGTATGTGAACAATGGGCACATGTACATGAACAATGGGCACATGTACATGAACAATGGGTTGCATGTATGTGAACAATGGGCACATGTACATAAACAATGGGCACATGTACATGAACAATGGGTTGCATGTACGTGAGCAATGGGCGCATGTACATGAACAACGGGTGCATGTACGTGAACAGTGGGTGGTATGTGAACAACGGGTGCATGTATGTAAACAATAGGGGCATGTATGTGAACAAAGGGTGCATGTATATGAACAATGGGCGTATGTACGTGAACAATGGGTGCATATATGTGAACAATGGATGCATGTACAGTACGTGAACAACGGGTGCATGTATGTGAACAACGGGCGCATGTACGTGAACAAAGGGCACATGTACGTGAACAATGGGCACATGTATGTGAACAGTACAGTAGTTAGAGAAGTAAACACCAAGGTAGAGAAGTCAGTAGGGAGCAGGCCAGGGATAAATGCAGAAAAAGGCAGTAAGGACAGGGATGGGGCTAAAAGGGGTAAGGCCATAAAAAATAAATGGAAGGTGATGAGTACCAATGCCCATAGTCTGTGCAACAAGCTCCCTGAACTAGTGGCCTTGATGGAAAAGGGATGCCTGGATATTGTGGCAGTCACTGAAACATGGTACACAGAGAACCATGACTGGGATATCAGCATACCAGGATACACATTCTACAGGAGGGATAGGGTGGGTAAAAGAGGAGGAGAAGTAGCTCTCTATATGAGGGAAGGGATTAAAGCAACATAACTAAAGAGTAAACAGGAAGTTGATGAGTCACTGTGGGTCACCCTGGAGACAGGAAATGGCACCACAATCCGTATGGGGGATGTGTACAGACCCCCATCTCAGGGGAAGGGAATGGACAAGGAAATGATAGAAGGCTTTCTTAGAATGGCAGAAAAAGGGGAGATATTGTTGATGGGGGACCTGAATATGCCAGATGTTAACTGAGTACCTTTGCTGCAGGCACATCCAAAGCAAGGTCATTCTTGATGCCCTACAAGGGGCATGCCTCAGACAGCTAGTGTTGGAACCAGTCAGGAGGAGCAATCTTAGACCTGGTACTTTCAAATGGGAAGGAAAAGGATCTCAGATTTAGAAGTGAGTAGTCATCTGGGAACAAGTGACCACCAAACAGTGTGGTTCACAGTAAACACAGCCATAGAGTCAAGCCATACAAAAACAAGTATTGAACTTTAGGAAGAAGACTGACTTTGGGAAAATGAGAGAGTGCCTCAGAAAAGCACTAGCAAATGGGCAGAAGGAGGGTGGAGGAACAATGGGAATAATCAAAACAGCCGCCATGAAACAACAAACCTTTGCAAGAAGCAAATCAACAAAACAAAACGAAGGACTAAACCGCTGTGGTTCTCAAAAGAGGTGGAAGGGGTTAAGGAGAAAAAAATTGCATTCAGGAAATATATAGGGAAACACAGAAGGAGCAGGACAGAGAACTTTATCAGTTAAAGCAGAAAGAGGCAGGGAAGGCAGTCAGAATAGTAAAGGCACAAACTGAGGAAAAGATAGCCAACCCCTTTAAGAAGGGGGATAAAACCTTTTATAAGTACATTAGGGAGTGAAGAAAGACCAAGGGAGGTATACAGAGACTTAATAAAGGGGAGGGCATGTGGGCAGAGGGTGACAGTGAAAAAGCAGGGATACTGAATGAATATTTCTGCTCAGTATTCACAACAGAAGAGGAGGGGGAGGTACCTAAACCAAACAACAGAGAAACTCTGAATAGGGGGGGTCGATACCAGTCCATTCACAGAAGAAAGGGTTTTGAAAGAACCCTTGAAACTGAGGGTGGACAAATCAATGGGGCCTGATGGGATTCACCCAAGAATTCTAAAAGAACTAAGGGTAGAACTAGTGACACCACTGACTACTCTCTTTAACAAATCATGGGAGGATGGGATGGTACCTGAGGACTGGAGGAGGGCAAATGTGATTCCACTTCACAAAAGTGGGAGCAGGGCAGAGGCAGGAAACTATAGACCAGTTAGTTTGACTTCAGTGGTAGGGAAAATGATGGAATCACTTCTGAAGGAAAGAACTGTTGAGTACCTAGAGGCCAGTGGGGCACAGGACCCAAGGCAGCATGGTTTCACAGCAGGAAGGTGATGTCAGATGAACCTAATAGATTTCTTTAACTGGGTGACCAAAGTAGTAGACCAGGGAGGGGCTGTGGATATGGCCTACCTAGATTTTAGCAAGGCATTTGACACAGTCTCAGACAAAAGATTAATATACAAGTTAGCCAGCCTTGGAGTGGGTCCCAAGGTGGTAGCCTGGATAAAAAAACTGGCTGGACAACAGGACGCAAAGGGTAAGAGTAAACAGAGTCCACAGTGAAGAAAGGAGGGTAACTAGCGGGGTACCGCAGGGTTTGGTACTGGGACCGGTCCTCTTTAATGTCTTTATAAGTGACATTGGAGAGCACCTGGAAGGAAAGGTATGTCTCTTTGCAGACGACACAAAGATCTGCAACAGGGTTGATACACAAGGTGGGATGGAAAGGATGAGAAGGGACTCGGCAAGGTTGGAGGAATGGTCAAATATGTGGCAACTCAGATTCAATGCAAAGAAGTGCAAGGTAATACATCTGGGAAACAAAAACCCAGGGGAAGAGTACACAATGGGGGGGTGAGTTAATAACAAAAACAAAAATTAAAAGAGACCTAGGAGTAATTATATCAGATGAACTAAAGGTGGGCAAGCAATGTGAGAAGGCAGTAAGGAGGGCTGGGGGGATACTGGGATGCATAGGGAGAGGCATCAACAGTAGAAAACAGGAAGTTGTTATACCTGTGTACAGACAGTTAGTGAGAACCCATCTGGAGTACTGTGTGCAATTCTGGAGACCCCATCTCCGCAAAGACATAGACAGAGTGGAGGCTGTTCAGAGGAGGGCAACCAAAATGGTGCAGGGTCTGCACCAGAAAACATACGAGGGGAGACTAAAACAGCTTAATATGTATACACTTGAGGAAAGGAGAGAGAAAAGGGGGACATGATAGAAACTTTCAAGTATCTCAAGGGAATTAACAGGGTACAAGAGGGTAGTATCTTTCAGAAGAAGAGATGTGCAAGAACAAGGGGGCACAATTTGAAAATAGAGAGGGGATGGCTCAGAGGTAATGTTAGAAAGTATTTTTTCACAGAGAGGGTTGTGAATGTGTGGAACAGCCTTCCTGAGGAGGTTGTGGAGTCAGGAACATTGGGAGAATTCAAGAATGCATGGAACAGGCATAAGGCAATTCTAGTGGGGGGTAGGAGGAAGTAAGCTGTTGATTAACTAGAATCTGCAGCTTATCCATCAGGTAGGGAAATGGGCAGACTAGGTGGGACAAGCGGTTCTTATCTGCTGTCAAATTCTATGTTTCTATGTTTCTAACAATGAGTGCATGTACGTGCGTGAACAAAGAGAGCATGTATGTGAGCAATGGGTGCATGTATGGGACTAGGCAAATGTACATGAACAAAACGTGCATGTATGTGAACAGTGGGTGCATGTATGTGAGCAATGGGTGCATGTATGGGAATAGGCAAATGTACATGAACAAAACGTGCATGTATGTGAACAAAAGGTGCATGTACATGAACAACAACTGCATGTACGTGAACAACAGGAAGATGTATATGAACAATGGGTGCATGTACGTGAACAACGGGCACATGTACGTGAATAACTGGAACATGTATGCGAACAACGGTTGCAAGTATGTGAACAATGGGCGCATGTATGTGAACAACAGGAACATGTATGTGAACAATGGGTGCATGTACGTGACCAATCAAGCCACACCTCAGAAAAGACAGTAACCTGCTGGAAAAGGTCCAGAAGAAGGCTGCAAAGATGACAGTTGGGTCAGCAGGGTAAAGCATACGAGGAGAGGTTGAGGGCCCTGAACATGTACTTCCTGGAGGACAGGAGAAAGAGGGGGGACTTGATTGAGACCTTCAAATACTTGTAAGGGACAAATAAAGTGGATAAGGAGGGTCTCTTTAAGCTAAGTGGCAGCCATAACATGAGGGTGCACAGTCATAAGGTGGGGGTGGGTTAGGAGGGAGGTCAGGAAGCACTTTTTCACAGAGAGAGTGGTGGACACTTAATGCGCTGCCAAAAGAGGTGGTCTTGTTGAAGACGGTGGGCAGCTTCAAGAGAGGCTGGGCTAGGCATAGGGGAAAGTAAGGATCGTGGGTAGGGAGGATGGAAAGGTTGGGAGGAGTGGGGAGGAGGGCAAAGTCAGTAGCTCAAGCTGCGGACCCTGAAATACGAGCAGACTAGATAGACCAAATGGCCTTCTTCTGCTGGTTTCTTCGTATGTTCATAGCAGTGGGTACATGTATGTGAACAATGGATGAATGTACGTGAACAACAGGTGCATGTATGTGAACAGCGGACACATGTACGTGAACAAGGGGTGCATGTACGTGAACAAGGGGTGCATGTAGGTGAACAGTAAAAGCAAGGCATAAGTAATAAATTGCAAAAAGGAAACAAGCATTTGTCAATACCAAATGTTGTCTTGCTGGCATTGGCATTGGTAGTGCAGGAGTTAGAGAGATGCATAATAGGAATGGAAGTGAAGTATTGAACTGATGCCAACCCCATCCCCACCCTGCAGAGACTGACAGGCATTGGGGGTGTGGCTTTGGGTCATCGGCCATAACGCTCATGCCGTTTCACCTCACCCTACCCTGCAGACACTGGCAGGTGTCGCGGGGTGCCATGGGGTCTTCAGGCCTTATACTCACCGCATTCCATAAGGAAATATGCTGAGATGGGTGCAGTATAGGAGAATGGGGTGAACGTTGGGGCCAAAGACTCCAAGGCACCCCTTGATGCCTGTCACTGGCTGCAGGGTGGTGTGGAATAGTGTGAGCATTACGGCCGATGATCCCAAGTCACTCCCTGATGCCTGTCAGTCTCTACAGAGCAGGGTGTTATGGTTAGAAACCCTAACACCCCAGCTGTTTGTTGGTATTTTCACTCCAGATTTTCAAAATGGGCTTTTTGAGACCCTACCTCATGAACAGTGGCACTATCATTTTGTAACTCAGTCCTGAAAGGTGGTTTGGCACAGCGACTGCACCATTTGGTGACACAGGCATGAAAACACATTTCTGGCAGGATGTGAAAAATGACAGCTGTACAGTTCATGAGGTGGTGTGAAAAAATGGCAATGTTGAACATCTGGAGTGAAAATATGAAAAATTTGCGAAGTTACAAACGTGCATAGAAACTGCGCAACACATGCCTGTAACGCAATCATTTTTTGGAATTGTTTCACCAAATTTTCAACATGGGCATTTTTGAACCTCTCCTCATGAACAGTGGCACTATGATTTTGTTACTCTGTCCTGAAAGTTGTTTTCCCACTGCAACTACACCATTCTGCACCACAGGTGTGAAAACATGTTTCAGGAAGGATGTAAAAAATGACAGCTATACTGTTCATAAGGAGGTATGAAAAAATGGCAATGCTGTAAATCTGTAGAGAAAATATTAAAAATTGGCGAAGTTCCGGCGTGCATAGAAACTGTGCAATGCATGCTCGTAACGCTTTTTTTTTTTTTTTTCACCAAATTTGCAACATGGGCTTTTTGGGACCTCTCCTCATGAACAGAGGCACTGTTGTTGCATTAGTCAGTCCCAAAGGGTGATTCCGTGCAGCGACTGCAAAATCACTTTTCGGGACCGAGAAACGAAATGACAGTGACATGTTTATGAGGTGGGTTCCAAAAAACCCCATGTTGAAATTTTGGGGCCAAAATTTCTAAAAATGGCTGAGCTATCAACTTAAGTTGAAACCCCCCATTATAATGTTTACTGTCATTTCTTCAGTTTGCAGTTCAGCTTTGAAGAGTGCAGACTTGTCCCAGTTCAGAGAAGATTGCAGCTCCCAACCTCTTGAAGGTAAGTGTGGGTGGGGGTGCAGGGAGGTGGGTGCACAGAGGGAGGGTGGGGATGGGGGAGGAGGACGAGGAAGACAACGGTGGACTGTTTTCTTTTTAAGGGGGGAACCGTAAGGGAAGGTTTTCTTAATTTTCACAGGTTACAAAAAAAAAAAATAGACACACTGGGGTGAGCTCACTGTGCCACAATTGGGGGGTGATGCCGACATGGGGATTGGGCATCCCAATGTTGGCAAGCCATATAGATGGGTTGGGGGAGCACATCCGACACCGGGAGTGGGCATCCTGGTGTCAGAAAGGAAAGGGGAAACTATTTAACCAGGAAAGACACACTAAGTGGGGGGATGCCGACATGGGGATTGGGCACCCCGATGTCGGCTTTGTGGGGTTGTGTGGCGGATGGCAGGAGCCGCCACATTTATTGAAATGTTTCACTAGGAAAGGCGCATAATGGAGGCATGTCATCTGTCGCTGCAATGACGAGCCTGTCTCTCATTGCAGCAGTGGTTTTCTTGTAAGTTGGGGGCACTCTCTGAAACTGCTGTCATCTGCAGCATGCTCACTGATTGGCGGCTGGGGGCGCACTAGCTAAAGCATCCCCTGGACTCGCCACAACACTGACACACCTCTGAAAGTGCTACTAGCACAAGATGTTGCTTGCGCATGCATGCAAGTCAACATAAAAACAATGTAGAAAGGGTGCACACTACATAGATTACAGGATACCAAGTATGAGAGCTAAGGAAGTGTGCAGTCAACGTGTGGCAAGATATTTATAATTATATGGCAATGGAATGCCATCAACCAATCGGAGAGGAGTCTGTGTATAGCTTCCTCCTCCTCCTGCTACAAGTTTGACACATTCACTCCCGTTTCTTGGTCTGCACGTGGCTTACAACTGCTAGCTTTCACTTTTTTTTTTTTTTTGCAACAACAAAATTAAAAAAAAGTTGTTTTTCTTGATGCCAGTGTGCCGTGCATGTCCACAATACAGGACATTGGAAAATACCAAACACACTCTCCTCTGTGACTTCACTACTCACACCTGCAGTTGCACCTCGTTCTGGTCCCCTTGCAGCTTCCCACCACCCTCCTACCTCAGCTCGCCCTTCACCTTGCACATATACTAGTGTAGTCCCCCCCTCCCCCGTCACTCTCCCCTAATCGACAACATTTGATCCAAACCTGAACGCGGTATTGCCTCTGCACTTTGCAAATGTTGTTACCCTCCAGTACTTTCTTGAGTAGTTATGTATTGTACTACTCACAGTCCTTATCTTTGCGCAATTGTTATTAGATGTTTATTCCCTATTATTCTATTATCGTTCCTAGTGTTCTGCATTGTCCTCCATTCCCACTCCCCCAGGACACATCTGGAAACACCTCCCCAGGACACATCTGGAAACACGCTGTTACCAGCTCAGTGTGTCTTCCCTGATGAAACGTTTGAAATAAATAAATAAATCCACTCAATCAATCAGTCGGGGGAGGGGGAGGATCATTTCAGGGAGATCATGTCACATGGGTCTGATAGATTTCTTTGACTGGGTGACCAAGGAATTAGATCAGGATGGAGCAGTGGGTGTGGCCTACCTAGATTTCAGTAAAGCTTTTGACATCATTCCACACAGGAGACTAGTAAGCATGCTAGGTAGCTAAGAAGGGGGTCCAATGGCGGTAAACTGGGTACAAAATTGGTTAGGGATAGGCGACAGAGGGTTGTAGTAAATGGCGTTCACCCCCTGAGAAAGGAAGGGAGGGTGACCAGCGGGGTACCTCAGGGAACAGTGCTGGCACCGGTCCTATTTAATGTCTTTATCAGTGACACTGCAGAGGAGCTGGAAGGGAAGGTCTGCCTCTTTGCAGATGAAACCAAAATCTGCACTAGGGTGGATACACCAGGGGGATTGAAAGGATGAGTACAGACCTGAGAAAACTTGAGCAGTGGTCAGGGGTATGGCAGCAGAGTTTCAATGTGAAAAAGTGCAAAATAATGCAATTAGGGCACAGAAACCCTGAAACGGAGTACAAAATGGGTGGAGTGGTAATGACAACCACAATGCAGGAAAGAGACCCGGGAGTAATCATATTGGTGACCTAAAGGTGGCTAGACAATGCAACAAGGCAGTAGGGAGGGCAGCTGGGATGCTGGAGAGCATAGAGTGGGGTATCACCAGAAGAAAGTGGGAGGTGGTGTTGCCCCTGTATAGTTTGCTGGTAAGATCCCCACCTACAGTACTGTGTCCAGTTCTGGAGACCACATCTCTGGAACGACATAGAGTGAAGGCAGTCCATTGGAGGGCAACTAAAATGGTGCAGGGTCTGCACCAAAAGCCCTATGAGGAGAGATGAAAGGAGCTCAATATGTACACCCTGAAAGAGAGGAGAGAGAGGGGGATATGATAGAGACCTTTAAATATATCACAGGAGTAAATAAGGTGCAGGAAGGAAGGAAGTATGTGTTAGTAGAAAAGATGCTGAAGAACAAAGGGACATGCTATGAAGCTGGAGAGATGTAGAACCAGGAGAGATGTGAGGAAATACTTCTTCACAGAAAGAGTGGTGGATTCCTAGAACAGCCTTCCAGCGGAGGTGGTGGGGGCAAAAACAGTGGTGGGGTTCAAGAAATCATGGGATTGGCATAAGGGAATCTTAGTGGAAAAGAATAGGGGAGGGAGAAAGAGCCAGAGATCAAGTTGGGTCTGCGGTGATACTGTAGGTCTGGAAAAATGGGTAGAGTGGGTGGGCTAAATGGTCCTTATCTGCCATCAAATTTTTTTTTCTGTTTCTATAAATAAAATAAGGACCAAGTGTGGTCTGGTTTTTAGAGTAGCAGCTTTTGAACTGGGAGAGCATAGGTTCAAACCTAAGCAAAGCCATATTCACTCTGTGTGACCTTGGGCAAGTCACTCCAGTCAACCCTCACTTAACCTCCTAGTGTTTCAGTCAACCCAGCTGCAGAAATGGGTACAAGCAAGAACCCCCCCAGGAAATGAGATGTTGCATCTGAGGTGGGCTGGGTGAATAAATTGTAAAATAAATCAACAGTACTCATTACTCATATGAGAAGATTGAAGATAACCCCTTAAAATTTCCTCTTGTAGCATCTAGTTACACAAAGAAAAGAAGAACTGGCAGCACGATGGCCCAGTGGGTCAGGTAGCATGCTCTCACACTGGTGGCCCAAGTTCAGGAGCTGACTGCGCCGCCTGGGGGTTGGGGTGGGGGGGAGGCTGAGGAAGTGCCAGGTTCTGCCACAGTAGTGACCCCTGTGATGGGCTGAGGGCCTTACTCCTCCACAGGGGCACGCTTATGTACGTGTGAGGTCTGTATTGACACTGCCAGCATCAGGCAGGTAATGGGGGGACAAAATTAGAAAATCTATTGTGCAC
Source organism: Neoceratodus forsteri (assembly GCA_016271365.2). Lineage (NCBI taxonomy): Eukaryota > Metazoa > Chordata > Ceratodontiformes > Ceratodontidae > Neoceratodus > Neoceratodus forsteri. The sequence continues at coordinate 67,527,436 of JADMNL010000032.1, forward strand.
TACTTACTTTTTCGGCCCCTTACAGTCTTGCTTAAAGCTAAGCCAACAAAGTCCTTTGTGGTCATTTGCATATGTTACTCACAATTCATTGCACTGGGAGGGTATATATACATATATACTGTGTGTATATATATATATATATAAAATGTTGTACACCTTTTGTTATGTAGCTTGTGCTATTTCTGTGGAGCCCAAGCAACTTTCTGGGTACTGGACTCCCCCACTTTCCTCTGGGACTTACCTTCACGCGAAGTGCAACGTGGCCTGGCTGCTCGATGGGGTACAGAGCTACCGGCTTGCCAGAGTCAACTGCAGCTTGGATCGCTGTTTTTACTTTTTCTCCCCTGAGAGGCAGTGTGTACTGCCACACAGACGTCCCCACGCATGCTTCCGTACATGGTGCGTTGGTAGCTGCCACTCCTTCCCCCAAAACCAATAGCCCCAGCCTGCCTCATCCCTAGCCAACGCTATGGGCCAGGCAAGTGCTGGGCACTGAAACCCTCTGTCACCAGGAGAGGACAGCAGTCCTCCAGATGCTCAAGCCTCTCCCTCCCCAGCCAACCACCAGCAACCCGAATCTGTATTCAAACCCGGGTCACCAATGTGGTGCGAGGTGTAGCATCCAGCACCTCAACCCTCAGCACCACCGGATTGGCCAGTGTTGTATAGCTTTATCACGTGGCTTTACAGCCCGTAGCTTTTTTTGCACAACCCTTGCCTCAGTGCTTTTGTGTTGAGGGTCTTGTCTGATTAATTGCCTTTATATTTTTTTTTAAAACTCCTCTTTATGGAGTGTTGATGTAATACAGTACATACAGTACATACAATCATACGAACATGCCAGCAGATAAAGGCCTTACAGTCTATCTAGTCTGCTTGATTGTGCAGCTCCCCATGTATTTACAAAGGGAGCTGCCTCCCCTCCCGGTTTCCCTTTTGACCTCCCTCAATTTCCCCTATCCCCCCCACTTGCCCTCCTTCTACCTGCAACTTTTCCCCTCACCCTGTCCCACCCAGTCTTGAAGTTGTTCACTGTTTTAGGGACACTACCTCCTCTCACATCTCATTCCACTTGGCTACCACCCTCTCTGTGAAAAAGTGCCTCCTCATCTCCCTCCTGAGCCTTCCCCCCCCCCGCCCACCAGCTTTAGGCTGTGTCCCCTAGTAGTCTTGTGCCCACTAAGGCTGAAGAGGCCCTCAGTGCTCATCCTGTTAATACCCGTATGGTACTTGAAGGTCTCAATCATGACTCCCCTCTCCCTTCTTTCCTCAAGAAAGGACATGTTGAGCCCCCTGAGCCTTTTCTCATAGGTGTCGGCCTGCTGGCCCTGGATCATCTTTGCTGCCCTTCTCTGGACCATATCCAACAAGTTAACATCCTTATTACGATATGAGCACTAAAACTGCGCACTGTACTCCAGGTGTGGTCTTACCAGTGACCTGTACGGCAGCAGAATGACCTTGGCCTTCCTCTTGGTAATTCCTCTGGCTATGCAGCCCAGCATCTGATTTTCTTGAGCTGCTGCTTTCCTGCAGTGCGCGGTGCTCTCTTGAGATTCGCTCTTGAGTTCTGATGTCATCAGAACCCCTCTGTGGCAGCACAGGCTCACTGTACATGGTTTGCCGAACCAGTATTCTCTATATAATCTTCAACGTTTGCATTTACAGTACAGTACATTGCATACATCAAGTCCACACATGCAGTGAGGCTGTCGGGGGGACCCTGGCTATAATCCAGAGCATGCAACAGCTCAACATGGAAATATAATCTATTTAAACATGTTAAACAAAACTTTGTGTACACCTGTTAAAGCTACATGTGTAACAGATGCCAAGTGTCCTGCAGCATCCCCCTCTGTTACAGTTTCTAAGTACCAATAAAAATTTAATAGGGGTAGACTGAGTAGCTAAATTCTAATGCTCACCTCCCACCATGATTACTGTCAACAGTGTGAAGGTGTCTATTTTATGTACCCCCTCCCTCTGTATCAGCTTGCAGATACAATATCCAAGGTCATCTGGTATCTAAAATTTCTCTCTGGCAGCCTCAGCTCAGTTGTAATGCTTTACATCACTCATTGAAACTTGGTAACCAGAAAAGGCACACTGAGCCAAGGCTCCTTTCCAGGTGTGACCCCAGGGTGGAGGGGTACAGAGAGACAGATACAGTCGGTAGTAAAGCGCAGTCAATGTAAACAAAACATCATACAGGAATGTATGAGCTACCAGGGAAAAAACAACAGTAGGCTGACACTAGCAAAATTACAGTGAACTAAGATCAGGTAATATTGACAATCCATGGCAGTACGTACAAGGGGAAATGTACTAACAATTAATGTAGAATGCATTGTACAGGAAGGATAAAAAAAAAAAAATATAACCAGCAGTTGTAGTGCAGTCAGGAGGGGGTAAGGAGAAAGTATTTAGGAATTACATGAACCACAGCAGGCTAACAGCTATAGACTAGGTGAGTGAGCAGAGGGGCCACAAACAACCCAAGAAAAAAAAATATCTATATTCTTTCCATCCAAGTTTCCATAGACAGACAGTGTTGAGAGCCAAGTAGGTGTTATCCCTTTAATGGCAATTAGGGACATTAAAAATTGCCTTTATTTATTATTTGATCACTAGATCGAGAAAGAGTAAAGGAGAGCATACAGCAGGACTGCTTATGAGGTTACTCCTGGAAAGGTTAGTGAGGGAAACCATGCATGGGAAAACAAATTTTTGGGAATATGTTAGCAGGCAGTCTTTATTTATTTATTTATTTTTGGCTACCAGACATCTGGCTATCAGTCTGTTCCCACCACTCCATCCCCGGGACTTGCCTCTACCCCTTGGAGTGAACCCTGCCAGGGAGGTCCCTCTGCTCCCTAACAAAGGACTGAGGTTGATCCAGGGGTCAAGTGCATCAGATAGCTGTGTGGGATTTTGGTGGGGTGGACATCCTCCCTGCTTGGCCTGGTTTTTTTGTAGCCTACAGTTCCCCTGGGGGGTGTGGCATGCAATGACGTGCAATGACATGGTGGCTCACAGTTGAACGTCTGGCACACACCCCAAACATGCAAGCTCCGGTGGTCAGACCCCCCCAGCCTCCACTAGGGGCCACTTGAGCACCAGGTGCTCCCCCCCTCCCAGAGGAGAAGATCCATCCATAGGACTCTCAGTCCTCCTCCTCCTCCTCCTCCCAGCCGCCCTCTGACTCCTGGGATCGCTTCCGAACCTGGGTCATCAGCATCGCAAGCGGTAGTGCTACCACTGTGCCGGCGGGCTGGCCCTAGCAGTTGGTCTTTAAAAATCTTAGCAGGCAACTGTAGTAAAGAAATGCACATTAGGAAACTGAAATGTCATCAAAAGGCTTGGAGGAAAGAGCCTTACAGTATGGATTAGGGAGAGACGGAGTGGGCAGCATGGAAAGTATCCTGCAGCAATTCCATCAGTGGCAACAGCAAACGGAACTTGCATTCTTTGAGTGTATGGTCTGAGCAAGAGTTAGCTAGCCCTCTCCTCTATGGCAGGGGCTCCAGAGGGAGAGCTGTTGTCCTCCCTGAGGCAGTCCAATGTGTGCACTAGGATCCAGCATCAGTGGGCACCAGGACCCTGTGGGGAGCCCAGGGTGCCTCAGTCATCATATAGATGGACATGCCCCCACCCTGTGTTTTTCTCCCTTGGCTCCTCCCTGCCCCCCTGGCACAGGTGTAACTCATTGAGCAGCCTCAGATGCAGGCAGCAATGTTCTGCAGAGGGAGCAAGCTCCCTTCGCCCATTGAAGGGGTTGCGGTGGCCCCAGAGAACAACACCAGACTTCCCTGATCGCGGCGCACTGCCAAGTGGCAGCTGCTGCTATCTGACCAGCCTCCCAATGCGGCGTCCAAAGTTCGCTCCCAAATTCAGGTTGGCAGTGCAGCGCTCTGCTGCAGGGCCATTGGGAAATTACGGTTGGAATCGTCCAGACTCACATCTCATAGCAGTCCCCAAAGATGTTAATTTCAACACATTTCAGTCTTTTTTTAGCCATAGAGGTTTTTATGCTCCACATCCAAGGGCGGCTTATCAGGCTCATCCCTGTGTCCCCCGAATCGGCCACCACCTCCCCTAGGACTCGCTTGCCATCTTAGTTACTCCTATGATTCTTCCCATTGGGGTGGGGCCAGAGAGAGGAGGACCGTCCCCCCCCCCCAAGTACCTGACTCCAATGTGGACTGTACGCAAACGCCTGTGTGGCAGCTCAAGACAAGCAGGCATTGCTTCAAAAAGTCCCAGACATCCTCTTCCCAGTTTCTCCCACACCTTGTCATAGGCATCAAGCGTGTGTGCAGAGGTGGACACACCTGTCATTGCCTCAGCACCCTCCAGGAACACATTCCATTCTTATATGAGAAAGATATCTACATTAGAAAAAAGTTTTTGAGATCCTAGTGGGAGATCCAGATGGCCTACAAGTGAGAAGTCGCCCAGTTCAATGTATGGTATGCATATGGAAAAAAAATTCTTAGCTCTGTAAATAAACAGCTATTTGGCCCCTAGACTTTAAATGTCCCCGCTTGCTTTTCTTGTCTTCAAGTTATAATCCTCTGCTTGACCCATCACAGTCATTTCCATGGCAACAGCTTTTGAGGTCACAAGTAGAGGAGGATTATTAGCAATATGTGAACAGATGATGTCTAAGAAGAAAAGATCCTATGTTAATGAAAATGTTTTCAGAAATAAAACAAAAGGCGATCCTGATATTCACGTTTTGATGAGACTTTGTGTAACTAAGTTCGGTTGATGCCAGCAATGAAGTTTCTGTTAGAAACCAGAAAATCTTTTTAATCTGAAAGCTGTGGCAGGGAAGCTGTTTAGACTAGGGTTGTGTCCTTTGGATGAGGCAAAAAAAGAGATAATGAACCACACCCCGACTCCTCCCCTAGCCCCACCCCTTTTTATGATTGACAAATACTTTGTATCTCCTCCAAAGCCATTTGTAACATCAGAGAAAACTTTAATTGATTCCAGGGCCCTGACTACTGCCCAGGTACCACATGAGATAAGATAGAAGGCCAGCTGGCTCACCTGTGCTCGATGAGATTACATATACACTTTCTCTTTCAAACAGCAAATTTTGCAATCAAGAATATATTCCTTGAAAAAGGAGATCATGGCACATTATCTTATTGGTTAAGCACGATCCTCAAATCATCTCACTCACCGCTGTGTTCGTTATTTGACTTTAGAAGAGTTATCCCGATCACCTGGCTGCTGGTTTGCCCTTGGCTATTTCACTGGCAACCTTTTGAGGTTTGCCACCCTGCTGCCCAACTCCAGTGTTCCTGTCAAAACCATTCCCTTAGATCTAATAACAAGCCTGTACTTGCTGTACCCAACAGTAATACTAAGATGGGTGACCAGGCCTTCTCCTCTTTTGCTCCCAGATTTTGCAGTCCTTTACTTCTGTCCATTCAAAGTACTCTCTCACACTCTTTTTTTTTTTTTTTGAGGCGCTCTAAGGAAATGTCTACACTCCTCTTCTGCATGTAAAGACACTTGACTACTCATTGAATTATTTTGCGGATATTGATGTACAGGTTCTGTTTGACTATTCTGTGTTCATCTTTGATCATGTATAATTTGAATGTTCTAGTATTTTTACATATTTCCTGCTGTTGCGCTCGGTTGTATTGTGTTTTGCCTTTTGACCTTTATTGTAATATAATGTTTTTCTTTGTAAACCCTGGGGCGGTGCCTGAAAAATAGGCATTTATTCATCAAGCGGACCTACCCGGTTAACAAAAACTAAAAAAAAATAAATAAACCACTATGATAAAAGTTCAGTTTTGTTGCAACCCAGTTAATATGTACACATCATTAGCAAAGACTCAGGACCAACAGTTGAGCATGTCAGAACAGGCAGAGAGGTACAGGCCAACACAGTAATGAACCTTTAACCTTCCTAGGTGGATGGGGAGTCTTTCCCTAGGCACTGTGGGTAACCCTTTCACTGTACAGTACAGTGCTGAATCAGTTTTTCAGTACTCGGTCGGTACAGGGCCAGAGTTCCAGTTTACTTTATTCTGCAAGTATTTGACTTCCAAGAATACAGTTAAAACGTCCAGAATAACGGGAGGGATGTATTTGACTTCCAAAAGAGAGAAAAATTAAATTTAGGTGATTTCCAATCTGACAGACAAGGAAGTCAAAACAGTTTGATTTTTTTGAGTAAAGGATATTATTATACCAGTAATATTTGTATTAAAAAATCAAGAAGAAATTTCTAAGCCTTCTTTTTCACAAACAAGGGAACCTGGGAAGTGTTTTGACTTCAACAAAACTGGAATGATTTCCAAATTTAGAAAGGCAGAAACAAGAAAGACATTCCTATTTGCAGCACCAGAGACCAGGAACACACTCTCTCTGGCTGAGTAATGTTCTACCTTGCAAGGGTTCAGGTTCAGTCTTTCCAGCCACGTAAGAACCCCCCGGTATTTTTTGGTCCAATATTCCTCTCTCCTGACCATGATCACGTTGCATACCAGTTCTCAGGCTCTTCGTTTGCTGTGACCCTGCTTCGGTAGCATGATCACTGATCAGATGTACTTTCCTTCATAGCCCGATGTTTGCTTTGCATCTTTTAGACTGTATGTAACTGTTCCTCTTGCACTTTGTTAACCTTTCTTTTTTTGTTAACCTTTCTTGCCCTGACTGGCTCCTATCTGTCCAAACTTGCACCCAACTGCATCACCCGCCTTCTCTGGGACTTACCTCTACTGTGTTCCTCCCTGGCTTGCCCCCAGGTGGGGCCACCAGGAGTTGACTAGCCCCTGGCAGAGTTAGAGTGTGGTATCAGGAGAGAGCCACAGTCAATGGTGCAGGACCTGCAGTGAGAGGCAGGCATCATCCTGCGGTGGCCAGGGGTGTTTCCCCCTGTTTTTCCCCATACCCCGTGATGTCAATGGCGCATGCGATGTGCATACTCACGGACACACACAGACACACACCGACATCCACCCTCCCTGAGCTGGGCTCTGGTTGCACCTCTACCTGTGGTCACCCAGGTTGCAGTACTGTGCCAGAGACACAGTTCCCCCTCCCCCAAGTTGGCGAGCATCCCAAGGGGACACTTAACCCACCTCCCACCTCCCACCACTGGCCTCCTGACATCCCAGGCTCGTTCCCGAACCTGGGCCATCTGCATTGCAAGCGCTAACACTATCACTGCGCCAGCAAGCCAGCTGGACTATGTTAACCTGTTGGTGGCTGCTGTCCTTCCTGGGACCCCTATGAAAATGCGATGCATTTTATGGGGCTATCGTAGTTGCAGTTTTTTGCCATAAAGCTTTTTATCTCCCTCAGTTCAGGCAGGTGACTGTTTAGATCTGTCCCCACCTCCCATGACTGGCTACCTCCTGTCTCAGCTCTGGAGGCTTAAATCCCCCATGGATTCCCCCCACAGTGGGGCCAGAAGAGGGAGGGCTGCCCCACCAGAGCACAGTCCAGAAGTGACCCAGGGACCAAGAAGCTGTGCAGGTCATGAGAAGGCGGGCAGAGCTTCATTAAGCCCCTTCCCCTGATTGCCATGTTCTGTTTTTCTCCCCAGCCTCACCCAGGTTGCTGCGGCACACCACTGCATGCACATGTCGGTACGCACATGCTGCAGAACTGTCACGGACTTACTCATTGACGGGGTTAGCTGCAATAACCCACACACAATTGCTAATACCTTCAACACTATGTTCTCAGAGCAGCCCACCCTTCCCAGCCCACCCCCAAGTCCTCAAACTCTCAACCACCCGAGTCCAAGTCCCCTATCACCCCTCGACTTGGCCCTGAGACCCAACCCTCCTTCTTCCTACAACAGGTATCTACCACAAAGACCCAGAGGCTGCTTGCTAGCCTCTCCCCTCATACTGGAGCAGGGCATGACAGCCTCGAGCCAAAGCTGCTCAAGCTAGGAGCCCACCTTCTCGCCAGGCCCATAACACATATATTCAATTGTTCTCTAACCACTGGTGTCATCCCAGATGTCTGGAAAGTGGCCAAGGGCCCCAGAGGAGGAGGAAGCGAATCCTGGTGGGGGACTCCATCATAAGAGGGATCCAGCTAGGAACACAGGAGAGGGAGGACAGGGAGGTGAGGTGCCTACCAGGTGCCATGGCACGGAGGGATGGAAGGAAGATCCTGGGGATCACTGGGAAGGCAAGACGGGAGGGTGAGCTGGATGTCATTATCCACCTAAGTACTAATGACCTGGCAAATGGGGAGCCAAAGGAAGTTCAGGAAGAGTTTAGGAAACTGGGGAGGGGTCTCAAGCAAGTAGCTACTTCTGTCACTTTCTCAGAAGTTCTACCTGTGAGAGGCAAAGGAGAGCATAGGAGTGCATGCACCAGGAACTTTAACTCATGGTTGAAGAACTGGTGCTGTGAGGAAGGGTTTGGATTCATTGGTGACTGGGGACCCACCTGGAGGGATGTAGGTTTGTTCAAGCCTGACGGCCTGCATCCATCCTGGAGGGGAATCCAAGCACTCAATGATAAGTTTAAATGCTACATTGACAAGCATTTAAACTAGCAAAGGGGGGGTGGCAGGCCAGCAAGGAGGGTACCTACTTGACCCCCCCCCACACAGCTAGCAGTGGAACCAGTGAACCAGAGGAGTGGCTATCTCTGCAAAGCAGTGTGCAAAAGATGGAGATTAGTGCCCAAGAGGTGGATAAGCAGAAAAGGGGCAAAATTCAGCAGAAGGGCAGACAGCAAGGAGAACCAGAGATAAATGACAACTAAGGAAGGGGCTGGAGTAGAACAGTGAAGCAGTCTAGGGAGGTCAAATCATGGAAAGCCATGTGTGTGCAAATGCCAGGAGCCTTAGCAACAAGATGGAAGATCTGGAGGCCATCATAGTACAGTCAGACCTGGACATTGTGGCCATCACTGAAACCTGGTGTAATGATAACCATGACTGGGAGATGGCCATACCTGGCTACAACATATTCAGAAGAGACAGAGCAGGCAGTAAGGGAGGAGGAGTGGCACTGTATGTGAAAAATGACATAAGGGCCACAGAGATCCAGGAGGAACAAAATGGGGAGAGATACTGTGGGTTAAGCTGGAAAAGAAAATGGGGACAGCCATCCGCACAGGTGTGGTCTATAGACCACCAGCCCAGGAGGAAGAAACAGATAGGGAGCTGATGCTAGCCATCCAAAGGATGGCAGACAAGGGTGAGGTAGTACTGGTTGGAGACTTCAATATTCCTGACGTGGACTGGAGCATCCCAGCAGCAGCATCAACTAGGAGCAGATTTATCCTGACTCCTTCAGGGTGCCTTCCTCAAGCAACTGGTCATGGAACCAACTCGGCAGATGGCAATACTGGAACTTGTGCTCACAAACAGGGACAGTGTGATGGGGGTAACAGTGGGGGAGCACCTGGGAAACAGTGACCACTAGTCATTGTGGTTTGAAATCACAGAAAGAGCAGAACCAAACCACACAAAAACACGTATCCTGGATTTTAGGGGGGCAGACTTTGGGAAAATGGAGAGATACTTGAAAGAGGCATTAAGGGGAATGGGACAGGAATCAGGGATTGAGGAACAGTGGGCAGTATTTAAAATGGGGATTACCAGAACAATAGAATTATGCATTAAGCAGGTTAGCAAGAGGAAAAGGAAGAGGAGACCATTATGGTTTTCCAAAGTGGTATCAAAGAAAGTGAAAGCCAAAAAGATTTCATTCAGGCAATACAAAAAGACACAGGCAGAAGGGGATAGGGAGAAGTACCAGGAGAAGCAAAGGGAGGCAGGGAGGTCAGTAAGGGAATCCAAAGCTCAGACAGAAGAACACATTGCAAAATCAGTGGGTAGAGGGGACAAAACCTTTACAGGTACATAAGTGAAAAAAAAAGACAAAGGGTGGGATAGTGAGACTGAAGGGGAGGATGGGAGCGCGTGGAGGATGACAACAGTAAAGCTGACATATTGAACAGGTATTTCTGCTCAGTCTTTACTGAGGAAGAGGAGGTAATGGGTCTGAAGGGAGTACAAGGGTGAGAATGGTGCAGAAATGGACAGTCCCTTTACATGAGAAAGGGTCCTGAAGGAACTGGAAGTAATAAGAGTTGATAAGCAATGGGGCCAGACGGGTGCCCCCAGGGTCCTTAAAGAACTAAGAGAGGTGGTGGCTGAACCTCTGGCTATCCTGTTTAGCGATCACTGGAAACAGGGAGGTACCCAAAGACTGGAGGACAGCAGATGTAGTCCCCTTATACAAAAGTGGGAACAAAGAGGAAGCAGGGAACTACAGACCAGTCAGCCTCACCTCGGTAGTGGGAAGATCATGGAAGCACTACTGAAGGAGAGATTGGTGGAACATCTGGTTATCAATGGACTACAGGACCCAAGGCAGCATGGTTTCACCAGGGGAGGTCATGTCAGACCAACCTCGTTGAATTTTTGACTGGGTGACTAGGAGGTGGATCAGGGAGGGCAGTGGACATGGCCTATCTGGACTTCAGCAAGGTCTTTGACACTGTGCCACATAGAAGACTATTACACAAACTGGGGAATATGGGTGTGGGCAGGACAGTAGTGTGGTGGGTAGGTAACTGGCTGGGTGGCAGGACACAGAGGGTGGTGGTAAATGGCTGTCACTCCACAGAGGGAAGAGTGACCAGTGGGGTACCACAGGGATCAGTGCTGGGACCAGTCCTATTCAACATCTTCATCAGCGACATTGCGCAGGATCTAGAAGGCAGAATTTCACTGTTCGCTGATGACACAAAGCTCTGTAACAGAGTAGACACACCAGAGGGTGTAGACAGAATGAGAAGCGACCTGCAGAAACTTGAAGAATGGTCAGGGGTCTGGCAGTTGAAATTCAATGCAAAGAAGTGCAAGATAATGCATATGGGGCACAAAAACCCTGGCACAATATATCAGTTGGGGGGTAAGGATATAGCATGCACCAAGCAGGAAAGGGATCTTGGGGTTGTCATCTCTGATGACCTCAAGGTAGGGAAACAGTGTGACAAGGCAGCAGGTAAAACAAATAGGATGCTGGGATGTATAGGCAGGGCATCACCAGCAGGAAAAGGGAGGTCATAATTCCGCTATACAAGACACTAGTGAGGCCCCACCTGGAGTACAGTGTACAGTTCTGGAGACCATACCTACGTAAGGACATAGACAGGGTAGAGAAGGTTCAGAGGAGGGCAACAAAGATGGTGCATGGATTGCATCACAAGTCCTATGAAGACAGGTTGAAGGAACTGAACATGTACTCCCTGGAGGAGAGGAGGGAGAGAGGGGATATGATAGAGACATACAAGTATCTTACAGGGAGGAACAGGGTGCAGGAAAACACTATTTTTAAGCGAAAAGATGTTCCAGGACCAGAGGGCATGGGATGAAGTTGGAGGAGGACGATTCAGAAGAAACATGAGAAAGAATTTCTTCACAGAACGGGTGGTGGACAAGTGGAACACCCTGCCAGAGGAAGTGGTGGGGGCTGAAACAATCACGGGATGTAAGAATGCATGGGATAGACATAAAGGAATTCTAGAGGTCAGGGGTAAGGGGCAACAAACTTCTAGGAAAACAAACTGAACTTACAAGCTCAAATGGGCAGACTGGGTGGGCCATAGGCCCTTATCTGCCGACACTGTCTATGTATCTATGTTACCCCTGTTCTTAAACAAGGAAACCCCAAACACCCCCTGAACTACCGACCTATAGCTATCCTGTCGGCCACCTCCAAAATTCTGGAGAAAGTTGTGGCCTCTCAGCTAACCGAGTACCTACAGGAACACAACCTCCTCTATCCGGCCCAACACAGGTTCAGGAAGGGACACAGCACGACTACCACCCTTGCTGTAGTCACCTCGCAGATCAGAACTGCAACAGACCAGGGCTACCTCACTGGAGCGATCTTCGTGGATCTCTCCAAAGCCTTCGACAGGGTAGATCATTCCCTCCTTAGCTCCACTCTTCTCTCCCTCGGACTCTCAAACTCCGCCCATGCCTGGTTCCTCAATTATCTTACTGGTAGGAAGCAATACACCAACTTTAACCGGACTGTCTCCAACCCCACCACTGTGCAATGTGGAGTCCCACAGGGATCCGTCCTCGGTCCGACGCTCTTCTCCCTTTTCATCAACGAGCTACCCTCTGTCACCACCCATGGGCTTACCACCCTGTATGCCGATGACCGTGTCATTCTGGACAGCGCCCGCGACATTGACACCATCAATTCCCAACTAAACTCCGACTTGAAGCGGACCCAGTCCTGGCTGGTGGAACACAAGCTTACCACCAACCTTATGAAAACCCAGGCTATGCTCTTCAGCTCCCTGAACAAAACAAAATCCAGCCCTGCCCCCCTACTAATCTACGGGGCTGATGGGGCACCCCTGCAGACGGTGGCCGTTGTCAAATACCTGGGCGTCACTCTGGACCCTCAGCTGGATCTTTCCCTGCACATCCGTAACGTCTGCAAGTCTACAAGCATCAAACTTGGTCTCGTCTACAGAGCCAAAAACTGCCTGACCCCAGCTGCTTGGGTGGCCCTTGCCAGGGGTGTTCTCCTCCCCTCTCTCTGCTATGGGCTAGTGACCTTTGCCCCCGTGCCAAAAACCAGCCTTTCAAAATGGGACACGGCCTACAACAGCATCTGCCGCTTTGTACTATCTGCCCCACCCCTGACTCACCGCTGCAACCTCTACACATGCCTTGAGTGGCTCCCTCCCGAGAAACACCGCACCTTTTTAGTAGGGAACTTCATCGACAGCATTGTAAGATCAGCCACCCCCGCTGTCCTTGCCCTTCCCCTCAACCCTGACACCTCTTCCTACCACCTTAGGTCAAGCACGACACTCAACTGTCCGGTTCCTAGGACACGCACCCTAGCGGGTGATCGGGCCTTCGCCAACTATGCCCCTAAACTATGGAATTCGTTCCCAGCCCTTACTTGGTCCACCCCCTCCCATCCAAGCTTTAAAACGTCCCTTTGGAACTTCCTGAAGGGCTCCTCCACCTGTCTATGTACCTCATAGCCCCCTGCACTATGAAGGCATGAGGGGGTCTCTGTGCCCCCAGGGTCCACCGCACTTATTCTCCTGTCCACTGATCAAGTAACAGCTGCCCCCCTGTCCTACTTCCTGAACGAGGTCACCAGGCCCTCCTCCCCTGTTAGCTCATCCCGAGGTCCTCCCACCCCCTCCACATGCTGGCACTTATTCGGCTTAACATATGACTGAACCTGTGTTATGGTTATTATGTGCACTGCACCTACCTTGTCCTAACCCTTTTGAGTACTGTCAACTACCTACCTAAATCTTTCTAAAGCGTACCATCTCCTCCTCCTCCTTGAGTGCCATATTGGTTTCGACTGCTCTCCCATCATATGTAAATCTTGACTCACTCATTGTTTTGTGTATGCTGTAGCTTGTAACTCTCCCGGGTCATCTGTAACACCCCCCGGGTTCGTGACTTGTTACTGGTTGTCATTCTATTCCATCACCTGTTATCCCATTGTATGTAAAACTGATTTATTACTGTACCTGCCTACTTAAGTTTGTAACTCTCCCGGGTTGCACCTGAATATAGGCACTTGGCTGTCTAGTGTGACTTACCCGGTCAACAAAAGCAAATAAATAAATAAACTGCAGCTCCTACCCTTTGAAGCTTTTTGGAGCCTGCACTACCCCCAAACCTCCACCCAGTAGCTATCAAAGCCCGAGACAGCTTGGCCACCGCTCCCTGGGAGAGGAGAGCAATCCCTGGGATGCTCATTCCTGTCCTTCCCAGCTGAGCCCCAGCAACCTGAGGTCATTCTTGAACCCGGGTCACCAATGTAAGCACAGGTGAGACATAAGCATCTCAGTCCTCTCTGCCACTGGGCTGCCTTAGTGGCTGGAGTAATTTCAAATAAATAAATTTAGACCCATGGACGTTTCTGACTTTTGTCAGAATACTAATGGATTGAACCCTTGTGCAGGGTCTCAACAGACAGAGCTGTGAGTTATGCAACACTTTGATGCAACTGCATATCCAAATACCATAACAAGGAAAATTATTTTCTATATTAAATCACTCTCAAACATGTAAAAACAAAATGCACATTTCCAGCAGTGACAGTTTTTTATTAATACAACTGCTATGTGGTCCTGAACACAACACGGTAGAGCTACGGCTTGCAGTGACAACAACCTACGGTCGGGGACGGGCTCGGGCTGTCAGGTGGCTAGCAAAGAGAGAAAGATCAAGCATCCAGGAGGACACTGTCTTCCTCCGGGGAGGGAGGGTTACCGCTGCAACACTGACCCTTCTGGATGACCACAGGTGGGAGTGCAGTTGACAGAGAGAATGGGAGGGGGATGTCGGACAAGACCTCCACAAAGCACACTTGTGTGCTTCCAATTTGGCCTCCATGAGTGCTGACGTTCCCCAAGGGATGGGACAAAAAACTGGAAATGTTCTGCCTCCCGCGCAGTGCACAGGAGTGTGCGCGGGCCTCGACCTTGGCTATTGCCTGCCTGAAGGGGAACCCAGTGAACCTTTGCTTTCATTGGCTGTAGGCAGCAGGGACGGGATCCATCCAGGTTGGACCCTACCAAGAGGAGGGGGAGTGAAATCCCCGAGGGTAAGAAACAGAAACTCCAGGGAGTGGGTCTGGATCTTACTTCAGTGATAGGGGCCTGGGTAAAAGAAAATGTGAATTATAACAAAACAAAAAAAAAACTGCTATAAGTACAGAGCCAAAAAAAGACACAAATTGAGCTTTAACTTTCCTAGAGTGATGGGTAGTGAACTGCATGATGCTATGGGTAATGTAGTCATTATCATCCATTCCCAGCCACAGCACCTAATAACTCCTAAGCAGGCACAGAACTACAACTCCCAGCATACAGAGTAGTAAGCTAGGCAACACTTTCACACAAATGTATATCTGTGTACAACAACAAGGAAAACCAAATCTTTTGTAATTACTGTTTAAGCATATTTATGAACCAAAATCAGAACTCTGCTTTCTCCGTTGTGCACAGGTATGACTCACACACGTGTATAACTGGCAGTGCTCATTCCTGTGCTCAGTTTATGCCAGTACTCAGTAAAAGCCGTTTTGTTGCATCAAGTAGGGGTATTTGTTTTTATGTTAAAAATGATTTTTCGTGTGGAGATCCTTACAGTGCCTTTGACTCTAAAAATGGATGATTTTCATATGACATTAACTAAAGTGGATCAAGTATTGGAGACGATTCTTAACCCCGGTGATGTATAATTTTTCAACTGTTGTTTTCTGGAATGCATGGGAGGTTCAGTCAGTTTTCTTTGAGTTATATGCTGACGCTGTGTTACATTACTTTTTCTGTTAACATTCTGCACACGCTTTCTACGTCTGTATGTCTTGCACTGTTTTTATCCTGAAAAAGTAAAAAAAAAAAGATTTTACAAGTTATTTTTTTAAATGAAGCGTTTTCTCCACCACGCCACCTATCATCCGTGCAGTCCTTGGCTGTAAACTGTGCTTAGTCGGGACGCCCCGGTCCCATCCTTCACAAACCCCACTGATCAGACTGGTGGAGGCCCATGGTGCAGGACCTGAAGGCAGGGTCACTATTCCCATAGTGGGAAGGGGGCACGTGTCCACCGAAATTCCCACCCGACTGTTTCTTTTTAGGCTGAAGAAGGGCTGTAAAAGTGTAATTAACTGTCTTCCCTTGTGTACCTTCCCCTAGAAATTTTCTTGGCATGACATACCTACCTAAAGGTGACCCTGGGTATCATGCTGACGGTAATGGTGTTTTTCTCTGACCCACTTCCTTGCAGCGCCTGGTAATAGGGTCAATGAACTGATGTTAAAGTGGAGCCTCACGTGAATTTGATCGAATCACTCAGAACTGTAGATATTTGATATACATAAAGATATTTCTGCATTCTGTACTCTGAAAAAGAATACAGAGAAATTACTTCTGTATTCTTGCCTATGAAATGCTTGTACTGAAGGTTTTTATTTAATTACAAATATATAACAAAAACATCATTTTTTAAAAATTTACTTTTTATTCTCCTTCACAGACGGCACGGGGTCATAATATCGCAAGACATTATGACGCAGCAATATACCACGCTGCCAGTACAATACAATATATTGCTAGCAGTATAAGTCCCCTCACACCCCCTGTTATGGGGGGCTGTGCCCCAGAACCCCCCCAACTAAAATAACTAACTCAGGGGGTGAGGGGGGTTAACACTTAAATTCACACAAAGTGTGAAAATTAAAAAAATCCCATGTGTCTGGGACCGAGAATCAAAATCCGGTCCACAGAAGCACTGCCTCCCTTGCTGCCTGTGGCTCATCTCATTGAGCCACAGCAGCTGCTCGCTGGTCCCTCATCCCAGCAAGATTCTTATACTGTACCTGGGAAGAGTGAGAAGGTGCACTACCGCGCATACTTCCTTTTGTGGTTTTGCACCCTCTCGCTCTTCCCTATTGCGCTGTTCCTGTTACACGGTTATGTCATGCGCTGTAAAGCGTATGACGTATTGCCCTGGCAGGTTCACAGACCCCCTCCCCATCTAGCCCTGTGGTGACCTCCAAACCCCATAACTCCAGCTGCCTTTCCGAGCTGCTCCGCAACACACCCTTTGTGGTGGGGCCTTCTGGGTGTCCACATACCCCTCCCAAACTCTTAATGCAGTACTCTTGGTGGCTTCTAGCTGCGTAGGGTCCAAGAGTACCGTGCGGTGCCATCATTTTCAGTGTGTGGGCTTTTCTTGTTTCCCCCCTCTTGAGAACGGTAATGGTAAGGGCTTCATGCGCATGCTCACACTACTGCATGGTGCCATACGACGTCAGACAGTGCCCTCCCTGGCCACTCCGGCCTGCACTGCCACCTGTAGTCACCCAGGTGGCATTGGTGTGATGGAGTCAGGTTCCCTCCCTCCCTACAGGGTGGGAGCATCCCCTGGGTTGCTTGGATCCCCTTCTCCAGCCCTCCATCAATCCAGATCATCACCCTTACAAAAAAAAAAAACAGCAACTATAAAAAGTTAGATATGGGAACCTTTGCAAACTCATTTATTTTGCACATCCTCTGTACGTGATACCTCAATAAACCACTGGCACTTTGCTGGCATGGTTTATGAGCTCATCCTACACCCTGGGTATGCAAAACAACGTGTGAAATACAGGTCCCCACACATACACATAGAGAGAGAGGGAGAGACAGAGACACAGTAAATAATAAGTAATAAGCCACAAAAGGTGTGCATTAAAGGATTTGAAAAGCTGTGTCTTCAGTTATGAGGAGTTCAAGAAATCAGTGGTGAAGGAGTTAACTTCCCTAATTAGTGTGTTGATGTCAAAATTATCAATGAATTGATTGCAAGATCAGTCCTGTTGGCAGACGGCTCCTGTTCAACATGCTGCAGGTTAGGCCACATGACTGCCAGATTCTGTGAGACTGTGACTGAGACAGCCGGGCTGCTGTTGTTGATTCAGATCATTATGGATATTCATTTATTTCACCATTTGATAAATTGGTTTAACTTTCTAGTTTAAAATAATGTTTGTGAGTTGTAAAATGATGTTTCTTTAACTAAGAAAGGCTGATATGGAGGTATTTAAAGTTTGTCTTAATTGTGCAGGAAGATTTTTTTTTTGAATTACAGAGGCCTGAACATGATTGAGACAGCACTGATGTTGCAGTTCATTCAGGTCACATTGGCTGCATCCGGCGGCTGTTTGTTTCCTGCACTGCTTGGTAAGTTGGTTCAATTTCTAGTGTGTAATGTGGGGGGGGGGGTTGTTTGTAGTTAAATAACTATGTTCTAAATGCTGCATTTCATTGTTCTGTTTAAAACTGAAATGGAGATTTGCTAAGTAGGGGGTCAGGTATATTTTGGGGTTGCTTCTTGGCTAGTGCACCTAGCCAGTTAACAAAAACTAATTAAATAAACAAAATTAGCTATGGATCCAGAGCAGTACCCCACACCTTGTGTTGCTTCACGTAGAGCATGCAGGATCACTTGTAATTTTTGTGCGGGGCCTTATAGGGCCCTGCACGAAAAGGATATCACACATAACTTTCTTCATAGATCTGTAGCTTGAAGCAGCAGACCCCAGGGGGCATGGCCCAGGACCTGTAACATGGCCCCTTGGGTCATTGGAGTAGGGGCTAGGAAAGAGGGGTTGGTGTTAAGGTGGGGTAAAAAAAACATAATGCTACATTTTCCTCTTTTGTGGCTTTGCAATAACAATGTATACATTAACGTTGTTTTTTGCATTGGATTTCCTGACTTTTGAAGACAGTAGAGGCATAACTTGCTACGTGCAGCACCCTCAAGGGGGGGGCATTGTATTTTTCAGCTATTTTTTCAAGTGGTCCACATAATAGGTAGATGCGATATGCAAAGCAGTCTACCATCAAGGGGGGCTAACTAGCTTGATAACCCACTAGTCCACAGGATGAGTGGGTTTATTGACATAATTAACCTCCTGAGATGTTAGATTTCCCTGTGACACACTTCCCTATTTAATTTACATTATACATTAGGGTGGTCTGTTTTTTTTACCTGGAGATCGCTTTTGTGATCATTTCCTGGTTTTGCCTTTGTGGTTCTTGCCCAAGTTGGTTTCTGTAGTGTACTGGTATTTTTGGTGTGGCTCTTTTTTTTTTTTTTTTGTTCCTTTCATTTTTCCATAGTATAGCGTCCTGCTATAAAAGAAAGCCTGTATGTGGTGGTCCCTCCTTTAGTTCACGCTCAGGTTGGTACTCGGAAGCAGAGTGGTATCCTGTCCATCTGTTGTCTGATGCAGCATGGAGTGTGCGGTTGTGAACAGCATGGAGTTTGCATTAGGGAGCAGCTGAGCATCATGGAAGTTGGTGGTAGCAGTATGGAGAGTTGACTTGTGAGAGCTGGAGTGTCGAGGAATGGCTGTTTGGTGAGAGAGGTTGGATAGAGGGAGGATTTTGAGTGGTGACAAGGTTTAGGCTAGGGCAGGATATTCACATTTTTAGGAAGCATTTTTGTTAGATGTGAAGTGTTTATGATTGTTGTCACATGTGCTAATAAGGTGTTTGTTATATGTGTTACTACAGTTTCTTTTTCTATGCAGTAGAGGGACGATCTATGTAATATATCTATATATACACACACACACGTACATGGTTTCAATGCAAAGAAGTGCAAAGTGATACATTTGGGGGCAAGAACCCAGGACACAATTACTGGCTGAAGGGTGTCCCATTAACAAAATCCAAGGAGGAGAAGGATCTGGGAGTGCTGGTATCCAAGAAGATGAACCACTCTGCTCAGTGCAGGAAGGCAGCAGTCAAGGTAAACAGGATGCTAGGGTGCATAGCAAGGGGGAGGGAGGTCATCTTGCCCCTGTATACATCCCTGGTGAGATGGCACCTAGAGTACTGCATGCAGTTCAGGCACCCCTACTTGAAAATGGACATCAAATTACTGTTGGGGGTACAATACATGGCAAAAAAAAAATTATCCTGGGGTTGGGGGACAGACCATATGAGGAGAGACTGAGAGAGCTCAGTATGTATATCCTGGAGGAAAGAAGGGAGAGAGAGGGAATATGACTGAGACCTTCAAGCACCTGAAGGGTTTGTACAAACTAGACACCAGGTGTACATTCAATCTGAAAGGCGGAAGGGAAACCTAGGGACACTCTATGAAGCTGGAAGGGGGCAGGTTCAAGAGGGAACTGAGGAGGCACTATTTCTTAGAAAGGGTGGTGGCAGGGTGGAACACTCTGCCACAGGAAGTTGTATCATTGCAGAGTGTTGGGGGCTTCAAGAGGGGGTGGGATAGATTCAAGGGGAGGGTACAAATCAGGAGGGGGTGAGGGATGGGAGGTCATATGAGGAGGGGCAGATGCAGTCTAATGGACTGAAGTGCTGCACACTTGAGCAGACTGGATAGACCGAATGGCCTGTATCTGCTGGCAGTTTCCTATGTTTGTATGTGTGTGGTAAAATAAAAAAATTAAATGATGTTTCTGTTGATGATATAGCTTATCTCAAGATATTATGATGTGTTTGCTGTTCGGTCACAATCAATATCTTTTTTCCCCATAAAGTTTTTTTTTCCCTCAGCTTGCAGGTGGGCTTTTCTGCCACTGCCTTCCTCTCCTGCCGTCTACCACCTTACCTGCCAGAGAACTCCCCACACATTGCCCCTCCCATGGTGGTGCCAGAGAGAGAGAGAGGGCCGCCCTCCCCACCCTGGAGGCATGCATCTAGACTGTCGGCCATGGGTCCCGAGTGGTGGAGAGAGCCAGAGTGGGCAAGCAAGGCTTTATGTGCTTGCTGGCACTTTTCTATGCTGTGGGCCCTCTCCCGACTTGCAGCAAGCAATGATGTTAGGTGTGCACAACTGCGTTCACTGATGGATGTGGCCTGACTAGCCGCTCCCACTGCCCTGCCACCATGCTTCCACGTGGTAACAGTGTTGGAGTGGTGTGCTGATTCCCCCCCCCTCCCTGGGAGAGGAGAGGAGTCAAATGGACATGCAATCCTCTCTCTCTCTCTGACCAACCCCCAGTGACCCAAATCCATTCCCAAACTTGGGTCGCCAGCATGGTGGCAGATGCTGCACCAAGCAACTCAACCCCCACGCCACTGGGCCAGGATAATCAATATCTTGAAGGCTGGATATGTTACAGTGGAATGTTATATGGTAGGCTACATAGCAAAATGGGTAAACAGTGGAGAGGGTGACTAGGGAATGGGGTGTCGCAGTGCTGACAGAAGAGGACGATGGCTTTCTGGCGGACTTGATGGACAATAGTTCTTACGCCCTCATGGTGATCAAAGTGTCACTGTATCTAAGAAAGTGTAATGCAGTCTCTGACCTGGTAAATATCCCCACCCCCACCCACGTACACACACGGTGGAGCAATGAACAGTTAGGTGCTAACTGTCCACGCCTCAGATTGAGATGTTGCTAGCTCATAACAGCTGCCACTTCACTAATCCACAGTTACTGACTTCATGGCCCTACAAAGCCCTTTAAGATCCAGCATATGCAAAACATGCTGCATGAAGGCAGGACAGGGACATCCTGGGCAAACAGACTATGATGCTTTTCCATACACGGCAGTGATGTTAACATTTGTATCAGACCTATTTATACCATTCATACATCATTTGTCACATGTTCAGCACTGCTGCAAACCAGAATAGTGCTGACTGTGTTGATATCAGGGTGGGCAAATCCCTGTGCTTGGTCTAGTGGCTAGAGCACAGGCTTGGGAACCAGGAGACCCAAGTTCAAACCCTACTAGGGCCATTTACTCACTAGTCCCCATAGTTTAGCCCCACCCAGCTGTATAAGTGGGTGGAAGCAGGAGGAACAAACATACACAAACATGCACAGAGATGTTGTAGAGAGCGGTACGAGCCTGAACAAATAATGGAAAATAAAATTTAAACAAGACGGTGATAGATCCAGGATATTATGTGGCAGGGCAATTGGGGAAGGGGACCAATTAGTCTTGAGACCTGTATCTACTTTTGGCATTATACAGAAAATGGCTGAGAATTTGGGGAGTGGGGATGACCCCAGATGTCTCCCCTCTAGAAATACCCCAGCATGCCGAAATTCAGACAGTTACTGTAGGTGTTTGTGTTTTGCGAATGGGCCCCACCCCCTGCTGTTTCTACACTGTTACAAAGTTATTCAGGAAAACCTAAACAAATGCCTGGCAGGCGGCTCCACCTGTGACAAGGTGTTGGTGCTCTACTCAGACGTGGGATGGAGAGAAGGAGGGAGGGTTGGCAGTGTTGTAGAAGGACTAATGACAGTTTCGTTTTCAGGGTACCATTCATCATTTACCCACAAGGCAATGCCAGGGCCGCTTGGCGCTGACTACTTACTGTACTTGTTTTGAGGGTTGTCTTGCTTAACCACTTTTACCATGTATGCCTGCCATTCTGTGTATGCGATCCCCTCACCAGTACCTAAACCACAATCTTCACCCCTCCCCATCCCAATCAAAAAATGTAACAGATAGAGAAATCTCAATGTTTTTTGCCTATAATGCTCGCAACCCTCAGCTGTAACTCTCTGGGCTGACTCTAGAATCCCTTTTGTATGTAAGCATTTGCCGGTAACTACTAACATGTTTCCTATCCAAATGAATCCATCACGAGATCTTCAGTCAAATGTTGACTTGTGGGACACCAAATGGAGGCAGTGTCATCCTGTGGTTGGTTAGAGCACTGGCTTGAGAACAATGACCCAGGAGATCACAGGTTCAAACCTGACCATAGAAATAGAATCATATAATATGTCTTAAAATTAATAAGGGTGAGGGATGGGGAGGGCATATGAGGAGGGGCAGATGCAGTCTAATGGATTGAAGTGCTTCACACTCAAGTAGACTAGATAGACTGAATGGCCTGTATCTGCTGGCAATTTCCTATGTTTGTATGTGTGTGGTAAAATAAAAAAATGAAAAGATGTTTCTGTTATTATCAGTTGATAATTAAGTCAAATACTTATTTTCTTATTTATTGCTTATTGTTCTTCTTTGTGTGCACAATGCATTGTACGATAAGAATTTATTGACATCTGTATATGTATGTGTTTATTCTTTGTTATTCCCAGGCAGCTGGGTAATGTGTTGTTGCCACGTTCCTGAGCCAGCCTAAGGGTAACATTAGGCGACCCTTCTCCTCACAGAGGGTTGTGAACCTATGGAACAGCCTACCAGCAGAAACATAACTGGATACTACTAATTCGTAGTAGCCCTTGCTGCTGAGAGTTGCCCACATCTGGGATCTCAAGGCCCAAGACCAGATGTTTACAGTCTAGTGGAATGGGTGTTTCCCATGGTGCAGAGAGTTCGGTCCTGACCTTGGACCAAAATGTTTCAATTTTTGGGCAGTCCCAGAATATATGGTAGTGAGACATCACCTGGCCACATCCCCTCCAACACAGGGCAGATTTCCCCACCGCAAAGTGCCTGGTGACTGTAGGGTATGAAAATAAATGGGACACACATTTCCATTTGAATTCACGCCACCGTTGGGGGGGGAGCTGTGACTCTCCACCCACGCTTCCAGGTCTTCCTCCATTTTTCCTCTGGAATGAGGATCTCCACCTCAGTCTCCTATTTGAGTCTAAGGGTATCAAGCACTTGGTTATCTGGCCCCATTAGGGCTTTGTAAGTCATTGAGATGGAGCCACTGATGCCTTTGAGCATGGCCAACCAACAGAAAAAGTTTTCTAAAGGGGTCAGGTCTCTATTTACATAATTAGTTGGTTAGTTTGTAGATAGTGCCTAATCTGGAGGTACCTGTGAAAGACGGATCTGAGGAGACCGTATTTTGCTTGGAGGTCACCAAAAGACTCTACTAACTTATTATTTATCAAGGAACAGTATCTGGCCAGGGTCAGCTGGTTCCACCCGTGAAATCTCAGATCTGTCTTCGAGGGCAAGAAGTTGGGGTCTCCAGTTATAGAAGTCAGAGGCCCCACTTAATTTGGTGTGTGTGTAAATGTGCAAGCCTTGACTATAATTTTTAGTGTATGACGAGCCCACGGATTAACCACCATGTTCCTGAGCTCTGGAATAAGGGTGGCATGTGGGAGGGCGACAAGGGGACCCCTGTCATCCATCTGCTCAGACTGTCTCTCTCTCTCTCTCTCTCTCTCTCTCTCTCTCCATCCTGAATCTCCTCTCTACTTAATCCATGTGATTACAGGCTCTGGTTGTGCTGCATAGTAATATATTTTCAAATCCGGCATGGCCAGGTCCCCTTTTTCCCTAGGATAGGACAGCACCCTTGCTGAGGTTCTATGCTTTTCCCTCCTCCAGACAAATCCTCCAACAGCCTTGTTTACTCGTTTCCAAAATTGTTCTGGAATATTGATGGGTAGGGAAGTGGCTTCCTAATCCAAGGGATTGCTATGGTAATGGAATGTGGTGCCACCCTCCTAGAGTCTGGGAAGCGCTGCTGCTGGCAACATTCCCTGACTACCTGTTGCTCAGTTGTTAGCACCCCAGTGCCACCTTGAAGCAAAAAGCACTACCGCTGGTCCATTTTATTTATGCTTTCATTTTATTTTACAATTCATTTCCCCAGGATAGCCCTGCTGAGATGCAACATATCATTTTCAGTTGGGTTCCTGCTTCTTCTTATTTTGGGTGACTAACAAGGGCCTTGTTAGTCACTCGGTGCCCTTGGTTAATGATAAAGCGACTATTCGATAGAAAATATTTTAAAATCCCCCATAGGCTACAATAGATGCATGCGCTCTCCTGGACACACATCATTACGTGCCTGAGTGCGGGTGGGTCTTTACTCAGCTCCCAGGACCGGAAGTGGAAGGGATCAGCTGAGCAGAAATTTACAATCCTTCCTCTAAATACTGGAAGTATTTTTATCTAAAATAGCCAGACGGTAAATAAATGGAATCAAGAGTTGGAACTAGAAGTGGACTACGTAGAGTGGGAGTCAGCAGCTCTCTCATCGATAAAAGTGACCTCATCCTTATTTTGGAGAGAACTGTCATGGAAATGTAGAAGTAGATAGTTCCGCCCCCCGGTGACTTTGACAAAATACTTGCCAGAAAACTATGGGCACTGCTGGAGAAACTGTGGTTGCGTCCTGGCAAGTTTGGGACACATAATGTGGCAATGCCCAGCTCTTATGCCCTTCTGGTGTTTGTTCCAGGGTGAATTGTCAGGTTACCTGGGGGAACCAATAGAGCTGACAGGAGAGATGGTGTTGCTCTCCATCTATCTAGACCACTCCCCACCCTGGACTAAAACCCTGCTGCCCGTCTTCCAGGTGGCAGCCAAAAAGGCCCTCACTAGGAGATGGATGACAGAACAGGTTCCAACGATTGGTGAACGGCAAAATATTATGTACACAATATATCAAATGGAAAACTTGACTGCTAAAATATGAAATAAGAATCAGAAATTCCAAACAAAATGGAGAAAATGGGTCCTCTATCAGCTGGAGGTGGATACCGATTTTGTCTCATACGTGAGCAGATAGAGGTGGAGGGGAGTAGTGGATTACCTGAAAGATTCATGTGGAGACATATATGGGACCCTTGATACTACATGGGAGAAAATGCATGTCTGACAAACTGAACCAAATTGGGAAAACTTCGGTAGCACGGGAAGGGGGGTTCCTAAAAATGTTAAAAAGACCTCGATAAATGGAAATGATATCCCCAGATTTTAAAATCATTGCTAAATGCCTAGAGCTACTATATGGAAACTGAATATGTAAGTAACGAAGTATGTGAATGTGAATGTGAAGTGTGTAAAAATCTTTGTCTGAATAAAAAGAGATTTAAAAAAAAAATAAAATAGCTAGACAGGGTGCCGCAGAGGTACGGCACCACACCATGTGGTGCACATCTGATTTAAATTAACTTGGTGAATCTCTTTAACAATAAATTAATGGGTCCCACTATTTGTAGGGACATTATTCTTTAAAATAAACTGCTACACACTCAGGTCATTTGCTCTGAATTTTGAAGGCCAGTGCTATGAATTTAATGCTGAGAGGTTGAGAGGTATGATCTGATATAATAACTCCCATGTAACTGTCTGTTCTGAGTTAATAACACTCCTGTTCAGGGTGTATTTTTTCTTTAGATTTCCCCTTCCTCTTGAAACAGTGGCTATGAAGACAATACAGGCCCTCAAGATAAGCCTGGACAAATTTCTGCTCACCAAGGCAATCACAGGGTACTCAGGGTAGCCGAGCGGGGGAGGGAAGCCCTGTCAATTACTACATAAGTGGAGGGGGTAGACAAGATGAACCTAGAGTCACTTCTGACCTTAACTTAATATACTGCTAATTCTGTGCAGCCTAGGGGAGTGCAGAGGCTCAGTTAAAAGGGATTTGGCAGCCAGCCCATTGGCATAGTGGTAGCACTACTGCATGCAATGCCAGTGATCTTCGTTCGGAACGAGCGCAGGTCATTGAGGGGTGTTGCTTTCACAGCATGAATGCCCCCTGGTGGAGACTAGTCCACAGCACAGTTGGGAGCACCAGAAAGGGGTGGAGTCACCTATAATGCATATCTGCCAATGCATGCGTGACTGCGTCATTGCATGCCGGCAGCCCGAGCAGTGTAACAGGAGTCCAGAAGGAAAATGCCGTCTGTCCAAGTCGGCAGTCCCCCCCAGGCTCTCGAATGAACAACAAATAATGGCCCTGGGTAAGTGGTGGACAACCTGTAAGTCTGTGAGAAGGTCAGCGACAGGCCTTGGGAGATGCCACCAGGTGTGATCAGAGCGAGATAAACTCTATTAGAATAAACTGGATTTGGCAAGTTTTTCATTACAAAGACATTTATTTTATTTAGTTTTTGATAACTGGGTAAGTGCACTAGACAAAAAGTGACTATTTTCAGGCATGACCCAGGAGGTTACAACATCAACAGGAAAAAACAGTGATGATACAGTACAATATAAGAGTGCAACATATTAGGGACACAATTAAAATGGATAACAGTTTGAGCAATTTGAGGTGACGGGAGAAACATTCCGATGTACTACATGTCAGAAGTGAAAGTAAGTGCATATTATACTATAGCATTTAAGGATATAGTAAAAATGGATAACGGTTTGAGCAATTGGTGTAACCAGGAGACAATACAGACATTTCACATATCATGAGATAGGGCCGGCATCACTCTGGCACGCTGGTGACCCAGGTTCGCACCCCGAGCCCAGGTTGTCAAGAGCAGGAGCTGGCAGGGAGGGTTCATAGAGTGGGTCCTTCAGATGCTCTCCTCGCAGGGGGGGGGTCAGTCTGTCATGGCTCACGGTGGTGCCATTGATGGTGTGGATGACCACATGCCACTGGTCACTTCCCCAAAGGTCAGCCATAAGCATGCATGCCCGATAGGGGAGAAGGGTGGGCGGGCCAGAAAAATGGGGAAAAATGTCCGCTATGGTACTGCATGACAGCCTTCAGTTGGCTCCTTTCCACCACCAAGGGCCGTGCAGTGACGGACCATTCCTGCCCCTCCTGCTGACGATTCTGGTTCAGTTCCCCACTGGAGATCAGTCAGACCAACAGGCATGCCTAATGGGTCAGACCCATGGGGTCTGATGGGTGACATGCGGCAACAGCTAGCACCACCTGGTGGGATGGGGGGGAGGTCTAATGCCCGAAGGAACGGTACTGTGGCACTCAAGAGCAAAAAACAAAGACATAAGACAGGTTTGATTCTCATACCTAAGCTCCTAGCTGGCTCAGATGGGGGCTAACCTCAGCCTACTAGAAGTGTACAATGCCTTTGGGTTGGGTAAGCATCATCTGGCACTGTGTGCCTGCTCCCTGGGGACCCAGTGGGAGGCATTTAATCAGAACTCTGCTTACAAGCCATCCCAGTGGCTCAGTGGTAGTGCTACCTCCCACTATGCTGGTGACTTGGAATCGGGAGCGATCTCAGGTTGCTGGGGACCAGATTGGGGGGGAGGACAGAGCACCCACTGGACTGCTCTCCTTTCCTGGGGAGGGAGGGTTGCCAGACCCACCGTGTGATTACCACCAGGTGGAAGCCTGATGGTAGCATGGGACTGGGAGCAGCACAAAAGGGGGGAGCTGTGGAACTCCAGTACATGTATGCCTCCACATGCACATGTCAATGTGCATGCCCTGGCTACTGGGAGGGAAGGAGAAAACAAGGCAAAAGCTGGAGGCTGGGCTAAGTGAATCCCCGCCTGTCACTCTGTGGCCCACCCCCAACTCCGGTTCATTGGGACAAATCCGAATATGCAGTCTGGAGGGGGAAACATGGCTCTCCCCTCTCTGCCTCCATTGTGGAGGTATCCATGGTGGATAAAGGATCCCAGGCTGGAGGGAGGCAGGGGACGGTCACAAAACGTGTGAACAGGGCTGAAGAGCCACCCATTCTGCCATGGCAGGATAAAAACCGTTGTTGCAAAAAAGAACTCTGCTTACACAAGCAGCACACCACACACACACACACCTGAAACAGGCTGCATAGGCAGCAAGCGTCCAACCTCATCACAGTAAAGGCACTAATGCTCATCCACCCTGCCATTATTGTTACTATTTATTATTTAATAATTGGTAACCAGGAGAGGCAAATTACAAGGCTCGTTTACAGGTGCCACCTGGGGGAAAAGGGGAAGGTGAGGAGCACAACTACAAATAAAATACAGCCAGTCAGGTGATATTTCTACACTGACGGTGGCATAAAGGGCATAAGTTGAGTGCAGTACAGACAAAATGGCAAAACACATTGTATGTGGAGGACCAGTATACAAATCATCTGTGCAAACTGGGCAAACTCAAGTGCACAGCACCAGAATGAAGGGAGGCTGAGCTGGCAATGAAAGTAGGAGTCAGAACTGGTTAGTAAGCTTCAATGAGGTTGCTGTAATTATGAGGTTCGGGGGAGGGAGAGGTAAGGGGGTGGTCAAAGACGTCACTTCCTCCCAGCTCTGCTTCCATTTGGTGGGGTAGACATCATATGGGCAGTTCCATGGTGGAGGGATGTAGTGACTAGGGTAGTCTATAGACCACCGTGAGCAGAGGAGGGGACCTGGAGGTAAAGGGAAGCCACTGGGTAGGGATGGTGTGGGGTACACTGCAGGAAACATGTGGGATCAAAAATGTTTAGAAAGCGACACTACAGAACAATTACACTGAAAGAGGCTGCAGAAACAAAATCTATTATGAAAATAAATATTTGAGTATGTGGGGGAGTGGTAAAGTCTGGCTATCAGTAGTTTCTGTTTTTGGACTTGTGAACCCAAGGAAAGTTTTATTCATGCATACATTGTTGGCATCAACACTCTGAGTACTTGTAAAGGACAGATAAAAAACACAGACTGAAAAATGGAGCATTAAAACATGGACTGTGGACCCTGTAAAACGCTGTTTTTGCTGAAGCACTAATTAAGTGCTAAAATACATTTGCATAATTAGTACTATCAGTACATCTTCCATTATAGTGAATGTGGCACTAATGACTTCATGCTAAATAAAATGTATGCAGTTATGGTTGCCTATATGTTTGCACTAAAATTACTTTGCATGAAAAAAACTAGTTTTACAGAATAAACAGATCTTAAAATATGCTCCTCTGAAGAGCCACAGTTTAACTTTTCTAAGAGAAATTAAATTGGGGGAAAGCAAACATCAAGTGGAAGTGAGTTCCATACATATGGATCATAAAGTCAGCAGACCCTGTCCCCTACTGTGGATGCATCGCATGTGATACCCTCAGATGGTCCATGCATAGGGGGCATGGGGGATCGAAAGGATTCAGCAGGTCACCATCCGCTAGGATGGGCTGGAACCATAGCAGGCTTTATATGCAGGACGCAGTAGGATTCCTGACCAGAAGTTAGTTCAGGTTACACAACACGGGACTTTTATATCCGAAATGCTGAATATTTGCTAACATCCCAGCAGCAGTGTTCTGCACCAACTGCAGGCCATTAACGGAATAATTGGATAATCCCACAAGGATGTGTTAACTTTAGTCCTCCAGCTGTATCAGTGTTAGCCCCCCTTATCTATGGAAACAATAGGGAAACCGTTCCCAGTCCCTTCTGCAGGACATCCAGAATCAAGTGAAATGCCTAAAATAGTTGACTGAGTTTAGTGACAGGACATGATTGACATTTATCTCATTTGATGTCTGCAAGGAAGAAACAGATGTCTTGGGTTTCTGCACTTTTCTGCTAGGACTTACTGCTAGAGATTCCTGGAGACGGTGCAGTAGTTGCAATTGCAAAGACAGGTAAAACAGCCAAATAAATGGATAGATGAACACAGACCAAGAGACAAAGGTGGGGGAGGGGGGCTAGGCATGACAGATAGATGGACAGACAGATCGATCGATCGATCGATAGATAGATGGACAGACAGATGGACAGATAGACAAACACTGTCTCTAGCTATCTATCTATTTAGTTGTCTAGCTACAGATAGTATCTATAAATATTATCTGTCGGTCTATTTATCTGTCTACTTGTCTGTCTGTCAGTCAGTCTGTCTATCTATCTACAGAGAGTACCTATCTATCTGTAGATAGATAGACAAATACAGTATATAGACAGACAGATACAGGTATTGATGATTAAACAAAACAATAAAATCAGATGACACACTTTGATTGAGCTGTTGTTACAGGGAGCTACCCTGGTGTTTACTCTTGCTACCCAGTACAGGACACAGGATGGACGAAATGGAGACTGCAGGATGACTTGCTGGTTAGCCAGGAGAAGCAGGGCCCACACGATTCACCATGGTGTCATTCCTGTTTGTGGTGTTGAGCAGGGGGCTGATCACCAGGCAGGTCTCTCGTCGATGGTCTTCTATGTGGCGTGAGTAGCTGGCTGGGCTAAAGTGGCAGGTCCCAGGCTGGGTAAGACAGTTCAGATATCAGTCCGAGAAGGCTGGATGCAGCTTCCAGCAAGCGTGGCATAATTAAACAGTGGGGAACCAAATTGCGACCCACTAACAGCACACAGCACACAGCACATTTATAGTAAAGCAATCACCACACCACAATGCGGATGGCAGTCCGGCCGCAATATCAGTGTCTCTGAGCAAAACCAGGAATTCTGTGGTAAATGGATGTCCTGACAGGCCGATCGTGTACAGCAAATCTTCAGTCTTCTTCAGGTTTAAATCTGGTCACTCTTCAGTGGCTTTGTCATGCTCCAATTCGGATAGTCTGATTGCTAAACCTTTCAGAGGGCTCCCTCTCAAGGGACAGCAGGCAGACAGGCCATACTCAGCCTTTCCACCAATCTCCCATGTGAACTACGCAGGAGCAGCTGCTCGAATCATTCGAGTTGTTTACTTTTCAAACTCTAACTCCAGACTGACCCACACTGTAGCAGGCAGCTTGGGAATTTCCCTTCGGTCCAAAAGGTTCTGGTTGGTTGATCCATCAGTCTGTCAAAGCAAGGGCTCCCCCTCAAGGTCCATTTAGGCGCCAAAGTGCAAAAACTACAATTCCTACAGAAATTTGCTTCCACAAGACCCCTGGGGACAGACACCATTTTAGAGTCGCCAAAGGTACTGACTGGTCCCAATAGGCAGTCCAGAACCAAGATGGTGGGGCAATAAAGAAATGTCCATGCTGCAAAGGAAGGCAGGTTAGACAAACTACTATATTATTATTATTATTATTATTATTAAAACAGAGAAACAGTAAATAATCACAGTTCCTAGCAGGGCTCCCTCTGCGCAAATAGCGATGGCAGAATGGAGCGATAACACTGCAGCCCAGGCGGGACTCACGCCTGAAACTACTCGGCCCCTACCCAGATTAATTTTACACCACAAGACAGGCAGCTCTTAAAGAGACAGGCATGGAGGCTAACAGGGTACTTACATGCAAACACTTTTAAATCGCTAGGACACAGAACACCAGCCTGGCAGTGGGCATTTAGGCAAGCCCAAGGAAGACTTTCAGGAACCCCCATTTGTAGGGGGGGTTACATAATCTTTTTTTATTGATTTTCAAAATATGACATACATCATATTAATCAGTCTCTGGTGAAAGAGAATAGAAATAAACAATGACCAGGAATATCACACTAGTATACATTACTCCGTCTCCTCTGTTACCACATATAGGAATTCCTGCAAGTTTAGCATTATGAAAACACAGGATATATTCAACACTGGTCACATGCAGCAAAGTCATGGATTTATGATTGGAAAACAGTAAATATTACAACTGAGTTAATGATGCAAAACATTGGTTACGTCATACCAGGTGACAGTTGAATCCATGTCAGACTAAATTATCTTTTTAACATTAATTTGTGACAATCTTTATACTGGAAAGTAAGACAAGCTACATGGTCCTTTTTCACAAGCAATCAATTGTACAGAACAGTACGGGGTACAGAGCAGACAGCATCACAGTAATACAGCGGACCATGATTAAAAAATGAACAACTGCATAAGGTACAGATTAGGACAATTAGATACAGTTGCAATACAAAGTGTCTGTCACACGATGATAAAGCCTGGAACTGAAGGAAGGAAGTTTATCAATTTCTGTGAAGTGGGCAAATAACAGGTTGATTGGGCCAATGGCCCAGAAGGTCAAAGCTCTTTGTCCGGAGGTGGTGTTCCTGAATGGGAGCTTGAAGGTAACTCTGGATTGGGAACGAGTACCCTGCAAGTTGGACGAGCATTGGAAGAACTCAGAAATGCATGATGGGACTTTTCAGAGCACCACCTTGTGGAGGAACACAGCCGACCAATGGGCCAGGTGATCTTCCAGGGAAGGGAAGGAAACCACTGAATACAGATGGCAGCAGTGTGTGTGAAATGGCAGGCCAGTCAGAAAGCAGAAAACACTGTAGTGAAACTTGAAGAGGATCCTGGCAGGGACTGCTGCATATTTTGGGGAACCGTAGTTAACTAAAGGGAACGGGGCTATAGGCCAGCAGTCTCTTAGTTTCCAGAACTAGGAACCCTTAAATTTGGTAAAGAGAACCTAGTCTCATGTGAGCAGCTTTTGCTAGCTAGGCAACATGGGAGCCGAAATTTAGGGAGCAGTCCAGGTGTGTACCAAGATATTTAAACTGTGAGATGTGCTTAACCTCAGTACCATCCAAATCAAAAAGCTGGAAGGGGCACTGGCAGGTTTTCTGTGCACTCCCAAGAAAACCATTGATTTGTTTGTTTTTCGATATTGAGGACTAATCTATGCCTTGCAAACTAATCCTACAGTAGGTCAAAGTCCCGCTGAATGGTGTTGTTCAGGGATGCCAGGTCCTTGCCCATATTGAAAATGACAGTGTCATCAGCATAGAGGATAGACAATAGGTAGGCATTTGGTAGTGTGTTCAAAAATATGGAGAAAAGTAGAGGAGCAAGAAAAGAGCCCTGGGGAACCCCACCGATTTGACGTAGAGAGAGAGAGAGAGAGAGAGAGAGAGAGAGAGAGAGTTGTCAACTGTGGTCCTGTGAACCCGGTTGGTCAGATCATTTTGTACCAGTTGATGACCTCAGGGAAATTGAGAGAAGAAAGGGCCTGGATCAATAGTTTGTGGTCTGCCAGGTTAAAAGCTTTGGTGAGGCCGGCATGGTGGCACTGAGGGTTGAGACACTGGATGCCACACCTCACAGCATGCTGATGACCTGGGGCTGGGAGCGGCCTCGGTTGTCGGAGGGTCAGCCGGGGAGAGGAGGATTGATCGTCCTAGGGACTGCTCTCCTCCAGGGAGGGTGGGTTGAGGAAACCATGGCAGTACTGGCTCCTGGTGGCAGCTGGGGGGTCAGTGCATGCAACGGTCTGCAGTGGGGACAGCACGGACAACGTTGGGCTTGTGGTCCACAGTAGTGCACATGGCAGAGTCCTTGATGCCTTGCATGTCCGTGCCATAAGGCGGGGTAAAGTACCAGTCCTCCGGCGTGCTTGAAGGTCGGCCCCGATGGCACTGCCATGAATGCACCCAAGTTAGCTCCCCCCAAGCCCAGCTGTCTGGTCTCCACAGTGGTGGGGTAAGGACCTGCTGTGATGTGACTGAGGGGCTAGGGAGCAAGGGGGTTCAAGCTCTGGTTGCAGCCGGAGCAGTGACTGTGAGGGCTGGCTGGAAGGGGGAAACCATGGGCAAACACCCCCCCCCCCAGCTGAGGAGGTAAGAAAGATTAGAAATAAATAAATTCATTAAAAAAAAGCTTTGATGAGGTTCACGAACACAGAGGCTATGAAACTACCTGAGTCAACTGCTTGGTGAACAAAGTCAGTGAACCTCACCAAGGCAGTCCCACATTGTGTTAAGAGCAGAAGCCATGTTGGGCGTGGGTCAACAGACCGTATTGCTGGATGTACTCAGAAGTCTGGTCGAAGACTATCTTTTCAAAGTCTTTAGACAGGGTAGCCAAAAGGGAAAATGGACAGTAGTGGGAGGTGAGATGTTTAGGACCTGACTTGTGGATAGGAATGATTGTGGACATCTTCCACACTTCCACGCTTTTGGGTAGGCAGCAGTACATAGAGAATAGTTAAGGATTTTGGAGCTGGGATAAGCCAGAGCCTTACTGGTTATTTTGACAATGCAACAGTCAGATAGACAGACAGACAGATACTTCAGCACAAACAACAATATCCATCTTCATGCTGATAACTTTCACCTATACATCAACTCCATCGTTGAAATGAATTCAGCATTACAATCAACCTTTAACGCAAAGGAGATCTGGAAGGAAAATAGCCTTCTACTATTCAACTTTTCCAAAACTAAAATGATGCTTTTCAGCTTAAAGCCAGCAGCATCCACCTCCGTCCAAATAACCTTTCCACTAGGAGCATCACTGAAGAATGAATAGTGTACAATTACCGGAGATCGTTTGTTCCCAGAGGGAAAGGCAGTTATTATTTGCCATTATAACCAGCTGGTTATAACTGAAAACATGCGCTGGGTTTCCCCTCACTCCGTGCATGCGCCAGTTGCCCATCTTTCTGCTGTCCTCCTGAACACGGCACTGACACCCTGACCACCAGACCACCACGCACTCTCAGCAGTAAGTAAGTCTTAAAAAAAAAAAAAAAGAAAAAACTGGACTGTCATGATTTACCTTACTTGAACTTTAACAAAAAAAATGAAAGGTTTCTGGAGCCTCAGACCACATTAAACCCAAACAGAACCGCAGCTGAACAGGAATGCGATTTGTATTTTACATAATTGTTTTGGCGGAAAAAAAAATCTCCCCCACAATCAATTATATAAAATAATGGCTGGGTAGGTGTGTAAAACATAGAATTTTACACACACCCTTGGTGTGAGCTGCATTTATAAACCCCTCGAGCTTTGCTGTCGGGGTTTATGTGGCATCCCACACCTCGGGTGTGTGTAAAATTCTCAATATAACCCCCTGCCCTGTCATGAATCTATATTTTATACTTGTGTCTGGGGCTTGACTCAAAACTGTAAAAAGCATAGCACCAGATCTGTCAGAAGCGCAAACCAAAAACGTGGCTCTCTTTACTGGAACCGGAGCTACCTAAGCATGACCACCATAAAATCGTTATATAAACAATCCCTATGTCCTGTCCCAGAGTACGGGAGTGAAATATACAGATTGGCATCTGCAGTGCACATCACTAATTGTTTGTAGTCTTCTACATGCAGATTCACTCTTGATTGTGACAGGAAAACTCACCACTACAGTCTGTTCAGCAGTCTTGGACTCCTTTCACCTCTCAACAAGAGCGAGCTCAACTGAATTTTTCAGGTGCACAGAGGTGTCCAAGGGCTCTACCCCTTATACCTGTGCTACCTTTTAACAAGACCACCCCAGTCATACTACCTGAGAGCCACCTATAATAACCCCTTTCATATTCCTAGAGCACACAAATCTGCTGGTGCGAAAACTTTTCGTACAAATGTGTCAGCCACTTGGAACTTGCTGCCACCCATTCTAAAAAGAAATGTGAGACACAGAAAAGCTTCATTCCATCAGAGCCCATGAGAATGTTAACACTGGCCCCTAACCTGCTAATAACCCCTTCTCACTCCCTCTCCTGTATCCATGATTGCAATCCGTTTTTCTGCTGTCTTTCCGTTCCTCCAATGTTACCCACGCACTATCTCATTTTTTCATTATCTTCCAACAGCACACAAATACAGCTTCAGAGATTTCCCAAGCGTGGCTTCTCCTTACCTAGATTCACCATACACTATGGCAAAGAATGTTTTTTTTCATATGGACCCCCTTTTCTTGGAACAATCTGCCCCCCATCTCAGAAATCTAGATACTCTGGGCATTTTAAACATGGCTTTAAAAGTTGCTGCTGCAGGAACAAGCTGTTTGTAATTGTTTTCACTAATTGTTTTTTGTATGTTGTTTTAACATTTCATTTTTTCTGTTGGGGTTGTTTGTATCTATGACGGAGGACGTTCCGTAAACGAGCCTCGTTTCTCATGGAACTCACCCTGTATTCTATGTATTTTTAAACAAAAAATAAATAAATACCAGTTCACTCTTGTGTATAAATATGTAAGTACAGCTGATTTCTAGTACATTGTTTATCTTTTTCAACTATTTTTGCTTATTTAAGAATTTGTAAATTCAATGTAAGTGCTCTGATTTAAGAATTTATAACACTGTGTAATTGCTCTGCTGGATCTGCTCCCCCAGGACCATCATTAAAAAAAAAAAAAAGGTGTGAAACATGAATGTGACAGATAGACAGACAGACAGAATGGACGGTACAGTACATAGCAACAATCCAAAACAGGAATTGACTCACAGGAGCACGGTCCTGTACCTTGTGGCACTGGATTCATGGGTACAGTTAGTGGTTTAGTCCAGTTGTTCCTATGTGTTGCAAACACTGAAAATCGTTAATCATGTTACTTCTGCACAGATTATTCAAATCATGGCACCACTAGTGTCTCCAGAGACAGGGTGATTAAGGACCCATTACCCCTTTAGACCGGCCTAATCAGTTTTAAAATGAAACAGTTTGCACTTTTGCGGGGAAGTGCTGCTACCCTCGAACAAAAAAAAATGGAGATGCACCCCTGCATGGCATTACAATTTATGGCAAGCACTGTATATCATGTAGGTCTTCACTGAGAGAAGCAATGTCAAACTACAATGCACAGAACCCATCACCCAAGTATTACATAAGGCATAATGCACAGCGATCGGTGTGTAACACATTACATACCACACTGGTGCCAGTGAATAAACTGGGTAAGTAAAGCATGTTATCTTGGGCTGAATGTTTTTTGGTTTTTTTTACTTAGAACACGTTATTGCCATTTATCACATGCAGTTTCCTCTCGGAATCTAGAAGCGGAACACAATTAACAATGGGCAAGAAAGTGTACAATGGAAAGAAAGACAATTTTTTTGTATAGCATTTTTGTCCCCGAGCCACCAACTTTGCCGTACCATCAGGTCCCAGTGACTGCCCATCCCTGTCAGCCGCTATCCCAATGTCAGAGTCAGCGAGTATCAGTATGGAACGCAACCTGATAGTGTTGGTGCCCATCGTACTGCCGGCTTGGGGACAGAGGGATTTTATTGCTTTCTTCCCTGCACCGCTATCCTCCCGCCACTCCCTAGACACCAAGCCATACCCTTATAGGCTCGCAGCACACAGTGATGTGCCTGTGGAGGAGGCAAGCTCCCTGGTCTACCACCATTGGGGTTGCTGCAGTAGTAGACCCCCCCCCCGAAGCGCTGCTGCACTGTAGTGCAAATCCAGTCCCCCAGCCACCAAACCCAGCTCCCCTAGTCCACTCTCGAACCCAGGTCACTGGAATGAGAGTGCACCGCACTAATTACTGTGCCATCAGGCAGGCATCCATCAAAGGCAGTTTTAAGCTAAAACAAGGAGAAACACTAATAAAAATGTGAAAAATAATATAATATATATCCTGTAGATAATGAGCTTCAGTGGAATAATACATTTATCTTCACACACAAGTGGTAAGATCTTCAAACTAACTCGTCTCACTGACTTGTAGAGATAAATGTGTTATTTCACTGCAACCCATTATGTTTTCCCTCTTTACTGACACACCCAAGGTTTGAAATTACCTCATAAATCACAGCAGCAAAGCTCAAGTAATTTATCTTCACTACCATAATTGAGGGTGTGAAAAAAAAAACGAGTTTAGACTAGGGATGCTCGGAATAAGCTGATTCTGATCTGATTGGATTGATTGGGAATTTAGAAACTTTCAATTGTGAATCCGATTCTGATCCATTTCTGAAAAGCACATGAAAACTGGGTTTGGATTTGGGTTCAGAATCCTAAATCCTAAATTTGATTTACCCTAAGTTCATCCTGAATCCTAAAATCCCACTGTGCCTTCTTCCTACCCAAATTCTGGCTTGGTTCCCTCCCTTCCTACCTTTCCTCTCTCCTCACCTTTCCCCCTCCTACCTCCTACTCACTCCATAGCACTGTTTCCCACCCCAACCCCCCGGAAGTCTACTGCTGGCCAAGCTGCCTTCCTCTCTTCCCCTTTCCAGGCGCTCTGGCTCTTCCCCCTTAAGTCTCATCCTTATGACGTTTCAACTCCCTCCTACAACTCTCTTTGACCCCAGACATTAGCAGCAGCCATCCACCCTTTCCCTCGGCCTGCTTCAGTCTTCATGTAAGCATTAAGCCACAAAGAAGGTGGCATCTAATGCTGGATTGATGCATGGTGGGGGGGGGTACAACCACCCCACCATGCATCAATCGCATTAGATGCCACCTCTGGAGTGGCTTAATGCACTTGTAACATGGGCCGCGGGTCGGTAGCGGTGCCAGGAGGGTGCCCACTGTGAGTACCGGAGGATAGCGCTCAGAGTCGCTGCTATCGTAGACAACTTTTCCTGCACTTTCAAATCAAATCACTTTCAAATCACACTATGGAACAACATTTAGATACTTGTGCACTGAACTATTGCACTACCTGCAACTGCAGAGCTCACTGCGGCCGAGATAACTGTCCCGGAAATTTTCACTTCTGTGCGGGTATCAGTGTCATTCCCGCCTCTGGAGGTCTGCGGTGCACTGTTCAATGCCCGCGATCAGGGCTCCGGTCGGGATTTGCATAGGGCCGGCGCTCACTTCTCCTGCCTCCTCCTGACTAGTCCGACGCTGGCATCTCCCACCTCAGCACTCTCCTAATTCTCACCTCTGTCCGCGGCTGGCTGTTGTCCCCGCTCCGCGTTTCTGTCCTTGGGTGCCTAGTCTGCCTCTCAGTGTGCCTGTCTTGCCTGTCTAGCTCTCGCTCCCCATCTGTGCCCAGTTCTGCTAAGCTGGGGGTCTGGCTGCTTATAGTACTACCTTATCGGGCACGGCATATATCATGGATTAATACCCGCTCCAGTTTGGGTCTCGTCATGCTATTCCGCCAATCGCTGCTGCCCATTTCACCTCTCTCATTAATGCCATGTTACAAATGCTATTTGTGCCCCCCCCCCCAACACACACTGCTATGCCACAGTTGGGTTGTTCCCTGCCAATGTCCAAACGCAACTTAATCCGCCTTAAGCACCATGTGTACTGTTTTACCCTGCACTGAATATTGGTCTACACATCTGTAATGGGTTACGCTTCAAGTGTCAGTTAACTACACTGTAACTGCATGCAACTGAAATTCAGTTGCATCCAAGAAACATGTAACTACTGTGTAATTACTCAGTAAAGTATTGTACTGCACATCTGTAGCGTACTGTAACTTGCACCTCATTAATTCACATTGACTAATGTTGATGCATATCAATCTGCTATTGTACTAATAATCTCTCCTTGTTATACATTCTTTCTCAACCCCAGGGACACATCTGGAAATGAGCTCTTATCAACTCGGTTTAACTTTTCTGGTAAAACTTTTGAAATAAACATGTTTCAGCTTTAAATTTCTGATTCCATCACTTGAAATACGAATGTATAATTTAGACAGTTACCAGTATTTTGTTTTATATAGCAAGTAGCTTCTACAAAAAAAGGTTGTTTTAAACACGCAAAAAAGATCATTTTATCTGCTCACGCAAATTAGTTGTTCTGTTAGTTTTTAATTTTTTTTAAATTTCAGAAGGTGGTCCTTTAAAACAAAAAAAAAACTGCCTTTCTCTGCTTTTGAAAATTGTTGACCAGAGCCACTTCAGAGCAGGAACCGAGAGTGACAAGCGATCTCCGTTATTCACATGTGTAACAAAGATGGCTTCCAAATCAATTACTATTAAAAGACATCTAAACCCCCGAAACAGACTTCAGTATATCTGAAAACAGGAAAGCCACAGTGTTGCGGTACATAGTCTGTCCAGTGTATTATTGCCCCTACTTTTAGATTCTCTTCAATGACCCCTTTCACTGGTCTTACCTTCTGCTCCAGACTGACTTGCCTGTTCCTGCCTGCTAGCCTGAACCCAATTTCCTGAACAGACCCCAGGTGTCCTGGTGTGCACCCTTGACTGTCCCAGTTTACCCCATTGGGCTAGGACCCCCTTTCAGCCTGGCCAGAGCTTACTCAGGGAGAGTCTGGATTCTGGCTGTGCAGCGCCCAAAGACCAGAGGAAGGGGCAGGCATTTGACATGCCAGCTGAGCAAGGACAGCGCATGTGGCCAGCACTTCATCCTGTGCCAGCTGTAAGGGGTTTCCTCCTTAAGTCATGCCACCACCCCAGCCAGCGTAAGCTCACAACAGCCCTGACAGATTGGGCTGCACCCCTGTATCTCACAGCACCTTTGCTTTCTGGCCCCCAGGTATCGTTCAAGAGTGTTGCTGGCATCCCACCCTATCCTGGGAGGAGCGCATCCACTCAGACACTCCTGTATCCTCGCTGCCAACCTCTGCTCCTGTTGCTCAAGGTACAGAGTGCGAACCTGGGTTGCCGGTGGAGATTGGTGGATTTTGCAAACTTCACTTTGCAAATTAATTCACAAAGGTTGCCAAATTCGCCAAGTGGCAACTTTGCAGAGTTTTTGACTGGTGACGCAGCACTTTTTCAAGCAAAATCATGCAAATTCGCTGGCTAAGTTGCTTTTTCACCATGACTTCACCTGATGTAGCCTGAAAAGTGACACTTTGCCAGGAAAACTAGTTTCAAAATGGTGACTTTGCAGTGTTTTGCGAAGGCAAATTTCGCAACTTAACTGGAACTTCAAACTTCACAACATATCTATTCCCCAGCATGCCAGAGTGGACCCAACCATTCAGTATCACAGAGCCAGCTTACTGCCCTGACTTACTTCATGACATACCACTTTATACAGTTAGGGAAACATTGCCGACGCAATAGAGGTGACAATGTCAAGACGGTTTTATTACTGAATATCATGGTATAGTCAATTGCAAAATAATCACAGCCTTGTTTTTATTTACAATGCCAAATTATCGTCATTGGTCAATATTGTGCAGTGTCATCATCCTGAGTTGAAGTAACATTCCTAGCTAGAAGGTCTAGGCTCAGTCAAAGAGGTGCAACACCAGGGTGCAACTCATCAAATTTCAGAATCAGTGCAAGTTAAGTGCCTGCTGGAGAAATTTTTAGCTCTGGATGGAGGTTTGCCAACACGTTAAGTGCAGCTGAAGTGCAGAGTGTCGAGGGCTTGCCAGTGGAATGAGTGAGGCTTTAGATAAGAGAGAGTGAGAAAACCTCAACACTCTTTCAAAGGTATTAAGTAACACTGCAGGTTTGCTAGATTAAGACAACCAGGATTAAGTAGCTTGCTTAAACCAGAGTGAGAGACTCGTACCCTAAATGATTAAAACCTCATGTGTGTTTGTTATAGTGTAGATATCCGCTTCAGCATATAATTTCCTATTCTAGTTAATATCAAAATTTACTAGCGAACAGCTTTTTTAAGTGCTGCTTGTCTTTCTCAGGTTTTGGGACATGTCTATAAGCTTACAAGTCTGCCTGGAGGGCCTGTTATATATATATATATAAGGGTGTTGCTTCACATGTTCATAGGATGAGAGAACTGCAAACCGAAGCCTGAGGATGTAGAGAGTTTTGATTTGTGTGTAGCCTTAGTGTGTCCTTTCCTTTGTTTGCTACAAGGAGGGTTTTTTTGTTTGTTTGTTTTTTTCAAAATTTGCCTACTTGTTTTACGGCCCTTGGGGATCTCCATGCCGATTTCTTTTATTGCCTTTTTTCCCATGATGCCTCTTGTCCCATCTGGCAGTGATACGTCGGAGATGAATGACTCAGTGAGTGCCGGCTTACTGTCCTGTCTGTGCAGTATATGTATTTGTAAATTTTGACTGTAGTTCTCCTTTAAGTTTTCCAGCAGTCAGCTCATTTGTTCTAATCTTCCTGCCTCCTTATGGTTGTTGTGTCTCACCCCCCACCCCGAGCATTCTTTGGTGGTTACCATTCACCAGGTTTGAACTCTGAACTCTGTTGGCTGCACCCCTCTTGGGCTGCCCCTTACTGTGGTTTTTAGCCTCTGCTGTTTTACTGTATTCCTCAGGCTTGCTTCCATGTTTGAGTTTTGCCCTGAATCCTAGCTACATCCTGTCTGGGTGGACCTTATTTTCAGGTTTGTGTTTCATCTAATTTAGTTGTGCCTCAGGGCAGCTCTGCCTCTGCATCACTTGCTTAGTTACCTTGTTTTCCAATTATACAGAGGCTGGCATTAAATGGCATTCACTCTAATGAGGGGAGAGAGCCCAGCAGGGTGCCACAGGGCTCAGTACTGGGACCTGTCCTCTTCAATGTCTTCATAAGTGACATTGCAGAAGAGCAGGAAGGGAAAGTATACCTTTCTGCAGATGACACCAAGATCTGTAATAGGGCGGATACTAATGAGTGGGTGAAGAAATTGAGACGGGACCTTAGAAAACTGGAGGCATGGCCAAGGCTAGTGCAACTGAGGGCCAATGCCAAAAAGTGTAAAATCATGTACCTGGTGCATAGAAACCCAAGAGCGGAGTAGAAAATGGTGGAGGGGTACTATCGGTCACTAAGCAGGAAAGGGAACTTGGGGTTATAATATCTAATGACATCAGAGTCGCAGGCAGTGTGATTAGGCAGCAGGCAGGGCCAGTGGGATACTAGGATGCATAGGGAGAGGCATCAGTAGGAGGAGGGAGGTGGTGTTACCACTGTATAGGTCACTGGTAAGACCACACCTAGAGTACTGTGTCCAGTTCAGGAGGTCACATCTCAGATAGGACATAGATAGGGTGGAGACAGTCCAGAGGAGGGCAACTAAAATGATGCATGGGGTTGCACAAGAAACCATATGAGGAGAGACTACGGGATCTTAACTGTACACCCATGGGGCCATGACAGAAACCTATAAGTACGTCAAGGGGGTCAACAGTGTACAGATGGGGGCCTATTTCAAATGAGGAGAATGCAGCAGAATAAGATAGCGTGCAACAAAACTAGAAGAGGGGAAATTTAGGAGAGACGAAGAAATACTACTTCACTGAAAGAGTGTTGGATGCCTGGAACAGCCTGCCCTAGAGGTAGTGGGGGTGAAAACTGGGGTCAAACATGCATGGGATAGGCATAGGGGAATAATGGTAAATAAGAGGGAAGGGGGAGCTTGCTGGAGACCAGTCAGGGTCTGGGGAGACAGAACAGACAGGGAGCATCTGGGCAGACTGAGTGGGACAAGCTGTTCTTTTCTGCCAACAAGTTGTATGCTTCTATATTTCGATTTGGATACTTTTTGCAGGTCTAACTACCCTCCTGTATCTGATTATCATGTACCCTGCCCTTCTTTTTCCTTCTACTCCTCTGTCATCTGCCTTTTACCAGCTCATCTCCCCCCTATCCCCTTCAATGACCCCCTCTCCACCCTGGTCTTCTCTCCTCCCCCTCCCGAACTTTCAGTTTCTCCACTGATCCATTGTCCCTCCTCCCTCCCCCAC
Organism: Neoceratodus forsteri; assembly: GCA_016271365.2. Lineage (NCBI taxonomy): Eukaryota > Metazoa > Chordata > Ceratodontiformes > Ceratodontidae > Neoceratodus > Neoceratodus forsteri. Next base: position 67,570,766 of record JADMNL010000032.1, read on the forward strand.
AGATGTAAGTTCCACTCTATCCTTATGCTTTTTATCCTGCTTCTCCTAGCTGGTGACATTGAATCCAACCCTGACCCTTCCCCTTCATCCCCCCATCTCTCTTCCTAAATGTCTCTGTATCTTCCACCTAAATGCTAGGTGCCTACTCCCTAAAATAAGCCTCCTAAATGTTTGGGTCTCCCAGCACTCCCTAGATCTCCTCGCATCTCAGAATCCTGGATCTCATTCCGAACTCCTGACTCATGCCTGACCCTTCCCAGCATCGAGCTCTTTAGGCAGAACTGTGGCAAATGGGGAGTATACCCTCTTCTCATGGGCGTCTCCTTGCCAAACTCTTTTTTCCTTCTTCCTTACCCATCTTCACTGGGGTCACCTCTGCCTCCCCTAAAATCTCTCCCTCTCTTTGGTTGACTCTCTCCTCTCCTGCCTCCCACTCCTCCTCTGGTGAACTCATTCTTCTAGGGGAACTTCAACATCAATTGGCTCTCAGCTGTGTCCAGGCTGACTTTCCACAAGGCTGAGTCACTTAACCTCACCCAGCTTATCACAGAGCCCACATGACTCAATCCTCACTCCTCCTAACACACCCTTCTGGACTGTGTTCTTTCCTCACACCCTCACTGGACAGACGCAGCTGGTATCTTGCCAGATGCCTTCAGTGATCATTGCATTGCATTCTACATCAGAAAAGTTTTCCTCTCTCCCACCCCTCCCAATTATATATGGTCTAGGTCACATTGGGCACTTAACATTAACTCCCTTCTCAGTGACCTTGCGTGAACTGATTGGTCTCCCATCCTCTCTGCTTTCAATATTGATGCAGCTCTCGTCTTTTCCTCTCCAAATTCCTACAAGTTTGGGACAAACATACCCAAGAAATGCAAGGTCAAGGGTTCTCACACTCTTGGATTACTCCAGCTCTCCATGCCTGGGCCTGTTTCAAATTATCCTCATCCCCTTCCAATCTCCTTTCCTACAGGGAGCTTACTAACTCCTACACTAAGACCAATTTGCAAAGTCAAATTATTTTAAAACTGACCTCCAGAATAATCTCAACTCCCTTGCAAAGTTCTGGAAGGTTATTCACTCCCTGTTCTAACCCTCTACCCTATACACTTCCCCATCCAGCTGGTGAATGGTTCACCTAGCTCTGATCCCTCCTCAGTTGCTGCTCATTTTAACACAATTTTTTAATACCTTTACTCTCCCTCTTTCTCAACCTACCAACTACCCGTCTCATCCTCAATCCTCTTCCCCTCTGCTCCACCTGTCTCAGAGGTCTCACTTCTCTCCCATAACTCCCCAGGAGGCCTTGCATTCTCTCTCCTCCATCCACCTGTCTTAATTCAGCCCTGATGGACATACTTAACCTCTCTGCCCCTGCTATTTCCTCCCCTCTCTCCCATCTTCTTAATCTCTCTTTTTCATGCTGTGCTGGCCTCTTCCCTCAGTCCTGAAATTTTGCAAAGGTTCTTAAAGGGGCAACCCCACCTCTCATGACAACTTTCATTTCATTTCCCTACTCCTCGCTCACCAAGCTGCAGGAGAAATTAGTTTACTCCCAGCTTGCTGACTTCCTCTACCCCTCCAGTTTCTGTCTGATTTTCGTAAACACCACTCCACAGTCTCCTCCCTGCTGCGAGTCGCTGACTCTATCCTTACTGTGACTTTCTGTGAGCGTAGGACTATTAGGGCTTCTTTTTTGGCTCCTTTCTTCTGGCCCTATGCAGCATTTGTGCATCAGCCAGTCGGGAGGCAGGACATCTATATGAGACATGTCCATTTCTTGCTGTGGCTTTTGAAACAGCTGTGCAGTGCTTGTGGAGGATGTTACTTAAAGCAGTGAATCCAGTGACAATCAGAAGGTAAGGCAGAGTCCAGCTACCTTTCAATGACTTTCTGTGAGCGCAGGACTATTGGAGCTTCTTTTCTGGATCCTTTCTTCTGGCCCTATGCAGCACTTGTGCCTCAGCCAGTCAGGCGTCAGGACATCTAAAAGGGGGAGAGTTTAGTACCCTTTTAACAGTACTTTCTCAAGCGATCCTTTGCTGTAGTCCATAGCTAAATGGATGTAGCTTAAGGGCATCTTAAAAGAGTCAGCTGTGAGTCTGCCGTTGACTGGCCATGCTGCTCCCCTGGACTTCCAACCACAAGCCCAAGCCATCATCTGGTCTTCTCCTGAACTGTAAATGTGTTCCTCGCTCTATTATTACACTTGCTTACTGAGTTCTAGTATACTCATAGAAACCCTATACCTGTTTTTGGGACGCTTGGACTGATTTGCTAGTCTGCCTGTTTAATCTACTAGTTTTGTTAATTTGCCTGAATTTCTAGGTATCCCAGCTATACCCTATCTGGGTATATCTGTATTTGCAATTTTATTCATTTGCTGTTGTGTTTTCTGTATCTTAGTTGTTTTTTTTTTTTTTTTATCTTTTTTTATCCCATGCAACCCAGCTGCCCACTCCTTCAGGCGAACAATCCTTCATCCTCCACCGCTCTCCCCATTCTGCCATCCGCCACACCCTGTACTGCTACCCCCAACTGACCCAGAGTATCCCTTTGTCAGGAGGGCCCTGCTACCTGTGGGGGTAACCAGGAGGGGAGATTGAAGTGCCCTGTAGGCATTTCCTTGCTTCTGCGTCGGGCGGTGAGGGTGTAGCTCTGGGGCTTTGCGGCAAGGAGAGGCAGGCCACTGTCATCCAACTGGCCTGGGCTGCCTTTTTTTTTTCTTGCGTTGCTTTCCCCCACCCACTACAATGCACGCTGCGGTATCCCTGCTTTATGCGCATGCAGTGTGTGGTCACCCATGCTGCAAAGCACGATGCCAAGCCTGACTGCAAAGAACCGCCAAAGGGTGGTGCATCCATGACCCACCCACCCCCGGGAGGAGAGTGTCCATAGAAACATAGAAACATAGAATTTGATGGCAGATAAGGACCACTTGGCCCACCCAGTCTGCCCATTTCCCTACCTACTGGATAAGCTGCAGATCCTAGTTAACCAGCAGCCTACTTCTTCCTAGATGCTCTTGAGCCCTTCCTGCCGGCCTCTGACCCTATTGCCCGGCGCCACGGAGCCTTTTTTTTTTTGTCTGTCTGTTTTTACCAGTGTTTACTTATCAGCTAGTATTATTTTACATACATAGTTAGGTTTTCAAATTTTCCAGTTATCTTTAACTGAGCTCTACCTTGTTATACAGTATTATAATTTGTAATTTGTTTATATACTGCTTCTGACCTGTTGTACGGAGTCTAGTAGCTTTGCTAGCCTGCTTTATTTAGATAGTCACTACCCTTGCCATTGTCAGTTAATTGCTGGATATTACATTTCATCTGCTTGCCACTATGCACCTTGCCTTCCTCTGCCTTCTCCTTCACCTCTCCTATACATGCCCCCGGCCAAGCTTTCATTCAGTGGCCCATCCACTCCTAGACAAGCTGAGTTCTACTGGTCCCCCAGCTTCTGCTGTTGAATGGTTCAGTTTCTACCTCACGGGCAATCTCTACCTCCCTACCTCTCCAGGCTGGGGTCCCACAGGGCTCCATCCTGGGTCCCATCCTCTTCTCCATTTTCCTAAATGACCTTCCCTCTGTCTGTGCCAATTAGCAAGTCGCATGTATGTAGATGATACAGTTATCTATATCTCCAGTCCTTCAACAAGAGAGGTGCAAAGCTTGCTCCAGCAAGAATTCCACAATGTCCTGCACTAGTTCCACTCCAACCAGCTTCTAGTTAACACTAAAAAAAACAGCGTCCATGACCTTTGGCACCAACCAAAAACTGACTAGGCTGTCCCCCCGCTGTCTTCTCAACCCTGGATGGCTCCCCTCTCAAAGTGTTTTTTTCCTTCATGTATCTCGGTGTGTGGCTAGATAGTAAACTTGACTTCTCTGTCCACATTGATGGCATCCACTCCAAGCTCTGTCTCAAATTCATTGCCTTGTACTGCAACAAAGACTGCTTGTCTCTTCAGATCCGCCGTGATCTTGTTAACAAAATGGTGCTCACGGTTTTCGACTGTGCAGACCTACAGCATTGTCTCCTCCTCCTCCTCTTTCCTTGCTAAACTGGACACCCTCAGCAATGCCTTTTCTTGCTTTGATACCAACCTCTCCCCTTGTACTCACCACTGCTCCCTCCACTCCTTCCTATCCATCCTCCCCTATCCTCATGGCGCCAGTCCCATTGCGCCTCCTTCATCTCCAAATTCTAGTTTGGGACCCCACCCTCTTACCTGTCCTCATTCCTTTCTCCCATTCCCTCTGCCTCATATTCCCTCTGCTTCAGGGATCCTTGCACCTTCTCCTCTCCCTGCTCGCACTCCTCTGCTGAGAAGTCAGCCTTCTCCTGTCACCTTCCCTCCCTCTGGAACCTGCTCCCCACCTCTCTCCCCCTCCCCTCTCCTCCCTCCCCTATCTCCTTTAGTTGCCCACTAAAGCTCCTTCATGCTCCCACCTGCTCTTCTCATCCCCTTCCCCGAGCCTTCCCTGTTGGAGACCTTACCATCCCTGCTGTTGGGCCTCCTCCTGGGTTATCCTTCAGCCTGTATGAGGCTCCTTCCTTTCTTTTATTGCATCAGTTTACTTTTCAGTCTGTTTACTTTTTAGCTACACTTGTACTATGTTTAAATGGTGCTCTGTTTGTACTTTATTTTGTACCAAACATTAATATTGTGTATGCTTTTTATTATTGTATTTTCTGTTCTCTCTCCCCCGGGTCACACTGGAAACGAGCCTTGGCTCAGTGTGTCTCTCCCGGTTACCAATTTTCAAAAAAATAAAATAAATTAATAAATTATTAGGATAAATCATGGTCATATCACAGTGGCATCCTATTTTCAAGTATTTTTGAAGGACCTCTTTTGTTCCATGTGTGGCAGTTTGCATATCCACATATATGCAGATGACGCGGTCATCTTTGCCTCTGGTCCCTCAGCCATGGCCATGGAAGTTTCACTTCAGCATGACTTCCACAATGTCTTAGGCTAATTCCAAGCCAGCCAACTGTGGCTCAACACTAAAAAAATGGTACCCATCATCTTTGGTACCAGATAGAAACTGGCTAGTCTCTCCTCCCTCTCCTGTTTTCACCACTTGGATGGCTGTCCCTTTGAAGTAGTTTCCACTTTCAAATACCTTGGTGTGTGTGGTTGGACAGCAAGCTGGACTTCTCTGCCCATATCAACTTCATCCACTTCAAACTCTGCCCTAAACCTCATGCCATGTTTCACAGCAAGGACTGCCTGTCTCCACAGGTCCACCAGAAGCTAGTCACCAAAATGGTGTTCCTGGTGTTTGACTAACTCATCACTGTGCCTCCTTCATCTCCAAATACTGGTTCGTGTCTCTTCCGCTGTGCCTGTCCTCCCACCTCTCTCCCATCCCCTCTGCCTTCTACACCCTTTCATCCAGACAGTCATGCACCTTCTCACTTCTTCACTCTCATTCCGCCACTGGGCAGTCTGCTTTCACCTGTCACCTCCCTTCCATCTGGAATAATCTTCCCTCCACTCTCCACCTCTCTGCCTCTCCCTTTTCCCTTCTCATTTAAACGCCTGCTGAAACTTCTCCCCACCCCATCCTTGTCCTGCCAAGCCTCTTCCGGACCCTGACTCCCCCCTCCCTCCGTCCTGTCCACTTGGTTGGTCTGACATGATTCTGCTTCCATTTTGGTTGTAAATTTGTTTTATTGTAGCTATTAAAACTGTAACAAGTGGGTTCCACTGCAGTTGTGTTGCACCACTGCTGCTGCTTTTATCACCCGTTTGGCTGTTTGCCTGGACTTTATGTTAACTGCTGCTACTGTAATTTTATCTCCTGTAACACTGTCGCACTGTATGCACTTTACACTGTACCCTTACACTGCTCGTTGTACCGTCTTGATGTTTATACCACTGTCACTGCACTTTTACCGCCTGCAGTTTTATACTCAGTATGCACTTTACACTGTACCCTTACACTGCTCATTGTACCACCTTGATGTTTATACCACTGTCGCTGCACTTTTACCTCCTGCAGTTTTACACTCAGTATGCACTTTACACTGTACCCCTACACTGCTCGTTGTACCATCTTGATGTTTATACCACTGTCGCTGCACTTTTACCACCTGCAGTTTTACACTCAGTATGCACTTTACACTGTACCCTTACACTGCTCGTTGTGCCATCTTGATGTTTATACCACTGTCACTGCACTGTTACCTCCTGCAGTTTTACACTCAGTATGCACTTCACACTGTACCCTTACACTGCTCGTTGTACCACCTTGATGTTTATACCACTGTCGCTGCACTTTTACCGCCTGCAGTTTTACATTCAGTATGCACTTTACACTGTACCCTTACATTGCTCATTGTGCCATCTTGATGTTTATACCACTGTCGCTGCACTGTTACCTCCTGCAGTTTTACACTCAGTATGCACTTTACACTGTACCCTTACATTACTCGTTGTGCCATCTTGATGTTTATACCACTGTCGCTGCACTTTTACAGCCTGCAGTTTTACACTCAGTATGCACTTTACACTGTACCCTTACACTGCTCGTTGTACCGTCTTGATGTTTATGCCACTGTCACTGCACTTTTACCGCCTGCAGTTTTATACTCAGTATGCACTTTACACTGTACCCTTACACTGCTCATTGTACCACCTTGATGTTTATACCACTGTCGCTGCACTTTTACCTCCTGCAGTTTTACACTCTGTATGCACTTCACACTGTACCCTTACACTGCTCGTTGTACCACCTTGATGTTTATACCACTGTCGCTGCACTTTTACCGCCTGCAGTTTTACACTCAGTATGCCCTTTACACTGTACCCTTACATTGCTCATTGTGCCATCTTGATGTTTATACCACTGTCACTGCACTGTTACCTCCTGCAGTTTTACACTCAGTATGCACTTTACACTGTACCCTTACATTACTCGTTGTGCCATCTTGATGTTTATACCACTGTCGCTGCACTTTTACCACCTGCAGTTTTACACTCAGTATGCACTTTACACTGTACCCTTACACTGCTCGTTGTACCATCTTGATGTTTATACCACTGTCGCTGCACTTTTACCTCCTGCAGTTTTACACTCAGTATGCACTTTACACTGTACCCCTACACTGCTCGTTGTACCATCTTGATGTTTATACCACTGTCGCTGCACTTTTACCACCTGCAGTTTTACACTCAGTATGCACTTTACACTGTACCCTTACACTGCTCGTTGTGCCATCTTGATGTTTATACCACTGTCACTGCACTGTTACCTCCTGCAGTTTTACACTCAGTATGCACTTCACACTGTACCCTTACACTGCTCGTTGTACCACCTTGATGTTTATACCACTGTCGCTGCACTTTTACCGCCTGCAGTTTTACACTCAGTATGCACTTTACACTGTACCCTTACATTGCTCATTGTGCCATCTTGATGTTTATACCACTGTCACTGCACTTTTACCACCTGCAGTTTTACACTCAGTATGCACTTTACACTGTACCCTTACACTGCTCGTTGTACCATCTTGATGTTTATACCACTGTCGCTGCACTTTTACCGCCTGCAGTTTTACACTCAGTATGCACTTTACACTGTACCCTTACATTGCTCGTTGTGCCATCTTGATGTTTATACCACTGTCGCTGCACTTTTACCACCTGCAGTTTTACACTCAGTATGCACTTTACACTGTACCCTTACACTGCTCGCTGTACCATCTTGATGTTTATACCACTGTCGCTGCACTTTTACCACCTGCAGTTTTACACTCAGTATGCACTTTACACTGTACCCTTACACTGCTCGTTGTACCATCTTGATGTTTATACCACTGTCGCTGCACTTTTACCTCCTGCAGTTTTACACTCAGTATGCACTTTACACTGTACCCCTACACTGCTCGTTGTACCATCTTGATGTTTATACCACTGTCGCTGCACTTTTACCACCTGCAGTTTTACACTCAGTATGCACTTTACACTGTACCCTTACACTGCTCGTTGTGCCATCTTGATGTTTATACCACTGTCACTGCACTGTTACCTCCTGCAGTTTTACACTCAGTATGCACTTCACACTGTACCCTTACACTGCTCGTTGTACCACCTTGATGTTTATACCACTGTCGCTGCACTTTTACCGCCTGCAGTTTTACACTCAGTATGCACTTTACACTGTACCCTTACATTGCTCATTGTGCCATCTTGATGTTTATACCACTGTCGCTGCACTGTTACCTCCTGCAGTTTTACACTCTGTATGCACTTCACACTGTACCCTTACACTGCTCGTTGTACCACCTTGATGTTTATACCACTGTCGCTGCACTTTTACCGCCTGCAGTTTTACACTCAGTATGCACTTTACACTGTACCCTTACATTGCTCATTGTGCCATCTTGATGTTTATACCACTGTCACTGCACTTTTACCACCTGCAGTTTTACACTCAGTATGCACTTTACACTGTACCCTTACACTGCTCGTTGTACCATCTTGATGTTTATACCACTGTCGCTGCACTTTTACCGCCTGCAGTTTTACACTCAGTATGCACTTTACACTGTACCCTTACATTGCTCATTGTGCCATCTTGATGTTTATACCACTGTCACTGCACTTTTACCACCTGCAGTTTTACACTCAGTATGCACTTTACACTGTACCCTTACACTGCTCGTTGTACCATCTTGATGTTTATACTACTGTCACTGCACTGTTACCTCCTGCAGTTTTACACTCAGTATGCACTTTACACTGTACCCTTACACTGCTCATTGTACCACCTTGATGTTTATACCACTGTCACTGCACTGTTACCTCCTGCAGTTTTACAATCTGTATACACTTTACACTGTACCCTTACATTGCTGGTTGTGCTCATTTTGCTGCTCCTGCGTTACGTCTGTCTCCTCTTCCCTTCCTCCTTGGTTGCACATAGAAAGGAGCGGCAGCTCAGCGTGCTGTTCCCGGTTACCAGGTTTCAAATAAATAAATAAATATCGTAGGGGCTTAGAATGTGTGCAGGCTCATCAGACAGTACATTTTTCTTTGGCCTTTTTATAATATAGTAATATCAGTACAGGATTTAACATGCATTGATAACAGTTTAAAAGCATATCAAAACATTTTAAACAGATACAGATTTTGCCTAACTTTTTAAAAATTGTTTAAACTTTTCTAACTTTTTCAGATTTTTGATTCACATTCAGACCAAAAAAAAACATTCAACCGATTGTATAATCTTAACTCATTTGCAAATAATTATAATTTGGTTTACTGGATGCCTGTGTGGTATTACAGAATGTAGATTTACTTTTATTTATGATTTTGTAAAACTACAGTGCGAGGACTTCCCCAAAATAAGGAATTAATGAGCATAATGAAATACAAAATCTCCTCCACTCCGTTCTTACGGGGGAGGTACATAGATGCCCTTCCCCACAAGTTACATCACTGGGGAGAGACCTGTGCACTCTAACAGGCAGTCTAATAAAGGAGACAAATATATACCAGATAGGAGCATCTTTTGATTACTGCAGGAAGGCAGATCCTAAGAGACAAAGATAGTTCCAGAGGCAGCAGCGACACAGAGATTAGCAGTTGCCCAGAGCTGTACCTCACATTAGTGAGTAGAGCCCTACTCAAAGTCAAGGGCGGGGGGGGGGCACACAGCTGATTAATTGTCATAGAGGCAGGTGGGCACATAGCTCATCTATTCTTTTGAAGTTATGTTTGTGGCTACTGTCTGTGGCTACAAGTTTCTCGGCAGCATAAACCTGTTGTGCTTCACAACTGTAACTTGCATTCAGAAAATATTGGACATCATCTTGCTTCCCAATCCACCCCCTTGTCCAATAAAATTAAAAATAAATCATATCTATGGCAGGCAGTCTGAAAATTGAAAGTCCTGGTGGCCCCCCACCCCCCACACACACACACACCACTTTGTAGATAACTAGAAGCAAAAGGGAAATAGGGGTAGGGATGAGAGCAGACGGTGCCACTCCTGTGGCTAAATGTAAATGTCCTGAGGGGTAAAACAGAAGGTAGCAGGGGTGGTTGATTCACTGAAAAGGAGGCTGTGCACTGTGTCCCAGTTTTTCGAAGCCCGAGGGTCTAAATTTAACAATAAATAGAAACATAGAATCTGACAGTAGATAAGGACTGCTTGGCCCACCTAGTCTGCCCATTTTCTTACCTAACAGATAAGCTGCAGATCCTAGTTTACAAACAGCTTACTTCCTCCTACCCCCACTAGGACTGCCTTATGTCTGTCCCATGCATTCTTGAATTCCCCCACTGTTCTTGACTCCACGACCTCCTCAGGGAGGCTGTTCCACGCATCCACAACCCTCTCTGTGAAAAAATACTTCCTCACATTACCTCTCTGAGCCATCCCCTCTATCTTCAAATTGTGCCCCTTGTTCTTGCATCTCTTTTCTGAAAGATGCTACCCTCTTGGACTTTGTTGATTCCCTTGAGGTACTTGAAAGTTTCTATCAAGTCCCTCTCTCCCTTCTTTCCTCAGGGTATACATATTAAGCTCCCTTTAGTCTTTCTTCGATGCCTTCTGGTGCAGACCCTGCACCATTTTGGTTGCCCTTCTCTGTACAGCCTCCACTCTGTCTATGTCTTTGCAGAGATGGGGTCTCCAGAACTGCACACAGTACTCCAGATGGGGTCTCACCAACTGTCTGTACAGAGGGATGACAACTTCCTGTTTTCTACTATGGATGCCTCTCCCTATACATCCCAGTATCCCCCAGCCTTCCTTACTGCCTTCTCACATTGCTTACCCACCTTTAGTTCATCTGATATAATTACCCCCAGATCCCTTTCCATTTTTACTGTTGTCAGTATCTCAGCCCCCCATTGTGTAATCTTCCCCTGGGTTTTTGTTTCCCAGGTGCATTACCTTGCACTTCTTAGCATTGAATCTAAGCTGCCATACATTTGACCATTCCTCCAACCTTGCCAAGTCCCTTCTCATCCTTTCCACTCCATCTTGTGTATCGACCCTGTTGCAGATCTTTGTGTCATCTGCAAAGAGACATACTTTTCCTCCAGTTCCTCTGCAATGTCACTTATAAAGACATTAAAAAGGACCAGTCCCAGTACTGAACCCTGCGGTACCCCGCTAGTAACCCTCCTTTCTTCACTGTGTACTCCATTTACTACTACCCTTTGCATCCTGTTGTCTAGCCAATTTTTTATCCAGGCTACCACCTTGGGACCCACTCCAAGGCTGGCTAACTTGTGATAAATATTGGCTAAATATAATAAAGTTGACTGGAGTTAGCCAGAGACCTCACCCATGTACCAGCAGCTTGGTAGTCAAGATGGCTACTCCATGTTTGCTCTCACTTCAGTCTTTCTTTTCTTCACAAAGGTTTTTATCATCTTTAGGCAAGTGGCAGGGCTGGGCTGCTTATCAGCCCTGTTCCCATGCCTGATGGTCATCCCTTACCTTTCTCTCCTGATTTGGAAGAGGGTACCCCCGTGGATTTCCTAATGTGGCAGGGTGGGGGAGAGGGCTGCCCTCTCCCCCAGCAGACAAATCCAGTGTGGCCTTGAGACTGGCGTGGCAGGGTGGACTGCCAGGACACAGGCAAGGCTTCATGAATCCCAGGCCCACATTTTTCTCCCTCAGCCCCTGCGTGGCATCACAATCCATGGCCCCATCCATTCTAGTCACTTGTGCCTGCAATACCAGCAGGGATCCGCTCGGTGGCACTCCGTGGGCTGAGACAACTTGCTTCCCCGGGAGAGGAGAGCAGTCCCTAGGATGCTCAGTCCTCTCCCACCCTACCTACCTACTCCTGGCTACCCCATGCTCATTCTCAAACATGGGCCCCCGGCATTGCAGGAAGTAAGGCATTCAATGCTTCAGCCCTCTATGCCACCAGGCTGGGACCTGAATTTGAATCTTAATAGCAACATTTTTATTTTTGGCTTAAAACTTGTAAACTGAAGCCAACCCGTCAGTGCAGCAGTAGTGCTGCCTTTTGCAAAGCCGGGTGACCCAGGTTTGGGAATGAGCCTGACTCACTGGAGGGCTGGCTGGGGAGGAGGGATTGTGCATCCACAGGTCGCTCTTCTCCTTGGGGGGAGGGGGACCCACTACCACCATGCGACTGCCACCTGGGTGAGCATGGGTGGCACTTCACGTTGGAGTGTGTGTAGAAGCAGGCACGGACACCATCCACTGAGTTGAAGGGGCACCTTGTGTTCTGCTGGCTTCAGCGTAGATGTCTCAGAGGAGGGTGGGGGTGCCAAAAAAAAACAGAAAAAGGACTTCAGCCGACGCAGAATGATGGCCGCACAGAGCTCACGGACCCCGCACCCACCAAGCCAGGCTGGCTCCCTCCATGCATAGACAGCATTTCTGAGGGACTTGGGCCAGCCCTAGAACCTCCACCCTAGGGAGGTGATACCGTGGGTGCACAGCAGGGAGAGGTAAGTCCTAGGAGAAGGTGGTGTGACGGGGTTGGGGCTCTGTCTAGCCAAAGAGGGCGTGGGGCAGTCTGAGAAACCAAGGAGCAAAAAATGTAAATAAAAAAAAAACTTGTAAACTTTGTCTCTCAGATACTGACATTTATTTTGGATTATTTGTTTTTTTAAATTTACCTGTTCGCTGCTGTTTACTTTCTCACTGATTCATAACCTGCTAGCAGCTGAAAGTTTTGTGGGCAGGCTGGATTCACAAGATCCCTGTTTTCCTGTTCGAACTGTGCCAGGAGGTCAGAGGTGGCTTTACCTATCCTTAGTGTTCCTGCAGGACTGGTTTGATCTTTGAAGTCATTTCTTTTATTGGACCTCTCTGGACCACAGAATTTGCTATTGTTTTGTTGCTACATGTTGCCTTTTTCCTGGATCATCTGGGACTTGTTGTATAGCCTTGGGTTTATTCCTGCTGTCATCATCATCCTGGGAGTCCTATCTTTGGACAGATCTCTGTTTTTTGTTTGATTTCTGGTTTGTCTACATTCAAATCTTTTTGAAAAAGTGTTTTGAAAGTCACAGTCATATACGTATACGTCTGCATTCATGGACTGCTGGTTAGTTACTTGGAAAGCACCAAACACAAGGCAGTATGAGGGGCAAGTTTAACCCTATCTGGGGTGGCACTGTGCAATATTGCAGGAAGGAACGTGAGGTATTAGATATACCCCATATAGCCAGGCAGCAGATAGATGAGGGGAACTTGGGAAGGGGGGTGTAATTAGCTGCAGGACCTACAGAGCCACACACCTCCCAGGTACTCTGTGCAGGTGTAGAGGATGACCGGTCTGCTGGACATTTGTGGCCGTCCAATCTGAGCTGGTTGCAGCATGTGCCATCAGTTGCAGAGCAGACTGGAGTGGGGGACGGGGGTGTCCACTGCTGCTCCTCTTCCTCAGTGTCCCCCAAGGGATCAGAAAGCTGGTTAGAGGACAATGAGAAAGTGAAGGGGCAGAGGGTGGCAACCATAGCAGAGGAAGGGGCTCTGGAACAGCACTGAGAAACTTTCATACAGCTGATGGATGTGACACATCCTACACCAACCACCTGGGGAACGTGCACTGTTGCTCAAAGCCAGTGCATCAGCAGCAGCTAAATCTGCTATGGGAGATGCAATCAGAAGGGGAATACTAGGCCTGCCTGCCACAGTGCTGGTACAGTGATAGTGCTACCACACCGGTGCTGATGACTGGATTTAGGGATGAGCTTGAGTTGTCAGAGGATCGGCCAGGGGGAGCAAGATCAAGCATCTAAGGGACTGCTCTCTTCCTGAGGTAGGGAGCAGTGCAGCACATAGTGTTACACTGCCCCCTAGCAGAGGCTGTGAGGCAAATGTGCCAAGCATCCAAGGAGTAGTAGACATTTGGTGCAACACACATGGAAGCATGCATGGTGCTGCCATTTACGTCACTACACAGTGCTGCTCCATGCCACAAAGGGGAGGAGGGAGGCACAGAACAAGGGAGAAACACCTCTGGCTGGCACAGATGACTGCTGCCCCTCGCAGGCGTTACACCTGGTGACTTGTGCGCAGTGGCTGGATCCTTGAGACAGTGGGTTAAGGATGCTCCCTGCCACCCTGCTGCAGGGAAGAAGCCACAGGAGCAAAGGCAAGGTAAGTCCCAGGGGAAGCCGGGGTGAGAAGGCTGTTGATGTCAGGTGTGACGGGGAGCCAGCCAGGAAGGAAAAAGTAATAGTGAAAAAAAAAAGGAGGGGGATACTAGGAGGAGGGTGCTCTTTTTGGGGATTCCATAAAGATGGCAGTCTGTGCTACAGACCAGGTGAGAAGAGTGGTGTACTGTCTCCCAGGGATTACAGTAGATAGGGTTCTCCCTGGGGTAGATGGGTTGGTTAGGAAAGTGGGGGGATGCCTGCTGTTATTGTCCATCTTGAGATGAGCAATCTGGCAGGAAAGCTTTTATGAGCAGTACCAGATAGTTTTAGGGTACTTGCTTCTAGATTTAAGGCATCGGCTAGTACTCTGACCTTCTCTGAGGTTCTCACAGTACACAGGAAGGGAGAGGCAAAGAAGCTGAAAATCTTCCAGTTCAGCAATTGGCTGAAAGAGGGTGCACTTGCGCTGCTCGCTGGGTGCAGTTGCACGCCATTGCTTGGGAAGCCGGGTGATCCGGTTCAGGAACGAGCCCAGGGAACCAGTGGGCTGGCCGGGGAGGAGGCTTGAGCATCCCAGGACCGCCGCCTCCTCTGGGAGGGCTAGGGCTCAGTGCTCGGCTGACCTCAGGTGGAAGCCTGAGGTACAGCAAGCCCAGCCACACATAACGGGGTTACATGACGGATGTTGGCACTTGCGCCTTGATGTCAGGGCACACGTCATGCAGAGAACACAGGAAAAATGGCTTGCTGTGCTCCCGGTAGACAGAGCGCCAGGTACAGATTCTCAACACCCCTGCCTGTCCTGGACTGGTGTCCCGACGACACAAAGGAACTCAGGAAACCCACCTCATCCCTGCCTGGGGGGCAAACCAAGGCTACATGGGGGACCAGCCACTTAGTGCTCCAGGTAAGAGGGTGGGGACAGATGCCTTAAGCAACTCCCGAAAGGAGTGGAGTACAGGGGTTGGGGGGAGTATAAACAAAAGGTAAAAAAAAAAAAAAAAGAGTGGTGCACTGAAGAGGGGTTTTACTCTGTGGGAGACGTGGGTGCCTTTGGGGGAGTAAAGGCTTATTCAAACCAGATGACCTTCATCCTATGAGTGAGGGTACATGGGCACTGGCCCAGAAGTCTGAAACTTACACCTTGGGACAGTTAAACTAGTGCGGAGGGGGCTGGGGCTTAGGTCATCCATGGGGCAAACTCATTCATGGAAGACCTAGCTAGCAGTGCCCTGGCTAGTGAGGACAATCAGGGAACAAGGAACAACATAGACTGGGGAAAAAGGAAGGAGCATGAGTTGGAGAGTGAGAACCACATCAGATGGGGAGGGGGGTAGGGAAAGAAATACAACACAGGGAACAGGTAAAACTGGTCCAGCCAGTGAACAGTGAAATGCCAGAAGGTGGGGCCCTGGAGAGTCATCTGTTTAAATGCAAGAAACCTTGGTAATAAAATGAGTGAGTTCCAGGTTGTGGCAACAGAAGGCAACCCAGACATAATGGCAGTAGGAGAAACGCAGACAACACCCAACAATGACCGGGACTTCATGGTACCGGGCTGCGTAATACTCTGGAGGGACAGGAAAAGGGCAAGGGGGGATTGCCCTGTACATTAGGGAAGGCATCAGGGTGTTGGAAGATATGGCCATAGATGGAGAGGGCGATGATGAATCATTATGGGCTCAGCTGATGGCTGATAGGGGAAGGGCAATGTGTATGGGGTTATCTGCAGGCCCTCGTCAGTCTGAGGAGGGGGACAGGGCACTCGTCAAGGAGAGTGGCAGCTGGAGGAGGAAACTGCGCTGCTAGGTGACTTCAGCATGCCAGATGTGGACTGGAGCATTCCTAGGGCATAGAGCACCAGGAGCCAGATGTTGGTGGATACCTTCCAGGACTGTTGCCTGGCTCAGCAAATGGAGGAGCAGGCTAGAGACAGGGCCATACTCGATCTAGTTCATACCAACCAGATAGCATTGAGGGGTTAACAGTGCGATCTACTCAGGACAAACAACGACAACATGCTGTGGTTCGACATAGCCCAGGAAACCCAAAGGCAGAACTCCCAAACATTGGTCCTGGATTTTAGAAGGGCAGACTTCAGGACGATAAAGGAGGAGATAAGGTGAAGGTCTAGAGGGGCCTTGCCTACTAGTAGGAATGGAGAACAAGTAGGAATTTATCAAACAAGATCCTTGATATATCAAAGTGATGCCATAGGCAGGTGGGGAAAGGGAGGAGGAACAAGAGGTCTACATGGTTTTCTAAGGAGGTTGGAGCAGTAGTACAGGCCAAAAAGCCAGCCTTCAAAAGGCCCAAGGCCAGCCACCTGGAAGCAAGTTGGGAGCACTACCTCAATATGGCAAAGGAAATAAGTATGGGGATGGCAGTATAGCCTAGAGGTTAGAGTAGCAAGCTGTGAATGAGCTTGGTACATCCAGTAGACCTGGGTTTGATTCCCACAACCTCCACTTGCATACTGTGCGACTCTGACCAAGTCACGTAACCTCCCCAGTGCTCTTGGGCTGCCCCTGAAAACAGGCATTGTGTGCTTAGTGGGCCTACCCAGTTTCCAAAGAATAAAAAAAAAAAAGTAAGGACAGCAAAAGCAGAGGCGGAACTTAAATCTTGGAAGGGGTGAGGGATAACAATAAGGCCTTCTTTAGGTAAATAACAAGGAAAAGAGCAAGAAGAAGGGGAGAATCAAGAAGCTGAGAAAAGGGAGGGGAAGGGGGATAGGATCGAGACCTTCAGGTACCTTAAAGGTATTAATAGGGTGAATATGGAGAGCCTTTTTAGTCCTAGTGGGAACAGGCACACTGCGGGCATAGCCAAAAGTTGACAGGGGAAGATTCAAGAAGGAGATGAGGAGGCACTTTTTCACCGAGAGGGTGGTGGCTAAGTGGAACAAGTTGCCAGAGGAGGTGATCTCCCCAAATATGGTGGATAGCTTTGAGAAAGGATGGGACAGAATAAAGGGGAAAGTTGCTGGAGTGGGAGGGTGGAAGGGGGAGCTGAGGGAGGGTCAAAGGGATTTGTCGGACCAGGTCCCACTGAGGGCACAGGGGGAACTTCTACAAGCAAGCAGACAAGTCAGACCATAAGGCCTTCATCTGCTGGCATATTGCTATGCATGTATGAAAGGGTGGAAAAAGATGGGCAGAAAGCTGATAATCTGGATGACTACTTCTGCTTGGTCTTTACAGTCGAGGAGGGAGAGCCACTGCCGGAGGTTAGCATCAAAGTCCGTAGGGAAACAAAAATGACTAAGGCTAATGACTAAGGCTAATGACTAATGACTAAAAAATCACCAAAGAAAGGGTGCTCAAGGGTCTGAGAGGGTTAAAGGTGGGTAAATCCCCGAGTCAAGATGCATTGCACCCATGTGTGCTCAGAGAGGTGAGGAAGGCTCCAGACGTAACCCTGGAAGACCTAGATTTTTTTTTTTTCATTTAGTTGTTTAACCAGGTATAGCACACTAAGCTGAAAGCTTTTTTACAGGAGCGACCTGGGAGCACAAGGAGGTTAAGTGACTTGCTCAGGGTCACACAGTATGCAAATGGAAACTGTGGGATTCAAACCCAGGTCTGGTCTGCTGGATGTCACCAGATTTGCAGCTCAGAGCCTTAGACCACTGCGCTATACTGCCTCCAGATTTAAACAGCTAGTCTCTGAGCCTGCCACACCCAACCCTAGAAACCCTTCAAATTCCTCTATCCTAGACATCATCCTTTTTCTTCTTATTCTGTTTATCCCCCTTCTGTCCTGGCTGGCCCCACTCACACTGACCCCCCCCCCCAGCCTCGTCACCCGGCTTCTCCCGGACCTATCCTTCCCAAGCCTCCCAAAGCTCATCTTCCATGGCAGAGCGGGGGAGAGTCCTCTAAACCTGCCTGTCACGGATCCAGTTCGGTAGGTGTCTAGGTGACCAATGCTGGGCTTGCAGAGGGTCGCTGCTCACCCTGCCAGCCAGGATGCGTTTCCAATTTTGTTGTCCCACCCCTAAGGAGCATTTATTCAGTGATGTCTAGGGTGACATCACATGCACTTCTGCATCTGACATACCTGACATCTGCTGCTCCTTGCCCTGTTTTTGCGGCTAGAGATATCCTGCCTGCTAGGGACCAGGCATGCATCAACCATAATGCCACCCCCTCCTGGGAGGAGAAGAGCAGTCCCCTGGACACGATCCTCCTCCCCCTAGCCAACTCTCTGACACCCCAAGTTTGCTCTCGAACCTGGGTCATTGGTGACACAAGCGGTAGTGCTACCCTGTGCCGACTGGCTGGCCCTAGACATCATCCTTATTAAGAGACCTCAGAAGATCACTGTCTTTGAAAATGTTTTCAGTGATCACATTGTGCTGGTTTGTGCCAGAGGGATGAAAAATAGAGATATTCTGAAATTAAATTTCACTGTTGAAATTGCTGCAAACATAGAATTGCTTGCTCACTTTATTCGCCCAATTCCATGTCCTGTGAAATTTTTCACCGGGTGCAAAGCTGTGAAATTTCGCCCACGGAACATGGAATTTCGCTGCAAAATGCACAATTTCATCCGAAATGGCAACATTTCACCCGAATTTTGCCATTCAGTGGGCAAAATTTTGCATTTCACCAGCAGAATTTCGCATTTCGCACCCGTGTAATATTTCGCAAAATGCGCGAATTTCATGAAATTTTCTAATCTTGTACATCTCCACTCCTCATTTATTTACAAACATTCGTTCAGTCATTTCAGTGAACATGAATACCTTTGCTTCGCCACCTGGCTGCCATACACTGCCAAGACTTTTACTTAGCACTCTCAGTACATACTGTGTCTGAAATCTTTACTCAACGAGTGCTAAAAGTTATAAACCTGGATGCCCCCGCCCATTAAACACAGAACTAAAAAGAGAAGCTCCCCCTGGTTTACTAGTGAAATAAAATGAGCCTTGAGAGACAGAGACTTGCACTGGGCAAAAGCCAGAACTACCAAGGCAGCTCTGGCCTGGATAACCTTCAGGCAGATGAGAAATCAGTGCATCAAATGAATTTGTTCGGCCACAGCAAATTATTATCTAACCCTGCTGGATGAAAATAAGAACAATCCCTCTACATTCTGGAAAGCTATAAAAGACATGGAAGGTGGGACAGCCCCTTCAACCCTACCAATGCACAGGGAGGGAAGCATCAGCATTCTGACATCTCGGTGTCAGACGCAACATCTCATGATACAACACTCGGAGACGGGGAGAAAACTGAAGGAAAATCCCTGACCGTGCAGGATGTTGCTTGCCGCTCTGCTGCAGGTCCCACAACGCTGACAGTGGCTGTCTGTCTTCAAACTGAAACTGCAACTCTACTTAAGGGTAAGGGGTGGCCTCCAGACGACCCTTCCTGTGGGGGGGCCATCCACAGGGAAACACGGGAGAGAAGTACATCCCAAGGAAGGCGGCTGACAGGGCTGAGCAGGGTTGAGGGGCTGAAGGGGATAATCAGTGTCCGAAGTAAAGTACAGTAACTTAAAATAAAATGTCACTGGTAAACTGTGAAATCCCACTGCTGTAGAAAACTGCTCATATAGTCCTGCTTTTTAAGTCAGGCGATAAGGCTTCCCTCAGTAATTACTGGCCCATCTCCGTCCTCCCGCTCCAAGCCAAATTTCTAGAAAAACTGGTGAATAAGCAGCTCGGAGAATATCATGACAAATGTAATATTATCACCAAAGCTCAATCAGGCTTTCGTGCCCAGCGTAGTATGTCAACTACTTTAGTCAATGTCACCAATGACCGACTTACAGCTCTCGATCATAAACTCACCAATGCAGCAATCTTCTTAGATCTTAGCAAGGCTTTCAATACTGTTGATCATAATGCCCTCCTGCGTGAACTTACTCATATCGGTATCGGTCCAGTGGCAGCAGCCTGGTTTATGCAGTATCTTTCTGGGAGACATCAGTAGCTAAATATAGAAGGCTTGTCATCCTCGTGTGCCCACATCTGCAAAAGAGTGCCGCAAAGCTCCATACTAGGAGCACATTTATTGATACTAATGATCTGGGGTCAAACACTGTAACTGCTAAGCTACATCTTTACACAGGTGACACTTTTCAATCTGTGTGTTACTAGTCTCACCCTGGTTATTGCAGTGAGTGACTTTAAATGTGAATTTCATCAACTCCAATATAATCTGTGTGCCTTTAAGCTTCTTTCAAATGCTACAGAAACCAAGTATATGGTATCTTCTCCCAAATAGTATCTCCGCCAGCCTGTCACTGCAGCAGTAGAACTACCGCTCGTGACACCAGCGACCTGGGTCCGGGAAGGCGCCTGGATCATCAGGAGGCTGTGGGGAGACTGAGCATCCCAGAGGATGTGCTCCTTCCCTGGGGGAGGATCCCACCTGCTGCTGCCACAATGCCTCCTGGATACAGGGGATGGTACCACATGGCACGACTAGGGGAGGGAGGAGCCCCGCTGGCTGCGGGTGATGTCATGCTTGCTTACGTGCACCCTTGCAGCCCTTGCACATGTGCTTCCTAGAGGACTTCAGGACAGAAGATGTGAAAATGAATGAGCCCTGTGCCCACAAACAAAGTTCTTCTGGCACCATAGAATCCCTGCCTGAACTGAATAGACTGCCTCCTGATGAAATGAGAACTATTTGGGGGAATAGCCCCCTCCCACCTTATCCTCCCCCATGGGGATGGCAAGCTGTGGCTCAGTGAGGAGCTGGCACCTCAAGGAGTTCAAGGTAAGGGGTGATGT
Organism: Neoceratodus forsteri; assembly: GCA_016271365.2. Lineage (NCBI taxonomy): Eukaryota > Metazoa > Chordata > Ceratodontiformes > Ceratodontidae > Neoceratodus > Neoceratodus forsteri. The sequence continues at coordinate 67,591,636 of JADMNL010000032.1, forward strand.
GGTTATCCCTAAAGACTGCAGGGAGTTCTGGGACGGAGTGAAGGGGGCAAAAAAAGAATCTGCAAAAAAAAGGATCTTCCATGTTCTTCTGTATGAATTACCACTCTGTTGGTTGATAAACTGGAATTTGTAGACTCTTTCAAGTACCTGTGTACGTGGTTGGACAGCAAACTATCCTTTAGTATACATATTGATAATCTTTGTAAAACATTGCACCAGAGGCTTCTTATCAGAACAAATTATTTTTCAACTCCGAGACAAAAAAAAGAGGCTAGTACAAACAACCTTCCTTCCCTTACTAGACTATGGTGATATCTTATACAGAAGGAGCTCATATGTTTTTCTGATGAAGTCTAATTGCACTACCCCCATTATGCTGTAACAACCTAGAGGGGCATGATGTTGTATACTAAAGTAACAGTCAGTTTAGTGTATATGCCATTCGACATGTATTACTCATGCATATTGTTTTAAAATTATCATTTTAAATTCAGTAAAAGAAGTGTCTCCATTTCATACCTGTCTAAATTAGATGTATTCTGCCACAGATCATTCCATTTATCTCTTGTCACCAATAATGAAAAAATCATGTATCAAATGTCCAAAACCCCACACAGTAGTGTAACTGCTGGCATAACCATACCCTACTCACCCATTACATGTTGTGTTTGTACTGACTACATTCCATTGGAATTGCCGTAATTGTTTTTTGTTCTGTTTGTAACTATACTTTGACGTGGAACCTTTGTAAACGAGCACCTGTGCTTAAAGGTACTATCTGAATATATTAAAATAAATTAAAATAAATCTCTGACCTGCATGCCAGAACACACCAGTATCTCCTCTACACAGCACTTGGTTGAACTTCACTTATGATCATAAGGCTCAGAAACCTACATATGTGGTCCTGCAGGGCCATGTGGAACTCATTGCCCTTGTGTTATATTGAATCTCCTTCAGAGATTGCTGGACTGTATAATCTAAGAAAATGTACTAGCATCCTGCTTAATGTCCCAAGACACTCCTCAGAATTTGGTAAAATGGCCATTAGCTGGGTTGCCCCCACGTTTTGGAACACCTTGCAAGAATCGCTTGAATTGAGCTTGTTCATCAGTCCCTATTATTTTAAGGTTCTGCTTGGTCAATTTTGCATTGACAAATGTGAATCTACTGTTACAACATCCTGAAAATTGTGTTTCACTATATGGTTAAAACTGCACTTGTAAGATGCCTTCTGTAAGCATTGACCTTCAGTCGCTTGTATAGATTTTCTATTGTTTCTAGACCTTGTTTTAGATCTTACATGTTAGCCTGTCTTCCAAAAATGCTGTATTTATTATTTTGTTATCAATCCCTGTATTATGTTATATGCCTTCTTACTCTCTGTAATGTTATCTGTTCTAACCAGGTTGGGCCAAGCGGTCCTTTTCTGTAGATAACTTCTCTGTTTCTATGTTTAATCAGGACCTCCCTGTAAATGAGCTGTACACTGGAGCCTTTCTAACTGGTAAAAATAAACAGCTACAAATACAACCTGAACTGCTCAAGTTGAGACTGTCGTAGTTCTCAGGGACTGGAGAGTGGAGAACTTAGTAACCCTGGACAAGAGTGCAGATGGGGGAAACCCAGGGAACTGCAGACTGGTTAGTCTGACACCCATTGTTGGGAAGCTCCATGAGTCTGTAGTCAAGGAACAGCTGGTTGACTTTCTGGAGTCATGAGGTCTCCAGGACAGCAAGCAGCATGGCTCTGTAAAGCGGGAGGTCATGTCAGATGAACCGTATAGAATTCTTCAGTGCCATGTCCCAGGTGAAACAAGGGCCAAGCACTGGACATCCTCTACCTGGGCTTCAGCAAAACCGCTGACTGTGCCCCAGAAAGGGCCAGTGAAGAAACTGAGAGTCACTTAAGGGTCCAGTACCCTTCACTGTGTTCATTTGCAACACTGGAGAAGGAATCCATGGCAAGATGTTTCTATTTGTGCATGACATTATTTTCTTTCTTTCTTTCTTTCTTGTACACTTTCTTTATGCTTCCCTTCACTGGCTACCTGGACTTTCTCCAGTGTAGTCTCACGGCTCGGCTGGATCCCACCCCGCCTGAAGTCCCTCAGCCTTACCTTCCAGCATGGGCCCATTTCCACTCCACACCTTCTGATTGCCCAACCCCCCGGCTCTGAGCCCCCCATGGAGGGACCGCCAACTCCTCCTGGTGCTCTGTCTATAATCTAGTGGATTGACCAGGGTACAGAGGGAGTACCGGATGCAGGCTGGGAAGACCCAGCATTGGGCATGGGGGCCATCCTCCTGACCCACCTTCACCTATCAAGAGCCAGGGCATTTTCCTTTTTTGTCCCTCCCCTTGGCACAGACATGCAATGCACTGCAACGCATGCGTGCATGCTCCCACACATGCACACAGGGATCCTGCTACAGCCAGTCCCCTTGACAAGATCTCAGAGGCTGCTGTACACCCAGTCTCCACTGGGAGTCACTGAAGCCAGGGATCAACATCCCTTCTCCCTCCCAGTAGAGGAGAGCAGTCCTCTGGATGCTCAGTCCTCTTCTCCCTGTCCGAACCCCTGGCTCCCTGAGCTCACTCCCAAACTCGGTTTGTCGGCTTGGCACAAGGTGCAGCGATCCCTCAGCACCATCGGGCCAGCTTATTTATTTAAAAGTTGATAACTGGAAAAGGCACACTGAGCCCAGGGCCAGCATCGGGGGGGGGGTGCAAGGGATGCGACTGCACCAGGGCCCAGAGTGCCAGCAGGGCCCGATGTCCCCTTAAGTCAGCATGAGCACACTTTTTTTTTAGTTTTATTTAATTTAATTACTGCTCACAGTCAGACCGTCTTGCCTGGAGCCCGGTGGAGGGCCAGTGGGCCTCTAAGACTCACAGCGCCGTCCTGGCCCCCTGGCCCCTGAGTCAGTGTGCATGTGGACAGGAGTCGGACTTCACTGTGGCATATAGCATTTAAAAATTAAATCCCCTCCCACCTGCTGCACACACGCTAACTCTCCTCAGTCCTCCTCGAACATACCTGTGTGGTGTGTGGTGGCACTGTTGTCTGTCTGTGAGCTGCGGCTGCTGTTCCACTCCACCTCCGACCGACCTCCTTGACTACTCCATTCCCAGAGAGACCCCAATCCAACCAATCCCCATCCATTCGACAGACCGACCGCGGCGGCGGCGCCGTCCCGTCCGCTTGCTTGGTGTCCTCCTCCTCCTCCTCCTCCTCCTCTCCATGCTGGCAGTCAGTGGCTTGGCATGCAGCTGCTCCAATAAAATCCATTCTCTTGGCTGACTCGGCACGGCACCAACCCCTGGCGACCACAGCTGACCGGCTCATTGGTCTGCTGTTCAACTTTGCTCCCTCCCATTGCCCCTCCCTCCCGACGATGCAGTGCTGCTCCTCCCCACCCTAAGCATCTTGCGAGAAACCTAGTAGTGGCTTGGAGTTGTTGGCAGCAGCAGATAGTGAGCAGCGAGCGAGTGCGGACGGCGGAGGAGAATTTGTTGTTGAACTAACTTGTTCAACAAATCGATCAATTCAGTTCTGCTTGTAAACTAGACACACAATCATATATATTAAAAACACACTGTCCGTCAAAAGTCTAAAAGGAAAAGTCTAACTGGCTTCTGGCTAGGGCAGCACTAGACAGCTAGCAGGAAGGTGTGAGTATTGTGGCTGCCTAGGCCCCTCATGGCGCCGGTGGTGCATGGGGAAGGGGAAGAACTAGAGAGAGAATAATCAAGAACTTTACTAGATTGATTGAATTTAATTGGAAAAAATTAGAATTTGATCAAATGCATGATCTGGTGGTGCTGCTGCTAACTGAGCAGAACTACTTTGGAGACAGCAGACAGTTCACAGTTCATTTGACACTGACTGCTGCTGCTGAGACAGAGAGGTGTCCTGTCAGGCAACTAAATATTAAAATATACTCTAGTGTGATTCTGTACTATTGTCTGTCTCTGTCTGTCTTTGTCTTTAGGAAGGAAGGAAGGAAGGCAGGTTAGGGAGTCAGTCAGGGAGGGTAGGGAGAACTCTTGGGTAGAAGAGAGAAGTAAAAGATAAAAGAAATATATCCCTTTCCTCTTAACAGTGTTCACTGAAAGTGACTGAGAGAGTGAGAAGCAAGGCTATACTATATACTAATAACTTTACTGTGTCAGTCTGAGAATTGTCTTTAGGAAGGCAGGTTACCATTAGGGAGTCAGGGTAGGAAGAACTTGGGGGGAGGGCCCGCCCAGGGCGGGACACTTGGGGGGGCATGCCACGCGGACAAGGGGGCCCACTACAAAGTCTTGCACCAGGGCCCAGTACATCCTGAAACCGGCCCTGACTGAGCCAAGGCTCTTTTCCAGGTGTGATCCAGGGAAGGGGTTGCAGGGAGACCAGTTACAAATATAGTTCAGTGTCAGCACAGCAAGTACAGCAATAAAAGCTGCATACAGAGGCAGAGGTACCATAAAATGGCATAACATAAATACAGCATTGTATAAAGCAGTAAACAGTCAAGTGAGAGGCAAAGTGCCCAGTGCGTGTTGGGGTAGGGGTAATAAGGTGCAGGGCAGCAACCAGGGAACATAGTCAGTGAGGATTAAGGGAGATGATACCGGGTTAGAGAGGAGGTAAGCAGGAACAAGTGGGTGTGTGAAGCTGCGGTAGGTGGGGACAGAAAGCTAGGAGAGAAGGAGTGAGGTGGAGTGGGAAGGGGAGCAGATTCCAGAGGGAAAGGAGGTGATAGGAGAAGGCTGCTTGCCAGCAGAGGAGTGAGCATGGGGAATTTAGAAAGTGCAGGAGTCCCTGGAGTGAAGCAAGTAGGAAGAGCAGGGTGCTGGGGAGAGCGAGGAAGACAGATAGGAGGGGAGGGACCCAAACCAGTATTTGGCGATGAAGGCAGTGCAGTGGGGCTGGCAATGAGACAACAGGGGGAGGATGGAGAGGAAGAGTAGAGGGACCAATGATGGGTATTGAGGGGAGAGTTGGTGGCAAGGTGGCAGAAGGTGATGAACAGTGTATCCAGTCTGGCAAGGGAGGAGGAGGGGGCGACGCCATAGACATATCTATATAATCAAAGACTGGGAGAACCATTTTAGTTACAAGTTCCTTACGGACATGGAGGGAGAGGCAGTACTTGTGGAGAAAAAGGATGCCTAGTTGGAGACAGAGTTTGGCGTGAATGGCATCTGTGTGGACAGAGAAAGCGATCTTGCTGATGAGCCATACTTCTAGATACTAGTACGCAGGGACCACCTCCAGTGGGATGCCATCCAGAGTGTTGAAAACACGGGTGACGAGAGCCTGGCCAGTTTCTGTCTGGTGCTGAAGTTCATTGTCACTGTCAATTTAGTACTGAACTTAAGCTGGTGTTCATGGAACCAGCATAGGTTATTATGGAAATCCTGCTGGAGTGGTCTGGTCACAGCAGTGACCGTAGGACATGAAGTATAAGTAACCATGTCAGCGGCGTACATATGGATGTTCAATGAGACACATGCAGAGGAGAGGTTGTTGAGAAAAATGGAGAAAAGTAAGGTAGGTGGCAGGATGTACAGTGATGAGGGTGTGAGGGAGTTGAAATAGGATCTGGATAAACTGGAAAGATGGTCCAATATTTGGCAGCTGAAATTAAACACCAAAAACTGCAAGGTTATGCACTTAGGGAAGAAGAATCCCAGAACTTGAATCTTGGATGGGAGCAGACTAAAAAATACCAGAGAGGAGAGAGGGACCTGGCAGTTATTATAAGCCATAGCCTGAAGGCCTCTGCTTGATCTAACAAGGCAAATGGAAAAGCTTGCAGGATTCTTTGCTGCATTGGGAGGGCCTTTTCAAGTAGAAGGAAGAGATTCCACACCTGTACATGTCCTTGGTGAGGCTGTACTTGGGGGTACTGTATGCATTTCTGGAACCCTTACCTAAAAAGGTATAAGGGATGCCCAGTGGTGGGGCAAAGGAGAGAGACCATAATGATTCACAGCCAGTAGGGTATGACCTTTGAGAAAAGATTGGTTGTCTTCAACATGTACTCCCAGGAGGCCAGGACAGAGGGGGGATGTGATCAAAACCTTCAGATATCTGAGGGGTATAAATGGGGTGGATAAGCAGCAACTGTTAAGGCTTCAAGAGTGGTCCATTATGAGGAGTCATATCTTTAAACTGAGTGGGAAGATTTAGGAGGGACATGACGAGGAACTTATTCACTGAGAGGGTGGAGGAAAAGTGGAACAGGCTATCAGAAGAGCTGATCAATGTTAAGACAGTTGCTACTTTCAAGAGAGAGTGGGACAGGTACATGGGATTAGTGAAAATGAGTAGGGGAAGTGATGGTGCTATTAGGGGAGATGGCACTAGCCATGGGGAACCGTGGGGTGAGGGCTCCACATAAGGATCTGCCAGAACTAGACAAGTGGGGACTTAGGAAAGAAATGTACAGACTTGATGGACTGTAAGGGCAAGATTTTCAGCACCCTGTGTCTGTTTTTCTGAAGCAAGTGTGGAAATTTGCCTGGGAAGTTAGACCACAAAAAGTCAGTCTATCTTTGCGGACTGAATTCCATACTTCCTTCGGAAAAATGGACATGAGTTGTACAGTTGCGGCACATATTGCCGCAGACTGCAGGAAATAATGCAGATGCAACCAGATGTCTGTGAATAGCACGCAGGCATCTGGACGCATCTGCACGGATGCAACACATGTCCGAAATACGGACACACGTGCTGTGCCTAGTCCTTTAAAATTCACGCCCCAAGTGTTTTTCTGTTCATAAACTTCTAAGTTCCTGTGATCTGCCGCCTAATTCCTGTTCTTGGAGCGTGTTGAACCACTACAATGGCAGACTTCTTCTTACTCCCAGGCAGCCATGCCTGAGCAGAGACACAAGATCAATGCACATGGAACAATGACATCACCAGTGACATCACCCTTGAAGCTTTTGATAGGCTATCACCAACAGTAGATGTGCAAAAAATGTAAACCGGCATTTCCAGACTGCCCAAACTGACCAGAACTCACAAGTCCCATGTTAAAGATAGGATGTTGTCGTTAATGTTAAATAGTACCTCTAATTTTTGGCAGCTCTCATTTAGCCTAGAACACTGCTCTTTCTCTGTTCACACCCTAACTTCTTTAGCCCCGTTTACACCACCATCTTTGCAGCGCATCACCTCATGCGCTCCAGTTGATGCACTGCAAAGTCGGCTTTGTGGACACTCGCTGCATCACCATAAGTGTGCTCCTGCTTCTGTTTTTGATCAGACAGAAAGGTGGGGATGTGTACCGGATCAAGCATATTACCCCATGGTGTGAGCAACCGATGCACTCGATCCACTGCAATCCCCTATTTCTCAGGCATGAGTCACTGCAGATGTAATTTTCAGGAACCCGGCCCACAAGTCCATAGACACTCCTCTTGACGTGATCTATGGCGCATCAGGCTCGGGGATGTAACCGTAAATTGCGGACTCAAGTCACGGCGCAGCGGGAAGGCAGCAGAGCGGTAAGTGAAGCGCTGCTGCTGCTATGTAAACAGGGCTATTGTGTCTTAAAACAACCTCAGCTATCTGATCATTTGTATCACTTTAGGGACTTGAGTCGCAGAGAACAAAGGACGGTAGAGCATAGTGGGACAAATCAGGTAGCCAGGTGTCCGATGACCACTAAAAGTATTGGTTTGGCTACCATGTCTGAACGTTAGTGGCCAGATGACCACCTGCTCACAGATTGATTTTATTTTCCCCCACAGTGAGTATAACATAGAATATAATCTTAAAAATGATTACTAGCAAATAAATAAATAATTTTTGTTTGGCTACCACATTTTGAAAGCTAGTGCCACCCTGCCACTTGCCCACAAACTAATTTGTCCCATCCTTCTGCAGAGCTCCAAGAGACTTTGTTGCATCAGACAGAAAATTATAAGATTTGTTCATAAGACACTGGTAGTTGGACTGCTTCACAACATTTATGCAAAAGTGTTTTGTTTTTTTATCCTGAATGCAGTGATACAACCCCTGCCTCTAATTTGTTTCACTGTCTTTCTAAGAATTTGGTTGACCCCAAAGAGTTAACTTGGGCACTTGTATGTTTTTACCTGGCCCTTCCGAGTAGGATCTCAGGATAGATCTTTTTCTCCTGACAGCGGGGTGGAATGGAATTCCAAGTTGGCGATGCTACTTTAGCTGTAGGGGATTACAATTCCTTATAAAGCGGCGGCAGCCGCCACAGTGATTGATGTGTGGATAAAAAGGCACTGAGGTGGGTGGAGGAAAACTTCTCACATGCTACAACAGAGCTGTGCAATGCTGAAGCAACAAAAAGTCCTACAGCCCAGGAGTAATGATAAAAGAACAAAAAAACATTTATATACTATTTCTGATATTGTACGCGTTCCAGTTTGGTTTGGGTTCAGTGCTTAGAAAAACATTGTGGTTTATATAAGTTGATTTAGTTTAAGGAAGCTGCTGAAGGAGGACAGCTTAAAAATCTAAACTTAGACCAGTGTTTTGACAGTATGAAAGAATGGAGAGGAGTTTAGTTTTATATAGTGGCTTTGCCGCCTTTCAAACACACTGCATCTCGAAACACTTTACAATTCATAAACAGCACCTTTCATAAGGAGGCAGTTTGGCCTCATGATCACAGAGCAGAGCTGTGAACCTGGAGACTAAGGTTTGAATCCCAGAACTGCCACTTTATTTAGCTTTTGTTGACCAGAAGAGGAGAGCTAGACAATACTGCCCATTTTTAGCTTCATCGGGGAGGTGGGGATGCAGATGCAGTCTAACTGAAACTAAAGTAGATTACGCTGTTGGTCGTATTTTACCAAATGGGGGGACATTTGGCCACGGCATGGGAAAATTTCCTCTACTCTTCTAGAGAAGTGCAATGAAATCTTGAATGTCCACCTGAACAAGCAGACAGGACCTCAGTTTCACATTTCATCTGAAGGATGGCACAACCCAAATGTACAGCAATTCCCCTAGAACTGGGCTCTGGTGACAGTGTTTATAGTATGAGCCCAGTCCCAGCATGGGACTAGAACCCATAACCTTCTGAACCAGAGGAGGATGTGCTGTTAACTGAGCTACTCTAACACCTTACATACTGTGTGACCCTGAGCAAGTCATTTAACTTCCCTGTTGTTAACCTCTCCAGTTTCTTTCTGCTCTGCTTTACTCTATCACTGTGCCGTTTGAAGCCCTGTGTGCACCTGAAATGGTAGCAGCATTCTCCCCACTTTCTTCGCCTGGGTTGTAAAGCACTTTGCAATTTAATTTTTATAAATAGCACTGTATAAAACCAAATTTCTTTCATGCACATGGTATCCCAAAGTGCTTTACAAGCTCAGGAACAGTTGTATCAGTCAAATGAGCCCAGGCAGGTTAAGTGACTTACTCAAGGTCAAGCAGTGGGTAAGTGGTAGGGGGTGTCAGAGTAACGAATAGTATTTCCTGACTACCACTAACAATGCACTGTTCGTTATTCACATCTGAATAATATACAGTAGCACTATTTGAGCCTATGAATATTCAGGAAACACAAAAAAGGGAAAAAAAGAGCCCCCCACCCATTCACTGGAAGGCAGATGGCCATGGAGTAGGGAGGGTCGTGTCGGTTGCCTTCTTGCGCCTGGGAGGGGGGACGACTTGCTACCAATTTTATGAAATGTGGTTGCTGGGGGAGACTTGGGTGCTGCTGCCAGGGTGGGGGGATTATTTATTTTTCTGAAATAATGGCAAGAGGAGACAGTGGCCAGCCGTAGAGGAGAGCATGTTGTGCAGGTCCCCAGCATGGGAGTTTTTCTTGTTAATCTTGAAATCATGAGTGCGGAGTGGGCTTGATGCAGAGGGTGGGGGCAGGGGTTGTTGTCGCGATTGGGCGGGGGAGGAGGGTGGGGGAGCTTTTTTTTTGCTCTCCCCACAAGGTACAGAATAACAAAATCAAATACCAAATTTCTGAATATTTGGGTCCCAAATACGAATATTCAGCTGAATATTCGAAATAAGGCATCGCCCACCCCTAAAAAGTGGCTCTGGGAGAATTCACACATGGCTCTCCAGATTTACAGCTCTGCACTCGACCCCCTAGCCTGCACTGTCTGCTGATTATGTTGCACAGAAAAATATTTTGAGGGGAACATATTGTCTTTGTTTGGTTCAGCTGAGGGGGAAAAACAACAAAATATTACAGTAGCTCATAATTCAGAATACAGAATGCTAGCAGCAGCAGAGTGGTTGTGTCTGTGTGGAGCTCCCAGAGCCAAGTGAACATGTTCCATATTTTTTCTAATTTTGCATATGTTATCTTGTTTACAGTTGGTGAATAGAGAAGGAGGAAATTGTTGCCTACAGGAAGGTGTGGGATTTGGGGGTTTGATGATGTTTGGGAGCAGAATGATCACCACATTTGGTCTGTGGTGAATCACTTCTAGTGTAAATGTAATTTTATATAGTTTGGCAGTTTGTGTGTGCCCTTTGTGGGGCTGTCTTTGGGGCCAGGGTTTGCTGGCTTGTTGCTGTGTGGTGGCCTGTTAATGATGTGGGACTGCGATTTCTTTGCCACTGTTGGGAAGGGGAGCTTTCTGGACTGCTGACTTCTTGCTGGGTTTTTTTTGCTATCTTTTTCTCCTCTTTCACAGTCAGCCCTACCTCATTGCCATCCTCCCAGCCCCGTCCCCTGAACTTCAGACCCCTCCTGTGTTCTCCCACAGCTTACCCTCCATGGCAGAGTGGCAGGGAGCCCACAACACAACCCACCAAGTCCGGATCCAGCGTCGCGGAGGTGTGCCTTCGGGGGCAGTGCCTGTGGAGGACGGCCATTCATGCTGCACAACTGGGACCCAGTTTTTCCGCTTTTTCCCTGTGGAGGGGAGTGTGCACACAGCATGCCAGTCAGCTGCTCCTCTTCTGACCCCATTGTACAGGAGCCGGTATGCCTACACCTGGCCTCTGCTAGGTGTCAGGCTGGTGCCAGTCTCTGTTCCCCACCCTCCCCGGGAGAGGAGAGCTGTCCTCTGGACACTCGATCCTCTTCCCTCCCCGGCCAACCCCCAACGACCCGCTCGCACCACGAATATGGGTCGCCAGTGTGGCAGGAGGTAAGATATCGCTGCCTCAACCCTCCATGCCACTGGACTGGTCTTGTTAGATTTTTTTTTGTTGTTGTTGTTTTCTTAAAAAAAATTTTGAAAGGCCTTTTTTTTTTTTGACCAGAATGTGGCTATTGCTAAGAAGTGGTTTTCCTGGCATAGTGTTCTGGTTCTAATAGAACATTTGAAGCAGCAGCCCTCTGAGTTCTAAAACATGGAGATTTGCTCTTAAAGGAGAACTGTGTTGAACCTGTAAGCTGTTTCCTCCAGTAGCAACTGTTTTTAAGTACTGGTTCCAGTTCTGTTATTGTTTCCTCTATGCAGGCCTTTTAGTAAACACAGTGTATGTTTCTGACTTACATTCTGATGTTAAGTGCCATTTTGGAACTGTATGATCTACTTTATGTCCCTCTCAGCCACAGAGTTCCGTAACAGAACACAGATGCATTGTGCCAACAATGGAAGAGCTGAGCAAGGGACATAAACTACATCACACAGTTCTAAAATGATTCTTACTACTTCAGTGTGAATCAGAAATACCTACTAAGATAACTATAAAGCCTGTATAAATTTATTTTATTTTATTTATTTATTTAATGATTCGGAAACAACCTTTGAGCATAGGCTCTTTTGCAAAGGTTCCGGGTCATGTAAAACAGTACAGTTCACAGACACTATATGAACAGAAATACAATACTACATATAACAAAAAGTTTGCAAGGTAACAATACAGATAACTGTTAAAAACAAAACTTAAACAGTTGGCCTCCTGCAGGTGTCGGAAGGAGCAAAAACAGAGCACGGTTCAGAATGAGCCCCCCTCCAGTGGGGGGGGGCTAGGGTGGTAGGGAGCAGCCTCGAGCCAGAGGCCTTGTCAACAGCAAGTTAGGTGGGGGGCAAAAACTAGGAAGGCAGGGCGTGCTGCGGATGGGGTGGGCCACAGGAGAGGGGGAGATAGAGGAAAGGAGATTGGGGAGACAGAGGGGAGGAAGCACGGGGAGATGGGGGGTGGTGGGAAGACAGGAAAGTGAGACATGGCAAGGTCAGGGAGAAATGTACACAGCCCAGGACAGGGGGGGCATAAAGTGGAGGCAGAACACGGTGCAGCTGGGGGAGGGAGGAGTGAAGTGTCAGGTATTCTGCATACAATCACACGTAATACTGGAAGCAAGGTATTGCTTGAGTTTGGACTTGAAGTTGTAAAGACTTAGAGTATTGTGCGTGATCTCAGGAATCTCATTGAGCCACAGAGGGGCTCTATAGGAAAAAGCACATTGACCAAGTGCGGTTCTCTGAAATGGTACAGAGAGTGCCCCCAGCTTTCTTCCTCTGGTGCCATACACGGAGCCAGGGAGAAGATATCAGATATGCATGGGGGTGCCTTGCCCATTAGTGCCTTCTTCCACAGGAGGCAGGTTTGGAACTTGATCCTGCTCCCTAGAGGCAGCCAGTTTGTCTGCTCATAGAGTGAGCAGGTGTGAGTAAGGCAATCAGCAGCTAGGGTGAGTCTGCATGCCTTGTTGAGGGTTACTTGCAATCGCTTTGAAGGGCGGAGGTCAGTGGCTGCTCCATAAACCACCAGGCCATAATCAATAGAGGGTAGTATGGAGCAAGAGCAGCTGGTTATAATGTCGCATACTTAACAGCGCATTTACATTATGGCTAATAATGGTACAGCACTGCACCAGTGATCGAATGGTGCAATACCGCGTATACTGCTGTACGTGGTATTGCACCAGTCTCACTCTGCCAGGAGGATAAGACCTCTGCTGTGAGTGGGTTCCACCACCCAGCTGATGTGGCTCAACGGACTGAGCCACAGCAGCAGGGAACCCAAGCAGTGCTTCTGGGACCAGGTTTGATTCCCAGTCCCAGAAACTTTTTTTTTTTTTTAACTTTGTGCGCTCCCCGACTTGAACCCCCCCCCCAGACTTGAGAATCTAATGGGGGGGTGGGTGGCGGAGTCCCCACAGAAAACAGAGATATGCTGCATGGCAAAATTGCGCTGTATTGGCAGTGCGATTTTGCCATGCGGTATAATGTCGTGCGACATTATGACCCTGTACCAGTATGGAGCTAGAGACTGAGAGGCGGAGAGCGGCTGGTGTGAGGTATTTTCTGTGCCTATAGAGCACTCCCAGCTTGGAACTGACTGCCTTGACCACCAGATCAACGTGTTGAACAAAGGAGAAAGTGTCATCGATGGAGATCCCCCCAGGTACTTGAAGGAGTGCACTTGCTCCAGTGGGGCATGGACTTTGTTGTAGATGGAGAGGGTGGGTAACTTTTTCTTGAGCTGGAGGCTGGATAGAAACATGGTCTTGTTTTTTTTACAATTAAGCAATAGCTTGTGTTCACAGAACCGATCCTCAGGCTGGTTGAAGGAAGACTGCAGTTCACACTGAAGAAACTTGATGCGCAGGTTGCTGCTGAGAATGACTGCATCATCAGCGTATAGGATAATTTTGGTGTCACAGGCCTTAGGAAGATCATTTAGAAAAAGTCTGAAAAGCAAGGGTCCCAGGATCGGCCCTTGGGGGACACCTGGTGATATTGTACTTCTCTGGACCCCAACACAGTTTGGCTGATTTTAACTTGCTGAGACCAGAGAGATAGGTACTGGAACAGTAATAGAATTTAAACTAGTATTTAAAATTAAGCTTTTACAGGGGAAAATGACATACAGGTTCAGCACAGTTGTCTCTCTCTCTCTCTATATATATATATATACAGGGAAAATGACATACAGGTTCAGCACAGTTGTCTCTCTCTCTCTCTCTCTCTCTCTCTATATATATATATATATATATATATATATATACACAGGGGAAAATGACATACAGGTTCAGTGCAGTTCTCCATATATATATATATATATATATATATATATATAATTTATTTATTTAGCTAGTTTTGTTGACCGGGTAGGTGCTCTAGACAGCAAGGCTGCCTATTTTCAGGCACAGCCCAGGAGGTTACATACAATGGGTGGGAAAAACTACAGTGAATACAAAGGATAAATCAGGTGACAACAAGCAGTACAATTAGCCAAAAGCAAATAGTCAGGAAACAATACACCGAAGCCAGGATCAGGCATGGAACGTGGAAAAATATGTCTCTGAGTTACCAAGCAGGGATAAGAGGGTTTCACCTGGTTCTGCTCAAGAGAGAACAGCAAAGCTGAGTTGTTCTGGCTCGAGCAGAACACAAGGTGAAACCCTCTTTACCCACAGTGAGTGGTGACGGGGACGATAACATACATAGATCGAGGGAGCACTCAGTGTTATTTAAAAAAAACTGTCCCGGAATGTGCCCATTTCCAGGGCATCTGCGCCTGAGACACTCTTCAAAGCATAAGAGTCTCTCCCGTGCTGGGTAAAGGAGCACTCCAATTAGCCGGGAGCACTTCCTCCATCTATAATTTGAATTATACTAAGATTTGTTACTAGTGAAACCGATACTTGGAAGGCTTAGCCTGGAGTTCAATGGACAAGCAGCCCGCCACTCCTACTTCCTGAGCTATATAAGCAGTTCCTCTCAGCCTCATTGTGAAGCACTTTTTATTTGCAGCCAAAGGCTCTGTCCTCTGAGCTGGTTGGGGCCTACCTCCCCCCCCCACCTTGCTGCTTCTGCTTGTCTGCTGGATTTCTGTGTTTCATTCCTGCTTCTGGTTTGTATTTTGCCTTCGACTGTGTGTGCTTCTTCTGTCTTTGTTCCCTGTTTTCTGTGTTTGTGTTTCTTTGGTTTTGTCTTTTTTTGGGGGGGAAGGGGCTTTTGTTTTTACGCTCCTAGCATATCGCTCCAGAGCTCCTACTCTTTGCTCTGTTGCTCACAACTCTCACACTACTGCAATGCAACTACAATCGTTATCTGTGTGCTTCAGTTCAACCATAGCTGCTCCATGTTGCATACTTTAGCAATCTATCCCTCCAGGGTGTGGGTATACTGGAGGATTTACCACACTAGTTGTGTCAAGTCCTCCAGTATACCCATGCCCTGGAGGGATAAATTGCTATTATACAATGTCAAAGTTGTTTATTTCAGTTTTTTTTTAAATATTTTGTAACTCACTGAGGTTGTACAGTTCGAAAGAGAATGTCATTTTTGTTTAATTTACTGTGGTGTCTTAGCGAAGCGGCGACAGGAATAACACCGATGGTTTCATTTGAAGTGAAAGCGTCATATTGATACATTGATTGGCACGAGATAAAGTTGGCTGGTACCTTTTCCAGTGGGTACACTGGAGGATTTACAATGCTGGGAAAGGTACCAGCCAACCAATCAGGTTGTAGGATTTGGCTGTTTGAATTTACCTCATTGCATAATTGATTGTTTTCACCTGACTCAGATTTACTCTGAACCTAGCTATGCAGCTCAATCATGCTCTCATTCTACTTACCTCATTGCAGCAGGTTCATTGCACTGCCTGGTTACACCTGCTTTCAGAGCATTGTGTCTATTTATGTGTATTGCAGTTTTATAACTCAGTGTACTCCATTCAGATGTTGCTTCTATGTTTATTCATCCTGTTATATTCAGAGGTCAGCTAAAAGCTACTGCTGCGGCTGTTAAACTAGCTTTAATATCTGCATGTGGTTCACGGCCTTTCCATCACTTTCTTGTTTGTCCTACA
This sequence comes from Neoceratodus forsteri, assembly GCA_016271365.2. Classification (NCBI taxonomy): domain Eukaryota; kingdom Metazoa; phylum Chordata; order Ceratodontiformes; family Ceratodontidae; genus Neoceratodus; species Neoceratodus forsteri. Next base: position 67,607,366 of record JADMNL010000032.1, read on the forward strand.
ATGGAGACTGGGAAGTGTTTGGGGAGTTGTGGCCCCACATGGCTAATTATTTCTGTTCTAAATCCTGCCTTCGCCGCCAAAAATCCTCAGAGTATTTGTCACCTTGATTTGACTTTTAAATGCTGGCTGGCTTGTCCCACTATTCAGTGCTGTTTCATTGCTACGATGTTATGCAGACCTACGTGCAGGTCCACTTATTACTACTCTGTTTACTGACCTGCTTGCAGGTCCACGCTTGCTTACACAATCGTTGCTCATTGCTTACGCAAATCATTGCTTCATGCCTACTGCCATCCCCTCTCGACTTCAGCCTCTGGGATTCTGCTGCACTAAATTCTGCCTTCGACCTTGCAAGATCTCAGCACTCAACACTCATTACGATCTCAGCACACCAGTGCTCATTCAGCCGCTCACCAGCTTTCAGCTCTCAAGTCAATTTCTGGGGCATGCCAGCCATACCATTCTGGTGCAGGGTTCCCTGCAGCCGACGGTCTCACTTTGCAGTAGTCCGCACCTTGAGTGTGCCCGACTTGGGGCAGGGTCCTTCTCACCTGGGCCATAGCTAGGAATGTCCTCGCTCCAGGCTTGGCTTTAGCTTCAGCAGCTCCTGATGTAGAATTTAAGACTAGCTGTGAAGGGTGGAAAAAGTTACCTCCTTTGGCTCTAGTGTTCCACTGTAATGGTTATCCATTGGCTTTAGTGGTTTCCCTAGCAAGGCACCTTCACCGTATTCTCCCCACGACTGCCTCTGGCTCACCTGGTTTGGGTTTAGGGTGAGTAGGCCAGGTGAGTGCCTCAACAGTCGTTGCTCTCCTCCTCCACCTTAGTTATCTATTTGTGTTGCAGAGAATGCTCGCAGCCTTCCACGGTGTTCCGCTAGAGGGATTTGAGTGAGAGCCTTCCTCCAAATTGGAATATTTTCCACCTCCCTTTAATTGGGTTTTCCAAACTGCAGCTGCAGAGCCATCACTAAATAAAATATCCCAAGCCTGGAGGGAAGGTGACCTAGGCCTTGGATCCCCAGAGATTTCCTCCTCAAAGGGTTTTTTTCTCTCCTCCGTTGCCTCAGGTCATAACTGGTAGTTAGCTTAGTAGTGTCCCCTAGTTTCTTTAGGTAGGTTCTGCTGTTGGATGGAGGTGGATGGTGTTCCTGCCATTCCCTCTCTCCTTACAGGAGCCCCTCATTCTCAGTGCAAACCACTGAAATCATGCCACGCAAACCTGAGCTTTCATCCTGTTATCAACCTGAGCATCTCATTACGTTGTCAAACTGATGCTTATCTAGTACTACTACTACTACTACATCACAGTTATAGCTTGCTCATATGACTCGTACATTATTCTTTTGGGGGATCCTTTCTAAGGTACCTTTAGCCATGGGAATCATCCCGTGGCATCTCTAGGGGTGGAACCCCCTTCGAGGGTTCCTTGCCTTTGGTACCCCCTACAGGGTGGTAATTCCTCTGAAATAGAGAGTGCCAGTGGCCAAGACCAAACTAACACAGCTGCTCAAGCATAACACTATATGGGCTGTGTAGGCCATTGAATTGGAAGGCTTAGCCTGGAGTTCAATGGACAAGCAGCCAGCCACTCCTACTTCCAGAGCTATATAAGCAGTTCTTCTCAGCCTCATTGTGAAGAACTTTTTCTTTGCCCCACCATCCTCCACTCCAGCGGCTGCACTTCTCTTCTTGGGATCCTTCCTAAGGTACCTTTAGCCACGGGAATCATCCTGTAGCACCTCTGGGGTGGAAGCCTCTTTGAGGGTTCCTTGCCTTTGGTACCCCTACAGGGTGGTAATTCCTCTGGAATAGAGAGTGCGAATGGCCAAAACCAAACTAACACAGTTGCACAAGCATAACACTATACTGGCTGCGTGGGCAATTGAACTATGTTTTTTGTATATTTATGTATTTGTCAAAGGAGTGAGCAAGATTAAGGGAGGTGTAGGATGTACTCCATATAGAACAGAACTCCATATATAAGGTAGGCCTTTTTGGTTTTAGTCTAAAAATACTAGGCAGATAGAGGAAAGCAAGTTATTAATCGTATAGCATTGAAAACAGTGGGAAATTTTAAAAGGGGGAGGGTGGAACAGGGTAGAAAAGAGAGTGGCAACAGGAGGGAGGAAGGAGATGGGGAAGGGGGAAGATCATTTTGGGGGCAATGGGAGGAGGAAGCTCCAGTAAAATAGACTGAGCTGCACACTCGAGCAGACTCAAAAGACCACTACGGCCTGTTTCTGCTGTCAGCTTTCATATGTTCATATTAACGGCCATCTAGGGTCATCATAGGATCAGTATGGAGATGAGGTACAGTGGGAGAGGTAGTCAGTTGTGGAGACTGTAGGGGGCTCATTTCCAGGGTTATGCACTAGAGGACGGGGCACTGCCCCGTCTGCAGTACCTTTGTGGAGCTCCATGCTCAGCTGGTAACAAGAGATGAGATATCTCAGCTGTGGCACAGGCTCAGCTGGGGTCCACCCCCCACATTCCAAGGAGGGTGGTGGGGAAGAGGAGTTGGAAGGATGGCAGGGGCAGCCACAATGGGTTCAACCTATCTCATACCATCCAAACAGCAAACTGCTTTGCACCCCTGGAGAAGGCTTAGGTACCTGACTCAGTGAGGAGGACTCCAAGTCAGTTGGGGAAATGAGCAGCATGACTTGTGGCACTGGTGGGGCAGTGGGAGAAAGTTAGCAAGGAGAGGCTTAGTGACTGGGGACTCAATGAAATGGGAGTAGGGAAGGTGGTGGACAGGGAAGGGGAGGGAAGGGGAGTGAAATGGTCAGATGCCTTTCTGGTGCATCAGCCATCAGGCATTTTTACCTCATTCACATGGCATGAATGTCTATTGCTCCTGTCCCCATCGGTTCCACCGCAGTTTGTAAAATGCTCCCAACATGCATTCAGACAGCAGGGCTTTGAAGTGTTGCAGGATAGCTTCCTGCATTGTGCATGGTGTTCTGTTGGGGGGGGGGGCCTGGGAATTCTACTTAAGCGCAGCATCCGATGCACAGAAGACAATGTGGTTAGCCTTGGACCCACTCTTCCTGCTGTCATTTCAGGCATACACACCACTTATGTTTTGGCATCCTTGTCCCCCTTCCTTCTCCAGCGAATGCCCTTAATCATAGAGTCCCCAGTGATTATCACCCTACCGTCCCCCTCATCCAAGTTCCCCTCCCTCCCATCAACCTCTGCTGTAGAAGATGTCTGCTTGCTTTCCTTCTCCATGATTTTGGTTAGTGTTCCCCAACCGTCTCCACTTCCCCCCGACTGTGCCTTCCATTCCCTCCAATCCCCTTCCATTCCTCATGACTGTGCTTATCCCCACTAACCCCTCTCACCCTCTAGACCAAGGCTTTTTCTCCCTGTCTCTTTCAACTCCTCTAGGCTCGCTTCTTTTCCCCTGCCTTCTTTGATTTCCGGGCATGGTCCCAATCCCCCTCCCTTGTCCCTCAACCCCCGTAGTCCTACTCAGCCTTCTTACCTCACCTCCTGCTTTCCCTATACCCTTTCCAGACAGGGAGTCAAATCTGTTTGATAAGGCTCCCCTTCTGGTTTTCTCACTCCTTTTGTAACTCCTGAGTTCCCACTCCTTCCTTCTACCACCTGCCATTCTCCTTTCCTGGGTACCCTGGCCTTCTGAGGAAGGGTTACCCTTGAGTACTGGGTGATCCTGCCTAATCCAGTCACAATATGGCACTCAACAACTTGGAAAGTGGTAGCATGAGTCAGGGTAAGGGAGCCAATAGGGTCCAATGACCATAACTCTATATGGTTCGACCTGACCCTTGGTACAAGTAAGCTCTCGCAAAGGCTGAAGTCCTAGATTTCAGAAGGGCAGATTTCAAATGGATGAAGAACCTGGTCTGAGACAAGCTAGTCAGCATGGACAGCATCAGAAAGCAGCCATTCTTAACAATTACTTCTTCTCTGTATTCACAAGGGAAGACAGAGGGCCTCTGCCAGAGGGTAGCATTAAGGTGGCTATAAGGGTGATCCCTGGAATGAGGCAGCAAGTATTTACCAGTGGAAAGATTCAGAAAGGACTTGCAGCCCTAAAAATAGATAAGGCCCTGGGACCAGAGGGTGCTCAAGGAATCGGCAGTGGAACTAAACTGAATCACTGGTAGGGCTATTCAATAGCTCAGTTGAGATGGGGTAGTTCCAAAAGACTGGAGGGTAATGGATGTAGCCCCAGTCCATAGGGGAAGGGGACAAGGAGCTATTGTGTACTACAGACCTGTCATTCTTACCTCTATTGTGGGTAAACTGATGGAGACACTAGTGAGAGAGGACCTCATTTATTTATTTATTAAATTCTCAGATTACAATACCTATGAGTCAGGGACTCTTTTATAGAGGTTCCACGTCATACTGAACAGTACAATACAAACAGTGAACTAATTAATATATCTACTATGCTTACATGTTACAGTTACAAAGGTTAATAATGTAAGCGACATCTTAGTGAAGACACGACCCACAGGTGCCACAGACGGCCCCATATGTGCGATTCAATGGTCTAAAGGGCTAGAAGGAGCAGTCAATTGGTTGACCTTGTCAAGCAGAGGAGATTGGAAGCAGTCACAAGTATCACGTAGCAAGCAATATAAAATGAACATTCTAGGCAATGGCATTGCTACAATTGGTTCAGTCGGTGGATACCTAGTGAATCAAAGGCCAGAAAGTGTGGACAATAAGATGCCCTTGTCAGAGTAAATGGAAACAGTCACTACTGCCACAAAATAAGTGAGATGGGGCAAGGTAGAAGTGACAGAGGTGTCATCCTTGAGACTTTAAACTGATGAGAAAGTAAGTAACTCCTCCCCTCACCTTCTACCCTACCTCCCCTCATCCCCCCTCCACCCATTCCCTCTTTCCCTTCTTATACTGACATCCTGCTCTGATCCTGCACTGCCCCCTCTGATCCTGCACTGCCCCCTCACCCTCTCACCCGGTGCCCTCTGTTAACACTTCCCGCTACTGGCACTGCCAGTATGCTTAGTATAAGCCTCCCTCACCAGTGACGAGGCCCACCTTCTGGGCTGATTTTCAGTATATATTCTCTGTCTCTCCAGTTTGTCTTCTCACTATTACCCCTCTCTTCCTGAGCCAACCCCACCCCTTGTTCACTTTCTCTCCCTCTCCTTTTTCCTTTTGTGTTGGCAAGTACCATTGAATATAGTGTTTGCTCATTTCAGTTACACATGTAACCTCTTGCCTAATTTGCCTTAATTGTTGTTGTCCTGTTACGGCCTCCCATAAGCTGTAGTTTTGTTTGTTACTGTAATGACCCTGATGTGGAACCTATGTAATGAGCCTGTACTCAGAGGTTAATCCGATATCTTAATAATAATAATAAGTGGGAGGTGCATGGGGGTACAGCTGTCCACAGAGGGACAATTGTATGGCACCAGCTAGGGAATGAAGGAGGAAGATGTGTGCAAGGGCAGTGGGATGACAGGGAGAGGTCATAATAGGAGGAGGAGAGACAGGGAAGGAAAACCGTGATGGTGGACCTCATGAACTACTTGGAGAGCAATGGACTCCAGGATAGTAAACAGCATGGGTTTGTAGCAGGGAACTTTTGTCAGACCAAACTGATAGTATTCTTTGACTGGGTAACAAAGGTAGTGGATAAAGGCCAGCTATGAATTTACTCTACTTTGATTTCAGCAAGACTTTCGATTTGGTGCCCCACAGAAGGTTGCTGAAGAAGCTAGAGGATCTGGGTACAGCAAAGGACACAGATGAGTGAGTAACTGGTTGGAAGGAGACAGCAGAGGGTTGTGGTTAATGGAGTCAAATTAGGGAGGTCATCAGTGGGGTACCAGAAGGATTGGCTCTGGGTCCAGTGCTTTTCAATGTGTTCATCAGTGAGATGGGAGAAGGAATCCAGGGCAAGATGAATCTCTTCGCAAACGAGACTGAGCTCTGTGATGGGGGCTAAGGAGATGCAAAAAGACTTGCAAAAGCTAGAAATGTGGTCAGAGGTTTCAATGCCAAAATGTGCAGGGTGATGCGCATAGGAACAAGAACCCCAGGACAGAGTACTGGATGGGGAGGCGGGTTAAAGCTGGGCACGACCTCTGAGGAAAAAGACCTCGAGGTCATCATCAGTGACTCTCTAAAACAATCAAAGTGGAGTAATAAGGCCTGCAGGAAGGCAACCATGATGATAGGATGTATAAGAAGGGATACTGACAGTAGAAGGAAGGACATATTACTACCTTTCTATAGATCACTGGTGAGGCCCCACCTAGAGTACTGTGCCAAGTTCTGGAGTCCTCACCTAAGGAAAGAGAAGAACAGGCTGAAAACAGTGCAACATAGGGTGACCAAAGTGATTCAGGGCTGACAGGGCAGATTTTATGAGGACTGGCTTAAGGCACTCAACGTGTACTTGCTGGAGGCCAGATGAGAGAGGGGAGATATGATAGGGACCTTCAAGTTCCTTAAAAGAATGAACAAGGTAAACTGTGAGGAACTACTTAGCAGAAGTAGCAGATTAAGAACACTGGGGGATAGGTGGAAATTGATGGGATGGGAGGTTCAAGAGGGACGTGAGAACATGTTATTTTACAGAAAGGGTGGTGGAGCCATGGAAACATCTGCCAGCTGATGTGGTGGGCACCAAACTATCAGTAGTTGCAAAAACCGCTGAGATGGAATGAAGGGCTTAGTGGTTGCTCAGGGTGGTAGCCGTAGGGGCGAGGAGCATGGGCGGATAGTGGGGGTTGGAACCCTGTATGGACAATAGGTCCTGGGTTTTTAGGGTTTTATGGGCAGACCGGATGGACCAATGGTCTTTTTCTGTTGTCATTGTTTTTGTTTCTATGTTTCAATAAAGAATAATAAGTATTAAGGAATTAAGTACTAATTATGAATAAGTAATACATGAATTTTAATAAATTGTATTTATTTATTTTTACCATTTTTTGCCAGGAAAGACACAGTAATCTGAGTCTTGTTTCCGTGTCTGTCCTGGGAACATCCTGAGTGACTTGCTCATGGTCACACACTATGCAAGTGGTGACTGTGGTATTCAAACGCAGTTCTCAAGGTTTGCAGCTCAGTGCTCTTAACCACAATGCTATACTGCTTCCTTGCTATACACATATATAATACACACACACATACATTTATGTGTGTGTGTGTGTGTGTGTGTGTGTGTGTGTATGTATATATATATATATATATATATATATATATATATATATATACACACACATATGGAATAGGGTAAGCATTAGGCTGATTAACTCTAAGGCACAATTCTCTCGACGCCTGTCAGTGTCTGCAGGTGGGGTGGAATAGCATGAGGCTATGGCCGATGACCTCAATGCACACCCTCACCATGGATGCCTGTTGGTCTCTGTAATCTTACCCTTATTTGGTTGTGGGAGCATCAGTCCATAGTGTGTTGTAGGATTTTCATGTGAGAGCACAGGGTCCTCCGGGCCCTACATTCCCATCTAACTATAAATGCAGAGACATTGTAATTAACCGTCAACCCCCTGTGGGATGCAGGGCCTTTTGGGCCCTGCACTCCCATCACTCCATAGTGGTATCCATTTGTGGGAGCTCCCATCTATGCATAAGTGTAGAGACATTGTAATTGACCTTCATCTCCCTGTGGGGGTCCTGCACTCCCATTACTGCATAATGGAGGGCCCTGTGCTCCCATTACTGCATAATTGTATCTATATACTATCTACCCATAAGTGTAGAGACAGAGCGCAGGCCTAGAGACATTCTAAGTAACCCTTGTGCTACAAATGGCACAATATCACAGTAACAATAGGAACATTGAAAACAATTTCACTGCAGTTGTAATAATGGCCTGGCAACCTGCATGTTTACTTAGTATGGTGTACTAAGCTGCGTTTAGCAAAAATCCGTATCTCGAATCGTTTTCGAGATATAGCCGCCGGGGCAAGCTCTTTCTACCCTGCAAATTTCAGCCCAAAAGACCTAACTGTTTTTTTGCAGTGAAGTGGCAAAGAAACAGCATTTTTTTGAAAGTACTTTGGCAAATTTGCGAAAGTTTTCAAAAAATTTGCTAAAGTTTCACAAAAACTTTGGGAAATTTACAGCCTTCTATTATCGCACAAAAAGTTTTGCATGGGACATCTAACTTTTTCCCATAGGAAATAATGGGAAAAGACAAAATTAAATAACTTTTGAGCAGATTAATAATTTTGCACCAAACCTTCAAAAGGCACATCTGTGAGCCAAAGGCTTTCACCCCACAAAACATTCACAGCAATACCTACAGCTATTTTCAAGATACAGGAGGACAAAGAAAAGAGAAAAAGTTGGTAAATTTAGGAATTTTTGAAGTTCAATAACGTTTCAACCGTTCAACTGATTTGCACAAAAAATTTAGCACCACATCAAGAGATCTATCCATAAAGATTATGCATGCCAAATTTTTTGTAAATCCATTGAACAGTTCCAAAGTTGTTGGGGTTTAAACATTTGGGTTTAACATAGAAGTTTCCTTTCACCCAAACTATACTGGCGCTACCATGCAGTATAATATCTATATCTGTTTATCCCTCTCTCGCTCTTTATATATGTATATATGTGTGTGTGTGTGTGTGTATGTATGTATATATATATATATATATATATATATATATATATATATATATATATATGTAAAAACAAAACAAGGCCAAGGCCAGCATGTGGTCTAAAAGCAAAACAAAATGGTTATATTAAATGCACACTGAAAATAGAAAATAGAGTTAAAAATCTACGTTTCACACACACATATATATATATATATAGTGGTGTTTGACAAACTTGCCCAAAACCTGTCACACATCGTCCCAGAGGCAGGCTCCTCAAGATGTGAGAAGCCCCATGATAGCAGCTTGTGCGTCTTCCGAGATACAAATTGTTGATTTTCAATGAAAAGGAATTTTTCCCGATACTTACTGCACAGTTTTTTTTATAAATAAGTAAGTAATGAATAATAACGAAAGAGTATTAATGAAGTCCTATTTTTAATATGATGACCTGGTGGCTATGGTACACCCCTTTGTAACATCTTGCCTCAGTTACTGTAATGCTTTTTATCTAGGGCTTTCTGTGGGATTGGTGTACCATCTCTAGCTTATGCAGAATGCTGCAGCTAGACTGATATCTGGAGAAAGCATTTCAAATCACGTAACACCTGTGCTGTGGGAACCACACTGACTTCTGTTTAGATGGCGTACCGCCTTCCAGAGTTCCTTGATTGCTTTCAAGGCCTAACATAGGGTGAGTCCTCACCACATGAAAGACCTTTTGTGTCTGCATGCTCTGGAATGCCCCCTCTACTATGCTGGGGAGAACTAAGTTAAAATAAAATGTTTAGGTCAATTGTGCCTTACTTAATATGAATATATGCTGATTTTGATTATCATGCAAATATATGCAAATTGTTTCTTTTATAACATTTCTAGGCTCAAATTAGAACTAGAAATGTTTTACCCTTTATTAAGTGCAATTGGCAAACTGGCAAAAAGCCTGGCAGATGTGTGTTATTGTAAGATAATGGCATGCCTCAGGAAATGGTGCAAGAGGCAATGCTGAGTGCCTTATGCATCAAATAAGGGCTGTTATCTGATAATTACGCACACTCTGGAATGCCTTACTGCAATTATAAAATGGTTCTTCTGATTTTTATTCTAAAATTTGCGTAATGAGGTCCAGAAAGTTAAATATTTCTGGCCTGTGCTATTGTGCTGGAAGAATGCATGATCATCCATCTGATCACATCTGATCAGTCGCAGGTCTTGGTTTCTTTTACCAATTTTATACTAAGTGGTGATGCTCTGCTCTCTGGTGTTTCGAACTGAAAGGTATTAGCTGTAAGTGGAATATGCTGCTTCCTGGGTTTGACCTGGTGATAAGGCAGCCAACTTGTGGACTCTGCTTCAGAGGATAAAACCTAGAGTCAAAAAAGCAGGGCTCAAGCAGGGTCATGTGGTCCATGCAGGTGTGAAGTTGTATGGAAACCGGAGCACCCGAAAGTAAGCGTACATCTGAACTGGGCTATCCTGTGTAAATACAAGGTAGAATACCAGTATACCTCTTCTGAGAGGGGTTTGTTTTACTTTTGTGTCTCCTGCCACACTGTGGTGACTAGAACAAATTTGACTAAGGGTACGCATACAAATTTGTCAGCCGTAATGCTATCTCTCGTCTCCTGCTGTGTGAAATCACAATGCCATTCTACTTCAGGAAAGTGTGCAGTCCTGCTTTAAAAGCCAAATCTGAACAGTACCACCTTCCAAAAAATCACCAGGTGGGCTGTTCTTCACGTTAACCTCCCTCTGGGTGAAGTAATGCATTTTAATGTTTCCCCTTAACCTGACCTCCACTCCCCTGCTTGAGTGCATACCCATGAGCTGTCTTTAAGCAATATGGAGTGTGTTATGGTGGGATAACGGCCCACTTTGGGTTGGTTAAATTATGAGGCAAAGCCAACTGCTTCCACCACCCAAGAAGGGCCATTGTTTGTTGAATTATTTTGACCCGGTAAGCCCACTGGGCCTAGAAGTCCATTTTTCAGGGGCGACCGGGGGGTGGGGGATACAGATGGTAAGCAACTGAAACTGAACCAGATTAAGCTGTTGGTGGCATTTTTAGTGAATGAGGGAAATTTGGCCAGGACACCGAGGACATTCCCCTACTCTTTTCGATAAGTGCCATGGGATCTTTAACATCCACCTGAACTACCACCAATCCAGGCAGATGGGACCTCGGTTTAACGTCTCATCCGAAAGACGGCACCTCAGAAGTGCAGCACCCCTCTCATGCTGCACTACAGTGTCAGTATTGGGATATTAACCCAAGTGCCAGTTGTGGGAACTGAACCCACAGCCCTCTGATCTCCCGGCCTCAGAGGCGAGTGTGCTACCTACTGAGCCACTGACATTGACTATGGCATTAGTCTGCCATAACATACCCCCTGGAGTGCCTTATTGCAATTATGAAATGGTTCTTTTTTAGTAAATTGGATGTTATTTTTAAACATGTTTTTATTGAGCTACTTTCAGCTGGGCTGTTGTGCTGGGATAACAGCCTACTGAAAGTACCTCCTGGCCAATCAGGAGCCAGCATTCTTTCTACCCATTTCGTAATTGGATGTACCAGCTTCAACAGCTGTATATGCCCCATCCAGACTATTCCCTTTTGGTATTTGTCTAGATAATTTGAGTACATTCTCTCTGTAACTCTCACCCATTAGGGCTGTAATCAGCTTGGTGGCCCTGCACTGGCCCCACGGTCTCATCCATGCCGTTTCCATACTGCGGCTTCTATCTAGACTTGTAAATCAAATCACTCAGTGTGACAAAGCACACAGCAACCTGGCACCCTTTACACCTCCAAACTCTGTCTAGCATTATCCTGAGCTATGTTCCTGCCACAAAAGTCGTCTCGTACTACTCCAGCCCTGTTTATATCACATCAGGGACATTTTAATCCTCTTAAACCAGTTCACCGTGTACTGATCAGTACGCCTGTGGTGTTAGCCACAGTCCAAGTAATCCCTTTTTTCCTCATGAGAGCCAAGTAGGAAAGACCAGAAAGAAAACAAAATAAACAACTGGGGGAGGGTGGACGCTCTAACTATTGTTAGACCACACATGTGGCAAAATTAGTTTTCGGCAATCATCCCAAATAGAGGCTTCAGGAGGAAGGGATTTGTTCCTCTTTGATGAGAGGCACGGTCATAGAATGGAGCTTGGGGAAAAGAGACTGGTGATATAGCAACAAAAAATGACTCTTAGCTGTCTCTAAGGTGCCTGCTGCTGCAAAAAACAGGAGAGTGGTCAGCCCAGAGCTTTTGAAGCAAAATAGATTTTGTTTTTGTTTTATTTTCAAAGCAGATTTTTCAGGATGACAAAATGGTCACCAGAGACAAACGTTGCTGGAGGGGGAAGGTTCAGTGACAGGTTGCGAAGCTCAGGCAGGCAGGTTAAATCCTTTTCCAAAGTCTGCCTCTGGGCGTCAAATCAACAGAAGGGGATGACGGATCTCACATCAGCTTAGCCTGATGTTGGAAGAAGTTTTTTACCTTGACAGTTCGGGCAGGGCTAATTTCATAATGGTTAACAAAAAAAATGAAGACAGTAATGTTTCTGTCGCTGGGCTGTGGTATGGAGCGTGGAGAATCCAGGTTAGAATGGCTTACTGCTGTTTCTTTATATTGACGTTCTCATCAAAATACAAAGGTAGCTCTGTTCACTGCCTCTGTTTTTGTGACTAACCTGCAAACACCAGCATCACCAATGGATTTATCCATTACTGTAAATGTTTTATTTCTAAAAAATAGCCTGGCCAAGATGCAACATCTTGTTTCCAGAGGAAACGTTGGTGAGGAAGGGAAGATGGACATTTGTACAGCCGGGTAGACTGAAACCCTGAGAGGTGACGTGTCTTATCCAGTTTCACCCAGTATGTATTTTGCCTCTAGTGGAGTTTGAACATGCAATATCCTGGTTTCCTAGTCAGCGATCTACACTAGACCACACTGCTTCCCATGTCGAAGGCTAACTTTCATATGGCAGCAGTTTGTGTCTCCTGCTACACTACCTGTACAGCTGTGCATTCGAACCAGGTGCACTGTCTGGCTGATTATAAAAAAAAAAGGAATTTAAGCCAGCCTGGAGGTGCAGAGGGTTATGGTGCGGGACACCACACCTCACACCACGACCCAGATCGGGAGCGACCTCAGGTTGCCGGAGATCAGTGTGGAAGGGAGAGGATCGAGCGTCCAATGGACTGCTCTCTCCTGAGGAGGGGAGGGTTGTCATTCCATTTCTTGGTGGCCCCCTAGTGGGGGCCAGAGAGCAGTGCCAGAGGTTGGGAGACACAGAAATGCGGAACGTGACATGCACGTGCCTCCACAGATGCATATTCACGCCATGAGGGGGAGGGGGGTGTACAGGGAGAAAATGGAAATAGAGAAGCTGGCATGCTCCTTGAGGCTGCAGAGCTGTGCCTGGCTCTCACTTCCCCCAGATCTGGATTGTGCTTCGGGGGGCAGGGGCAGACCTCCCCTCCAGCACTGCCACGGACAGAATATCCATGGGGTAATACCGGGGGCTTGGAGTCAGGGCAAGCGGGACCGTGGCAGAGAACCGAGCCTCCCCAAAGAAAAAAGGAAAATGAAAATAAAAAGGAAAGAAGAAAGGAATTAAACATTCAAGTGTTTACAATTTAGCATTTTTTCCTTTTTTACTTAGTATATGTTTTCCCCTTCTTGCCAGTTGGCCCCCATCTGTCCTACTCACTCACCCAACCCCCTCACAAACCTCCCCAAGGGTTTACCTCACCTCCTACTGACACCCTGGCTTATCCCCCCTAAGGCAGGGCCATCAGGAGGGGCCTCTACCCGCAACAGAGATGCGGTCGGTGTTTCAGAGGTGAGTGCCTCAAGGGGTGGTAGGGGGTGCCTGTAGTGAGAGGTGAATGTCCTCCTGCATCTGACAGGTTTCAGTTTTTTTGTCTCAACCCCTGAAGGATGCTGAGAAGAACTCTCGACATGTGTGCATGCATGTGCATGTGTTGCACATCACAGCATGTCAGCATCCTCCCTGACTGCATGGCTCCACTTGTACTGCCCCTGTGGTCACCCAGGTAGCAGCACAGCGGAATCCATCTTCCCTCCCTCCCTGAGGTAGAGAGTGTCCTCTGCTACTCTCAGCTCACCTCCCCAGGCCGGACCTCCAATGACTGCGGCTCATTCCTGAACCAGGGTCGCTGAGGTTGCAAGCAGTAGTGCCATAACTGCGCTGGCAGGCCAGCTTTAAAGTTACCATTTTACCCACTGTATTCTTACTGCTCTTCTCTTATTTTATCAACTTTCCAGGCATTTGTATGAAACCCATGTTGTTGATTAATTACTGCACCCGTATCAATTGTACCAGCTGGACTTCATTGATCTGTCGTCGTGTTACGTTGGCAGTGGAGAACGTAATTATCATTGGAAAATGTATTTGGAGATTAAAATACTTTTTAATAAAATTAAAAATAAAGTAGAGCTGGAATACTTGCCTGGCTTATTGGCATGGAGGGCTGAGGTGCTGGACGCCACACTGGCAACCATGCTGGTAACCCAGATGCAGAGTAGACACGGGTTGCTAGTGGCCGGCAGGAGGGGAAAGGATCCAGCATCCAGAGGATAGTTCTCCTCTCTTGGGAAGGGGAAGGTTACCATCCTGCTGACAGTGTAAGCGTGGACGACACTGAAGGGAGGGAGCCACTGATTTCATGTAAGTCATGTGTGCCTCCACAGTTAAGGACCTGGGTCTGTCAGAGAGAAGAGGGAAATGTGGCAAAGGCTAGATAAACTCCACCCCCTGCCTGCCTGGCCTGTACCGCCACCAGGATATGTTGATTCCTGCTTCTGGATGTGGTCTTCGGGGGGGGGGGGAATAATGGCCCTCCCCCTCCTGGCTCCGCAGTGGGGGAAAATCCATGGAGGAACTCTTGGAAATGTAAGTCCCGGGGAGATGATTGCCAGTCAGAGGAGGAAGGGACGGGGCTGAAAGCCCACCTGCAGTCATGCCTAAAGGAAAAAGTTTTATAGAAAGGAAAAAGTGGAAATACTCTCAATCAGATATTGGCACCCCCACCCAAGAGATCACATTTTCACCAGTTCTACCTGTTTTATGTAAATGTGTTGATGATGGTTTTATATTGCGATGAGGAATGCTGTTTTATCACTTGTGGGTTTTTTTATGTTTGCTTGCACGCATGCGCAAGAAACATTATGCAGCAGCTTAGGAGAGAAGCGGGTTGTGGAGGTGCGGCAGTGTGGCGGCCAATGCCAGCACTGCATTTGTGGGCTTCAAAGTGTGCACCCAATGCAGGCCCAGAGTTCTGATGGCACTGGTTCTGCAGAAGTGCCACCAACTTGAAATGATTTGGCCACTGCAATGAGGGGCTGCCTCGTCATTGCAGCATCAGCAATTCCGCTGCAATGAGGGAGTGACCCGTCATTGCAGTGTGGTACCTTGCCTAGTGCAACATTACCAGGAACATAGCGACTCTATGCAGCCACCTCAGAGCCCCATGAAAGCCGATGGGGGTGCCCAATCCCCCTGTCGGCATGCTCCTGACCCACTTCATTTACTGACGGGGGAGTCCACTCCCCATCGGCATAATGTCCCCACCCCCCCCAATTTCTGTTGTGTGCCGAGGGAGTGCCCAATCCCTCTTGGCATCATGCGCCCTCAAACATTCTTTTTCTTGCTGATGAGGGCCCAGTCCCGCCAGCTTCAGTGCCCCTTCCCAGTCCAATTTGATGATGGGGGAGCCCACTCCCCATTGGCATAATGTCCCCACCCTCCAGTTTCTGTTTTGTGTCAAGGGGTGCCCAATCCCCCTCAGCATCATGTTCCCCCCCACCTGTTTCTGTGTCAATGGGGGGCCTAGTCTCCAATGACTTTGGTCCCCTTCCCCACAAATGCAGGTGGCACACTGGGAGCTCACCCCAGTGTACCAAACACACCTACAAAAGAAGAAAACCTACCCGCGTTGTCTTTTGTTTGTTTGTTTTTTTACCTGTAAAACGAGAAAACGAACCTTCAATGTATCCGGTGCCCCTCCCCCAACCTGCACCCACCCTCTGCGTACCCCACCTCCTCACACCCCCCTCACCCCATACTTACCTCCAGAGCCCAGCACGATGACCTCCGGTGGACCGGGAACATGTCTGCACTCTTCAAAGCTAACCGCGAAATGAAGAAATGCCGGTAAGCTGTATAATGGCATAAATAGGGTTTTTTCAACTTTGGTGCATATCTCGGGCATTTGGGGGAATTTTGGCACCAAATTTTCAACATGGGGTTATTTGGATCCATCCTCATGACTTCAATTACTGTCATGGCGTTATTCGGTCCTGAAAGGTGATTTCGCGGTCACTGTGCAGAATCACCTTTTGGGAGGATTAATGAAACAACAGTGCCACTGTTCATGAGATAGGCTCTCAAAAAGCCTATGTTGGAAATGAGGTGTGTTCTCCAGGACTGGAGGGTGGCCCATGTGGTGCCCATACACAAGAGTGGGCCTAGGGAGGAGCCAGGAAATTATTGGACAGTCAGTCTCACATCCATAGTGGGTAAGTTTATGGAGGCGTCACTGAAGCAGAGGCTGGTGGCATTCCTAGAGAGTAATGGTCTCCAAGATGGCCAGCAACATGGGTTCATCTCAGGGAGGTCTTGTCAAATCAGTCTAATAGAGTATTGTGACTGGGTGACAAGGGACTTGGACAGGGGCCATGCGGTACATGTCCTGTACTTGAACTTCAGTAAGGTCTTTGATACAGTGCCTCATGGGAGACTGGGGGGGAAGCTGATGGCAGTGGGGGTGGGGAAAAAAGCTGACTAAATGGATAGAGAACTGGTTACATGGGAGGGTGCAGAGGGTGGTGGTGGAGGAGGAAGAGGAGCTCTTGGCATCTACAGCAGTGACCAGCAGGGTGCCGCAGGGGTCAGTGCTGGGCCCGGTGCTATTTGGGCTCCTTATCTCTGATATAGCACATGGAGTGGGGAGCAGGGTTACTCTGTTCACACATTATATCAAATTGGGGGCAGTGGTGGACAAAGAGGATGGGAAAAACTGCAGGGGGACCTAATTAAACTAGAGACATGGTCGGTGGAGTGGCAGCTAGGACTCAATGCAAAGAAGTGTAAGGTGATGCACTTCGAGCCTAAGAACCAGAAGAGGGACTATTGGTTGTGGGGGGTGAGGTTGGGGATCACAGAGGAGGAGAAGGACCTAGGGGTGTTGGTAACTGGGAGCATGAACAACTCTGCCCAGTGCAGGAGAGCAACAGCGAAGGCAAACTGGATGCTGGGGTGCATCGTAAGGGGGTTCTCATCCAGACACAGGGATGTGATCCTACCGCCCTACAGATCATTGGTCAGACCGCACCTGGAGTACTGTGTGCAGTACTGGAGGCCATACCTGAGGAAAGATGCAAAGTTACTGGAGGGGGTGCAAAGGACGGCAACAAAAATGTTAAAGGAGATGGAAGGAAAGGAATATGAAGTTAGGCTGAAGGAGCTGAACATGTACACACTGGCGGAGATGAGGAATGGAGGGGTATGATTGAAGCGTTTAAATATCTGAGGGAGTAAATAAACCCCAGCACTGAGGGGGTGTTTAAACTAAGGAGTGGAAGAGAGACAAGGGGGCACAGACTAAGGTTGGAAGGGGGATGTTTCAAGAGGGAAATGAGGAGGCACTACTTCACTGAGAGGGTGGTGTCTAGTTGGAATGCACTGCCAGAGGGGGTGGTAACATGTAGAACAGTCAATAGCTTTAAGAAGGGTTGGGATAAAAGCAAGAGGAAGAGTCAGGGGGGCAGGGGGTGTGACAAGCGGGGAGAAACTGAGGGGGGGGAGGAGGCTGGGGCAGCTGCAATCTAGGGTGCTAGCCGCACACTCAGGCAGACTTAAATAAACTGATTGGTCTGTTCTGCTGGCAGATTCGCGCATGTTCATATATAAAATCACAGTGACTCTGTTCGTGAGCAGAGGTTCTAAAATGCCTATGTTGAAAATTTGGTGACAAACGTCCATAAAATAACTGTGTTACAAGCGTGAGTTGTGCAGTTTCCACGCACCCTCATAACTTCGCAAATTTGTAGTACTTTCACTCCAGATTTTCAACATTGGCATTTTTCCAGACCTCCTTATGAACAGTACAGCTGTCATTTTTCACATCCTACCCAAAATATGCGTTTACACATCTGGCGCAGAATCATTACAAGTTCGAGACCAAAAGGTCCTTTAGAGAACTTGCCACCTCTAAACTTTCAATGGTGGTAATAATAATGTTTATTTTCCATAAATTTATCCAGTCTAATTTTAAATATTTCCATATCACTACTTTCAATTACATGACTAGGGAGTTTATTCCATATTGCAAAAACTCTGTGTATACCAATGATTTCTTTTAGATGTTTTGTTCACTTCACCCTTGTATTTATACTTGTGTGACCTTGCATTTAAATAAATTCATATTTTGTGTTTGGAGCCCTAGTGTATATTTAAAGATTTCATTTGAACCTGCCCTGAATGCCAGACATAGGTCCCCTCTTATCCTCCTATAATCCATGAGGTACAGATTCAGTAAGGACAATCTTTCACGATATGATTTATTATTCATGTTTTCGATTTTTTTTAGTAATCTTCCTCCGTAGCTTCTCAATTTTAGGTTTCCCTTCAACAGTATATGGTGCACAAAACTGTGTACAGTATTCCAGGTGGGGTCTAATCAAGGACGTATACAAAGGCACAATCACCTCCACACTCCAACTCTATATGTTCTTCATAATACAATGATAGATACCATAACATTTCTTTAACATCATATTTCTATGTTTATTAAACTTAAGATCAGGTTTGATATAGACTCCAAGGTCCCTTTCATTATCTGTTACTCTAAGTATGGTATCATTCAGTTTATATTCAAAACATGGATTATTCTTGCCAAAGTGCGTAATCTTACATTTTGATTCATTAAACACCAACTTGTGCTCTGTTACCCAGGCTGCTAATTGGTCCAAGTTAGTCTGGAATACAGATGCAGTTCTGTGGTTGGTAACAATACCTCCGACTTTACAGTCATCGGCATATTTACTCAGCCAGGTACCTGATGGTGACGGCATGGAACTAGCCATTATGTTGAGCAGAGTAGGTCCAAGGACTGAGCCCTGAGGCACTCCACTGGTCACCTTTCCCCAGTCAGATGCGTATCCCTTTATTATAACCCTTTGTTTCCTATTATGCAACCATGAATCAATCCACTTAATTACATTAGAATGTACTTTACATAGTTTTAATTTTTCCATTAATATGTTGTGGGAAACTTTATCAAAGGCCTTGGAAAAATTAAGATAGGCCACATCCACTGATATTCCTACATCCAGGGCTGCACTCACAGGCTCAAAGAAACGAATTAGGTTGTAACACATGATCTCCCTTGATAAAAACCATGCTGTGAAAGATCTAATTGTCCCTCCTGTTTAAGGCGATCAACAATAAGTTTCTGAATGAGTTTTTCAAGCACTTTACCAAGTACGGAAGTTACACTTATTGGTCTATAATCCTGCTTGTTCTGTTTTATCTCCTCCTTTAAAAATAGGGATGACTATAGCCTCATTCCATTTTTTAATTGTTTTCCCCTCTAACATAGATATAGTAAATAATTTAGTAATTGGACCAACAAGTTCTGAGACTAGTTTTCTTAGGAATAAAGGACTAAGTCCATCAGGCCCGGGAGAACTAGTGGTTTTAATGTTATTAATCACATTAATTACTTCAGTTGTTGTAAAGGTAACATCCTGCCATGATACAGGTACTGCTTTCCCAGATTTAACTTCCTCTTTAGTACAAATGGATAGAAAATATTGATTAAACTGGCTTGCCATATCCTTTTCATTATTAACGACACCATTTTCTGTCATTAAAGGGCCAATGTTATTATTATTTTTTCTAAGGGAACCTATATAATTAAAGAATTGTTTTTTATTATTCTTTACATTATTTACTACGTTTTTTTCAACTTCCTGTTTGGCCTTTCTGATCATTTTTTACAGCTTTTAACTGCAATTTTATATTTATGAAGCTAGACTCATTACGTTTCTTTTTATGTTTTTTGAATAGATAATTTTTTTTGTAATACTTTATTGTATTCTGTTCTTCCACCAAACAGGAAGCCTTTTAGTATCATCATATTTTTTTCCTACCAGGAACCCACTTATTTATGTAAGTCTGTATTTTATCATTTATGTTCCATGTATTTTCAAGGTTATGACCCTCTAGATCTTTTTCCCATTGCCAGTTATTTAGAAATGTTCTTATTTTACCATAATCAGCTTTATAATAGTTTTTAAATGTGGTTACCCCTTTAGTCTCCATATTTATTTGTAATTGTATATTCATTTGTACCATCATATGGCCGCTTCCACCCAGGGGTGGGAGTAACATGAGTTTATCTATATCAACTTTAAAGTTGGTGAAAATTAAATCAAGTATGTTATAGCCTCTTGTTGCTTTTTGAACCTTCTGTTCTAAATTATTCTGAAGTATTATATCTAAAAATCTACTTTCAACCATAACCTTACCATCCATAGACTCCCAATTTATGTACGAAAAATTAAAATCTCCCATAAGTATGATGTCACCCTGTAGTTCCATACTTTCTATTTCATTCAGGAAATCCATAGTTTAATCAACTTTTTAAATTGGGGGATCTATATCCAAGTCCAATGGTTAAATAACTTGACTTAAGTGCTACCTTTGCCCATACCAGCTTATTCACCTCTTTTTCTGGATAAAGTTTAATAGGTTTTAGGCTCTCTTTTATATATAAGGCAATCCCGCCCTTTTCGTATACTTCTATGTTTTTCAAAACATGTATAACTGGGAATAGAGGTACCTCAATTGTCTGATGTAAACCAGGTTTCTGTGATACCACAGATATTAATATTGTTATTTATCATAATGTTTGCTAATTCATTTTTTTTATTTTTAAAACTCTGGGCGTTGGTTAATAGCACTTTAAGATTGTTATTTCTAATACTTCCATTTACATTTATTAGTCTTGCATTTGTTGATCTTCTTAATTCTCTTTCTGGTTCTATTTGCAAGGTCTGTATGTGCTTACAATCAATTAGCTTATTCTGTCCCTCCCCCACCCCATTCATCAGTTTAAACATCGAAGGATATATTCATTAAGGCTTTTTCCTAGTTTGACTGTACCCTTTTTATTAAGATGTAATCCATCTCTACAGTGAAAAAGATTGCATTGGTCAAACTCCTCCCAGTGGGTAATACATTTTATTTCTTGCCTAAGACACCAATATCTCATCCAGTTATTAATCTCTTAAATTTTTCCATTGAGGTAAGGAATATATTTAGGTGTACAGAGGATTTCAGAAAAGGATACTCTGTAACCTAATTCCAGGATTTTATTAGACAAGGCCACATAATCCTGTTTTATTTTGAAAAATGTATCGTGCTTGATGTTATTTATTCCAACATGCACAATTACCAGGGCTCCTTTTTTATGATGTTTTAATAGATTTAATATCATTGCTGTTACATCAGATACTTTACAACCACTAAGGCTGATGAGAGATCTATTTTATTTGTCCTTTTCACAGATTGATTTACCTAAGTATTTGATCATTGACTCTCCAATGATCAAAACCTGTTTAGATGTTTTAATCATTTGGGTATTTCCTTCCCCTGTATTCACTGATGATAGCTCTTTAAGATGTGTACAATTTTCCATCTCTGTAACTTTATTTATGGAATCTGTTAGTATAGGGGATAATGAATTTGTTTGTTCTTGTATAGTCTCACATCTATTATATAATGGTAAATCAAAATATTCTGCCCTTCTCCCTTTTTTCTTTGCAGCCATATTACTTTGAAGCAAAAACCACTGTTCATCCGCATCTGAAATTCCTTCTTCTCTGTCTCTTTTTTTTGTGTCTGTGTCCAGGTCTATTCAATATATTTTTATTAAATGCAGTTGGAATTAACAAATCAGTAATTGGCCTACTTTTCTCAATGGAAGGGGAAACCACATCAGCAGTATAATCAACTTCTGGGTTAACTTGCTGAAAAAAGATTATTATCCTGTGTTTGACTAATTGTAATAGATTTTCTCTTTCCTTGAACCTATGAAGCATTTGTTTTTGGCTTTCTTCAATAATAGCCAATCTACCTTTAAATGATTCCATCTCATTCTCTAAACTTTCTGTAAGCCTGCATTTACTACACTTTAATACTTGTGGGATTACCTTCTCTTTTGTTATCGAGTACATGTTGCAGTTTGGACATTTTATACCCACATCACAATCTACAGTCATTATTTTATCTGCCATGTTTTCCCAAGTGTAAGAATTTACAGAGAATAATATTAGGATCTCAGGACTCACCTCTCTGTTTATTGAGAATTGTAGTCTGTTCACCTCACCCACCTTCACTCGCCAAACCCGCGCAAGATGCACAGGTCTCTGCGCACGTTTTCACGCGTGGCGACCGCGCGCTCCACTCACACAGACTGCCCCCTTTGTAGTTGCCAAACCTGGAAGTCTCTGCAGGTCACATGATCATCCTTTGCGAGTCGGAGAACAAAGACTCCCAAAAAGAAGTGTTTTAAAACCAAATAGAATAGCGTGGTTGCTATGGGAAATCAATGTTCAGTACAGATTAAGAAAATCATACTGACAATGTTCATGAGTAGAGGTCACAAAATGCCTATGTTGAAAATTTAGTGAAATAATTCCACAAAATGACTGTGTTACTCGCATGCATTGCGCAGTTTCCATGTAAGCTCAGAAGTTCAAGCATTTTTAATATTTTCACTACAGATTTTTAACATTGCCATCTCTTCACACCTCCCTATGAATGGTGCAGCTCTCATTCTTCACATCCTGCCCAATCTGTGTTTTCATACATCTAGCACACAATGGCACAGTCGCTGTGGGAACTCAAAGTTCGAGACACACTGACAAAATCACAGTGCCACTGTTCATGAGAAGAGGTCCCAAATGCTTTCATGAGGTGGGAGTCACAAAAAAGCCATGTTGGAAATTTGTAGTGCAAATACCAACAAACACCCGGAGGCCGGGGCGTTAGGGTTTCTAACAATAACATCCCACCCTGTACAGACTGACAGGCATCAGGAGTGTGCCTTTGAATTGCCGACTGTAATGCTCATGCCATTCCACCCCCACCCCACCACCACCCTGCAGCTAGTGACAGGCATTGAAGTGTGCCTTGGACTCTTCGGCCCCAGAGTTCACCCCATTCTCCTATATTGCACCCATTTCAGCGTATGTCCTTATGGAGTGGGGTGACTGTAAAGCCAAACACCCCAAAGCACACCTCAACACTTGTCAGTGTCTGCAGGATAGGGTGAGGTGAAATGGCATGAACATTATGGGTGACAACCCAAACGCATACCCTAGTGCCTGTCCGTCTCTGCAGGTTGGATGTGGGGTTGGAGTGAGGTTCAATACTTCACTGCCATTCCTACTCTGCATCTGTCTAACTTCTGCATTTCCAATGCTTATACCAGCAAGCAAACATTCGGCATTGACAAATGTTTGTTTTTATTGTAAACACATTCTAGATATGGCTGAAAAATGGTGAAGTCCGTCTCTTGGTGAAACAAATAAATAAAATAAAACAAATAAGGGAATTTGTCCTGAATGATCCAGTTTGTTTAATGTCAAACTCACTTTTTAGGCAGCATTTGGTTATCCATAGATTATTCATGATTGTGTCAATTACGTATTCACATTATTCATACCTTGTTACGCATTCATTGTTGCCTTTCAGCCACCTATTCCCCCTCCCCGGGGTCACACCTCGAAATGAGCCTAGACTTAGTGTGCCTTTCCTGGTTTATTTATGTATTCCAGTTTCAGATTAACACCATTGAGCTGAGAAGCTCTTTTACAAAGGTTCCAAGTCGAGGTTTACAAAGAACAAGACATCTGGTTACATACACGTGAGACAAAAAATGGCGGTCTAACATTTTGCTAAAAAATAAGTAGTTACAAAAGTGCAGGTTTAATAGAAGTAACAGAGGACAGGGAGATGAGGGTGGGGAGAGGGAGAAAAGGTGGTGGAAGCTAAGTGGGGTTTCATTAGGAGAGTGCAGAGCAGCAGAGGTAAAGCAGCCTGGGAAGGCTTTGTCAAGGGAAAGGTGGGAATGGGAAAGGAGGGATTATTGAGGTAGGGAGCATGGGCAAATATGGTTAAGAAGTGTTAGGCAGTAGTGGGTTGCCAATTTCCAAATAAATAAATAAGTAAAATCATCAGCACTGTTTCAACCAATCAGCACTGAAGATTTGCCTGCACATAAGGAGCGCATGCGCAGTGTCTGAAAAAGTGGAAGGCTGTACTTTTGAAATGGAGGTGTCTGTTTCTTGTTTAGTTATGTATTTTATGCCCTACCCCTACCGCCATCCAAGGATGTACCCAATTCAGGCCATCGCCATCATGCAGATGGTAGAGGCACATTGTTCCCCAGTTTTTCTCCCGCATTTGTTCCTCCTTCTCTTTAGAGTGGGCAGTTCCATAGCTGGCACATAGAGTACACCCCAACAGAAGCAGCTCACTTCCTAGCCCAACAGCAGGTGGTGCTATGGTGTGGGAACCCATCACCAACCCTCCCCAGGCCGGGGCACACTGCCTTACAGTGCGGTAACCCAAGCTCACTGTTGACCATGGCTCGCTGGCACGGTGGTGCAATGTGCTGTCACTGGCCCATCAAGGTGACCATTTTTTTTAATATAAGAGGTTTTTGACTAGTCAGACCTTCATACTTCCTAGGATGGCATAATATTGAGTGAGTTAATAAAATGATATTAATAAATTAATCTGTGTGCTTTAATTAAGCAAAAAGGCATGACTGGGTGTGTCTTATTGTGGGATGACTGCACATCTTGGGCACTGAAGCATGGGGAGAAACCAAAGCCTTATACCCCTGAGAAGTGCCATTATTCCACACCTATGCACACCTTGGAGGGCCTTATTGGGGTTATAAAATGGCTTTCCAGATTTTTAATTTTAGGACCATATAATAAGGTTCAGAAAATGAAGCTTTTCTGGCCTGTGCCGTTTTTCTGGTATGCACTTTCATGGGATCAGATTCCACAAATCACAGCACAGCCTTTTCCGACCAGTTTTATAATGTGTATTAGTCTGAAAGGATTATCTGTCATCAATGTATTTTTCTTTAAATTCAAGAAAAATATTTAACTATAAAAATGTCATCAACCACCTTCACCTCACACTTCTCTCAACCAAGAATGCATGTAGAAAAACTATGATAGCCATACGAGTCACCCCAACTGCCCCAATAAAGTAAAATTACCAAATAATCCAAGTTGAGCAGCCTGATAGTAACAATGGAGACATGGGAGAGAAAGCAAGAGAGACATGCAGAGAGCAAGAGAGAGAGAGAGAGGAGGGGGGAGAAGGAGGAGACAGGCAGAGAGAGGGTGAGAGTGAAAGAGAGAGAGAGAGACTGGGAGTTAGACAGAGGAAGAGTGAGAGGAAGAAAGAGAAAGAGAGGTAGAAGATGAGAGAGATAGAGAGAGAGAGAGAGAGAGAGACCAAGAGTGCGTGAGTAAGAGAGAGTGAGTGAGAGAGAGACAGAGCTTTTTTTTCTTAAAGAGTTGTAGATTTTAGTTACTCGATTTTATTCCTCCTTATTATGCTCATTTCAGGTCATGTCCTAAGCTTGTTTCCTGCCCAAGACTCCGCTATTGGGACTACAGCCTCCTCCAATGTACGCACTGACCCAGGACACTACCATACAACCTTGAGTTAGCCTCCGAGTTAGGGTCCCTTCCATTCCAACCGGGCAGGCTTTCCATGTACTTGGAGGGGAGTTTCAGGTTCACAATGGCTTGGTCAAGCTTTGGAGGATGTGATAGCCCAGTCACATGTTGCAAGGGCGAGGGCTGCCATACACCACTCCCATCACGTTGTCACCAATTCAAGAAGTTTTTTCCCCCCTATTTCACCCTAAGCCATCCCACCTCCCTCTCTTGAGCACACTTGTATAGAATGGCCCTGGGCCAGAAATACCCAGCAATGCATGGTCACACACCTCATCAATGGTGTTACATCAACTGCCTCCAGGTGTCGCTCCAAGAGCGGAGCAGCACAGACACACCCCAGGAGTAGAGCATCCAGTCAGAAACTCTGAGTCCACCCTGTTGGCCATCGTTCCTAACCTCCTGGGCTCAGGGAGCAAACCTGGTGTGCCAGCATGCCAGAGTGCTCCCCAACTGCTCAGTGCCACATAGCCTGCTAGCTGTAGGAATTTAAAATTTGTTACGAGATCTCTTACTAGCCCATATATACCTAGAAATGTATTTTTTTTCCAAGCCAGGGAAATCTGGGCATGAGATCATACAAGGAAGGGTCTGAAATAGATGAAGGCTCTAGGAAGAGGATTCTGTGTAAGTTTAGGTCTATACGCCCTCCTCTTCATTTAGCATAACAGTGGGCGGAGCTACAGCTGACTCACACTATCCTACCCTAAAAACTACTTATGCACTCCAGATTAGGGTAGCAAAACTTACCTTTGTAAACAATGTTTGATTTGTTTATGCTTGAGGCTCAGTCTCCCCATTTTTTTGGGGGGGGGGCAGAGATCCCCAATATTAACAAATCAAGAAAGCGCCACTCAAACCATCGATCCCAAACTGCATCATAGCTCTTCCTACTGTACTCTCACTGTGTAACTTTATGAAGGCATAATCCTATTCTCTGTGGACCCTATGTACAGAGGGATCCTGGCCCTATGTGCCATGATATGCACATCTGACACCCATGGATGCATAAAAGATGGGTTTGCACTGTGCACCCCTGCCCAGAGCCATCCACACCAGATCCCATGCAACTACATGGCCAGTCCAGGCAAAGGGCAGGGAGTAGATGTGCCCACATAGGATTAGCGGAGTGAGGCATGTACAGTGACAGATACTTTCCACCAGGCCAGTGTCGGGAGGGGTCAGTCTGCCATCATACCAGCCAGAGGGCTGACATGATGGGTGTGCACACCTCTGACAAGTGTCCAGACACCCACCTGGTGCCCTGCATCCATGGACCCCTGTCCTCCTCCATGCTCTGGAGGGCTGGGTGGTGGAGGCGACTAGCAGAGTGGGGCATGTACAATGCCAGATACGCCCTACCAGGCCAGTGTTGGGAGGGGGCAGTCTGCCATCATACCAGTCAGAGGGTTGCCATGATGGTTGTGCAGACCTCTGACCAGCATCCAGACGCCCACCTGGTGCCCTGCAGCCACAGACCCCTACCCTCCTCCATGCTATGGAGTTGGATGGCGGATGATGACTGTAGAGCACAGTTAGCCAACTAAAGGAAAACTACTAGTAGGCCAGTGGGGACATGGCAGTTCACAGGCAGGCCACTATATCCCATGGTCCCCTGCTCCCATGGCACAGGATATCCACTGTGGGGCTAGTCAGGGTTCCAATTAGAAGACAACGATCTAGCCCAGGTCTGGCCCCCTAGCTGGCCCTGCCCCCAGCGCAGATCTATGTGGTCATGCATTGGGCCAGCCAGGGATTGTGCATCCTGGCTCCACACATCCTGCAGTGCATAGTTGCATAGCACAATACAGGCCCTTACCAGTGCATATCGGGTCAGTTGGTGCATAGGACCCTATGCCTTTTGCAGGAGGGTCCTTATTCCTGCAGTTATGCTGAAGATTCAACCAATTAGATTGAAATCATGAGTATAGGAAAAGAGGACCTGAAATAGGACCCATTTATATACATCAAGAGTCAATCGTGTGGTGAGTGGGGGATTTTTGAGTCAATAAAGTTGAGTTAAATCTTAAAAAAGTATCAATTCTGCAGACTGAGAAGTGAGTTACAATGTAAAGCAGCCGTGGATTTACCATTTTCTAAAGAGATAGCAGTTTTGTCAACACTTTCCCCCCAAAAGGTAAAATGTCCCTATTTAAAGCTCAGATTAGACTAAAACTGTCACTGCTTGCTGGCCTAAGGGGTAGGAGGTGCTACTTCACTATGTAGTGGGATCTGCTAGTGATGTAAGGCCAGGACTTGCATCTCAGAGTTGTTAGGTTTATATCATATGAAATGTCTGAATTCACTAAGGTATTGCACTAAAACTAGAAGTTATCACTCTGTCTGAGTGTGCAGGTTAGTGGGTGAGACAGATGCACAAACTCGGATAAAAGGTGTAGAACACACTTTGCGGTATTCATTTTCCAAAATAAAATAATAAACATACAGAAAGGAAATAGGTGATTAGTCCTTCAGTTCTGAAAAAAACTGCACATTTTCCTCAGTGCACAACTTCCAGCCTTCGTTCCAGCCAAACAGATTCCTAGCACATGAAAACTTGCATGTACTATGAGCTGCTTCCTCCACAACAGTCAGATCTCAACTGACTGACTCTTCTGACTCATCTGTTTTGCATCTCAGGGGGTAGGCTTTTATACCTGCATACTCATGGTGTTAGCACCATGTGAGCTGTCTGACTCACAATTC
Organism: Neoceratodus forsteri; assembly: GCA_016271365.2. Classification (NCBI taxonomy): domain Eukaryota; kingdom Metazoa; phylum Chordata; order Ceratodontiformes; family Ceratodontidae; genus Neoceratodus; species Neoceratodus forsteri. Next base: position 67,635,464 of record JADMNL010000032.1, read on the forward strand.
TCCCAAGTAAACACAGGCAGGCTGACTCATCCTAAATAAACACAGACAGGCTGACTTATCTGACCTTTACACACCTCTGCTTCACCTAGGAAAGAATGTTTTGATTTTGGCTTCTTGGACACCCAAAGCAGTTTACACAGAATAAAACACCGAGTGCAAGGCTCTGTGTTTCGATTCTTTTTCATTATTTACATTCCCTCTGTGTCTGCCTGTAGTACAGTGCAGGAGAAGGCAAGCAATTTACTGCCTCTTGTTTTACTTATATGTTCCGTATACAGTACTTGGGAGAGGGGGGGTGGAGAAACTACAAGACTGGAAGTGGCCAGATTTCAGCCTGTAGCTAGAACAGTAAACTTACAAGAACAGGACTGTGTAAAAGAAAATGCAGCACAAACTCAGACATGGGCTCTGACTCTGTTACACTGAAAATGATATAATAAAACATCATCAGCATATAGCAGGGTTTTGTGCTCCATATCATTAATCATCATGATTTGGATAATTGAAGATATCCAGAAAGCATGGACCAAGGACTCAATAAGTAGGTGAGAAGAAAGACCACAGAGGACAGCCTTGTGAGGTACTACTATATAGTTCCAAAACAGGCACACATATGCTCCTTAGCACCGATGTGTACCATTGGGTGGGTTTACATTGTCAGAATTACAAATCATCAGCACTGATTCAACCAGTCAGCACCGAGGACTTGCCTGAACATGAAGACATTTTACATGTAAGCGTCACAAAGCTTTGTGCGCAATGTTTGAGACGGTGGCAATTTCCCACTCTTCAAATGGGGTGTCCATCTTTTACATTCCAAAAACATGTTTTTTAAACTTTACTCTTCATTATATTTGTTTGATGATTTATAATACATTTATAGGACAGTTGGGATATTTCTTATGGTTCACAGTGTCTCCACGCACATTTTTAGTGCGCCCAAACTGCTCACCTTCGGTTTAGCGTTCTCACATGGAGACACCCATATCCATAAGAGACATTCAGACTACCCCTATAACATTATATGAGATGGCAAAAGTTTTTACTAAAGCCAAGTGAGTAATGAATGCTGTAGGACCTTCACGGAGACCCAGTCCAAAGTTGTTTCAGCATGGACACCAACTATAAGAGCCGAGATTTTCAATTTGTTAAAAAAAAAGCTCTCAGTTGGCCCGCTGGTGCAGAGACAGCGCTACTGCCTGTGACGCTGATGATCCAGGTTTGGGAATGAGCCCAGAGCATCACAGGGCCAGCCAGGGGTGAGGGTGGATGAGCTTCCCTATGGAAAGCTGTCCACCTCCACGGGGAGGTTGTTGATGTCCAGTGCTTGAACCAGGCCAGGACCACATCGTAGGGGAAGAGACAGCAGCAGATGTCTGTAGGGCAAGTGTGAGAGTATGCATACCAGTGTGCCTTATGTCATTGCACATCTGTGTCTCTGGGGGAAACCATCAAGCGGAAAAGCCCTAAGCCGCAGCTGCACCATGAAGCTCCCACTCCTCATCCGAAAGGCGCTGCCAGCCTAAGTCTGAGGCAGAACTCAGGTAGATGTCAGGCTGTCCTTCAGGAGTTCTGCCATAGAAGGGCTACAGGGCCTCCAGTCTGAGCAGATGAGGGGATGCTGGGTGGGGGGTTCCAAAGGGGGTCTGATATGGGGTACATCCCCGCCTGTGAGCATGGTGAATAAACAGAGTTGAAGAAAAAACTTGCTCTCCTCTTATGACTATTGCTATTCCATAGCCATCCTCCCCCTCTCAGTGGTCTCCCACCCCTCCATGCCTCATCCTCCAGCATAGTCTAACAATAGTACTGTTACCAGTAGCTGCCAGCTGGCATAGTGGCATACTGCCAGCACCCAGATTCATCTTCTCCCAAAGAGCCCCCAGCCTTTTGATTAGCTGGGCAGCATATGAATACCACACGGTATCCATATGGGTCACACCTGCACCTTGCCCAATGTGTCAAGTACGGCGCACACACAGGGAGTTTTCTTTTCAAAAACAAGACTGGTAACACAAAAGAAAATGCCTTGCTGTGATTTTATAATAGCTGTCAGGTGACTCCGAGGGCTGCGTTACCGTTCGGTAATCTTGCCTCCAAGGTGAGCAACATTCATCCTGGCTTATGCTGTTTGGGACACAGAGCATGGTAATCCAACCCCCATCATGCCTTACTGCTTAAATACCCCCTCCTGATCCCTGATGGGGGTAAATGTGGGAAACATATCGGCTGCTCAGCGGGCCCACAGCCTCTAACACAAAGCATGTTACTGTCAGTGTATTTTTGCAGTGTCAAACTCCCTTTGATGTTATGCTATAACTATGATATATATACCACAGCAGGGGTGACTACATTCAAAGCTCATGATTTATGGATTTTATTTTTTATAGTTGAGAAAGTTGTGTTTTTCCACTGTACCCCACCATCTATTTCCTATAGTTACAACACTTCTACTTAACTGTAGTGGTTTCTTGTTACTAAGTCTTGCTATTGGCCAGGTAAGTATTTCAGACAATGCAGAACCTATGCAATCCCACTTTCAGGAGGGCATGGATCCACTCTTTTGCTTCACTGCCCTGGAATGGGGGCGGGCATTGCTTAGGGGAAACTCCCGTGTCTAGTGGGTATCGTTACTCACTGGGAGCCACCTTGCACTCAGATGTTGTAGTTGCATTCTTTATCGAGTGTAAAGGGGTTTGGGGGCACTCCTGAGACCCTATTGTGATGTAGCAAATCAGCACGCACACTCTCAGAAGTCAAAGCACTACACTTTTACTGGTAATGGTTACAAAAGTTAATTTGTATACTTGCTCATTGATACAGGTGTCCTAGTTCATCTTTCAGTCAGTATTCTATCCCATACTCATCCACACCACCTGACACCCCCCCCCCCCACACTCCCAGGATGTCACAGCTAAGCCACATGCATTTACAGTTACTCATTATGATGAATGTTTTCCCCGTCTCACCCTTGGTGACATCCAGTTTCTCTGATTTCTGCAATTATCGTGGCACCCTCTGTTCCTTTCTTATGTACACTTTGTGCTCCACAGCTGGCCTGTCCATGATGGCCAGAGCATGACTCTGCCAGAGGATCCCTGTTTTCCCTCTGAATGCCTTGCTGCAGTTGTCTTAGCATTCTGTAAAGCAGTGGCTATGCTTTGCACTGGAGTTCATTGTGGTATGCGACATCATGCTGAGAGGGCGTTATTCCCTTGCATGTGAACTCAGTTATTGCCCGGGGCGGGGGGGTACTGTCAGGGACTGGGTCTTTCCCCCGCATGCAATGCACTAATTCTCCCCTTTTGCACTGGTCCCAGCGAGGGCCCACTGGATCACATCAGCACACAGCTGTGTGTGTTGTGTGGCAATTCTGTCACTCACTAGAATTTCCATCCCTGGCATATCATAACGTGGGTACCGGTCCCAAAGGGACTTGGCTGCCTCCATTCCTTCTCCCGTGGAGATGGATCTCCTCCCTTAACATGTTGCTTTAAACTCAGTATAATGCTCAGGTGCTGTCTGCAGGTGTGATGTCTCTGCATGGGTAAGTCCCTGGGGTTGCCCCTCCCCTCAGTTTCTTCCTCAGTGTCTTCAGGGGAACCCTCCAGAGGCCAGTCAGTCATCTGGTTGTTTCTCTTTTCCCTTGAGTAGAAACCCACCTGGGGTCTCCACACCCTCCCAGTGGTGGTCTATTACACCCTTTCTATAGGCAGCACCCTCAACATGGCCCTTAGACCCTCAGGCACTTAAGATCTGTCCCTGGTGCCTGAGGTCCCTCCCTGGTAGCCACTGGGTTCTCTTTTAACTGTTTCCATTGACACCCTCAAAGTCTGAAAGTGTACTAGACCTCAGCCACTCTTTGAGCCACAAAAGTGGCTGGCACACATCTCGTGACCACATTGTGCAGCATAAAACTTCCCATGGTACCTCTTGTGCTCCTGGCTTGGATCCAGCAGCCAGCCACCACCCACGCCAAACCCTAGGAATCCACTCTCCCTGCTGCTGTGAGGTGAAAGTGGGGTGGCGAGCGCTTGCCACTTCCCGCCCTCTTAGTCACTGCAGATGGCACCCACAGTACCAAAAGGCATTCTGGCACCACCAGCCTTTCTACTTTTGTGCCTGCTGCTTCCAGACTGGCACCTCAGCTGAGGGTGCCCCTGTCTGCCCCCTCACCTGGCACCCTGAGGGTGCCTGCTAAGCAGGGACACCATGAGCACTGGTGTTCCCTCCCAAGCTGCCAACTGCCAAAGGCACCCTATTTGTAACCACTCTTTATTGTAGCCCTTCATCCAGTTTATACATTTGGGGGATGGTGCCAGAGTGTCAGTCCCCACTGACTCATCCCGGCTAACAACCAGCTCCCCCTAATGCAAGGAGGGGGTTGTTACACATATTTCACCATCTCTTTTAAAATAGCCTTTGACTGTCCCCAACTGACATCACAATTTGTTTTGTTTATGACATCAGTCTGTTGTCATGGTGAGTACTATGATGTCAAAAACAATGGCACAATGAGTTGGGGACAATCAAAATACGTTTTAGATACATTTATTAGACAGGCTACTAGTAAGTGGTATAAACCCCAGAAAGTAAAACACATTTTTTTTTTTTAAAGTCTACTAAGTTGAAAGCCAGCCCCATTGTGCTGAGAGTTGAGGTGCTGGACACGACACCTCATGCCATGCAGGCGACCCAGGTTCAGAAACGAGCTTGGGTCACCAGGGGTTGGCTAGGGGGAGGGCTAGGAAGCTGATTGTAGTGGCCGATGGGCTGCTCTCAGATCCTGGATCAGGGAGGATCAGTCCCTCACTCTCAGCTGACACCCGGTGGAGACCGGCTGTCAGAGCAGAGTCGAGGGCTGACATAGGAAGGGTGGAGGAAGCACTTCCTTCCAGGAGCATGCGTGTGGAGTTGAGCGCCAATGCTTTGGGGGAGAGGGAAGAAAACTGCAAAAATGTATGTCTCCCCGTGGCTGTTGGTGACAGCTCCCCGATTGGAGGGGGGGGGATGAAGGAGTAGGTGGCCACGGGAGCAAATGGCTGTATAAAAAAAATGTCTTGTAAGTTGAAAGAGTTGAAACATGTTTATTAAAATACACTTTGACGTGCAAAGTTGCTCTGTAAAAAAAAAAAGAAGGACCACTGTCCCTTAGACTTCCTCTGCACAGACTGCTTGTCGACACCCAATGCCACACTGCGCTGCTTGGGAAATAATTAGCTGCCCAGAAACATACCATGATGTCACAGACAGAGCATTATGATGCCAAGCATAGACAACACAAAAAATTAAAATAAGAGTTTGTTAATCTGGTGCTTGCAAGCTTTTAATGATGGTTTGTTGTATTTTATTTTTATATTCATTTTCATCTTTAATCCTGTTTTATTTAAATTGTGATAGTATTTTTATATTACTCCTCCCCCCACCCATCTGCACCTATTTCCTTTAGGAGTCTCCCCACCACCACCACCAGCACCACACAGTGTGTTTTATTTGGTAACTCATGTCTTGAGCTTCTCAAGACTTAACTGATCCCTGGTGCCCTGCACTGCTTGCCTTTGATGACAGAGTTTAATTTTCACTTGCACTGGCTTGCACAACATACTTGCACTTTAATCTGTTACATGCTTGTACCAGAGGAGTCTTGCCACCCTGTGTCTGCACTTATTGTCTGTGCCATGTATGTACTGTATTCTGTTTCACTGTTCCACCTGTTCCCCTTCCCCTGGGTCGCACCAGGAAACGAACCCCGGCTCAGTGTGCCTCTCCTGGTTACCAATGGATCGAAACACCAGAGCAGTTGGGTCACAGTCGGTGGCTGAATGTTTATAAAACCGGTGGGGGAGCAGATTTTGTCAGTTTGACTTGGTGAATTAAAACACTGATGGAGTACACATTTGGACTCAGGCTCTGCTTGGTTTATTTCCCTACAATACCTTATTTTCAATTCCAGAGTGCAAGTGTTTTTCTGGGAGAAGGTGAAGTATTCTTACTGCCCTGTGTCTGCACTTATCGTCTGTGCCACGTACCGTATTTCACCATTTTGAAGCTGCCCCCGTACTGTATTCTGTTTCATTGTTCTAACTTCTACCTGTAACCCTTCCCCTGGGTCATACCTGGAAATGAGCCTTGGCTCAGTGTGCCTCTTCCAGTTACCAATTTTCAATAATAAATGAAATAAATAAATGTTATGTGTTGTGTGTCTGTGGAAGTCATTTCAACCTGTAACAACTGCAATGCTGAAACAGGTCCACCTTGTAAATAGGGCTAGTTCATGCCCTAACGGTGTCATTGTCATCAAATCTGTCTGAAAATAAAGATTTTACTACTACCCCAAGCAGCTAGAGCAGATGGAGCACAAGAAGCAGAATCCTGTCTTCCAGTTAATGTTATTGTTCTAAAGAACAAGGAGATGCTACGTACAGAAAGAAATGTGAAATTTAGGCTGACTTGTTGAAAAATGTTTGTTCAAAGTATTCTCAGAGGCATCAAGTGCTGTTTAAACTTCCCGTTTGTACTAAGCATCTCAGTGTCATTCTGTGTGTCAGTCTGATGAGGATTTCTGGGTGATTCCCCTCCCGGAGGGGGAAGGGGGGGTTCTTATCTCTGCCCTGGTGGAGGTCTCACCTGGAGGATGGTACGGGGAGGGTGGGTCTTTGAGAGAAATGGGAAAATTGTAAGAAAAAATGAATGTTAAAATATAAAATTGTACATTCATTTTGGAATGTTTGGGGACTGGGGAAGGCACACTGAGTCACAGCTAATTTCCAGGTGTAAATCTGGAGAGAATTAAGCAGAGGAAGATTAAATGAATGTGCTCAGGGTCACACAGTATGCAAGCGGTGGTTGTGGGATTCAAAACCTGGTCTGCTGAGTCTCTCAGTTCACAGCTCTGTGCTCCAACCACTTGACAGCACTGCTTCTCAGTAATATCACAGAGACATAGAAAAGCACATTCTTGTATTCATGAATATGCTTAGCGTGCTAGGGTGCCTACTGCTTACCTGCCCACTACATCTCCACCTAACCTGGCCCCTTGATTGTCTCCACCTATATCCCCCTTTTTTTTCTGCTAATCCACTACCTTTCTTACCCTCAGACTCCTAACATATATGTCCCCAGCCCATCTACCGTAGCACCCCTCCTAGAACAGCTGCAGTCCTGTACCCCTCCCCTCCATATCTGCCCCTTAAGTTTGTATATGTCCTGACCAATGATATGCCATGCTGTTTGAAAATGTTTTAATATGCTGGCTGTTTCAGAATGTTTTAATTCCCCTTCTCATACCATTCTCCCTAATCTTGTTAACCCTATACCTGAAATACTTGTTATTGCACTGTGTATTTTTTTTTTATTTCTATATAATTATGTCTATTTATTATCTGTACATAAAAGTGTTATTCTTGACCTTGTGTAATGCAGGTCCATCTTGTAAATGAGCCTGCTCAATGGTGTTCACCTGGATAAATAAAGACTTGATTGAATATAATATAAATATAGAATAATGCATGGGGAGGTGTGTATAACAAACATTTTACACACACCTGAGGTGTGGAATGCCACATAATCCCAAAGAGCAAAATTTGAGGGGTTTATCTAAGCAACCCACGCTGAGGGTGTGTGTAAAATTTGAGTTTACGCACCACCCCATGCTTTGTTTTATATAATTGCTGGGGAGCGTTTTTTGTCACCTCTGCAAGTGTCACTAGAATGGGTAAACAGTATAGTGTGAGCCACTCTGTGCCTCATGGCTTTTCCCTTGACAAAGCTGTGCATGTTCGCTGTTATAACCAGCCAGTTATAATGGCGAATTATAACCGGCTCAGGAAAAACACCCCACCCCCCGTTATTACAATATAATAATCATACTACTTAGTTTGAAGAGGCCAGTCTCTGATAAAGCTGGAACCTACATAGTTTTTGGGCTGCATGTCAAGGCCTATCTTAGCACTGTATTTAGAATCATACTGCATGGCATCCAGCAAGCTGCAGTACATTTCATTCTGTTGCCTCAAGGACCCAATGCTTTTTTTTTCCCCAAGTCTTTAAAAAAAAAATCTGTATTGTCAAACTTTATGATGATCTATGAACCTCACTACTTGTTTTTACTGTAAAGAATTTTATCAAATTTCAGCCCGTAAGTTAAAACAAATAATGGGGCTGTGTTTAGGAGATGTTTTCAAATGCATCACCGTGTCAGAAGATTACAGTCTGGCAAGTGGAGCAGCGTTTTGTTCAAAGGGTAACATCTCCCCTGTATTGATAATTAATCTTCGTATGAGTAGCATGCCACTTCAAGTGTCAAAAGGAAAAAAATGGGATTCGCTGAGGCTTTTTCTTTCGATTCATTGGCCCTGTCAAACATGTTTATTTATGGGTTGTGGGTGGGGAGGGATTTGGAAGGGGTACTGCCGACCAAGTTAAGTCATGAGCGATCTAAAAAGCAGTGTTAGGTTCCTTGTGGGGCTTACAAAACTTGTTTTGTTTTTACGTTCCTTTTCATTCCCCCCCACCCAGTCCCACGGCTACCCTTTAGGCTGTTACCAGCAATCACCTAGCCTCGTCAACCTCTTACTCACTGTTGCCACTGTCCAACACAGGTTTCTCTCCATGGCAGGGGAGGGGATACAAAGGGAGGGCCGTCCTCCTCACACCCAACTAGGATCCGGTAGCGGGTGGCAAGCTCTGTGCCACTGGTCCTGAGTGAACTAGCAGCTGTCATCCAGCCAGGGATTGGGATTTTATTCCCAGTTTTCTCCCACAATTCTGTCTCCTCCCCAACCATGGGCATAGCCATTTGTCAACCTTACACATGAACACACACACACACACACACACACACACACACACACACACACACACCTTTGTCCCTATGGAAAGAGCATGCTCCCTGGCTCGACCAGAGGGGCCACTGTGGGATTGGAACACCACCCACATCCTTTACCAGCTGAGGTGCACTGCCAGGCGGCAGCTGCCCCAGCCTAGCCTTAAAATACATTTCGCAATTGGTCCAGTGTTACAGCCCACCAAGGAACATCTCCCCTGCACTATCAGTCCGCTAAGGAAATGGAGGCAGGGCTTCCATTAGCAGATAAAGAGTGGCACTCTATCAGGGAACGAGTATTCTGATCCTCTGGCTTGAATAACTGGAATGAGATTTGATGGAAATTGGTTAGCAGGTATTTTCTCATGTCATCCAGACTAAACATTATACACAAGGGGGCACTGACTGCTACTGGTGAGGAGGTGGAACAGAGGGCACCCTGTACCACACATTTTGGGATTGCCCCCATGTTAGACCTTTCTGGACATAAATTGGGCTAAGATACAAAGTTATGTATGACTAGCGGGGGACCCAGGTTTTGAACACCTGATTCTGGGGAAACTGCCACCCTAAAAGTGATCTAATCAGAAAAAAGCATTTTTAGGTATCCTGCTGGCTGCAGCTCCTAGTAAACAGTGGCTCTCACAGTCCAGCCCCAAACTGGAAGACTGGATACCTGTAATAAAATCCATCTACCAGATAGAGCAGATCACAACACAGTTACAACTTAACACGGATAAATTTTGTTGGGGGGGATGGCTGCCCTTCATGACTCTAACTGAGGAAACAGAAGACAGATCAGTCCTCTCTCAACACACGGAGGGGTACTAGGCCGGCAGATGGTAGGAACTCTATACACATATACAGTACACATCCAACAGGGGCCTATTAAAGTCAGTCTTGTCACAGGCTTGTGTTATTTATGTCATCCGTGCATGTTTTTCCTATTGTTGAGGTGTGTGGTTCACATGGCTCCATCAGGGACTATCTTTGCAGACCTTCCTGAACAAAAAACTAGTCAGGAGACAGTAAAAGCTGGCATCACCAATTTTAATACAATTTACGGGACTTGGAGACTTTAAATGAAAACATCCATACATCAGACACTGCTAGACTTCACCTAGTCCATAGACGGGTGCAGTGGTGAATGTCGCTTCCACCATGCCACAGCAACACAAATTGTGTCAAATGGCATTACAGCGATGGCACAATGCTGACAGTTGGCATTGTGCCATCTGGGAATGCAAGTGTTTTTTTCAGGGGGGCTTTGCCCCCCACTATAGATAACCAATTCCGAGTCAGAGTTGATTTGGAAAGAGGGTGATATCATGGAGACAGCAGTGTCGGGAATACCGGGCACCATTGCAGCGATCTGCCAATTATGTTGCTGTAATGGTCTTCGCGGTATTCCCATGGCCTGTTTGAATGTGATATGGTGAATGTCCTAGGGAGGGGGGCACTATACTGAAGAAAAGGTCCACATATCTGGTTGGCCTGGCTTACCAGATCTGATGAAGCTGGGGTTCCCCATTCTTCCAGGTGCAGAGACGAATGACTGGAGAGCCGAAGATGCTGGTCTTCTCCTACCTGGCCTTGCCATCTTCACCTCAGAGGCCTTTGTAGACAGACTTCACCAGGCAGGCCTCTCATCATCTTCCTCCTTAGTCCTCTGGTTCTCCTGATGCACACCCTGGAACACACACTGGGGGCTGGGCTGTGGAGGCAAACTTCTTGTTAGCAGCAAACAGTCTATACAAAACAAATGAGGCAACACTTTGAACTGCTGGAACGAGGGGATCACATTTAATAAACAATTAATGCAGAACAGGAAACAGCCACTCCAGGAGTAGTAAAACACATGATTGGTTGCTCTGGACCAATAGGTCACATCCGAAGCTAATAGTTGCTCTGGACTGAGAAGGTCACATCAGAGCACAAAGTCCAGGCAGCTACCTGTTTGGCAAGGTAGCCACAGTCCAAACACAGGCAGCTTAACTCATAGCTGAATAGGCCCTTAATCTCAGGCAGCAATGCTCTCTCTCTCTCACTTCCCCATCACTGTTGCAGGACAATCTCCACACCATTCCTGAGGGACAGCTGCCCAGCCCACAGCTACCTTCACAACAAGCTCCTTTTGGGGCACTGAGCCCTACACACAGCAGTCATGAAAGGGGGTCAGCCTGGTACCAGGGGAGGCCCCGGGCCCCTGATTCATAACCAAACCCCATCCCCAGATCTTCTGCTCCTTTTCTCTGGGGAAGTCCCATTCTGTAGTGGTCCTCTGGGCCTGCATAGTTCAGCCCACCTCCCAGCTGCAGGCTGCTTACTGGCTCTCCACTTTCTCTTCTTTAGTTTGGTTCATGATGATGCTCCAATCAGGGGCACAAAAACAAATATCAGCCACCACTATGTCCACTGATCTCAGTGAAGCACTACCACACGAATGAGAAAAAACAAACTGTGGCCTCAATGGCTGTGCGGGCAATCACCCCCACTCAGACCACTCCCTCTCTTTTCTCCCTGACGATCTCCTCAAGCCCGCACCTAACAGCCCCTTTTAATTACTTCACTCAGGCACCAAAATGCATCCATCAAGTCAGAGGTCCAATCCTGGACCAAATCCCAGGCACTAAAACCACCCTGATAGCAAAAACCTATGGGACCCATAGTCCCATTTCAAACTTTTTACAATATACCCCCACTTGGCACCAAACGGTGCCAAAACTACCAGAGTCGCACTCCATCCAATTCCCCACCCCCCCTCCAGGTGGCCACGCAAGCTGTCCAGTGCAGACCGCCAAAACTATTTAAAATTTTTCTCTCTTTTTCTTTTCTTCTCCAATTCATCCTCCATGGGGCTCTGAGTCTGGCTGAACCAGGAGACCAGACCCAGGACCAGGAGCAGCCATTTAATTAGTTATTTTTGGTGGTGGCTACCGTACTATTTACAACACGTGCGGTCCCATTGCCACGGCAACTTCCCGGGACTGAAACCACCCCCATGCACCCGGAGAGGTGCAAAAACAATGAGGCAGCACCTGGCCTGCCCACCAAGGGCCAGGGCACCAGTGAAGGGCGGCCAAAGCCACAAAGGATCACCTGCAGACCGAATCGGATCCAAATCCTGCCAGAGTCATGGATCAGCCAACAGGGACACACGGAGTTGTAGATCTGAAATAGGTAAGCTCGATCCAGGGGGCTTACAACAGGAAAACAATTTGTAACTATTAAGGCAGAAAGCTGTCAGATGTCTTGAGTATATGTATGCAATATGAGGTACAATGACCTGTTCTTTTTCTTGCCAACTATGAAAAAAGAAGTATAAAAAAGTGCTTCCTCATGCCCCTCCTAAATTCCCCCCTCCAGCTTCACTGCATGCCCCCTTGTTCTCGTTCACCTTCTCTTCTGAAAAATACTCGCTCCTGTACCTTATTCACCCCCATGAGGTACTTACAGGTCTCTATCATGTCCCCCCTTTCCAGGGTGTACATATTGAAATCCCTCAGTTTCTCCTCATAGGGCTTCTGATGCAGCCCCTGCACCATTTTAGTTGCCCTCCTCTGTACAGCCTCAACCCTGTCTTATGTCCTTTCTGAGATGTGGTCTCCAGAACTAGACACAGTACTCCAACTCTCCTTCTGACTGCTGGTGATTCCCTTCCCTGTTCACCCCAGCATCCCACTGGCCCTGCCAGTACCACAGCAGTCTTAAACACAACAAACTGCCCGCGGGGTGGGAAAAACAAACTGCCACACTCTTATAGTCTCCCCAAGCCCAAGACTGAGTGACAGGTGCCATTTAAAAAAAACGCATGGTACATCAAACATGGCAATATCTAAAATTATTTAAACATAGCACTCCCAAAAATTCCCTCCTTATAGTTAAACAATGCTATCATAACTGTCAGGAAAAATAAGTCCAGACTGCACCTATCACTAGAATAGGAAAGGGATGGATGCCCAGTCAGTGCAGACAAATAATCAGGGTGTGGAAACATAGAATCTGGAGGCAGAAGGAGAGGAAGGGTCCATCTAGTCTGCCCATACTACACTACCCACCCCACAGACCTACTGTACTGTACTGGTGGGTTCTCTCCCTCTTCCCCCACTACTTCATCCCTCAATCCCATGTTGCCCCCCTCCCAGGACTATGAGTCCCCTTGCCCTGTCCCAGCTGTGTTTAAACCCTATGGGGAGGGCTACACAGCACAACAAAGAGAGTAAGAAAGGTGGCAAACGCTCTGGCAGGCAGGATAATCACCGACCCTTCACAGGCTCCAAACCAGTGACCTACACACCTCCTGGAATCTGGATCCATTAATCTGGTTCCCTGCAGGGAGGGGGTCTCAAACAACTGGCACAACAACCCACAAGAGACAGGGCTATCCTAGATCTAGTGCTGACTAACAGGGAAAGGATCACAGATCTCCAGGTAGAAGGTCACCTGGGAGCCAGTGACCATCACATTGTATGATTCAATTTGGCCACTACAACTAAATCATCCCATTCCAAAGCAAAAGTATGGGACTTCAGAGGAGCTGACTTTGATAAGATGGCCAACAGAGTTAAGCTAGCCCTGGCAAAAAGAAATACAGGTGAGGGGGTACAGGCAAAGTTGGCAAGTATTAAGGATGCAATACTTGAAGCAACATCCCATTGTGTTAGAGAGAAAAGGAAGTGCAAAAGAAGAAAGAAACCACTTTGGTTCTCAAAAACAGTAGCAGAAAAGGTCAGAGCCAAAAGGCTGGCCTTCAGAAAATATAAGGGAACACAGTGGGATGAAGATAGGGAGGCATATCAAACTTCCCTAAAGGAAGCAGGGAAGGCAGTAAGGCAGGCAAAGGCCCAAACTGAGGAAACACTAGCACGAACAGTAAAAGAAGGTGACAAGACTTTCTATAGATTTTATTTATTTAAGTCTGGGATTAACACAATACCTTTGAGCCGAGGCTCTTTTACAAAGGTTCCACATCAGATGGTATAGTAAACATTATGAAACAGTAAATGATCATTAAACATTTGACAAACGTGCAAATACAGTTAGGGGGTAAAGGATTTTGGAGTAAGAGGGAGTGAGGTAAGAAGGTGTAGGGGTAAGGGGGAGGGAGATCAGAGAGTTTGAAACGAAGGGGAGGAGAAAAGCAGGTAGAAGTAGTTTGGAGGGAGGCAGGAAGAGGAAGGCAGGCAGCCAGTGGGCCTTGTTAAGGACAGACAGTTAAAGTGCTAGATTAGGGTGGCAGCATTTAGATCAAAGTGCCTGTTGTGGCGGCATAGGCAGGAGGATGGTGGACTAATTGGGTGAGCAGTCACAGAAGCTGGAGGCAAGTAGCGAGAGTCTAAGTCTGGACTTGAAAACTCCAAGCGTCGGTGCAGCAGAGATGTCACTACTAAGGGAGTTAAGCCAGTTGGGTGCCCTGTAGGCAAATGATCTTTGATCTTGAGTAGTATGGTACCTCGGGATTTGTAGGGAGTGTAGCTTGGACCTCCTTGTATAGGAGTTGCTGGATCTGGGTGTGAGAAGAGCACAGACTCCGGGCGGAGCAAGACCCATCGTTATTTTCTTGGCCTTAATGCAGGTTTGATATTTTATTCTACTGTGAAGTTGCAGCCACTTGGTCTGGGAGTAGAGGTCACAAGTGTGAGTGAGATGGTGCGATCCAGTGATGAGTCGACAGGCTTTATTTAGGGAGATAGTTACACGTTTGAGGGAGGTGGCGGTGGCGGAGCCATAGATGATAAAACCGTAGTCAATAATACTAATGACTGAGCTTTGGACGGCAATAGACAGGGCATCAGAGGTTAGGTGTTTCCTATGCCGGAACAGTAGGCCCAGTCGGGTATTAGCGGCCTTCGCCACGTTGTTAATGTGGACAGTATAGGTGAGATGGGAGTCAAGGGTGATGCCAAGGTACTTGAAAGATTGTGTTTGTTCCAGTGTGACTCCTTGTTTAGTTTTGATGGAGAGTTGGTAGTGCTTGTTTTTGTTGTGGTGGCTGCAGAACATCATGGATTTTGTCTTCTGATTGAGGATCAGTTTATGGGAAGAGAACCAGGCCTCGACACATGAGAAGCCCTGTTGGAGTTTTTCTTGCAGGGGCTTAGGGTCATGGTGAGAGGCTAGGATAACTGCATCATCAGCGTAGAGTAAGATTTGCTCTGGGCAGGAATCCGGTAGTGCATTTAGGAACAGGCTGAAGAGGAGGGGTCCCAGGATGGAACCCTGGGGGACCCCCGAGTGGATGGGTCTTGGATCAGAGAGGGTATCAGCAATTCTTACTCCAGGTAACTTTTGAACCAGCTAATAGAGTCAAGTGAGAGCCCAGCATTATGTAGCTGGACCAGCAGAAGGTGGTGGTTAACGGTGTCGAAGGCTTTTGTCAAATCGATAAAAATAGAGCCAGTTAGTTGGCCTTTGTCCAGTGAGTTGTGAATAGCACCAGTGAATTCGAGAAGAGCAGAGGAGGTGCTGTGCCCTTTCCTGAAACCATGTTGTTGCCAGCACAGTACGTTGTGTTTATCCAGAAAGGCAGTAAGCTGGTCTGAGACAATACATTCCAGCGCCTTGGAGAGGGGAGGAACAATTGAAATAGGTCTGAAATTCTCAAGGGCAGTTTTGTCACCACCTTTGTGGATGGGGGTAACGGTGGCAGATTTCCACTTATCTGGGAATTGGTTTAGGCTGAGGGAGAGGTTTAAGATCTTGGTCAGAGGCCCTAGCATCTTTTCTAGAGTCATTAGTGAAAGGAGAAAGTCCAGAGGGGGTATTGCTAAGATCAAAGGAGATAAGGGGGCGTGTGAGGAGGAGGACCATGTAAAAGCATCTATCCTAAATAGATACTTCTGCTCAGTATTTACTGAAGAGAAGGTAGGGCAGGGCCCACAGCTCAGCACCATGGACACGGGGGGAGGTAAGCACTAGTCCCTTCACAGAAGAAAGGGTCCTACAAGAGCTCAATAAGCTCAGGGTGGACAAGGCAATGGGACCTGATGGCATACATCCCAGGGTACTAAAGGAGCTAAGGGTGGAACTACCAGAGCCATTATCAGAACTGTTTAGTGACTCTCTGAGCACAGGAGAGGCCCCAGAAGACTGGAGAAGGGCTCATGTGATCCTGCTCCACAAGAGTGGTAGCAAGGAGGAGGCAGAGAACTACAGACCAGTCAGTCTTACCTCAGTAGTGGGCAAGATTATGGAGGCACTCCTTAAGGAAAGGATAGTGCAACATCTGGAATCCATAGGAGCACAGGATCCAAGACAGCATGGGTTTACAAAGGAAGGTCCTGTCAAACTAATCTCATAGATTTCTTTGACTGGGTAACCAGAGTGGTGGACCAAGGGGAGCAGTTGATGTTGCCTACCTTGACTTCAGCAAAGCTTTTGACACTGTTCCACATAGAAGATTGATAAATAAGCTGGGTAGGCTCGGGGTGGGTCAGAGGTTGGTCAACTGGGTGGCAAATTGGTTGGCGGACAGAAAACAGAGAGTGGTGGTAAACGGTATACAGTCAGAAGAGATGCAAGTCACAAGTGGGGTACCTCAGGGGATCAGTCCTGGGGCCAGTCCTCTTCAGTATCTTCATCAGTGACATTGCAGATGGACAGGCGGGTAAGGCGTGTCTGTTTGCAGATGACACCAAGATCTGCAACAGAGTAGATAATCCAGATGGGGTGGGCAGAATGAGAAGAGATCTGGATAAACTAGCAGAATGGTCAGAAGAGTGGCAACTGGGATTTAATGCAAAGAAGTGCAAGATCATACACATAGGGAAGAGAAACCCTGAAGCCACTTATAGGCTGGGAGGGGGGTTGCTGGCAGTCACAAAGGAAGAAAGAGACTTGGGCATCATCAACACCAATGACCTGAAATCATCCAAGCAGACCACTAAAGCAGTAGGTAAGGCTAGGGGGGGTGTTAGGGTGTATTAGTAGGGGTATCACAAGTCGTAAGAGGGAGGTAATAATCCCTCTTTACAAGACACTGGTTAGGCCCCATCTGGAGTACTGCATGCAGTACTGGAGGCCAGACCTTCACAAGGACATTAACCAAATTGAGGCAGTCCAGAGAAGGGCAACCAAAATGGTGCAAGGACTGCATCAGAAAACATATGAGGACAGATTAATGGAGCTCAATATGTATACCCTTGAGCAAAGGAGGGAGAGAGGTGATAGATCGAAACATTCAAACACCTTAAGGGCATTAACAAGGTGAAAGAGTCTAACATGTTTCAATATAAGAAAAATAGCAGGACAAGAGGACACAGCATGAGATTAGAGGGAGGCCAATTAAGGGGTAATGTAAGGAAGTTCTTTTTCACAGAAAGGGTGGTGGATGCATGGAACGGCCTACCTCAGGAAGTGGTAGATATGAATACAGTACAGGGCTTCAAACAGGCATAGGATAGTCATAAGGGAGCAATACAGATGAGTATGAATAGATAGGCCACTGACAGAGCAAAGGGTGATGGCACATTCATAAGGTAGAAAAAGAAATGGGCAGACTGGATAGGTCTTGCGGTCCTCATCTGCCGTCAACTTCTATGTTTCTGTGTTTCTATGTTAATCGGTGGGTCGATGGATTCCCTGCCACCCTGCCAAGGAGGGCAAGCTGTGGGGGACTCGGGAGGGTAAGTTCAGGGAGAAGCCAGGTGACGGGACTGAGAGGGTCGGTAGGAAGGAGAGCAGCCAGGGGTGAAGGAGGAAAAAGTGTATAAAAAAAACAAAAAACGGAAAACCAGATGAGCAGAATCCTAGGCTCAAGCGCAATCCATATTATTTGTACGGTATCGCAATGGGCTAACGCTAGGTCAAGGGGCTGCCCTTATGATACAGTTTTATTTGGAAGCTTATATATAAAAACTGTATTGCACTGTACAGTATGTTACTGAGTGACAGAAGTTCATAGTATTACAGTGGGAGATGCCTGTTAAATAAATCTACATATTTTGTTGTGCTCCAGTGTATGCAATGAGAAATTTACATCGAAAGCCCAGCAAGGCCAGCCAATTAGTGCAGCCAAAGGGTTGTCAGTCACAGTGCCAGCAACCTGGGTTTTGGGGACAAGCTTGGGTCTCTGGAGGGCCAGCAGGGAGAGGCGTCTCGAGCATCCCAGCAGACTGCCCCCCACCCTCTCAAGAGGAAGGTGGTTGCCTGAGCCATGGCATGACTGCCTCCTGCGGTAGCATGGGAAGTCATGCATTCCAGCAGCCAACAAGTGGGTGGGAGAGAAGGCTGGCTCTGCACTTCACAAGCAGGAGGAGGAAGGTGATATTGCTACTATATCGCTCATTGGTGAGACCACACCTGGAATGTTGTGTACAGTTCTGGAGGCCACATCTCAGAAAAGACATCAACAGGGTACAGGCAGTCCAGAGAAGGGCAACTAAAATGGTACAGGGGTTGCATGAGAAACCTTATGAGGAGAGACTGAGGGATCTCAATATGTACACCCTGGAGAGGAGGAGGGAGAGAAAGAACATGATAGAGACCTATAAGTACCTCACAGGAGTGAACAGGGTAAAGCCGGCCTGGTGTGCAGAGGCCTGAGGCACTGGATGCCACACCACATGCTACGCCGGCAACTTGGGTTCGGGAATGACCTCAGGGTGCCAGCACGGGGGGTGGGGGGTGGGAGCAGGATCAAGCATTGACTCTCCTCTCCCAGGAGGGGGGGGGCACCCATCCTTAGCCCCGCCACCATCAGATGGAAGTCTGGAGGCTGGTGCAGATGGTAATGGAGTGACTGGTAGGGTGGGGTGTCCCACTAGGTGCGATGTGCACGTGCCTCCACATGCGTGCGTCACACCGGGGATGCATGGGTCAGGACTGAGACAAAAAGTAAAAAACTGAAAAGTACTTAAGGAAAAAAAGGAGTGAATGGGGTACAGGTGGGGACCCTGTTTCAAATGAAAAAGCGCAACAGAACAAGAGGGCATGCAATGAATCTAGAAGGGGGAATTTGAGAGTGATGTGAGGAGATACTACTTCACTGAAAGAGTAGTGGACACCTAGAACAGCCTGCCTCAAGAGGTAGTAAGGGCAAAAACTGTGGGGGTTTCAAACATGCATGGGGCAGACATAGGGGAATACTAGTAAATAAAAAAGGGGGAGGGTCACCTAGCACCAGTTAGGATCTACAGGGACTGAATATGCAGGAAAAAACAGGGCAGACTGGGTGGGCAAAGTGATCCTTTTCTGCTGACAAATTCTATGTGTCTATGTATTTTCTATGTATGCACCTGTTATGTACTTGCATGCATGTGTTCACGCCACCAACTTCAGGGAGGCAGAAAAATCGGTGGAAATAAATGGCCAGGGATGCAGAATGATTGCAGCATCCTGCAGGCCTCACAATGCCAACCACTCTGCTCTGACTATGGATTTGGTCACCACTAAGGGAACTGGTCCCCACTCCGACAGCCTCACCATGGGTTCCACCAAGCCGCATCAAAAGAAATTTTGCCAACATCCTCTACAGTGACACAGTGTCACCAACATCCCCGACACCAGCACATCCTGACAACAACCGGGAAACACACTGACACCAACTGCCACAGTTCTCAGTATCAATGAGGGAGGGGGCTGTGCCCCCCTGCACTCCCCATGTGGGAGGCTGTGCCCTCCGCACCCCTCCTATTTCATATAACAAACTCCACATTGCACAGACAGTGGAGAAATGACTGGCCCTGCTGCCTGCACATCAGTCGCCACAACATGCTGTCGACGGCAAATACAGCTCGCCGTAAGTGCAGTCGCTGCTTCTGTGTCACTGTAGAGGTTTCGCTGTTACAAAGTCACTGTAACAATGGTATTTCCTTACCATGGGGGATATGATGTGGAGCAACTGGAGCAGGCAGGCCCCGGAGATGGCAGGTTGATGGGCCTGGGGAGACAGGATAAGGGGGGCACCGGTCAGAGTTGGGAGCACAAACAGCAATTTAAAGAAATGGAAAGCCCAGTAAATGTAAAAGCAGCAAAGTAGTAGACTAGTTGATGGAATGAATGCATTGTGCTCTGCACAAGTGCACGGAGTTTCATAGTGTGCACCTCCATAGACTACGTTAGGCAACACAGTGGGGGGGGCACCGGCTAAGTAGGGTACGTCTGGGCCACCCAGTGTTCCAACACTCGTGCATTGCAATACCATGAAGGCAACCCCAGATTTGAGAGCAAAGCTCAGAGCCGCTACTCTGGGGGGGTCAGGGCTGGAGAGAGCGTTGCCATTTGCAGACTGTTCCTGCCAAGAACTGAGATGGTGCTACGGACTGCCACTGCAGTGATCCCTCGTGGTCACCCAAGGGAGTGTGCTCTCTCACAAGGGGACACAGTGCATGCATGCAAAGTCCTCTCTGTGTGGTTGCATTCAGACCAAGGGGTGGGTAAGGGTCACAGAACATGCATGCTCAAAGCTCTTATTGAAATTGGACTATGCAAACATGGGGGGGGGTTGCATTTTGCACTGTAAGGATGAGGGAATGTTTGGGCAATATTGGACTTATCCAGTACCTTCTCACACCAGATGCAGACTTTCTAAAGTGGGAGAGCACCCCCAGCCTGAGTGCCCCACTGTGGGGGTAAATCATAGAGGTCAAGGATGTAAGAGAGCTGGGTCAGGGCTACAATGTTGCTGGTGACAGTTTGGGGCTGGACAGGTAAGGGGGAGATAGAATGAGAGACTTTAAAACTTACTCATTTTACACAGTTGCAACATTTCAGCAGCTCAGGTTTTCAAGGCATGCTTATCAAATGTCTTAAATCCCATTTAGGCATCTTCTTATAAATAAAAAAGAGGGAGAGAAAGAGAGAGAAGGGGTAGAGAGAGAGAGAGAGAGAGAGGAGGAGGAGGAGGAGGGGTGAGGGAGAGAGAAGGGAGGGAGAGAGGAGAGAGGAAGAGAGAGAGGGAGGGAGGAGAGAGAGAGAGAGAGAGAAAGAGAAAGAAAAGGGTGAGAGAGATAAATGTATAATTGTGTGTGGGATAACGTAACCTGAAAAACATCAACCACACCCCTCTCTCTGCGTCTTTCTAGTGGAGCCAGTTGGGACAGACTTGGGTATCATTCAAAGTATTTGGCACGCACGGCATATATCCAACCTTCTATCTATATATACTGTTTCTCCTTAAAAAAACAAACAGATGACATCAGGCGTAGCTACCCACAAGCCGTGTGTGAACATAGGTTATGGAGTGAGCTGATAATTCCATGTAAATCATTGTCTGGGACTCACCTATCTGATCCTGTCTCCTGAGCATTTGTTTTCCTTGTTTCCACTTCATTTATCCCGTCGACCTACCACAGCAGTGCCATGCTGGCAAGGCAGGTTGGGGAGGGGGAATCCATTTTAATTTTTTACAGACTTTTTACTAATAACAGCAAGAGACCAAAAAGAGGCATTTATAAGACTAATCAGCCCGTTGATCAAGTGCACACATGGTTGACAAACGATAAATCACAGCCATGGAAGAACAAGCTCATAAACTGGTTGAGTTCCTTAATGTTATTGATAGCTGCCAGGCATTAACCCAGAGACTGTTAAAAGAGTTACTTACCACGTAGGTTTTATTATGTAACGTGGCTGAGGTCATTTCTTTGGTATGTTATTCACACTCCCCCCACCCACCTTCCCTATAAATTCCATTCCTCTGGCCCTCCCTGCCCCCTACAGGGTTCATCGCATCCGGAAGGGTTTTCTTCTTTTCCCTCCTAGGTGTGATTCACACTCACTCTCTCCCTCTCTCTTCCCTCGCCTATCCCCTCTGCCTTCCCTCCCTTACCTCCAATCCCCTGTCCCCTCAGAGGGTTCTCTGCATCCTGATGGGGTCTCTCTGGGCCATGACTCTTACCCTCCCTCATTTCTCCCTCTCTCTCCTTCGCCCTTCCTTCACAATAGCACTTGTTCACTTATTACTATTGCACTTACAACTTGTTCTCATAATTTACATATGTATGTAACACAGTTTGTAACACCTGCCTTAATTAATGTTATGTTAATGTTGATCTATGTAACCTGTATGCATAATGTCACATCCCCTTTGTACCCCTCTCCCCAGGTCGCACCAGGAGACAAGCAACCTTTTGCTCAGTGTGCCTTCCTGGTGAAATATTTCAATAAATAAATATATTCAGTAGCTTATAGTGATAGGCTGTGTTATATCCCAGTTCCTGTGAACACATCCTGTAGCTGGGAATCATAAGATCTTCTTTATGGACGGATTGCAAAACAATACTCTCTAATTAACATCTCATCTTTGGCAAGTGAATAAAACGACTTGGAGTGAGGATTCACCCGTGGGGGGGGGGGGGGTTGAGACTTGAGTGTCTAAGGTGTGTTCAAAAACGTGTTGCTAAGAGCTGCTATTGCCATCTGCGTATGACTGCCACAAAGAACTATAAAGCTGTTGTCATCTGGACTGGGTATGTTCCAAACATGTTTTTTAATGGCAAGCAGGTGAAAGCATGGGTGGAGGGATGAGTGCTCCAAATAAGCCATGGCCTACAGGTGGATTGGAGAGGGGAGCGGCATTCTGGGCCCTGACCAGTGATTTTGGTTATGCTGTAATCAATGCACCTCAGGCCACCTCCCTCTAGTCGGTTGCTAATCCAAGGAAATGACTGGCTTCAAGGTTGTTATTAGGATTATAAGTCTAATTGCAATAACAATTGTCTTTTTTCTTGTTTACTTTTAATTTAAGGTTTTAAACAGAGTGGCATGAGCCATGCAAGCCGTACAGCATCAGTTGGCAGCTGGATCAGTCATTTCTAAGATGTTAATGACCGATCCAGTAGCCAATCAAGAGCCTCACTAGGCTCATGAATATTTAATTAGACTTATAATGTCTTATATCTACCCCTTCTGGTTTTATAATATGACTGTAGTGCTCTGTTTGAATTAAGCAAAATGTTAAATACATAAAACAATGTACTGCTGTATTCTTTGCTCTCATTATGCATTTGCTGAAATACAATATGGCATGAGTCGGCCTGCAAGCGCAGCAGTAGCACTACCACTTGCGGCACTGACGACCGGGGCTCAGGAGCTAACTCAGCATCGGTGGGTCAGCTGGGGTTAGGAGGATCACGTGTCCAGAGGATTGATCTCCTCTGGGAGGGAGGCGCAATAGCCGATGCATGCCTGGCCCCTAGCGGTGGCTAGGGATAGGACGCTGCCAGTCACAACAAGTGGATGAGAAGCGGCGGACGCTGGGTGTGTCATGTGCGGAAGTGCGCATGACATCACCCTAGATGTCACTGCATGCACGCACGCTCCTTAGGGGCAGGACAGAAATCAGAAACACATCCAGGCTGGCAAGATGAACACCAGCCCTCCACAAGCCCTGCGCCAATGACCTAGGCACCTCCCAAAGCTGTAGACATGGCAAGGCGGATTGAGGGACTCCCCACCACCACTCCATGGAGGAGAAGCCATGTGGGACTCTGGAAGGGTAAGTCCAGGAGAGGCCAGGTGACAGGGCTGGTGGAGTTCAGGATGAGGGGGTGGCCAGCCAGGACAGAAGAAGTATAAACAGAATAGAAGAAAAAAAATATGGCATGTAGAAAGGGTCTGGCTAACAAATACGGACATGTCTTCTGGGAGGAGGGGGTGGCAAAGAGGCACCGAAGAGTTGTGGCATACTAACTTTATTTTCCTTGCTACACCACTGGGTGTAAGGAGCTAAGACACAGGGTAGCAGGAGCAAATGAGTCAGGGGGCAACAAACAGAGGCTGAAGAGGTAAATCACAGGTGTACTGGAGGGCAGACTGCACTGATACCAGGAGCCTGGGGAATCACATCAGCAACCAGCAGGCAGAGAAAGCAAAAATCGGTGGACTTGGTGACTGTACTCAAAACATAGGCTACAAAGTGCCACGACTAGTAGTTAGCATTTCCTGGTCAAAGAAACAGTGTTTTCTATTCTATTTTTAAACAACTTCTAGCAGTTTGGGCACTATCACCATCAGATAAACCATTTTGCTGTATTATCCAGTGTGTGACCGGGTTGAATAAGGCCCTGTCCCATTTGTTATGCAGAAAGAGTTAAACGCAAGGATCTGTTCTATCCTGTCCTTTTCTGTCTCTTATCTGTCTGGTTGCGCAACCAAATTTTCTCATGAGACCTAGGAACTGATCACTGTCATGGTCTCACTATTCTCCACCTCTCACTATCTCTCTCCCTTCACTTGCTGTTTCTGTCTTTTCTTCCCCCTTGCACATCAGTGATTATAAAAATATATGCAAATCTGTAAGTGATTCGGGGATCCCTTTGAAACTGTATATAGTTATACTGTTGGATTGATTGCAGAAAGCTGTTTGGAATTTAGAGGGTTAACCTGAGATGCAGTTTGAGCTCCTCTCGGGCTTCTTTGCCAACTCTTTTTGCAGAGCTATCAGCAGGAAGCCAGCTTGGGACAATGTTCTATTTGCAAGCCTGCTCTGCAAAGAAACCAACAAGAACTCAGATACATTTTGTGAGAAACAGGATGTCTCCTTAATGAGCTTAGGTTGAAGAAGTTAATTGTCAGGCAAAGACTTGTTATAAAAAGAGCAGCAATATTTTTGCTAGAGAGGCTGAGATTTGAGATTGAAAAGAAACCCTCAGATGGACTTTTGTTTTCTCTGTTTGTACTGCCTTTGTATATACAGTACCTATCCTGAACAATTTTTTTTTATTCTATTGTTATTAATAATAATAAAACGCTACTTGCGAATTTTACAACTGCTCCTGGTCTTCCTACACTTCTGATCTATGCCTCGACGACACAGTGAATGTGGGCACATCAAAGGGTTACAATAGTGTTGCCTTCTTTGGCCTGTTCCAAAGGTCCCTGACAGATCACCTGAACTTCTCTGTATTCTATGTTTTTCATAGGGTGTCTGCACAAGGGAAGTATTAAAGTAAACTAGATGGTAAACCACACCCAATGGCATCTTCAGCCAAATCACATTGATCATGGCTACGTTTTCCCTGCACCTAAACTACCTTCGACCACCACCAGGGCCATCTTACCTCTGTTTTTTTCCTTTTCCTTTTCTTTTGTAACAATTCTTGGCCAGGAAAGACACACTGGGCCAGATATTCAAAACTTTGCGCTGGGCAAAAATCATTTGCGCAGGTGTAGCGCGGGATTAGCGCGGGTCTGCCATATTCAAAAGGCCAAATAGCGCGGGCAAACTGCATTAGCGCCAGGCAAAAGTATAATGTATGCAAGAGCAAACTGACATGAATACAAGCGCAATGCTATATTCAGTGCTGGCGCTTGGCTAAGTGGTAGTTTAAGCGCCGACCCAGCGACAGTTAGCGCTGGGTGTAGATTACCGGCCAGAAAAAGCTGGTCTTTAATCCTGGCAATCAGCTGGCGCAATATAAATGGCTGTGCGCGGGATTTGCTGTTTAGCGCGGGTCTTGCGCGACCCTAATACATAAATATAACACATAGATAAAGCCAAACATAGTGGAAGCTTGTTGCTAACCAATGGCATCACAATGATGCCATCATCTGCCACCAGTCCCAGCCATGCCAGGCAGTAGGTGACCCTGCCACCAGTGGACAGCATGGCAGTGTAGCCATACAGCACACACCTGCTGACCACACATATCTGTGGACAAAAACAGATGCCAGCACACATGCAGCACTGTGGGCATGGAGGATGTTGAGGGAGTGTATATGGGTGGCCAGGGCTGTGCCACAGACCAGGTGTGCCACAAGGCTGGGACTCAGCATGCAGTGCACATGGGCCAGTATTAGGAATACCCCAACACTAGTGTGCCTTTCGGATACTATATGCCCCCCAGCCACATACCACACAGCTGTACAACTGCCACAACACACAAAGCCAGATATGTACATGTCACTGTGAGCATCACATGCCACAGGTACAGCATCTGTGGGTCACACAACAGTGTAACAGTAATGTCGACTGTCAGTAGACACCTGCAGGTTGGGCCTGTCACTGTGTACAGTGCAATCAGCATCACTTGCCCTACACACCTTAGGCAGTGCTACGTCCCTCACACTACTGTCTCCCTTGCTACTGTAGTGTCTGCAGTGCACTGTAGCATGCCCTACAGTGTGACAGTTGCATGCAGCACCACCACCACCTGTGCCTATGCTGTCCTGTCCCCTGGGGTACAATATGCTATGCTATGCTATGCTGTACTGTTTACCTGTAGCCTGTAGCTATCATCGCACTGCCAGACTGACCCTACAGATGGAGCTGCGGTTGGACCTTGTCTGCCCTGTACTTCCAGACTGACCTACAGGTGGCTCTATGGGACCCTGCAGTAACGCTTAGGCAAACTGTGTCCAATCAGGGTATAATGAGATGCTAATCCGGTTGTTTGCCCAGAGACTACCTAAGTAGGCTCATTTGCATGGCACTTTGAATATGGCACATTTTAGCTCGGGCAAGCGTGTTTGCTCCAGGCTAACTGCTTAGCTCCCGCTTAATGGTAACGGGAATATTGTAAAGTTTTGATCACTGTTCTTTCTCATCTGCTGCTTCCTGCAACTGTACTGAGTCCATGCATTTGCTGGCACACACATTGGCCACGTAGTTGCCTGTACCTGCCCTCACGTTGCTGTGTACTGTGTTGTTGTTGTGGGTTGCACTTCCTGGTTGTTTTATTCAGTGCTGTCTTATTCCAGGGGCAATGTTTGCCCTGCACTCCCAGGCCCAGTTTGCATGGCCTCATTACCATGCTATATTCAGAAGCTGTTTGTCCTGGAGCTATTCCGCTTGAATATGTGGCTTGCTTTGTGTCTGGCTCAGTTTGCCCGATGGGCAGTGCTAATTTTGCCCCTGGGCAAAGTTTTGAATATCTGGCCCACTATGTTTCCAGGTGCATCCTGAGAGTACAGGGAAGTTAGGTGATTTATTCATGATCCCACAGTATGCAAATGACAGCTGTGGGATTCAAACCCAGTTCTCCAGATTTGCAGCTCAGTGCTCTTAACCACAACTCTATACTGCCTCCTCAAGTTCTTCCTACCTGGACTTTCAGGGACTCTTGGCGAACCTGCCATATTGCATTGCCTCCTCAACTTTCCCCCGAGGAGAGGACTGGCTACAGCTGCTAGACAGCACCATACACTGGATGTAACCATCCTGATTGCTGGGGAGGAGTGGAGGAACCAGACACTGAATGTGAGAATTGCTAACATTGACGACAGGGTGGGTCGTATTGGATAACCTCGCATTGGGTGGTTGGGCATGAGGCTGCAGGCCGAGTGCATCCAATGTCCCAGAAGTGAAGTTATCCCAGAACAACCCACACCCTGGAGTGGATTATTGCTATTATACAATGGCTTGTTATACAAAATAAAAAAAAGTTTTAGAAATTTTTTTAGCAGATTTTTAGTGAGGCAGTGTATCTTTGTTTAGTAACAGAAGAGGAAAAAAGCTCATGCTCATCTATGATAGTGAGGTTGTGCTGGGATAACCTCACTGTGTCAGGGACACACTGACCAATCAGAGTCCAGGAAATTTTCTGGCCATTGTATAATAGGGCTTCATCTGCTCAACCATCTGCCTGTTTTTCCTTAATAATTCCCTTTTCCCTGGGATGCCATGATGGATGGTGTGTACAGGCGCAAGTGCATATGTGAACTGGTGTTGAATGCATCCCACCTCTGTTTCAGGAGTGTCCCCAATCACACTGCCACCCAGCCTTCACTGGGTGGCACTTTGACTGGCAGGGTACACAACCCACCCTCCCCGAAGGAGCAGAGCCGTCCTTGGGACACTCAGTCCTCCTGCCCTGGCCAGCAGCCAATGATCAGAGATCACTGCTGTGCTCAGGTCGTCAGTTTAGCAAGCAGTAGGGCTACCAGGCCAGCATTTTGGCTCTGTTTTCTTTTTGCATGTTTCAGGTGACAGTCCTGTGTTGCATTTATAGGGCACTGGTGGAGCCATGCTTAGAATGTTGCATACAGTTGTGGTTGCCACAGTACTAAAGGGGATACTGCAACAACCAAGAGGGTACAGCAATGCAGATAGCATGGTTAAGGGAATGAAGAAGGGAAGCTATGGGGTTCATTTAGCTGAGCTATGCATGTTTCTTCATGGAAAAAAGAAGGCTGAGAAAATGCAAATTCCTTTTTCTGAATTCTAATGGGATAAAAAGTGGAGCAAAGAAACATTTGAGCTTGTTTAGAGCAGTAGACCCAAAGAGCATACCTTATGCTTAAAGAGCACCTTGCATGCTCTTTCTCAACCCCACCCCCGAGCCACAGAACCACCATTGCGCCTCTTCAAGTTGCAGGCTGCATTAGAAAATGTTTTAAGTAGCTGGCTATAGGGGTGGAAAGGGTAGTATTTTGGCTCCATGGAGTTGAGATCCCAATCCCTTCCACTGCCCTATTCAGAGACATGCCCCTGCACTCTCACATTTTGTGATGCAATAGTCGGGAAGGCGCAGGAACGCGCTCCATTAACTTGAATGGGGCTTCTTTTTCAATTACCGTTTTCAATATTCTAAATACCCTATTTGTACAAATCAAGGCCGGCCCCAACTCAGCTAAGAAAGACGTCCTTAGTTGAATTGGGGCCTTGCTTTGTACAAATCAGGCATTTAGAATATTGAAAACCACGACTGAAAAAGAAGTCCCATCCCGTTCAAGTCAGTGGAGCGTGCCCCTTGCACTCTCCGGATTATTGCATCACAAAATGCGAGCGCACGGGGGAATGTCTCTGAATAGGGAAGTGGAAGGGATAGGGCTCTCAGCTCCATGGAACCAAAATACGATCTCTTCCACCCCTAAAGCCAAAAATTTTCTAATGCAGCCTGCAACTTAGATGGGCGTAATGGAGATTCTGGAGTGCCATGGTAAGTACCAGAAAAGGTGCTTTTTAAGGGCAGATAAAATTAAGGTTAAAGTGAGGAATCATTTTTATAACCAGAGAGTGGTAAACCTATGGAATAAGCTCCCAAAAGGAAGCTGTGCAAGTGGGGAGAGTGTGGAATCTTTTAACTGACACTGAATCAGGGTCTCAGAGAGAGTAACATTACTAGGTTCAGCATTTAGTTCAGAAGGAAACGTGGGGGAGGGGGTCCCAGAGGTTTCTACTTTTGTTATATAAATATTGATTGCTGCAGCTGCCTAGATGGCAACAGATAAATGTGATGCCCCCTCAGTCTTTTTTTTTTTCACAGAGCATTTACTATGAATTTGCAATCATAGTGAATGCAGCATAATCAAGGGTGTAGGCAGGCATACTCACTGTACACATTTGTGTACAGTTTTGTTGAGTGCCTGTCACAAACCATATGCTTTTCTGTTAACATTTTCATTCTAATATGTAGTATTTGGGTTAGTGTAGGCCACTGAGTAGTGTATCTGTTTAAACTTCTGTTGTTTAGGAGATAGATGCATTTATAACCTCTTTAAAGATTAGAGGAATCGTCTGACAACAATCTGACTTGTTTGGAAGGGAGTACCATTTGGAGTTGATGTGTACACTTTTTAATGGGGGGGTGTAACTGTTGGAGATTGTGTGTACAAAATGGAAATTTCTGGCTACACTCCTGAGCATAATATGTCTGCAGGCTAACGGTGGAGAAGAGCCAGTAGCAAGCAATGTACCAGGGTCAAGGGGAACAGCTTGTAGAAATCCAATGTAAATGGTACAGTATTTCTTATGGAAGTTACAAATGGTGCAGTATTTAATGTGGAAATTGTAAATGGTGCAATATTTAATATGGAAGTTGTAAATGGCACAATATTTAATTTAATATGCAATTGTAAACAGTACAGTATTTAAAGAGCAATTCTGCACTTCAGCATGTGGTTTCATAAATAAGATGTTTCAGCTATTAAATAGAGAATACTGGATGGGCAATTATGCACAACCAGTGTGTTCTGCCACCGATGGGTTCTGATTTCCTCTGACCTCGAGAGCGAAGCTCAAGAGATCTTTGGGAATCAGAACCCCAAGGTGGCAGAACACACTGTTTGGGCATAGAGTTGCCCATCCAGTATTTTCTATAGTGTATGGTGCCACCGAAATAAATTCAATTAAAAGTTATCCTTTTTTATTTTTTAAATACAGAAAAAAGGAAAATGTTCATGTGCAATGCATGTCCTATTCCGGTACTTAGGGCTGGTTGTCAGGGTGAGATGTGTGGTTGCTTGGGACCAGATATCTCTAAACTTGTAGTGCAGCCTTCTATTGGTTTCCAGTCGGGTGTGGGGGGATTTAAAAAAAATATATGGTGGCTGTATTTCTCACTTAGTGAGAGGATGTGCATTGTAAAGAACAGCCTTTCTTTTATTAAGTAATTTTAAATGTCTGGATGATCCTGCCCTTCATTTTTATATAGGTACGCACATCTGGCTGAGTTTGGGTTTTGTTATCCTATCTGGTTGATGCTGTTCGGGTTGAAGGTTCAGGTGATCATGCCGACTCCACTGCTAGTGTTTACCTGCCGCTAGAGCTCCATGAGTTTCTATCTGGTTGATTCTGCAGTTTCTGTTGCGTGTGGTTCGTGCGTGGTACAAATCAGCTGGAACATTGTTGTACCCCAGAAGGGTACAATCGCATTCCATGACCTTAGACCCGTGGTACAACAAGGTTTCAGCTGAGATGAAATGTGAGTTAGAATGACCCACCATGCACTATAATTTACTAGAGAATGCATTTTTCTTCATTTTCAATGTTCCTTTCAACAGTTAACGACACATCTTGGTAGTCCATCTAAAAAGCCTGTATAGAAAACATTTGCCTCTTCCCTGTTAACCTCGCAGTGCCTATGTTTATGACATCATAGTACTCACCATGACAACATACTGTGATGTCACAAACAGCAGTTGTGTGGTTAGCAGGGGACAGTCAGATACATTTTGAAAGACTCAGTGAAATAATTGTTGCACTAACTACACTATTTAGTAGACCAATAGCAGGGAAGAATAAAAAACATAAAGAACTAAAAAACAAAGTTACAACATAATTGGTATAAATTTAGTGTTAAGCTTTTTATTATAATAGAGAGTTGCTCTTTAATATGGAAGTTGTAATTGCTGCAGTATGTAACATGAAAGTTGTAAATGCTGCAGTATTTAGTGAGGAAGTTGTAAGAGGTATAGTATTTTATACGGAAATTGTTAGTGGTGCAGTATTTAATGCGGAAACTGTAAATGGTGCAATATTTCATATGGAAGTTATAAACGGTGAGGTATGCAATATGAAAGCTGTAAATGGTGCACTGTCTAATATGGAAGTTGAAAACAGTGCAGTATGTAATACTGAAGTTGTAAACATAGCAGTATGTATTATGGAAGTTGAAAATAATGTGGTATTTAATATGGAAGTTGTAAATGGTGCCATATTTAATATGGAAGTTGTAAATGGTGCCATATTTAATATGGAAGTTACAAGTAGAGCACTGTAGCTCTTCTACGTGATCACCGCAGCGGGATCAGAGGGGAACAAAGGAGACCGAAGCCTGAATCAAGCTAAGTGCTTCTGTGTAAATAACTGTGCTGAAACTGGATTTTTTCCTTTTGCTTGCAGGATGGTCTTAATTTTGTATTCCTGTGCTAGGGACTGGGGCTTTGGGAGGAGGGAGGTGAGCTGCAGAGGGAGGGCTCTAAGGGAAGATATGCTCATGCCACTGGAGAGTACACTGTACCACGTGGTGGCTAAGCCCAGTAGAGGCTGAGTAGTTTTGGGCATTCAGGGCAGAGTCCAGAAGTTGCTCCCTCTTCTACAGTGATCTGCGCAGCATGATCAAAGGGGAGTGAAGAAGACCATAACCTGAATCATGCTAAGTGCTTTTGTGTAAATAACTGTGCTGAAATCATACTTTTTTTCTTTTGTTTGCAGAATGGAGTCTTAATTTTGTATGTTTTGTGCTGGTGACTGGGGCTTTGGCAGGAGGAAGGTGAGCTGCTGAGGGAAGGCTTTAAGGGAGGGTTTGCACACATCACTGACAAGCACGTAGTACCTCATGGTATTGTTTAATGGGTGCTATATAGTATATATATATATATATATATATATATATATGTGAGTGTGTGTATATGTGTATGCATATATATATATATATATATGTGTGTGTGTGTGTGTGTGTGTGTATATACATATATACAATCCCTAGTAACCCCGAAGTGTGAGCGGCCCCAATGCATGAGTGCCACGAAGCAGGAGTGTGGCATTTACCTAAGTGGCATCTGGGGGGTGTTGGTAGAGAGTCCGCAGGGATGACCACAGGCCACGCTGGTTGGTGGAGGGTTAGGTTAGTGTAAATGGAAGGCAGTAAATACACTGTCAGGTGTTGGTAAGGGTTTGCAGCTGATCATGTCTAGGGTCAACTTGTAAGTATATAACAGATCAGAAGATTGCTAGGGAGGGCACCCAGCTCCCATCTGGGGCCATCCCACAGTTGTACTACAGGCAGGGGAGTGTAGCTGGTCCCCATCTAGGCTCAAATCATATTTGTACTGAAGACTGGGAAATCAGTAAGTTTGTACCTGGTCCCTACCTAGGATCAGCTTACATTTATATTCATCCATTTTCTAATTCATCAGATTTCTGGAAGGTTATCCACTCCCTCTTTGATCCCCCTACCCAGTCCATTCCCCCAGTCCTCCTGGTGGATGGTTCACTGATCTCTGACCCTCCCTCAGTTGCCACTCATTTTAATAAATTCTTCACCGCCTGTGCACTACCCTCTCCTCCATCTCCCACTTCTGTCTCCTGCTGCCTCTCCCCCTGCTCCCCCCTCACCTGAAGGTTTTCAATTCCCTCCTGTTTCCTCTCAAGAAGTCTTCATTGCCCTTACTTCACTTAACCCTTCTAAGTCCAGCCCTGATGAGTTGGACTCCAGACATCTACGTATATTTTGGCTCTGACCATTGCTTCTCCACTCCCTCACTTTCTGAACCTCTCCTTCTCCCTCAGTGCTGTCCCTCTGGCCTGGAAGGTTGCAAAGGTTCTGCCTCTGCACAAAGGATGCGACCCTTCCTCCCCTGGCAACATTTGGCCAATCCCTCTCTTTCCCTCTCTTGCAAAGCTTCAGGAGACCGTTGTGTATTCTAGGCTTGCTGATTTCCTTTACTGTGCTAATTTCCTCTCTCCTTCCAGTCTAATTTTAGGAAGCACTACTTTACCATCTCTGCTGCATGTAGCCAACTCTTTTCTCACTGAGATGGATCAGGGACATGTCACCGGCAGCTATATTCATCAATCTAGCCAGAGCCTTTGGCTCGGTGTCCCACCAGCTCCTCCTGGACAAGCTGAGTTCTGCTGGCCTCTTAGCATCTGCTGTTGACTGGTTCCAGTCATACTAAACTGGAGAGACTCTGTTCTTCCTCTGTCTTCTCCACACTTGATAGCACCTGTCAGGAGGTTGTTGCTGTCTTCAAGTACCTCGGTGTGCATCTGAATAGCAAACTTGACCTCTCTGCCCACATAAACACCATCCATGCAAAATTTCACCCTAAACTTGGTGCCCAGTACTGCAGTAAGGATTGCCTCTCCCTCCAGGTCTGTCGAGAACTGGTAACCAAGATGGTTAAACTGGGTTTCGACTATGCAAAATGTGGTCTATGGCACTGCCCCTTCCTCTTCCCTTGCCAGAATGGATACCCTCTGCAATGCCGTCTGTCATTTCATTAACAACACTCCCCTCTCCGTACTCACCACTGCTCCCTCTATTCCTCCCTCCCTCTCCATCCTTCCACTACCCTCATGTCACCAGTCCCACTGTGTCTCCTTCATTGCTTCCCTTCCTGACTACCTTTCCTCACTCCTCTCCCCTGTCTTTCCCTCTTCGTACTCTCTCTGCTCCAGGGATTCCTGCACTTTCTCAGTTCCCCACCCTCACTCCTTTGTTGGGCAAGCTGCTTTTCTCCTACCACCTCCCTTCCCTCCCTCTGGAACCTGATCCCTATTTCTCTCTGCATCTCCATCTCACTCCCTGCCTTTAGACACCTGCAAAGGCTTCTTCCTGCTCCTTCCTGTCCCTGCCACCCCCCTGACTTTTCTTCCTCTCTCTTCTGACCCCCCCACATTTTGGAATCCCCTAATCAATGCTAGTTGTGCCTTCTCCCGTGACATGTATCTGTATCTCTATAGCGCTGTTACCCTCCGCAGCAGGCACTGCACACTTCCTTGTGTTCTTGCGTGATTGTCAACCCTATTTGCGTTACTCCAGGCCATCGTCAAATTACTTGATCACCACATCTGCTCCTACATCTGTTATGTTTGCCTATGGAAACACAAAGTTTTGTAATTCTCATTATACCTGTACACCCTTCCCCCTGCCCCTCCCCTCCCTCAGGGCGCACCTGGAAATGAGCCTCAGCACAGGGTGCCTTTGCCTCCTGGTTATCAATTTTTTTACACATACATACATAAAAAATTAGAAAATAAATAAACATTGTGGTTCAAGGAAGTAGTAGGGAGTTGGAGCATCTAAGGTTAGCTGACTAGGCTAGTGGGGAATTGCAACTTTTGCAGCCATTGGCTTCTAGATTATATATGGAAGTTCCTAACTGGAGGGTGAATGGGCCAGGGATCGGGAGGATGCGGGGGAATAGGAACATGTACAGGCATCAGGACAGTGGGAAGAGAGTGGTGTGTGGCAGTGGTTGTGGGGCAGCAGTGTTCTTGGGGACAAGGTGGGTAATGGGGGGCTGCCCAGTGTGCAGGAGACGGAGCCCTAATGCACCTAAGGGCAGAAGTAAGGCAGCTCAGATGGGAGCTGGGGAGGCTGTCTTGGAGTGTAGGAAGAGCAGGGTAGGGGAGAGAAAGGCAGTTGAGGGATGCCCAGGGGAAAGAGGTTGACAGGCAGGGGAGGAGTGTAGAGAAGATCACCCAAGTTCCTTGAATAGCCCTACTTCAGAGGGTAAGGGAGCCCAGGGAGGGCGAATGGCAAGTGGTGGGGAGAAAGGGAGGACCACAAGAGGTGTGAAAGGAGTGGGAGCATTCAAAGGGGTGCTTTTAAGGAATAGATTTCACCCACCATCTGGAAGCAAGGAGGGGGAATAGGAGTTGGGGAGAGAGGTTGGATACCGTCAATAACGTCAGAGGGAATAGGACAGGAGAAGGGGATAGGGCAGTACAAAGTAGTCATGGCAGGCGGGGAAGAGAGAACATGGAAAGTGGAGTAGGAGTTGAGGGGAGGGATTAGGTAAGGTAACAGGAAAGGGGAGGGAGGAGAAGGTGTGTGTTGGTAGCCAGAAAGGTAAGGTCAGGGAGGGGATGGAATGGCTGATGGAGGGGTGAGCAGGGGCTGCAGGGGGTCAGTCAAGTAGGGGTTGGGAAGAATAAGGATGAGGTGGGGCCCTTGATGGAGGGGGAGCAGATTGGTAGGGAGAGAAGCTCATAAGGCAGTCAGAGAAGGAAAAGAGGGAGTCAGGAATATGGGGGTGTGGCAGAAGGGTAGTAATCCTGGGGCACTCCATAGTTAAGGGTAGAGGAAAGATGGGAGACCCAGATACAGGGGGAAGGTGATTTGCATGCCAGGGATGATGGCAGAGAGGGTGTGCCCAAAGATTGGGGAGTTAGTGAGGGGAGTTGGGGGGAACCACACAAAGTTATGCACCTAGGCACAAACGACCGAGGAGGTGAGGGTCATACAGGAAGGATTCAGGGTGGGGGGGGAGACCTGCAGCAAGGTAGCCAGATCACTTGCATTCTTGAAGGAGTTACTAGTACTGAGAGCCAGCATGGCCAGAAAGAAAAGGACAGAAGAGTTCAATGACTGGCTGAAGAAGTGATGTAAGGAGGAAGGGTATGACTATATTGGGGCTATGTGGGGACCTAGTTAGATAAAACACTTTTTACACTGGACAGACTGCACCTCAGTGAAGGGGGGGGTGAGAGTCTTCAGGGACAAATTGGGGGTAAAACCAAAAAATGTATTCAAACTACTCGTAAACCTCTCCCCCATACCAGTAGAGAGGGACTGAAGGGTAGAGGTGGAAGGGGAGTGAGGGGGTTGGTAGTGGGGGCCGGGGGGTACAGGCAAAGGCGAGTAATAAGACAGGGAGTTGGGCAGGTAGGGAAGGAAGATTCTAGGTGGATAGTGCTGTCCCTGAATGCTCAAAGTCTTGGAAACAAGATGGATGACCAGCAGGAGTTGTTGACGGAGAGAGGAGTGAACATCGCGGCAATCGCAGAAGCATGGGCCACACTTAACAGAAGACACAGACACGTGTTTTATCCTACATAGGACTCATCAGTACACCTCGTCTGTATCTCACCCAGGGGGAAAATGAGCCAGTCCTAATGTGGTCTTATGAGTTTCGGTCATGGTGGGCCCAAAATAAGAACACAAGTTAATTTTGGGCCTGTTGATCATGGGCTCAAGACCACATAAGACTACATTAGGCTGGCCTATTTTCCTTGGTGATACAGACACAAGCACACTGATGAGTCCTGTGTAGGACGAAACACATGTCTGTGTCTTCTGTTCACACCCTTTGTAGATTGTGTCAACTGTGTCAGCGGCCCTTCAGCACCAGGCATTCCTGATATATATTCTTTGCAAAAACTGCATTAATGCATCAGTTAGGGTAACTTAATGCCAGAAAAGTACGGAAATGTGGTGTTATGGTTTCCAACCCTACCCCCAAAGCATCAAAAGGAAAAAACATTAGGGTTTGGGGTCTCCAGAGTCTTGGTGAATCAGTGGTGGGGTCTTCCTTGGGGGTTGTCAACCCTAATGCTCCCTCTCCCCCCCCCCGTGAGCCCTGCTTGAAGAAAGATCATGTGTGACGTTGTTTGCTCAAGGAATGGGGTGGGCATTAGGGTGTCCATCCCTCATGAAAGACCCCACCACTGATTTGCCAAGACTCTGGAGACACAAAGCCCTAATGTTTTTTCCTTTTGCTGCTTGGGGAGTGGGTGAGAATTTAGGGTTGGAAACCCTAACGCCACATTTCCCTACTTTTGTGGTGTTAAGTTACCCTAACTGGTACATTAACACAGTTTTTGCAAATAATCTCTCCCCTCTCTCTATATATATAGTTGTTTTTTCAATAAAAACTCCATTAATGCATCAGTTGGGTTCCTATTACAGCAACAAAAAGTATGGAAATTCAGTGTGGGTTCCCACCCTACCACCCCACCCATCCCCACTCCCACACCAACAGGTGTTGGGGTGTACCTTAGAGGTCATCGGCCTAACTCTTACCCTATTCTCCTATACTGTACCATCTCAGCTTCCTTACACATGGAATGGGGTAGAGTTAGGGCTGATGACTTAAGGCACACCCCAGCGCTTGTTGGTGGTGGAGGGGTGAGGGTGGGAACCCTAACACTGAATTTCCATCCTTTTGTCACTGTAATAGGAACCCTAACTGTTGCAATAACGGAGTTTTTTGCAATGAATTTCCTTACTTTCTGAGATAGTATAATAGTGTCCATATTTTACTGTGGGAGCACAGGGTCCAAAGGACCCTGCACTTCAATCCCTCCATAGATGCACATATGTATGTAGGTGTGAGGGCTCTGCACTTCCATGTGTCAAACAGTGACCAAATTGCCAGCATAACCATTTTATTACCCCACCGCATGTACCCCGGTACAGAGAAATTGTGAAATGCATGGCAAAACTTAATAATGCACAATTGCAATGCCATCGTGTGCCACAGGTGCGAAAACACATTTTGGGTAGGATGTGAAAAATGACAGCTATATTGTTCATGTGGTGGTGTGAAAAAATGGTTATGTTGAAAATGTGACAACAAAATATTAAAAAGTACCAAAATTATGCACGTCCATTGAATAAATTCAATGGACGCATGTAACTCGGCCATTTTAAAGAATTTTTTCACCAAATTTTCAGCATGGCTTTTTGGGGACCCCACCTCATGAATACTGGCACTGCCATTTCATTAATCAATCCTAAAAGGTGATTTTGCACAGGACCAAAACACATTTCAGGCAGGATATGAAAAATGACAGCTATACTGTTCATGAGGTGGTGTGAAAAAGTGGCAATGTTGAAAATTTGGAGTGAAAATATTAGAAACTGCCAAAATTACATGCATACATAGTGACATTTCAATGACCATGCATAACTTGGGTGTTTTTTGGTATTTGTGCACCAAATTTTCAACACAGGCTTTTTGGGACCCCACCTTATGAACACTGGTACTGTCATTTCATTAATTGGTCCCGAAAGGTGATTCCGCGCAGTAACTGTGAAATCACCTTTCAGGACTGAGTAATGAAATGACAGTTCCAGTGTTCATGAGGTAGGGTCCTAAAAGGCCCATGTTGTAAATTTGGTGGAAAAATAACAAAAAATGGCCAATATATCACCATAAGTTCAAAACTCCATTGACAGCCATTATACGGCACTTACCTTGATTCTTCAGTTTGCAGTTCCTCTTTGAAGAGTACAGACATGTCGCAGTTGACAGAAGAAGAAGTCCTCCAGTGGTAGGTATAGGGTAAGGGGGGGTGTCTGGGGTGGTAGGTTGCTCAGTGGGAGGGTCGGGATGAGGGACGGGGAGATGACTGGAAACCGTTTTCTTTTTTTACAGGATGAACAAATAAAAATACATCAGTGAACAGCTTTCTTTGTTTCGGGTATATGAAATAAATATTAGGGGACACTGAGGGTGGGCTTCCCAGTGTCTGACAGTACTGGTGGTGTTGGGGGGTATAACACAACTGGGGATACTGGCAGTGAGCTCCCCAGTGTCCCACCTGGGAGGCTACTGCCGACACAGGGATTGGGAACCCTAATGTCGGCAATATGGGAGACTGTGTAATTAATTTGGGGACACTGGCATCTAGTGCCAACACGAGAATTGGGCACCCCGATGTCAGCAGAAGCATTTTTTTCCTTTTTTAATAAACATTCCTGCATTTTCTGCTCATGAAGTAGGATCCTACTTCATATCTCTTCATACGAAGCAAGATCCTACTTCATATGATGCCAATAAGAACAAAGTATATAAATGTTAAATAAAAAAAGAATAAGGCAATTTTTCGAGAAGTAAAGTGCAAAATGCACCTAAGGGGTCCTAATAAGCAAGCTATATGTGTTGATTCCTCCCCAGAATATCATTTTGGGAGGTTTCCAAATTAGAATTTTTCAGGCAAAACTGAAAACAAGATGGCAGCCATATGAAGTAAGAATTTTCCCATACGAAGCAGGATTCCTTCTTCGTTTCATACAGTTATCTTACAGTGCTTACTGAGCATGCTCAGAAATGATTTTTTTCAATTTTTTAAACTGCAATAACTTAAAAACTGCTTATTATGTTTTCACAAAACTAGCAAAAGGCACATCTGTGGGGTAGTCCCTTTCTGCCCTGAAAATTTCAGACAAAAAAAAAACGTCTGGACTGTAGGCCAGTTCAAAGAAGTCAATGAGTGAAAACATGTTTTTTTAACCTCTTTGTAACTCAGACACTGCATATCTGACTGGAACATAACTTGCCACATCAGCAGATCTACCCCACAGGACAGTGCATACCAAATTTTGTGCAAAGCCAATGAACGGTTGCAAAGTTATTAAAGTGCAACATTTTGAGTTTAACATTGAAGTGTCTACTCAACCCTAACTACAAAGGTGTAATATATATATATAT
This sequence comes from Neoceratodus forsteri, assembly GCA_016271365.2. Classification (NCBI taxonomy): domain Eukaryota; kingdom Metazoa; phylum Chordata; order Ceratodontiformes; family Ceratodontidae; genus Neoceratodus; species Neoceratodus forsteri. The sequence continues at coordinate 67,674,834 of JADMNL010000032.1, forward strand.
ATATATATATATATATATATATATATATATACAGTATATATATATATATATATATATATATATATATATCCATTTGAGTGATATATATATATATATATATATAATATCCCATGCTGGAGTATGAGTGATTTTGTGTTTGTTTGAAACCTGGCTTTGTTGCCAATTTGCTTTTTGGGTAACCCTTGCATCAGTCATTTTGTGCTGGTTCTTTGTGTATTTAATGTGGAAGTTGCAAATTGTGTAGTATTTAATTTGGCAGTTGTAAATGTTGCAATATTTAATAGGAAGTTGCAAACGGTACAGTATGTAATATGGAAGTTGGAAATAGTGCTGTATTTATTGTGGAAGGTAAAAACAATACCATTTTTAATATGGAAGCTGTAAATGGTGTTGTTTTTAATATGAAAGTTGTAAACAGGGCAGTATTTATTATGGGAGGTGAAAATGATGCAGTATATAGATAATACGTTTATCTGTAGTGATGCTGTCTTCCTTAATAAAATTGAGTTAAAAAAAGAAAATTATGCAGTATTTAATTTGTTGTAAACGGTGCAGTATTTATTAAGGAAGTTGTAAACGGTGATGTACTTTATGTGGAAGTTGTAAACGGTGCACTATTTAATATGGAAGTTGTAAACAGTGACGTATTTTATATGGAAGTTGTAAACAGTGCAGTATTTTATATGAAAGTTGTAAGTGGTGCAGCATTTTATATGGAAGTTGTAAACAGTGCAGTATTTTATATGGAAGTTGTAAACAGTGCACTATTTAATATGGAAGTTGTAAACAGTGCAGTATTTTATAAGGAAGTTGTAAATAGTGCAGTATTTTATACGGAACTTTTAAGCAGTGCAGTATTTGATAAAGAAATATAGAAAATGTCAGCAGTAAAAGACCATTGATCCATCCATGTGCCCTGTTTTACCCTATACTATGCCAGGACCTATTGTCCAGTTGGGGGTATTGTCCTCGCTTCCCCCCTTGCCCTACTGCTTCCATTTGTGTAAATATTAGGCCTTCTACTTGGTCCCAGCTGTGTTTGAAACCATTAATGGTTCTTGCACCCACCACCTTTGCTGGTAGGCTGTTCCATGGCTCAACTACTCACTCTATAAAAAAAAGGTTTCTTAAGTCCCCCCTGCATCCCTCCCCATCCCCGGCAGCTTCCACTCCTGTTCCCGTGGTCTTGATTTGCCATTCCTTCAATTTCCTCACAGTCTACCTTGTTCACTGCAATGTTGGTATGTGTACACACTCAAGGGAGCTTGCTAGATGGAAATGTTAAAACAATGTTTTAATCCCCTAATGAGAAGATACTGGACAGGAAAAGGAAGTATCCTAATCTAGGGATGCTGAATATAATTTCCCTAATGTGATGTGTATCACTGTCATAGATCATGTGTATAAGATATACCTTATAAACTAATACAATTACAATAAACTGGCTGCCTTCCGCTCATCCTCCTCTGTTACCCTACACCCTCCGTAAGCCTCATAATTGCCCTTGTCTCCCTTTTACCCCAATGTAGCTAAAGAACTGTCCCCCCTTGACCCCCCCAGCAATACCCAGTTCTGTGTCTGTTTCTGTGTCCCTGACTGCCTTCTTCACCTCCCTCATCTTTATCTGGTAATCATTACATTCTCCTTCTCCCTTTTTCTCCTTGTTGTCTACTGAAGGCACTTTCTTAGCCACCACTGCCTCCCTGACCTTCTTTAAGAACCAGATTGGTCTCTTGTGACTGTCTCTTGGTAACCATTCTCAGGCATGCCTTGGTTGCCTCTAGAATTGCCCCTTTAATTACTCCCCACTTCTGCTCCCCCCCCCCCCAATTTCATCTATTCCATCTAGCTTATCCTTGACTAGTTGCCTTATCTGGTTAAAGTCTGCTCTTCTGAAGTCCAGAACCACATCCTTTGATGAGGGTATAGGCAATATGGAAGTTGTAAATACAGTATTTAATATGGAACTGGAAACGATGCAGCATGTAATACAGAAGTTTTAAACGGTGCAGGTTTTAATATGGAAGTTGTAAACGTGCAGTATTTGATATGGAAGACACCATTACTCTTTTATTGATTTATTTTACCCCTTAGGTCCCTGGCACTGGGCCAGCAGTACACATCGTTAGGATCCCAGCCAATCCTCTGTGGCTCCATCCCAGGTCTGGTGCCCAAGCAGCTCCGGTTTTGCCGGAATTACATTGAAATCATGCCTAGTGTGGCTGAAGGGGTTAAACTGGGGATCCAGGAGTGCCAGCACCAGTTTCGAGGCCGGAGGTGGAACTGCACAACTATCGACGACAGCTTGGCGATCTTTGGGCCCGTCCTGGACAAAGGTAGCAATCTTTTTCAAGTAAAATGGAAGAAATCGTCCTAATAAAAAAATGGCAGCAGTGGTATGACTGGAAATGATCTCTCCATTCTGGAGAAGTTATGATTTTTTAAGCATGTGTTCCTTTCTTATTATTAGCCTGGTGAATGTTTTTTTCTTTCTTTCTCCATTTGTGTTCCTTTTTCAACCTCACCCCAATGTTGGAAGCCAAACAGGCTCTACCTTTCTCCAACTGGAAAGATGGACAAGCAGCTGTCTTCCCTGCTGACATTAATGTGGTTCTTGGGACAGTATCGCAGTGCCGGTACAGCAATAAGTCATGTCTTCCATTCCTAGTTTGCCAAGAGATAGTCTGCAAGACATTTCTCATGGTGTTTAACTATGTGGATGTGGTATACAGTTACTGCCTCCAAACCTTCCTCAGCTGGACTGGACCCCTCATCAGTTCTTATTGCCGCTTTATTTGAGAGTCCCCAACCATCACTACCACCCATTCTCATCACTAACTACTCTTCTCCTCCCTCAAGTCCTGGTGCTTCTCCCATTCCACTTCCTTTCTCACTGTAATTTTTGGTTCTTCTCTTTGTTCTGCCCCCTCCCTGCCCTTCTGTCCACCTCCCCCCCTCCTTTTTCCATTCCCCACTGTTAAGCCGCCATGGGACAGCCTGCCTTCTTCTCTCACTCTCCCATCCACTAGAATAACCTTCCCTCTGCTCCCCCCTCTCCCTCAAAGCCTTCCAGCATGACCTCTCCACTCACACCTGCTTATGGGCCCAATTTTTAAACGGCCTGGAATAGTGCAGGGGCTAAGTTCCCCATGTGCAGCTCACTGGTGTGGTGAGAATCCTTACAGTGGCAAAAATGTGATTTTTCAGGGCTTATTTGCCCACAGGTGCCATTTTCCTTTTTTTGCACAAAAAATGTTGCACCTGGTAATACCAAGCACAGTATTTTTGCACAGCTGTAAAAAAAAAAATGAATGCACAAACCACTGCAAAATGTGGGAAAGGCTGCAAAAAGGCAACCATTTTGATAATTGTGTGCATGTGGAAAATATTACAGTCATACTAGGCTACCCTCCCTTGCCAAATGCCTCTGCCAGCGCCTTACCAGACAACATGCTCTATTCTGGACTTTGTATACTGCTATTTTTATTTTCATCTTCTGTACATAACGTCAAGTTCATTTTTTCTGTGCCCTCAGTTTTACTGTGAGAGACTTGTGCAATGTACTTGTTGCAGTGTTATAGCTATGTTCAATTTGTTTTTTTCTGTATATGTAAGGCAGTTTGGAACGTGGAATTCTGCCATCTGACTCGGAAAGATGCAGAATGGCAATTTAGCTTCCAAAATGTTTATCAGAATCTTGTTTTTAAATTCTACGAAATTCTGAAAAGCAGTCCTATATAAACTGTGTAACCATTTTTTCTGGATCCCGTAGCATTGTGGAGAAAGAATATGCAGTTTGTATAAACTGTGAATTGTAGTCTGCGAAAACCATTTTCACATGCAAAATGTCAGAATTCCATGACTGACGTAAATTTCCAAAAAATCTATGAAATTTCACTCTAGCGAAATTTCAACATTCTGCACTGGTTGTTTTGCTCATTTCTTTTGTAACCAGTTTTTAATCATACCATGAAACTTTTTAACTTACCTGGGGATGATGGGTGGCTCTCACAGCCCTGTCCCCATTCCTCGTGACCTTCGCACACCTCTCTCGACCCAGGGTGAAGTCTCCCATGGACCCCAGTGATGGGGCCAGGAGGGGGCCACCCCCCCGTCAACATACCCAGGCCCCCTGAGTCGAGTGGGGGTGCAGGCCACTAGGGAGGGGGGTAAGGCTTCATTGAGCCCATCCTCCCACTTTTCCACTGTCTCCTAGACCCCTGCCATGGCAATGCACCTGTGTGTGCACATGGAGTCGTGCACATCCTGCAAAACCATGGCCTCGCCCTCAGATCAGCTCACAACTTGCACTACCAGCAGACCTCCACTCTGTGACAGTCCGAGACTGAGAAGACAGACTCACCCTCACTGGGGGAGGAGAACAGTCCTCTCCCACCCTGCCAACCCCATGTAACCCATGCTTGTTCCCAAACCAGGTTGCTGGTGTGGCAGAAGGCAAGCCATTCAATAGCTTAGCCCTCCACCCCACTGGGCTGGCCTCCTGTATCATACTGTTGCATTATTTGATCTCTTAGCACTCTGTATTCACCGGTGCCACTGATGCCCCACTTCTTCAGACTGTTTCCAAGGTAATCTGTTCCTTTCCCCCAAGGCTCACTGCTTGCTTCTGGTTCCCACAGATAAGTCCCCAGGTCCTCTGCTGCTCCCCATGATCAGATGAAACCTAGCTGTGGGGCCCACATCCAAAATGAGGAAAACTGAAGGGTTCAGTGATGACACTCGTGGCTGAAGGTAGTGGGCCAGTATGCCGCAGGGCTGTGTGGTAAAGGAGGGAATGTTTGCTGGAAGCTGTCATCAAGTGTATCAGGGCAGACCTCAGGTTCCTTTTTCTGGCCCATCTGCTTTTTCATTGTGAGCATGCAAGACGGCCACTTGAAGGGGGCATTTAGCAACTCAAGGTCACCCTGTGGGAGGGTGGGGCCCTACCCTGTTTTTTTTTGTTTTGTTTCTGTTTTTTTATGGCAGTGATTAAGAACGCTTACTCCAGACTCCGGTCAAAACAGTCATTCTGCCTTGGTTCCATACTCCCATAAAATGCAGTTCCCTCTACAGTTATAAGCATATAATCAATGAAAAATATTGGGGTTTATTAAGGAAACCTTTATGAACCTTCTGCATGGGATACCTCTCAGGCAGGTGCCTCCACTCCCACCAAACCATTTAGGCCCAAGCAGTCAGGTAAATCCCCAGTACCATACCACCAGTTAGTTCGAGTGCCTATGCTTGTTCCATATGTTTCCTCAACTTGAGTCACGTCATCTTTGATATTACCAGACACTTTTCCATTTTCGTGACTGTGGAGGTTATTCTCCCCAACATCACTCATGGGTTGGTGACAAACAGTGCAGGTCCTGTAGTATGTGTTCAGCTGACTACAGATATCCGACTAGTGGCAAGAGGAGACTAGGTGAGTTATCATTTCCTGCCTTCTCACATGTCTCCCATCTGGGGCAACGTGAGCTGCTGCTATCATTTGTGGTCAGAGTGCTTTACTGACTACCACCTGCTCCTCCATCCACACCACCAAGCATGACAATGCTGGACCACCAGTAGGAGCCACCAGTGCAGTGCTGCTTCACAGTGCCGCTGCCCCCCCCCACCCCCACCGAGCAGAGCATGATTCTTCCCTGCTGACATTTGCTGCTGATGTCCTGGGCTCAGAGCATCAGAGCAGGAAACCTGGTTGCCAGAGTGCCAAAGTTGTCCCATATTGCTTCACAGCACTGAGCTGACCTTGCCTGTACTGTATACTATCCTCCACCCGGGTCATACCTGCAAACCAGCTGCTACCCTGTGTACCTCCCTTGGTCAAAAAAATTACAAATAAATAATAAAGTAGGAGTGCATGAATGCTGGGCAACCCTATCCCTCCCTCACTATCTGGAGCTGAGTGCCTCACTCCTATAGCATACCCTGCTCACCCCCCACCCTGCACCCCCAACCCCTCTGCCAGCCTCAGCTTTGGATTTCAGGACTGGAAATGAAATCCCATCTCCCTGGAGGCAGTGCACTGTGCTATGGCCACACCACGGGGACAGCCCATCATTCTGCAAGCTTGCTGCACAGAGAGAGAGAGAGAGACTATAATCTGACCTCACAAGGGAAGACTCAAAGTCCCTGGTTTGATTCTCACCAAAGGCTGGGAAGTGTTTGCTTGCATATAGGAACAAACATTACACTTTTAGGTACATTTCAGTTTATAATTTACATAGGAAGAACTCCCTTTTTTTGGAGAGGATCTATTTCAGAATACTAGCTTCTGTTGTATATGAAGTAACATATGGAGGAGTCTTGCTGGCACTAATGTAGAATTCAATAATCCAACCAGCCTTAAAGAGCTAGCAGCACCAAAAATAGCAACATAAAATGTTCCTTATTTTAAAATTTATTTATTTATTTGAATTTTGGTAATCGGGTAGGCCCACTGAGACGGAATGTCCCTTTTTCAAGGGTGACCCGGGGAAAAGGGTTACAAAGGGAAGAACAGTGATGCAATAAATAATAGCACATGGTAAGTGTAAAAGTGTAAAAGTAGTCAGTTATTATGTTTTATTTCTGAAGAGCCTTCTTAATTGACTGCTGCCACTGACATAACCTCAGTGACCCTCTAAAATATAAAAATATGTGTTTTAAAAGATGCTGCCGTTCATAGCAATGGAGCAGGCCCCAACGCTCTACAAGCTCTGGTGTCACAAAACATCAGAGCACGGGGACGGCACAGGGGGCAGAGCTTTTCTCAATCAGGACCTGAAAGGGGAAAGGATTGGGCTGCCAGCTCCTCCAAGTGAGGATTTAGGATCCTTTCCCCATCAGTACACGAGTACCAGAAATTCTAAAAAGAACTCCAGTGCAAGTAAGCTACAGATGGGGGACTGCCCGAAGATGTTTGAAATAAGCACAACTGCTGCTCTGTTGTAGATGGGGGATTCTATGCTCTTGTACCACACTAGCGACATAGCTACTATGGTACAACAGCTTTCTGACATCACCATGGCAGTACAACAGCACCTGGCAGCATATGGATTTCTGTACACAACAACACTGAACCGTATACAACAAACGCTTTATTCACATGCAAGTTCTACTTTCGTTTGGAAAATATCTGCTATATGTATCAATAAGACACTGTGTTATGACAATATAATTATTGGTTAGTGTTCCCCCCCCCAAGGAGAAAGCCAGTTATAATTTGCCATTATAACCAGGTGGTTATAATGGCAAACACACACACTGGGTTTCCCACGCTCCATGTATGTGACAACCTGCGGTCTCACCTTCCTCAGCCACCAGCCACCATAACTTACCGCTGGACACTTCACCGCAACTTGCACTGGGCAGTAAGTTAAATAAATAAAAAAAAAGTACTTCAACTGGCTGTTTCATGGACTGCCTGCACTAAATAACTAGATTTAAACATGAAAAAAAACCAAAAAACACGGAAAGTTTCCCATCACAGATCGCGCCTCATCCCGATCGGACCACGGCTGACAACAAATGTATCTTTATTCCATACAATTGCTATGCTGAAAAAACGCGTCTCAGCAATTATATAAAATAAAGGCTGGGTAGGTGTGTAAAACTCGAATTTTACAGACACTCTCAGTGTGGGACAGCTTTATAAACCCCCTGAGCTTCACTCTCGGGGTTTATGTGGCATTCCACACCTTGAGTGTGTGTAAAATTCTTATTATATTAACCGGCTCTGCCTTTTTCCCATAGAGAAACCGTGGCGTAATTTGCCGTTATAAAGGAGCGCTTATAACGGCAAACACGTGCACGATTTCCCTTCCTCTGCGCATGCTCACGCAGCAGCGCAACCAGCCAAGAGCACTCATCACTTCCATGTTACCGAAACAGAACCGCCAGAACAACTTGGCGGTAAGTCCTCTTCTTTTCTCCCCCCTTATACCCTGCACAGAAAGACCTGAAGAAATGGAAAAAAAAAAACTATTTAAAATACAAAAATCTCGGCACCGGAGTAAAAGGACCGACCTTGGCATACAGTGGCAGGATACACAGAGCTGTTTATTCTATATAATTGCTGAGGCAAAAAAGGCAAACCAAGCAATTATATAAAATAAAAAATGGGTCAGGGTATCAAACTCGATTTTACACAGACCCTCGTTGTGGGATGCTTTTTACAAACCCCTCGGGCTTCGCCCTTGGGGTTTATGTAGCATCCCACAACTCGGGTGTGTGTAAAATCTCGTTACGCACCCCGACCCATACTTTATTCTATATATAACACCCTAGCCAGCCATTATTCTATATACAGTGTATGGGACAGCACAATTACAAATGGAATTCAACGAATTCCTGTCTTTGTTGTACCACTGTAGTGACATCAAACTGTTGTTGTACCAGCCTGAGTATGTCACTATGGTGGTATGAGTTAGAATGCTCTCATGCTCCTGTTACCCTGACAGCCACGCCGTTCGCTTGTTTTTTCCCCTACAATTTTTTTAGTTAAAAGCAGAAAAATGAGCGATCGTGATGGCGTCAGCTGTATTTTCCAAGCCTGCATTGCCAGAACAGAATTGTTTCACCCCAGAGCCGGAGCTCAGACCGAGTCTCTTCATCTCTCGGAGTGGCACAGACTTGCCTTTAGATGAGGCACTCAGATGATTCAAGATCCGACTTTCTAAAAGATCCTTCCACAAATGATGTCTGCATCCTGGAGAACAGTACTTAGCATTTACTGTTCTCGCTGATAGTTTTTGTGACACTTCTGGCTGGCAATTCATACCACCGTTCACGCACAGTGAAGTCCATCGCCACAATAACATTTTCAATGGCTCCTTTTTTTTTTAGTTTTTTTTTTTTGGTGCTATTATAATGTTAGATGTTATAGTTATTTGTTTTTAATAAAATAACAATATTTGTAGTTAGAGCTTGAATCATCTGAGTGTCTCATGTAAAGGAAAGTCTGTGCCACTCCGAGAGATGAATAGACACGGTCCGAGCTCCGGCTCTGGAGTGAAACAATACTACTTGCAATGTCCTGCTCCAGAAGTGCTCAGTTCCTGGTCACTGTTGCCCACACACTATAAAAGACAATGGATGGGCAACAGTGAATGACAATACTGAGTTCACTTCTCGAGGTTGTCATAACAACCATAGACCTCTCGAGCTTTGTTGTCAAAGTCTATTTGGTTGTCATGGCAACCTCTCGAAGTGAACAAAGCGCTGTTTTTCACTCTTGCCCATCCATTATCTTCTATTTTTTTTTTTTGTATTTTTTTATATTCTGTTTCTGCTCCGTACCTTTGGGGAACTCTCTCCAGCATCCACCACACACTGCGAGCTCTACCTCCCAGCTGAAGCTCTCTCCTCACCCCCGCACCAGTCTGGCAGATCCCCCGGCTCTGCACCCCACCGAGGTGGGGGCATCCTATCTGCCCAGAGTGCTCTATCTTGAAATCTAATGCGTCAGCTGTGTGGTTGGCCCTGGAGAGGAGAGGAGAGAAGCCCGGTGCTGGAGTGTGGCTCGACAGGGCAGAGGTGCCATCGCCTATCCCCGAGGATGGGGATTTTTCTTAATATTTTCCCCCATGGAGTGCGGCATGCAATGACGTCTGTGCACGGCTGCCCTGCTGGCATCTACCGCACTCCACCCCTTATGCTGGCTGGTGTACCTGCAGTACCCCCATCTCCATCAGGGGCCACCAAGACACCGAGCAACCCTGGATCCCGCCCCAGGGAATGGAGAGATATCCTCCAGATGCTCTATCCTCTCCCTCCCCTGTCGACCCCTTGCCAACCCGAGTCCGTCACCGAACCCGGGTCACCAGCGTGGAGCGAGGTGTGGCATCCAGCGCCTCAACCCTCAGCGCCAATCAGCTGGCTCATTATCCTCTATGTTACTTGTGCACTATCAGTGTTGATTCAATGCCAGGCACACCAGGACACATTGCAGACCCCATGTGATGCAGAGCTACCCCCGTAGCAACACTATATTGGTGCCCTGGCTGCCAGATGTGGTGCCCCACTGATACCCTGGTAACCAATGGAGGCAGGAACCACCACTGCCTATGTGTCATTCATGGAATGTTCATAAAGACAAAATAAAAGGAGTCTAGAATGCAGACCACTTATAAAGTATTTCTGCAACTGAGGTTTTTATTTAAAAAAAAATAATAATGGAGTGTGCAAATTCCTTGGAGATTGTAAAATAATTGTGTGATATAATACCAATGGAAATGTATATTAAGACCTGAATAAGATGCTGTAAAGTCTTACTATGAATATGTATGTCTGAACACTCAGAGTTTAACGGAGAACTGTGCTGAACCTGTAAGCTATTTTTTCACAGTACAAGCTTGTTTTTAAAGATTGGTTTCTATCCTATTATTGTTCCATATATGCAGACTTTTTAGGTATGCCAGTCGGTATTTTTTTTTCCCTCTTCTCGCATGGCGTGCCCCTTTTGGCCTTCATGGCTCCCCCAACTGCATCACCCACCATCTCTGGGACTTAACTGAGGGGGCCACCTGTTCCTTCACAGATTACCTCCCCCCTGGTGGGGCCATCAGAGGGTTCCCCCAAGCCCTCTCCAGATGGCCATGCTTGGTTCAGTGGTTCCTTGCATTCAGTATGTGGTGCAGCGTCTGTGAGCAGTACCCAGCCACCAACAGTGTTTTTTCATGTTCTGGTGTTCCCGACCCACAAACACTCTGTAGAGGCAACAGCCTGATGTTCACACATCATAGGACGTGCTGACGTCTACTGTCAGGGAGCAGTCTCACTAGGAACTGCTGTCCTGAAACTGCACTGTCACCAGTGTTCACCTAGGTGGCAGTATTTTATTTATTAATTTATTATTGAGCTCAGAATTACAACCCTTTGAGTCAGAGACTCATTTACAAAGGCTCCACATCCAGGTTAGAATAAAACAACATGGTATAACAAACACACTAACAATGGTAGGGCTTAGTGAACAGTGGTAGTGCACAGGTAACAGAGCAGAGAATACTGTGAAAACACAACGTGCTGGTTACACAGGAGTAATTGCAACGGGGAAGTTGCCCTGAGTCAAAAAATAATAACTGGTGGTTACAGAGGAGAAATTACTACGGGCAATTTGCCCTGAGTCGAAATAAGTAAGTAGTGGTACAGTTAACAGGCAGCGACATCAAGGCATTGAGTAATTTTGATGGACATATTGAATCGAAGGATGTGGGTGGCTGATCAGATGCAGTCACAGTTACTGGAGGAAATGATCACTTCTCTGAGTGAAGACTTGAAGTGGCCAATCCTTGGCAGTGTTGTAGTTTCAGAGGGTAGCTCATTTAGCCAAAGGGGCGCTCTATGGTAGAAAGTGCGTTGACCCAGTATTGCAGCAGATCAGTCTGCCCTCCCTCCCCAGAGGAGGAGAGCATCCACTGGGATGCTTGAACCTCCTCCTTCCCCCCACCGACCCCCAAATGGTCCAGGTTCATTCCTGAACCTGGGTTGCCAGTGTGGGGGCAGATGAGGTATAACTGCCGCAGCCCTCCGCGGCACCAGGCTGGCTGTACCAGTGGGTATTTCTTTTTTTTTTTTGTTCCTATTTTCCCCTGGAGTCCTCTGCTGTCCATCTGACCCCCCCCACACAGGCCCCGGGTATTAGACCCCTTCCCTAAACCCCCACAACTCACCCTTCATGGCAGGGGGGGATACCTCTTGACCCACCAGACCGGATCCAGTATTCGGGGAGGCACCTTCCTGGGCTGTTGTGGTGGGGGACCATCGTCATCCACAGAGGACTCCTTTTTCCCATTTTCTTGCTCCCCTTGGAGGATGTGGTGTACAGTGATGCCAGCGGTGGCAGCATGCATGCTCCTGCGTGTGCTCCTCCAGGCGTCTGCCGCATTCCCCCGCCCACATCTTCCAGCGTCGGTGTGCCACCTCCCAGCCTCCGCAAGCGATCGCCAAGTGCTGCCAACTCCCCTCCCTGGAGAAGGAGAGCAGTCCATGGGATGCTTGATCCTTCTCCTCCTCTGCCGACCCCTGGAAGCTCATGCTCATTCCCGAACACGTGTCTCCGGCATGGCGTGAAGTAAGGCGTCCAGCACCTCAGCCCTCAGCGCCACCGGGCCTGCTAATCAGTGGGTATTTCTAATCTACACACAGCTGGGAAGAACCATTTTAGAACTATACGATGTAGGCTGTGTCCTTGCTCAGTTCTCCCTTTGTTACAACAATGCACCTGTACTCTGCTATAGAACTGTGCTGCTAAGGGAACATAAACTACCTCATACTGTTCCAAAAGGGGTATCTACCACCTGTGTGTGCATCAGAAACACACTCTTAGGTTGCTAAAAGGCTTGCCAGCCTGCCAGCGCAGTGGTAGCACCACTGCCTGTGATGCCAGTGACCCGAGTTCGGGAATGACCTTGGGCCACTGGAGGGCAGAACAGGGGAGGACAGATGAGCATCCCATGGACACTTGCCTCCTCAGGGAAGGAGGGATCCTGGTCTCTCCACAATCAATCAATCAATCAGAATCTTTATTTATCCAGGCGAACATCGTTGAGCAGTGCTCATTTGCAAGATGTACCTGGGTGGAACAATACTGCCATCTGGGAGTCAAAACACAGGAAGGGGAGCCTCAGCACTCTGATGTCTCAGCACCCACTGTACCATCTCACGATGCTTGAGGGAAGAGCAGAAAAGTGCAAATAAACCCCCACCCAAGCAGAATTCCCACCTGCCGCAGGTCTAGAACCCCTGACTGAGGCTCTTGCTCCACCACCAACACTGCAACTCCGTCTGGAGGTAAGGAGTGCCCCCCCAGGATGGCCCTTCTCATGGGGGAGTCATCCATGGGGGCATAAGGAGTGAGGTAAGTCCCAAGGCTGGTGGGTGATGGGGTCAAGCAGGGTGGGGAGTCAAGGGGGCCATTCAGACTCCAGAGGAGACGAGTACGGCAAATTCAGAAGGTTTCTAAAAGGTGCAAAGAGACGGAACAATAACAGACATGGAGCTAGTATTTAAAAAAAAAGCTTCTACTGGGAAAAATTACTTCTAGGTTCAGCGCAGTTCTATATGTGAAAGAAAAAAAAACATAGAATGCGGCTTGCGTGTTCTCAGGGCCTTGAGGAGTCTGATGGGAATCTTCGATCTTCAAAGCACTCTAGAATGGTTAATTTCTTCTCCAGGATAAGCTCTCAAGCTGCCACTGTAGAATATCTTTAATTTTATATCAGCAGCAGGAGGGGGGCTTACAAATCCTCAGTTCCGATAGGTAATTCCACCCTGAGGCCCAAACTTCTCAATTCCATCGATTTGTAAACTGAGCTCCCTTCTGTCCAGCTGGAAGTTAAGCATCTAGGCATGTTTCTTAATAGTAGAGGAGTTATTCCCTGCCTACAGGACAACGTTCGTTCTCCAAGCAACACGGGTTCTAGTGCAGTATGACTGTGTGTGTCTGGTGTTAGCATGTTTGATAGCTGTAGCATGAACACTTGCACTGCCCATTTATAGCTCATTTCTTTGTAATGAGCTTTGGGATACAGTGTGCAAAGATGGTATATAAAAACATATTTCAGTTTATTGTATTCTGTCTCATAAACTGAAGACCAGGAATTCAGTCAGAGTACAAAGACAGGGAAGCAGATTAACCCAAATTGACATGGAACCGGCTTGGATGTAATGAAAACAAAGGAAGGAAGGAAGAAAAGTAGAGAGGGCGGGAGGAAGAGAGGGAGGGAGGGAGGGAGGAAGGAAGGAAGGAAAGTAGAGAGGGAGGGAAGGAAGTGTGGAAAGGAGGGAGGGTAGGGAGGAAGGAGGAAAGAAAGGAGAGAAGGAAAGAAAGAGGAAAGGAAGGGGTGAAAAGGAGGAAAGGAAGGGTGGGAAGGAGGGAGGGAAGGAAGGGAGAGGGTAGGAGAAATAATACACACAGAACAATTTTAGGTGAGATGGTCTTTAGTTTTTGGGGCACTACTATTAGCCATTGTTAAGTATTTGATACACAAATTGTAACAAAAAAAGAAATAACGTGACTTAACCAGGAACTGAACCCTTGCCACTGCTGAACCAAACACCACCCGCTCCCCAACGGTCCCAGTTCTCTACTAGGTGAGCCAAATGAGGCAAAAAGTGTAGCATACAAATGGACAGAAAGATACGTTTTAGACATACAGAGTAGAAAGGGAGATAAGGTTTTGCCTCAAAGGTAAGGGAGAACAGTAAGGGAGAATGCTGGCAGTGTAGCCAAGAGATTAGAGCAATGAGCTGTGAATTAGCTTGGTACAACAGAGCTGGATTTGAGTCCCACAACCCCCTTTTGCATATACTGTATTACCCCGAGAGCAAGTCAAGTCAATTAACCTTCCTGTGCTCCCAGGTTGCCCCTCTAAACTGGCCTTGTGGCCAGTGGGCCTAACCTCGTTACTAAAGAATAAAAATTAAAAACAGAATTGTTCAGAACTCGTACCTCTCAGGTGTCCCTGATTTGACCCAAAAAAATGTCCTTGATCTCTCCTAAATTTGGCCTTTCTGCCGCAGAGGAGTAAACACAGGACACACAAAATAATGCCATTCATTAGTGTTACAGTCTGGTTCCCCATCAGGAAATGCTTTTCTCTCTAAGTCACATGTCACAGCTTTTTGAGCTAATAAGATCGTTTGTTTGATATACATCCTTGATTTTGGACAGCCATTGATTGGTCCCTAATTGTTTGTCTTGTCCCAAATTCTTGAGGCAGGAGGCATGGGTGAAATCTGGAGAGTAAATAAGACCTGTCATGAGGGCAGTTCCAGAGTACAGCTTTGGTAACCAGGTAAGGCCCACTAGGCACAAGGCCTTTATACAGCGGTAGCTTGAGAGCACTTGGAAGATTTAAATGACTTGCTCAGGATCACACAGTATGCACGTGGAGGTTGTAAGAATCAAACCCAGGTCTGCTGGATGCACCAAGCTCATTCACAGCCCGTTACTCTAACCTTCAGGCTACACTGCTAGTTTTGATGTAGGGATTTTGAGAAATCACACAATCCTTAGAGTGTCAGAAACTTGAAGACGTTCTAGACTCTGCAACAGTTAATAGTCATCTAGCTCGCTGCTTCTAAGGTGTTTATTATGGCAACTTCCTGTAAATTTAGAGAACAGGCTCTGGTGCCAGCACGGTCAGTGAAAGCTGTTCCAGCATAGAACTTGCTCAACATCAGGTCCAGCGAAGGGTTATTCCTGACCTGTCAGGCTTCATCCTGATATTCACTCCAGATGACTGTTTGCCCCCGTGGGTTAGCCCCATGTCAAACCTTCCCCCAACCCCCCACCTCCAGCAGCAGCAAAAGAGCAAAGGCAACTCAAAAGCAAGAACACCAGTCGTCTTAAAATTCAGGAGTAATCATTTGCATCCAAACAGGAGCGTATAGGATCAACGTCGTCCTGTTATGAGCTCAAGAGATTTAAAAGGGAGGAAAAAAAGAGCAAAATAAGCCTATATTGAAGAAAGGGGGAGCTAAGCTTCTTCCCCTACTGTGAGGAAGGCCAAGCAATATCATCTCGAAGAAGCAATTATTTCAAACAGTTGCACCATTCACACGCCCTTTAGCCGTTGTGATTTAAAGAAGCATTAATAGGGATTTCCCAGCCGAGCCCACCAGATTGGAGGCCGAGTGGAGGCTAGAGAAAGCTGTCCGTTGCTACGATTTGTCAGAGAATGCCAGCTCTACACAGTGGGTATGATGGTGTGTAGGCACTCTCTTTTTTGTGTCATTAATACAGTGTGACACAGACGGGACAAAGGCAGATTCAGCATCCCAGCAGGTAACAGAGCCTGCTTAGGGGGGTCTCACAGTGCACAGCAGCCCACTGTCAGAGAGCACTCTCAGACCTTCACCTCTGATGGGAACATGGATATTTTGTTTCAGCTCCTTGCAATTTTTACTCCAAGGGTCCCCAGTGCTAACCTTTAAGGATTTCCATTGTCAGCCAGAGCTTGCTCATTCCGGTGCACAAGAAGCCCCCCCCTCCCCCGCCTACCAGTTTCCTATGAATCATAACTCTCGTTGTCTCCACGTCTCACCAGTTCCACTTATCCTTTCACGATACAGGGCCAGAAGTACAATATTTCTCAAACAATGCGCCTGGACACAGACTCGGCGGCATGCACCATCTGGGTCAAACTACAGTGGATAGCGCCCACAGTAGTGTACTTTGAGTTCCCAGGTTTGAATCCCATCATAGACACAGTAAACTGTGATCTTTGGCAAGGTATTTGGTCTTTTTGCACTTTGGCCCCTCCCAGGGCTGCACTAAAAAGAAGACTAACTTCATAAGTTAGTAACTCCTGTTACCACTCTGTTTTTTTTGTTGTTGTTTTTTTTTTTATGTAACTCAGCTTTATTTAAAAGAATTGATAGCAGTACACATATAATCAGATTAACTGGTCACTAGCAGGTGCACAGCAGAACACAACTGTGACCACAGACTAATCACAGTTCGGGTACATCTAGCAACACCAATGAGCCGGCCTCACTCTACCTTTTCTCCCGATCCTGTTTAGCCCATCTCTCCAAATGAACCAAACACTGGGCTCAGGGCTGAAACCAGTCACAGTTCATACAATCCATATCCCCATTTATTTTTTAAGTATGATACTCTGAACCTTGTTGTTTTTTTTTTTTTATTTAGTTTTTTAACCAGGAGTAGCACACTAAGCTGAAAGCTTTTTTACAGGTACAACCTGGGAGCACAGGGAAGTTAAGTGATTTGCTCAGGATCACACAGTATGCAAGTGGAAGCTGTGGGATTCAAACCCAGGTCTGGTCTGCTGGATGTCACCAGATTTGCAGCTCAGATCCTTAAACCACTGCGCTATACTGCCTCCCTGTATGCTATTGCATGGTATGCTCATTAATTGCACATTAACTCACTTCACTGCTGCTGTGTTAAGTGTGATATTCCATGCCTCGTTTGTACCAATGTGATTACTGCACTGTACTACTCCCCATTTCCACTCCCCCAGCACACATCTGCAAACGAGCCCATACCAACTTAGTAGGCTTCACCTGGTAAAATATTTGAAATAAATAAATAAAAAATAGTGATCAAAGCCAAGAAAAGTGGCAGGCACCAGGCAGTCTATAAAAATTCAGTTTCATTCATAAAAACAGTTCCACAGAATTCTATCTTCTAAAGAGGCAACAGAGCCACAGGGGTGCACCAAGCCTCCAGTGTTTTGCTGTTGAAGTGATTACGTAGAGAAACGTTAGCAATCTCTTGTACCCACACCCAGAGGTGCCAGTTGGCATGGCTTCCTAGCAAAATGCTGGTAAATTTTGCATTAGGCAAGTAAAAGTTTATTTTCCTTAGCCCTGCTCACCTGTAGTGGAGAAGCTGATGTGGCCTACCAGAGCTGTGCTCGGAATTCTGACTCCATGCAATGACATAGGCAGAACATCATATTCTTAGTTCCAGAAAGAGAACGATACAGAATTTTCTGCATACAAGAGAAGCAGCACACATCCATTTTTCACATAAACTTGTTCTGGTGCAGTTAAGCTAAGCAATACGGAAGGACCAGGAATTAGGCTAACAGTCTGTTAATTATCCTCAGGGGCATAATGTTGCATAATGCACTGCAGAGGAGTGCCTTGTTGCTATTATAAAAAACATTACTCCAAAAGAAAAGTGTTCTCGACCCGTCACAGCGCTTCCTTCAGTTGCGCGTGAGGTACGCTGATTGCCGTAAGAGTACCTCATGCACTGAGCACTGTGGTAGGCTTCTCCATGATCACCACTCGTGCTACAGAAAGGGACTGCAAAAAGCTTTTTTTTTTAATCGTGGCACAATCTGCAATAAATTTATTTGGGCGCTAGGAGGGCCTCTAATGGATATATAAGTGTTGCCTCTTGCATCCTTAGGGCACCAGAACTGCTCACCCTCAGTTCGCAGTTCTCTTGCCCTAAGAACGCCTGAGGCGATGCTCTAATATTCGTAGGAGGCCCTCCTAGCGCCCCTATAAACTTATTAAATAGTTCATCCACCAGCAGTTTAAGAACACCGGCTCAGAATCAGAATGCTTTGTTCCCAGTCATTTAGCAGTGATAGAGAATGGCATGCTGACAGCAAGAATTCATGCGCCATGTTGATCAGGCTGTGCAACACAATGTAACAGAGATTAATGTAAGGGTCTCGGAACACTGACAGCCAATCAGACTGCAGCATTACCAAGATTCTTTTTTTTTATAATATGGATTATTAGGGGTTATGAATATAATTTCTGACAATAGGAACATTACAATTTCCTGTCCTCTTTAAGCAGATTTACTGAGCCAAAACACAAAACAGAATGCTACTGTAAAATGATTCACATTCTTGTGGGCCCCACTCGAACAGTGTGAGACACAGTGTAAATGCAGCTGTTGCAGTCACCTAGTCACAGCCCTGGTTGCATGCAAACAGTTTGCTTGTCATCAGAGAGACTGCTGGGTGCTGGAGCCTCTATGCTCCTTCCCTTTAATGACACAAACACCAGTTCCAGCTTTTCCTACCCATGCCTGGGGGATAATAAAGTATTTTACTGAAATCTCTGCCACTTAAAAGTTTCACCTCATAGCTGTGGGATTAGATAAAGTTACTTTGTTTTCTAGAGGGCTGCTTAATATTGTGAAATGGTACACCCTTATTACATTGCAGTGCCTCGCGGGCAACTGTTTGCACAACTGTTTTGAAGCACACAGCCCCATTTCACTGCAGTGTGACAGTTCAGGCTGCGTTTCACCAACACAAAGGGACAGTAACATGACATCTCCGCTTTCTGCTGAAAGAAAAAACCTGGCTGAATTCTTCAAAGCTCTGACTATTATCTTGAAATAAAAATTAACAGACTGCATTGCGCTTTGTGTTTAAACAGTCTGCAGAGAGCACCTAAACTGGCCCTTCTGTGTATTGTTTGAACACAAATCATAGCTTCTGTTGCATTTATGAAATGTCTGGTTAAAATGTTAGGTTGTTTTTTTCTTATAACTACTGGCTAGGTTTGATTGCCACCCAAAACCAGAACATCAAATTCTTGGTTACATACATTGTGTTACACACGAGTGTGTGTGGCAGAGTTTAAAACATGCATGTGCTGAACTCTTTTCGGGTGCCTGCTAAGCCATCAGTCACTCTAGTTTAGTTCTGTGGTTACCACAGAAACCCCTCCCTGCAGTGTAATAAAGCGCAAAACCAAAACTATTTCTTCATCCAAGTTTCTTCTGTAACAGGCCAGAACTAGTTAATTATAAGAAATAAACTATAGGCAGTGGTGTTAAAAAATACTTTTTTTGTTACACACACCCAGATGTGTGAGATACAGAATGCAGTAACTTATAGGCAAATCAGAATTACTAGGCTGTATATCTATTGAGGGGTTCTGGTGACACTGTGTCCCACAAGAGCAAAACTCTCACCAGAACCCTGAGATGGAATTCCAAGCCTTGTAGTGGACAATCAAACCATTATTTTATTTATTTAACACAGGGTCAAACACTGTTAATAGGGTCTAAAGCTGTCACATATAAAGTTGTGAATCAAGAGGCATCGTTTTCCTCCGAATGTTCTGAAATCAGTGGAACATCTCATAATTCGCAGTTCTGACAACACAACTGTGAATAATTGGATTTCTGATGTCACCACTGTGAATTGAGCCACAAACTGTGTATGGGCTATCTGTGAATTACAAGAACTGACCATGTATTATAAGCTTGATAAACCACTCATCCTTCATTCTTGTAGTTTATGAGGTACACCACACCTCAGTATGAAAAAAAACTTGTTACACACTGTTGCCAATAAATTATTCTCTGTATAATACATGGCCAACCCTTGCAATTCATGGATAGGCCATACACTTCCTTTGTCGATATTTATCACACATTCCTCCCCTATTATTCCCTGTGGGTGCACTATTCATTTAGCCAGGAGTGTCAGCGAGCGGCTGGGGGAACAGGTATGCCAAGTGATGTACCCTCGCACCCAAACAGCCAAGTGCTTCCCCTCCAAAACATGTTCATGACCTAGCCAGCCTCAGTGAGGGACTCCAGGGTTTGGGTGCTGCCACCTCTTTGGGATTGCTGATCTTAGGCCACCCGCATCATGGTGTTCGACTCAGCTGTGCCTTCCCCCTCCATCCATAAGTATTCTAGGACCAACCCATCACACTTCCCTCTTTGCCCACTGAGGCAAGTGTTGTAAGGGTGTGGGTACTTTGGGAGGGATATTACCAGAGCCCGGGGGTTGGCCCAGCCAGTAGGAAAGTCAGAGTGGAGGGACTTCAGCTGGACAGTATCCAGGTGGAAGACACAACATAGGCAGATCAGAAGGACAGTTAGAAGGGTGTCAGATGTAGTAAAGAGGACAAAACTAGTATAATAAAAGCAAAAGGTAGTGTTAAACCCCAAATAAAAAGGTATACAGCTATATGGAAGTGTTGTTTACCAGAAAACCTAGCAACCTGAATCCTAATAAAATCCTGTGTTTTGCTGACTGTTTACACTCTTTTTATTCCACTGCAGCAACTCGAGAGTCCGCCTTTGTCCACGCCATCGCCTCGGCTGGAGTGGCCTTCGTAGTGACGCGTTCCTGCGCTGAGGGGACATCCACCATCTGCGGCTGTGACTCGCACCACAAGGGCCCACCGGGGGAGGGATGGAAATGGGGAGGCTGCAGTGAGGATGCAGAGTTTGGGGTGCTGGTCTCCCGTGAGTTTGCTGACGCAAGAGAAAACCGCCCTGATGCCAGATCTGCCATGAACAGGCACAACAATGAAGCGGGTAGAACGGTAAGTAGGACTTCCTTTTTACTTACTTTCCCCACCCCAACCCCCCAGGTCTGTATTCATCTGCCCGGTCTCCAGTTGTCTCTGCTCAAACACCACTCCGCAAGGCACTGGTTTTCCTACAGTCTTTCTCCTACCATACAGCACCCCTGCAAGTAACTCTCCTTCCCCGCAGTGAGGCCACATAACTCCAAATCTCTTCATCACAGGGACCTCATATAGAACGGTGACTTGTATGCAGACCCATTTTTCAGAGGTGGAGCCATTGGGGATCAAACGAGGGGAGAAAAGAGAAGTCACAGTCATATTCATGCAAAGTCAACTCTTATACTGTAACAGAGAGCTAAAGGAGATTATAACAAGCATCTGTCAATGCCGAGTGTTCGCTGCATGCACTGGTGTCATTTATTTATTTATTGAAATGTTTCACCAGGAAGGCACACTGAGCGATAAGTCGCTCATCTCCCGGTGCAACCTAGGGGGTAAGGGTACAATAGGAATGAGACATTAAACATTCAAGTTACAAGATCAATATTAACATACAGTTGTAAGGCATGTGTTACAAACAGTGTTACAACAGTGTTGCGCATAATAGGTAGAAAAAGTGGACGATAATAAGTGCCGGGTTAATAAGTAAACAAGTGCTTATGTGAAAGAAAAGGGAAAGGAGAGGGATGGGTGAGGTGGGGAGGGGGAAGAGTTGTGTCCCTGGAGACCCCTTCAGGATGCGGGGAACCCTGCAAGGGGACTGGGGGGACCAGAGAGAAGGGGATAAGGCAGTGTCCCAGAGAGACCCCTTCATGATGTGGGGAACCCTGTAAGGGGGCTGTGGGACTAGATAGAAAGGGGGATAAAGCTATAGGGATTTAAAGAGGGACAGAAGAGAGAAGGAGGAGATGTGACAATGCTAGGAGGGGGAATAGGACCTAACCCAAGAGAGGACCCTTCAGGATGCGGGGTACCCTGCAAGGGGGTTGGAGAAGGTCAGTAGATAAGGATTAAGAGAGTGATAGGAGAGGGAGTGAGTGAGAATTGAACCCTTAAGGGGAAGAGAATTCGCACCTTTGGAGGGGATGGGGACTAATCAGTAATCCATCGGGATGCACTGGACCCTGCTAGGAGTCATGGAAAGCCAAGATAGTGGCTAGATAGAATAGGGGAGAGATGCTTAGGCTCAGCTGGACCCCTTCAGGATGCTGAGAACCCTGCAAGGGACTGCGATGGCCAGGGAGAAAGGTAGATGTGGGAGGGGGATGGAGTGTTCATGGTGCTGATATCACTGAAAGAAACATTAAAAATTGCTTCAGTGAAGGATCATTTTATTAACAGTTATGAATGCAAAGTAGAAGTGATGATGTTGGGCAGTGTAAATGTCTCGTTTGTTAATATTAGTCCCACAGATTTTCAACATACCCTTCTTATGATCCCACCTCATGAACAAGTGAAGGAAAAAATTCTCAACTCCTGCCCGAAAAGTGATTTTGCGCAGCGGCTGCAAAATCACCTTTCGGGACGTAAACAACATTTTGGCCAAGATCTGAAAAATGACAACTGTCACATTCATGAGGTGCTACGAAGAAATGGCTATATTGAAAATGTGGGGTCAAAATATTGAAAATTGCCAGTTACGAGCCTGTGTTCGCAAATTTCAACACAGGCTCATAACCTCGTTGTTTTTCAATAGTTTTACACCAAATGTTCAACATAGCTTTCTTATGATCCCACATCATAAACAAAGCAGAGAACATTTTCTTCCTGCCTGAAAAGTGATTTCGAGCAGTTACTGCAAAATCGCCTTTCTGGATGCAAAAAAAAATAACATTTTGGGCTAGGATATGAAAAGTGACAGCTGCCACATTCATGAGGTGCTGTGAAGAAATAGCTATATTGAAAATTTGGGGTCAAAATATTGAAAATTGCCAAAGTTATGAGCCTGTGTTCGCAAATTTTCAACTCAGGCTCATAACTTTGTTGTTTTGTTTAATATTTTTACACCACATTTTCGACATAGCCTTCTTATGACCCCACATCATGAACAATGGTGGAGAACATATTCAACTCCTGCCCAAAAGGTAATTTAGTACAGCGACCACAAAATCACCTTTCAGGACAGATTTACCTAACATCACTTGCATTGTTCATGAGGTGGGGTCCCAAAAAAGATATATTTGAAAATTTGGGGCAAAAATGTTAAAAAATGGCCAAGTTATGCCACTGAGTTGAAAACCCCATTGAAATACATTGAAGCGCTTACCTCAGTTCATGGTTGGGCTTTGAGGAGTGAAGACGTGTCTGCAGTCCAAGGAAGATTACGGAATGAACCTCCGGTGGGTAAGTATGGGGTTGCAGGGTGCATGGGGTGGCGGGTGGGTAACGGCACAGCACACTATGATAGAAAGTTTTCTTTGTTGCAGGCTGACATTCCAGGTTGACCATGACAGATCAGCCTGGCCTGCTGGGTGGCGTGGATCAAAGGGGTGGCAACTTCTTTTGAAGTTGGTGCCATCCTCGCCCAGCAAGCCAGAAAATCCATCATTGTCAGCCTGGGTGCTGATGGTGTGGCACTGCTGCGCTCCTGCAACACTTCTCTGCATTGGGCAGACAGCGTCACACCCCTCAATGGACACTCTCGTACCAACGTGTTCGCTTGCACATACGGCGAACACAAAAGGGTCAGAGGAATAGGGCTTTCTGTTTGTTAGCATTCTGTCAGCCTTATGTTAAGTAAGCAATAATGCACACCAGGGCATAATTACCACAAGTCCTCCCCCTCCATGGATTGAAGTCATGAGGCGTAAACTGAGTGCCCTTCAACTACAAGGTGGGGGGAATGCAGTATTTACCAAATAACTGCAAGCCCTGAATTGTGTTACTGTGTTTATAAAATGTCACCAAAATAATAGAAAACACAAGACTAATCAAAATCTTTAAATTAAGAACAAATAAATCTTCATCACCAGTAAATCAGTTCTCACACAAAACAACTGGATCTGCTGCATCAAAGAGGTCAAATTGGCTGGGAGGCAAGTCACTCATGTTGTGAGAGATTTTTTTTTCTAACTGTCATGGTTACTGAGACAGCCTAGAAGACAAGTTTCAAGATTTGCAGGAACTTTTCAGACCTGTGCGGTTATTGATCATTTACCACACAGGTCTGGACAGCTATTGACCAATCAAATCCCTGTATTTTTCTTGCCCATTTTATAATCTTTTATTAACATACATCTAGAGCCTACTCACATGTTGAACAAGGTTTAAAGGGAAACAGTTACCATCAAGGGCCCCCACAGTCAAGTTTGGGGCTGGTCTCAATGTGCACTTTGTGTTCAAAAACATTTCAATTTACTTACTGTTAACTGTAGTATAGTAGAGTGTATCAGACTAATTTTGCTTAGTTGTAGGCTGACATCTGTTACTACAAATCCCAGAATGCCCTGTAGATTACATCAGTGCAGTAGGCAGGAATGAGAAGATTCAATAGCCTAGCCTGCAGTGCATGTCAGAGTTTATATAAGGTCTGATCTTTTGTTTGCTAGACCCCCTGATTTCATGGGATATGTACAGTCACAGAAAACTGTACATAATCCCTAGAGAAAAACAGCCTGGAAAACATCTGATCAGAGATTATAAAACCTCTAACATGCACTGCAGGCTACTGAATCTCCCAGCGACGCCAACGGCTCTGATGTCAGCTGCAGGGGATTCTGGGATTTGTAGTAAAAGAATATGTCAACCCACAACTAAGCAAAATTAGTTGGATATAATCTACTATACTACAGTAAACTGTAAGTAAACTAAAATATTTTTGCCCACTAAGTGCACACTGGGACCAGGCCCCCATTTGAGGGGTTGTTTGCACTGACTGTTCCCCTTTAAAATGGTGCAGGACCATATGACCATAGAATCTGAAGGACTAGAATTGCAGTGCTCTGACATCGTATCTCGTGATGTCACATAACTGCTTTTATCTCTATTGACAAACAGTTGCCACACAAACGCCGTCCAGGAAGCAGAAACGGGGCAGGACTCTGGTTGGCTTTCTAGTCCATCTAATTCTAATGCCAAGGGCTGGCAGTATTGCCTAGTGGCTAGAGTAACAAGCTGTAAATGAGCTTGGTGCATCCAGCAGACCTGGGTTTGATTCCCCCCAACTTCCATTTATGTTCTGTGAGACTCTGAGCAAGTCACTTAACCTCACCAGTGCTCCCAGATAGTGGACCTTTTTCTCTTTTTTTTTTTTTTTTACAAATGGATCACATTAAACTGTGTTGACAGTGCAATGGCCGAATCGGGGGTGGGGTGGGGTGGAGGCGGGGCGAGAGGGCAGCTTTCTGAAACCTGCACAAGAAAGGTATTAGATCTTCCCTTTTAAAAAAATGTTTTAAAGTTTAAAATGTAAAACTGGAAATCAATGAGCATGTGGGAGAGAGGGGATATGATAGAGACATACAAGTATCTTACAGGGAGGAACAGGGTGCAGGAATGCACTATTTTTAAGCGAAAAAGATGTTCCAGGACTAGAGGGCATGGGATGAAGTTGGAGGGAGGACGATTCAGAGGAAATGTGAGGAAGAATTTCTTCACAGAACGGGTGGTGGACAAGTGGAACACCCTGCCAGAGGAAGTGGTGGGGGCTGAAACAATCACAGGATTTAAGAATGCATGGGATAGACATAAAGGAATTCTGGAGGTCAGGGGTAAGGGGCAACAGACTTCCTGGAAAGCATAAACTGAACTTACAAACTTAAATGGGCAGACTGGGTGGGCCATAGGCCCTTATCTGCCGACACTGTCTATGTATCTATGTATGTATATCACAACAAGGTGACTGCTGAATAATAGGTTTAATTGGCAGGCTGTGACAATATTGTGAACAAAACACAAGAGCTTGACAATTCATGTAAGAAGTGACCCAACAAAGCTCTTTAAAACTAAGTTGCATGATTATTTGGCATCAACATTGGTATGCAAATGTGTTGCTTCATAACGCGTCGCTTTTATGTAATGTAATCTGGTTTTGCCACGTCCCAGGGTATGGCTGGAAACATGCTTGCCCCAGGTACAGCTATGTGGTAAAATCAATTTATAAATAAAGAAATCCAGGCAGCAGAGGCCCAGAACTGCCATTAAAGAGCGAACTCAGCTTCCACTTTTCATGAAAGATTAATACACTTCAAACATATGCCACCAAAAAAAAGGTCTGTAGGAGAAAAATCAAAGGGGCTTAAGAATGGCCTCACGCACGCTTACTTAAGAAAACGTTCACAAAAGCCTTCTTCAAACCTTGATAATGCAAGTGTTTAGGGACGGCAATTTGGGATTCTGTCTTTCAGCAAGGCTTTCATCAGACTGCAGACAGGTACGAGTTGTTTTAGCCTACTTCACCAAGAGCTTTGGTGGTGGGACGGGGAGAGAGAAAAGTAGAGGTGGCTTGGTGACTGAGGTGGAGGATAAGGTGGGAACTACCAGTTTGCCATCCAGAGATGATGACACACAAGGCTGCAATACAAGAGAAGGCATCTTGACTGAGAGTTATGATCAAATATCGCCTCCAAGGAAATACTTTTAGATTAAAAATAAGATAATTAGTCTCTTTCTTCAGTGTGCTGGCCCACTGTTTTGCACCATTTCCATGCCAACCAAACACAAGGCCTCTTCCTGCGATGTCATGAGAATTCTGCTGGAATAGAATTACAGAAAACCACACAATTCCTGGGGTGCGTGTGAGAGTGTGTGTGTGTGGGGGGGGGGAGATAGAGAGAGAAAAAAAATAGTTTATTTTAAAGAGAAGTATGATTGTGATAAGACCTTCTTAAAGGAGACAGGAAATCTATTTATTTAGTAATTGATTACCAGATAGGTATGTAACCCCCCTGCAATTGGGGGTTCCCAAAAGACTTCCAGGAGCTTGCTTGAGTGCTCCAAGCCTGAATGGTGTTTGGCGTTTAAGCCATTTATCAGTGAGTGTTTTTAGAACCTCTGGTACCGTCTCTTTAAGAGCTGTCTGCTTGCAGACATAATTAGTTTGTATGGGGGGACTGTGTGCTTCTCTGAGTACCACTCGAGCTGCTGCCAATTCACTTCATTTTTGCAGTCACTAGGAGTGCAAAGGGAACCTATCTGAAAGATGTAACTGTTTGCCAAAAATTATTTAGAGTAATAATGAAATTACAGTTTGTCTAACCTGCTTTCTTTGCAGTCAGAACTGTGTCTGCTAGTTCCCCATTCTAGTTTTGAACTGCTGAACTGGACCAATCAGTGTGGGGTAAGCTAGCTCTAAAATGGTGCCTTGGACGAATCAGAACTTGGACTCATAATCTGAGCCAGCCACAAGAGGATTGTATGGGCAGTGACTCTGGGAGATGTAGTTTGAGACTTCAGTGCCTTTTTGGACCAACAGCAGCAGTCTATTGTGAGTGACAGCCAATCCAGTCAAGAACTGGGAGGAACTCAAAGGAAGTGCCTGGTTTTGTCGGTTGGAGTTTCAGTTGAGCTTTGGCAGTGAAGAAGGAAGGAGCCCTGTGCTTTTCAGTGTGCAGTTTTAGTCAAAAAGCGTGTGTAAGCCCAGAGTTCCGGTCTGCAGCTTGTGTAACAGCTTGTTAGGACTGAATCCGTCCTGTGAAAAGAATCAAAGGATCTCTGAAGAGTAGAAACCAGGCTCACCCTGTAGAGGACTGGAGGAATTGCTGAAAGTGCACTCTGTCTGTCAGGAACTGAATCTGCTGTGTGTTCTCCGGGTATTGTGCAGTAATTGCGATCGGGATACAGATGCAGCCTGCCTGGTATAGTGCTTTCTTTTATATGGATGTGTGAAGAGGTTTGTGTACCTCAAGTGAGCCCTGCTGACATTGAAGGACCCTATCTTATTTGGAGGTCGTGAGTACTAATTCAGGGTCGCCCCTGTTGAATTGCCACATTAAATCCAAATGGAATTACTGTACTGCTGACTGTTTAATTCTCCTTTCTCTGTGTGAAAGGGCCCCTACCAGCTGCCACGGTTTGGACTAGCCACTAGGGCTTGGGTACCCAGGGACAGTAACTGATAGGGATAGGCCTGTGCACAGAGCCATAGGTAGATTATTAGAGTGATAAGCTAATTAACCTGATTTCCCCCCTGTCCTTGTTATATCCCCCTAAATAAATCAGAGCTGCTTGTTTCAGCAAAGTTATACTGCCTGAGGTATTTGTCTATGTTAAAGTACTGTACTGTGATTGTTGCACTGTATCTCATTTCACAGGAGGTCCCAGTGCTGGAACCAGACCTGGGGGTAAGTGTATACTGTGAAGGTAATTCTGATATATTGTGTGGGCCACTAGTGGGAAGAAAGGGGGGTTGCAGTGTCCCAGAGGGCTGTGACCAAGTTAGTTTAACTATTGCAAACCCTGACCTCTGGGTGGAGGCACCCGCCATTGGATCCAGGCCCCTCAACCTGTTAGTGGCAAATCAGGCAGGGGTAGTAGCCCCTGGGATAGCGCCATCTAGGGGTTACAGGTACATTGGACCACAATTGACTTTTTTAACAACTATGACCAGGGTGCAACAGGACAGAATGGTTCAATATTAAACAGTTATAAATTAGTCATGATAATACACACAAGTCAAGTACAAAAATTGCTTGTAACCATTACATATAGTTCCTTAAAATAAATATTCAGTCCTTTGTGATTTAAATACCCTGTACGAACAAGCATGAGCTGCTGACCTATCAGAATGGTGCCCAGAGTTCTGTACGCAAACCGTGACATTGTCAACACTCCATATTACTGGTTCCATGAAGAGAACAGCACAGAACATTGCCCTTAAAAAGAAAGCAATATAAAATACAGTTACACATAAACATTTATTCAGGTATGGTTAAAATGTGGATCTTTTTTTTGGGGGGGGGAATAAATGCTAGGCAGATGTGAATCACAAGGCTATAATTCCATCTAGGGATTCTTGTGACATCATAAACCACGACAGCAATGCTTGAGTGTATTGTAAATGTCACCAGATCCCTCAGATGGAATGTCAGCCTTGTAATTTACTGTTGCACAGGCTGACTTCTTGTGGCGCTGATGACCCATGTTCAGTAGCGAGCATGGTACATCAGAGGGTTGGTGGGGGGAGGTTGGATGAGTGCCCCAGGAACAGCTCTCCACCTCTAGGGGGGAGGGTCATGGCTTCACGGCACACTAGTGACACCCACTGGAGGCTGGGTGACTAGCATTTGGGA
Organism: Neoceratodus forsteri; assembly: GCA_016271365.2. Classification (NCBI taxonomy): domain Eukaryota; kingdom Metazoa; phylum Chordata; order Ceratodontiformes; family Ceratodontidae; genus Neoceratodus; species Neoceratodus forsteri. The sequence continues at coordinate 67,703,825 of JADMNL010000032.1, forward strand.
CCACCAGGCACAGAGGAGTGTCAGCGGACATTTGTGGGATGGGTGCAGGAGTGTGCCTGTCTTGCACTGATGTCATTGCTCGCCCATGCTCCTGGGAGGTAACCAGAGAAATGCCCCTGTCCATGGAGCTCCATGAAGCCCCCGGATCACCCCCTGAATGACATCCCAGGTGTAAATCTCGGTTGGGGCCTCTGGTTGATCTTGATCTCTCCCCCCCAGCTGCCTGGAGGAGCCCCGCCATTGGAGGCAAGCTACGGGCCAGCCAGCTGGGTGGCCTGGAGGAAGATGCTGGGAGAGCAGTCCAGGCACTGAATGAGGGGTACATCCCCCAGGAAGGAGAAGAAACAGAGTTAAAAAAAGAAAATTTACTGTTGGACTAATTTTTATAATATGGGGCAAACACTGTTAATAGGGTTTAAAATGGTCGCATAAGTGCCAGCCCGGTGGTATGGAGGGCTGAGGTACTGGACACCTCACGTCCTGCCACACCGGCAGTCAGAAATGAGAAAAGACGAGGGCTGCTCATGGCCAAGGGAGGGAGGATTTAGCATCCTGAGGACAACTCTTCTCCCCAAGGAGGGTAGTACGTGCATCCCACAAGGTGGCTGCCACCTGGAGGGTGTGGGTGGCAGTGCAGAGGGATGCAAGGGAAGGAGTCTCAACTGTTTGATGCCAAGTAGTGTCTCTGCAGAGGCAGACCTCACACCATGTCATTGCATGTGCTGTGGGCACCGATGAAAAATGAAGGAAACCCTCCCAACCTTGGCTGGATGAAGGCTCAATCCCCCCACACCAGCAACTGGATATCTCCGGGGTCCTGTGGCAGAGAACCTAAACAAGAAGCATGGTAAGCCCCATGGAAACTGGGTGGTGGGCTGGGGGGATCTGTCCGGATGGGGGCCAGTCATTAGCTGAGAAATATAAGTCCAATTGTTATTCATGAGCCTAGCAATGCTCCTGATTGGCTACTGGATCAGTCATTAACGTCTTAGAAATGACCAATCCAGCTGCCAACTGATGCTGTATGGCACCCACAGCTCGCACCACTCTGCTTAAAACCTTAATTAATGGGAAAAAAAGAAAATTGCAATTGCGATCAGACTTACAGTTGTATTAACAACCTCAAAGTCGGTCATTTCCTAAGATTAACGACCGGCCAGAGGGAGATGATCCTCGGCTGTGCCTCGAGCCACCCATCCCCCCAACCAGTTATTAATCCCTTGGAAATCACTGACTTCTCAGTTATTATTGCTTAAGAATAAACTACTGATGATAATTAAAAAAAAAAGTCACATACATAAAGTTGTTTCCCTGTCAGAATGTGAATCATGAGGCAGTGCTTACCTCAGAATGTTCTATATTCAGAGGAACATCTCAGACAGTTTGAGAGACACAGACATTCTAAAAAAGCCATAATTCAGAGTTATGTCATCATAACTGTGAATTATAGGAATTTTTTTTTTTCATTTTGTTGATGCCCCTTTTTTATGACTGGCACCTGGGCCTACCCATTGGCACTTATCTCAGTTCTCCCTGGGTTGTCACTGTGCCGTGGCTACCCACCAGGTGGGGCAAGAGTAGGGGCACCCCAACAAAATTTCTTTTATAGGCCTTTCTCTGGATAACCGGGTTGAGGATGCGTGGACCAGATATACCAGTACCAGGATAAACATGGGATTTCTGATGTCATAACTGTGAATTTATGACACAAAAAGTGTATTAGGCTATGTGTGAATTACAAGAGCTCTTGTAATTAACAAATTAGGAGGAGATTAAAGTAACAGCTGAGAAAATAAGGGGTCCTGTACAAATGGTAGAAATGGGGAGAGGAGAAGAAGCAAGAGGAAGAAGACTGTAAGCTGTCACAGATGGAATTGAGCTATGTGTTAGCTCACGAGACTTGAGCACCTAAAACAATGTAATACAATTAATTAAATTAGGGATCGACTGCACTGACCACCTGATCTCAGCCAGTATCAGTCTCCACCCGTGGCATGGAATTGTCTGAAGTCATACTGTAATGTATTGGGGGGGGGGGAAGGGGTTTATGGGAGAGAAATTCATAGGGCCCTACATACAAATAGACTTGGAGATGATCACGTACCAAAGGGTGCTGTTGAGTAAGGATATTAAGAGACGATATACAGACCAACCAGACAGGCAGAGCTGGACTGATCGTGCTTTGTAACGAATGCAAGGGAGGGTCTCCTAATGAAAATGTGAAGTCGTGATTTGACTGGACTGATTGTGCCTGGTAGTGCTGATCATGGAGCATGGAGCCATGGATTTGATAATGTATAAGAGTTCTCAACCATAATGAGAAAAGAACTATGGAACAGAGGGGTGGAAGAGGGAAAAAAGAGGATGGAAAAAAGCAAGTATTAGGTGAATGGTTCAGGATAAATAGAAAGAGGAGGATGGATTTAGCAGATTGAAACTTTTATCATATCATCATTATAGACTATTCATAAGAAGAAGAAGAAGAATCAGCATTTATATAGTGCTTTTCATACATCCAAAGCACTTTACAAGCAATGCTAGACTGGTAGTGAAGTGACTGAATGTGTGGTGGCAGCCATATCGCACATCATCACCCACACACAGCCTGGATAATTGCATGAACCAGTTTATGGGAAGGGGAATGTTGGCCAGGACACCAGGAATGTTCCCTACTCTTTGCAAAGAGTGCCCTGGGTTCTTTTACTTCCGCCTGGACACCCACCAGGACAACACCAGGATGGGCAGAAGGGACCTCGGTTTAACATCTCATCGGAAGGACGGCACACCCCAGCAGTACAGCACCCCCCAATACTGCACTCGGATGCCAGCGATTTTTAGGTGCAAGCCCAATCCCGGTGTGGGACGAGAACCCATGACCTTCTGGTCCAGAGGTGGATGTGCTACCAACTGAGCCACACTGACACCTAAGCAAAGCATTCAAAGAAAACAGGGATTAAACCAAACAATTCAAGACTGGCAGAACTATCAAAGGTATCTGATAATGTCAAGGTGTAATTGTCAAAAATGTTACTAGGCAGAAGATGTCAGGACACCCTGTATTGACTATCCAGAAATGGAGTTTAGTACAGCTCGGTAGTTAGCTCCTTTAGTATCAAAGATCTGAGTGTGAAAATCCAACATGTCTCTTTCTGGAAAAGGTTTTCCAATCTGCCACTGCCCCCTCTCTTTGGCCTGTAGCAGTACTCTAATGTCATGAACTTGAGACATCAGGGACTTCCTCCATGGAACTCCAAAAAGTAACTCCCCCCCATGGGGTATCAAGTCTTTGATCCAAGATACTGTATACCTTACATACTCCTGTACCCTGATTTCTGGAGCTCTGATTTGTACGACCAATGTACAATTTGTGGCATTCATACCATGGTATATATACTGAAAACTGGTTAAGCAGTGTAATTATTTTATCTTCAGTTTTCTTTCCATGGTGGGGTGGATAATTTTTATGACATTATTTGCAAATCTACAAACATTACATGTGCCCCAGTGGATATACCCTAGAGGTTTGTTTCCTAGCCAAGTCGTCTTGGTCTGCATACTATTCTTTTTTTTTTTTTTTTTTGGCCCCCTCTCTCTAGTCAGCTCCCATCTGCTTGACCTTGCCCCAACCCCGTCACCCTGGCCTACCCGTGTTCTTCCAGACCTTCCCCCTCTTGCGGGAGTGGCAGGGCCCCCCCATACCTCCGCCACACAAGGATCTGGTCACGGGAGGCAGTGCCCAAGTAGCCAGGTGCAGGGCTGCTGGCAGGTTGGCTTCATCAAGTTGCTTATGGTGATTTTTCCGTGTCACTAGAGGTGACATGTCGGTCAGAAGCTGACTACACATGGAAGTTTATTTTTTTTAAACTTTATGTTTATTAATTTTCTGTATAAGCAGACAAATCAACATCCACATTTCCTCATACACGGAGACAGAGTAAAGTACAAAGCTTTTACAAAAATTTTGATAGGCACAACTTATAAATGTCCATGTATTCTTGTACAGTAGGAAGAGGGGGTGTCCTGGGCAATAGCCCCATTAAGTATTTAAAACCCAAAATTCCATCCATAGTTGTCAGCCTCTTCAGCGGTATTAGGTATGTCCATTAGGGAGAATCCATAAGAGAGAAAACGCAGTTATGAAAAACTGCTGGGTAGACCTGTTGCATAACTAGGGAGAAGACAAAAATTAAATTATGACTCCTTTATTCCTCCCTTCCCAAATTGGTAGCAAACATCTTAACCTTAACTCTAGAAGCATAACGCAACATCACGCCAAACTATTGGAACATGTTAGCAGTTTGTCATTTAAACAAATAAAGAAATCATTTATAACCACACAGCCCTGGTTTAAACTACATAGGACTTGTTGTTTTAGCACAGTAAATCCTAATTTTGAGCATCAGAGATAGGAGATACATATTTAGCAGGAACCCTGCTTTAATCAGATGCCAGTACAGTTATACAGTCGAAACGTAAATCCCCATCCACAGTACCCACCAGTACTCAGTTGAAAATATTGCCAGGAGAGAAAAGAAAGCCCTCTCCCTGCAAATTCAAACAAAGAAGCACTAAAGAGCAGGTATTTACTGCCCAGTTCAGAGCTGTAGCATTATAATATTAGCACTCACAGTTCCAAGTTCAAGAGTTCTCATCAGAACCCTGTGATTCATAAGGTACTCTATGTGCTGTGAATTCCTTTTCTACTTTTTCTATCTAGTGCCCTGCGTCTTGTGGGCTCATGAACTGCCATGTCTTCTCACCACAAACGATATGAAGTCGGGCTGGTAATACGAAAGAATATGTGATCCCCAGGCCACGAAGACGATGATGTACAGTATCAAAACACTTTCTCCTAGCCCGTGTTTGGTAGGACAGGTCAGGGTAAAATTTAATGTCTGCGCCATTAAGTTCAAGCGGGTATGCTGCTCTAGCTGCAGCCAGCACCATAGCCCGCATGTCTGAGCCCCTGGACTTAAGAAGTATAGTGCGGGGTTGCATAGAATCCACTGGCCCGACCCTTAGGTTCACTCTGTTTGCCTTAATTAGAGCGTTCCAATGGAAGTTCTGTCAGGTGCAAATGCTCTTTAATCCAACTCAGCAGGAATGGCAAAAAGGGATGTCCCCTTGACCCCTTCTGGGACCCCTACTATCCGAATATTCCTGGCCCTTACTTCATTTTCTAGGACTTCCATATGACCTCTGACTTGGCTATTTTCTTTGGTTAAGGTCGTAACCGTGGCAAGCATGCTGGTCGTTCTTTTGTCCGCTTCTGCTATGGTCCCTGTATGTTGCAGTAGTGCAGCACTGTGATGTTCCAGCTTCTGTAAGGTTTTTTCAGTTTTGGAGTCCATGGCCCACATGGACTCCGGCATTGTCTGCCATGGCAGCTCCACCAGTGCCGTGCTGTTGCTTGCTCCAGTGCCACTCGGAGGACCTGCAGCCTTGTGTGGTTGTGCAGGCAGATCTTTTTGTGGTCCTTGCTGCTGCCCCTTAGTCTGGCCCATATTGAATTTGATACAATCTGTTTAGCAAGATGTTCAGCGTCAAGCACTATGCTTTATTTTCCAATAAATCACTTAAAATCAAGTGTTTTTGATTAATTTGCCACCTCAGGGAGAGAGCTTTCAGGAGTGTTATGGACCTGGAAGATGGTTCTCTAACCCCCCCCCCCCCAACACACACATGAAAGTTTAATGTACAAGCTCCTTAGGGACAAACAGATAGCTGGGAAAATTTGTGACTGTATAACTAATTTGTTTTACAGAGAACTAGAGCACCTGCAGAGGTGGCAGACCTCTTGTGAGGGGGAAGTGTAGTGTTGTTTCGGGGGGGGGGGGAATTATTAGGTTGTCCATGCTGAGAAAGAAAAAGAGAGAATAACTTGCCTTGGACCTACTAAATGAAATCCGTGCAATAGAGAAATCCCTCAAACCTGATACCCCTGCGGACATTGGGACTGCCTCAATAGTCTTAGATCAAGATATTTGGAATTGCTGAACGGGAGAGCAGAGAAGGCAATTTTCAAAGTGAAAGTTAAGTTCTCTGACCAGGGAGACAAGTCAGGGCGCCTTATGGCATTATGGCTAAGGCAACAGGAAGCCAAAAGGATTATAAAGGGAATGATGAAGGGGGGGAGACACTCATGACAAACTCTAGGCAAACAGCAGACTGCTTCAGGAAGTACTATCAAGACTTACACAAATGACCTGTGAGGGACAGACACTGAGGAAGCACTTGCATTTGTAGGCAATATCTAACTACTCCAATTGGGCGAGGCTCAACAGACCACTTTAAAGGGTCCAATTCGGACAGAAGAGATCATTGAGGCAGTCAGGGGTATGCTGTCTGATAAGGCACCAGGCCCGGATGGGCTATCTCTGAAATGTTACACATTTTTTGTGAAGGAACTAGTGGCCCCACTTGCAGGCAGATGCATGAGACAGGAATTGCAGATACCACCCTTACAGGGTTCCACCATCGAAACACGCCCGCAATCCGGCACCGGCCAATTAGGGCGCCAATCAGCAATGCCACTGATCACGTTTCTTGCAGGGGCTGTTTCCCCCAGAACCCCGCACCCCCACTAATAGATTCCTACTCCGGGGGTGGGCGGACCTTGGGGAGGGGGGCGCATCCCACATTTGGTGCCCTGATTGCCCAGCGCCATAAGGGCCCTTACAGAGGCCAGAATTTTGGTAATTCCAAAACCAGGCAGAGACAAAATGCAGGCAGATAACTACAGGCTTATATCACTTATTAATGTTGACCTTAACATTTTGGCCAGGATTTTAGCTATGAGATTGAATAGGGTCTGGGGTTCTCTGACTGAACTGGAGCAGGCTGGCTTTATGTTGGGAAGGGTCTCCAGTGATCACCTGAGGAAACTCCACCATCTGTTTTCGGGGAGACTGGTCCTCCTGTTGCTTTGGTCTCCCTGGATGCAGAAAAAGTCTTTAGAAACAGAAACATAGAAATTGATGGCAGATAAGGACCACTTGACCCACCTAAACTGCCCATATGATCGAGTGGCCTTGAGCTACTTGTTTTCCATCTTAGGCAGGTACAGCATTCAGCAGCCCTTCATAACATGGCTTCAGGTGCTATACCAGACTCCCTCTGCAATAGTTGCTTGTAATGGAGTCCCGTCCAGGCACATTAGATTATCTAGGGCACTACTGCCTTTGTTTTTTAATTTGTATCTTGAGCCCTAAGTGGCTGAAAAGGTTACGGGTATAAAAGGGGGTACACATGAATGCAGATTATCCGCATCTGCAGATGACATACTAGAAACATAGATTTTGCTGGCAGAAAAGGACCTTTAGGCCCATCCAGACTTCCCTCTGTCTCTGTCTGTTCCATCACCAATGACCCTAGTTGGTCATAGGTGTCACTCCTTCCCCTGTTCCTCTACCTAATATGCCCCTGAGCCTATCCCACGCATGCTTGAAGCTCCCCACAGTCTCTGCCCCATTACCTCCTCTGGCAGGCCATTCCAGTTATCCACCACCCTTTCCATGAAGAAGTATTTCTGTATATCTCTCCGAAACACCCTCCCCCTTAGCTTCATTGCATACCCTTTGTTCTAGTGCCTTCCTTCCTCTGAAATACACCCTCAACTTTTACCTTGTTCACTCCTACGAGGTACTTGTAAGTTTCAATCATGTCTCCTCTCATTCTCTTCTCTTCCAGGGAGTATCTGTTGAGTTCCGTTACTTGGGTCCCAGAGGGTTCTGACTTATCCCTTCTGGGGGGGTCCCCCCTAGGGAAGAAGAAGAATCAGCATTTATATAGCGCTTTTCATACACAGTATCCCAAAGCGCTTTACAAGCAATGCTAGACTGGTAGTGAAGTGACTGAATGTGTGGTGGCGGCCATATCGCACATCATCACCCACACACAGCCTGGATAATTGCATGAAGCGGTTTATGGGAAGGGAAATGTTGGCCAGGACACCAGGAATGTTCCCTGCTCTTTGTGAAGAGTGCCCTGGGTTCTTTTACTTCCGCCTGGACACCCACCAGGACAACACCAGGATGGGCAGAAGGGACCTCGGTTTAACGTGTCATCCGAAGGACGGCACACCCCAGCAGTACAGCACCCTCCCAATACTGCACTTGGATGCCAGTGATTTTTAGGTGCAAGTCCATTCCCGGTGTGGGACGAGAACCCACGACCTTCTGGTCCAGAGGCAGATGTGCTACCAACTGAGCCACAGGTTCTGAGTTCTCCAGAGGATGAGTGCAGGGGGATGGGAGTGGTGCACCTTGGGGGACTGTGGCATGGTGGGACATGGCTGCCATAATTTGGCTGGCGGAGATGGGTGATTTTTCATTTTTGGGGCCCCACCCACCTCCCACATGCAGCAACGTCCTGGGACAGGGATGTTTGGCAGTGTGTGGTCACCCCTGACACCAAGAATGCCTCCACTGAGCCACTACCAGGAGCTGCTACAGGAGTGGCTCACAATGACCCTCCCCCATGAGGGAAGCATCCAAGGGATGCCTGTAACTCCTTCCCTGCCGGCCTCCACTACTGACATCCAGGCTCGGGGTGTGAACCCGGATCGCCAGTGTGCCAGAGCTAGCTTCCACCCTTTTAATGTCCTTAAAGAGGTGTCCTCCACAACTGGACACAGTGCTCCAGGTGGGGCCTCACCAGTAAGCGATACAATGGCAGCATCACCTCCCTCCTCCTGCTAGAAATCCCTCTCCCAGTGCACCCCAGTATCCTGCTAGCCTTTCCCACTGCTTTGTCACACTGCTCAGCTACCCTAAGGTCTTCAGATATGATGAGCCCTAAGTCTGTTTCTTGCTTGGTGACTGTAAGCTCCACTCCCCCATCTTATACACAGCCCCTGGGTTCTGCAGACCCAAATGCAGAACCTTGTACTTTTTGGCACAGAAACCCAGCAGCCACCCCTAGACTATTCCTCTAGCTTCCTCAGATCCCTCTGCATTCTCTCCACCGCTTCCTGAGTGTAAACCTGTTGCAGATTTTTGTATCATCCACAAAGAGACACACCTTCTCCTCAAGCTGCTCTGCAATGTTATTTATGAGGTCATTGAACAGGACCAGTCCCAGCACTCTCCTCTTGCCTGAGTGGCTACCATTTTCCACCACCCTTTGCCTCCTATCCCTTAACCAGTTTGATACCCAGCTGGTCACTTTCTCCCCTACCCCCAGGCTGCTTAGTTTCTTAACTAGCCTCCTGTGCGGCACAGTGTAGATAGCCTTACGGAAGTCCAGCTAGGTCACGGCCACTGCTCTCCTTTGATCCACCTCACTAGTAACCCAGTCAAAAAAAAATCTATGAGATTAGTTCACTGTTGCACGTGGCGGACCCACAGGATTCCATTCCAGCAGCTCTTTCTATCATCTCCGAATTCAGCAGCTTCTCTCCTTATAAACACAGTGTCAGTGGCGCAGCAGGTTGCACAGTCAACTCCAAGGTGGAAGACTGGAAGGCTGCCAGGTTCCGGCCCCACACCAAGAACCTTGGTAAAATCCCAGCACTGACACTGTAGTGCAGCATAACAGGGTGCTGCACTCCTGAGGTGCCGTCTTTCAGATGACACATTAAACTGCAATCCTGTCTGCCTGTTCTGCTGGGAGTTCGGGTGGACGTTAAAGATCCTATGACACATCTCAAAATTTCCCCCATTCATTATAAATACCACTAAAGGGCTTAATCTGGTTCAGTTTCAGTTGGCCTCTGTCTGTATCCCCCCTCTCCTGGGACAAGGCTGAAAATAGACAGAGTTGTTTAGTCCTCCTTTCTTGGTCAACAAAAATTAAATAAAATAAATAACTTAAACAAAACGAGTGTGTTCCCCCTCAGTGCCCTAGCTGACAAGCAGGCCGTTCTGGATTTGGGACTAAAATGGGAGCCACAGCAGCCAACATATTTAGGCATTCAGCTACCTAGGCTCAAACACAGATTAAAGCACCTGAATGTGGACCTTTTGATAAAAACTACTGAACAAAGGGGTCAGCCTGTCGGCGCAGCAGTTAGTTCCGCTTGCGGCTCAATGGTAGGTTTGGGAATGGACCTGGGTTATTGGAGGACGGCCGGGAGAGAAGGATCAAGTGTGTCACGGACTGCTCCCCTTCTCCTGGGGGAGGGTGTGGTGTGTGACCGAGGGACCCCGGCACCAACAAGCATCTGAGGGACAGGATGGACACTGGTGTCACTGCACGTTCCCTCCCCCACTTACAGGGGACAAAAAGCCTGACACCCACGCCTTGATGATGCCTGCCCCCCAGCTGCAATTGGCTCCCAGGTCAATTCCGGCCCTATCCCGTCGATCACGGCACCTTTCAGGTGGGGTTGGATGCCATGACCCTGCCTGGGATGGCAGAGGTACCGGGAGGCAGCTAATATGGAAGCTGCAGCTGAGGGGTCCATGACCGGAGCAGATGGTGCCAGCAGTGGGAGGCACCAAAAGTAATAAAAAAAAAAAAAGGCTACTAGAACAAGATCTAAAACAATGGATAGCCCCCCCCCCCTCCCTTTTGGGGCGAATTAATACTGTAAACATTAACATTTTGCCCAGACTGCTGTATGCACTAAGCATGTTCAGTACTCCCTTGTTTCTCTTCTGGTTTAAACTGCTGCAACCCAGTTAACCTTTCTCTGGCAGGGTAAGTTTGCCAGGAGAGCATACTTTAAATTGGCTAATCCCAAAGAGGTGGTGGGAGTGTTGTTTTTCCCCAACTTTCTATTATACTATTTTGTTTTATATGGCAGCCAGTACCTCATATAGGGTACCCCTGAACAGAATGAGCCAGTACCTATAAGCCTTAATGGCTATAAACTGAACAGGATCTGCGTCAGCAGATGGGTATCAAAATTATTATTATTTCTATCCCTAGCTCGCCTGCCAGGAGGGCTTAGGCACTCCCATGTAGTGTGTTCCTTAAGGGTGCAAAGGCAGATGTGCTGAGAAATGAATATTAGGCTCAAAAAGGACCTATCTCAAACTGTCTTTGGCAACCTGAACCTCAAAACTGACCATAGAATTCTGGGCTCCCAGTTTTGGCCAGGGCTCAACTTGTCTTCAATCCAGCAGCTGGTGCTGGGGGACACATTTTTACCTTTCCTATCTTTCCAACAGCAACATCAGACCACAGATAGGACTTGTTTCAAGTTTATGCAACTACAAGACCGTGTTTTGTAATTTCTTGGACCCCCTGCAATGGTCCAGGGAGGGGGATATTGGTTTAACCTAAATTACTCCCGGTGGCACAGTTACCCCATTCAATGTCTCACTTTTACTCGCCTACCAAGATCTAGACCCCAGATGATTAGCTGGTGAATGTAAATATTGGTCAACCGCCTTACATCTTGATTTGACCAGTGATGGCTGGAAAAAAGAAATGCAGAGAGATGTGTATAAATACCTGAAACAGGACAGATGGCAACTGCAACAATTAAAAATATTGCGATATATTTATTTCACACCTAGCAAGTTGCATAAAATGCACACACATGATACCGGGCTCTGCACTAGATGAGGCCAAGCAAAGGGCATACTGCTGCATATTTTATAGTGGTGTGACAAGGCCCAACCATTTTGGCAAGACATCTGGGAACACTTAGACCTTCTCCTGGGCCTACAGGAGGCATTCACCCCTGAAATACGCATCTATACCAGGACAGGCTTTTTGGGCCTCGGAAAGAGCACATAGCCCTCATTGCTGCAGCTGCCAAGCTAGTCATCTTAAGACACAAGCTAGTTGATGAAGTATATAGCAGGGACAAATGACATAGAGAAGTTCTTTCTGCTCTAAATGCAGAGACAACAACTGCAAGTACCATGACTACAAGTAATATAAACAAAAGGTGGGAAACGGTGCATGCTTTATTGCTCACTATGTAATGTATGGAGGTTTCTTATACTGTAATATGGAGGCTTGTACATAATGCAGTTGGGCAGCACACTAGGCCCAAAGGGGCACAGCACAACCGCTGTGTTATACACACCATGGGATAACTAAGTGTAATGTACTAATATCTGTGAGATTATGTCTATGTTTTGCTGAAATGAAATGAACCTGGTTTGCTCTTCACCGGGGGGGGGGGGTAAGCTGTTTGTATGTGATGTCAGGGTAGGAAGGGGATAAGTGAGTAAGGGATGTTGCTGTCTACTGTTGATGGTTGTTACTGTCCTGTACTGTGTTGTCTGTAAAAATTGCAATTAAATAAAGTACATTACATTTAAATTTATACAACTAGACTACATTTCAAGGGTACAGCCATATCTATCTTCCCCCATGTTACAGTTATCAGAGAGTATTCTAAAACAGTGAAACCTCAGGAATTAACTTGACGCAAATGACAAATCTTACCAGTTGCATTATCATATTTTCAATAGCTGGGTAATAGTAAGCCAATCATCATGTGACACCTAAATTGTTTCGATCAAGGACCTTCGGAAAGGGGTTCCAGATTTCTTGAAACAGAGTTGGATACTCTGCAATCACAGTCTGAAGTTTTGCTTTTCTATTTTTATCTAGACAATCCTGGACCACATGCACCTCAAATGTAAGTGTCATGGGCTGTCAGGGAGCTGCGAGGTGAGGACGTGTTGGTGGGCTCAACCTGACTTCCGGGTCCTCGGTGACTACCTCAAGGACAAGTATGACAGCGCCTCCGAGATGGTAGTGGAGAAGCACAGAGAATCCGGGGGTGGGTGGAGACACTCCGGGCTAAGTATGCCTTCTTCAAACCTCCAACCGAGCGGGACCTGGTCTACTATGAAAGCTCGCCCAACTTCTGTGAACCTAACCCTGAAACTGGGTCCTTCGGGACCCGGGACAGAATATGCAATGTGACTTCACATGGGATTGATGGCTGTGATTTGCTGTGCTGTGGGCGAGGCCACAACACCCGGACTGAGAAGCGGAAAGAGAAATGCCATTGTATCTTTCACTGGTGCTGCTATGTCAGCTGCCAAGAATGCATCCGAGTCTATGATGTGCACACCTGCAAATAAAGACAGTCCAGACCCAGTGTCTCTTTCAAACAAACGGACAAAAAAAAAAGCAAAATAATCCAGAACTGTTCTTGCCCCTTCCAGGCTTCTGCAGTAGGAAGAGTTTTCACCTTCTGCATGTGTGCATGCAGTGAGAATTCTGGGAAGAAAAAGGAAGGGATGTTGTATCCTAGGAGATCTTGATCTTGGAGGTGTGTACAGGCTGTCATAAGAGTATGCAACCCTACTGCAGGTCATAAAGGAAATTGGTTACAATGGACAGAACCAGTTAAAAAAAAAAAAAAAACTAAAACCTGGCCAATTCTAAAATTTAGAACCAAAATAAATTACCCTCATCATTAAAATAACAGTTTGAGCTCAAAATGCCAATAAGTAATGTCATTAATTAGCATATATGTAAATACTGTATATGCAAATTACTGTGTTCAAAAAGAGGTTCGAAGATAACATCTTTTTAGAGCCCGGAAAGGTGTTCCCTGCCCTAGTAATTGGTTAGGGGTGCAAGGTTTGTTGTGGGAACCATTACAGCTTATTAACTGGTGCAAGACTGAGTTGGACGAGCCCTTCCTCTGCAGTGGCTTGGAAGCTTCAAGTGGGAAAAGTACCATTTCCTGTAGGATTATTAAACAAAAATTGCTGTAATACAGCAACAGGTTTGATAGGTTAGATTTAACAAACACCTTTATTAAAACATAGAAAAAAAAAACATTTTAAAAGAGTGATGAGGAGGTGTTCATTTGGTGGACCGGAATGATGTTGCAATGATGTCTTAGCCTCATCAGCCCTAAAGATATTGAGAGGCTGAGGAGTGACAAGCATCTCATGCTGACCAGGATACAGCTGAACTGAGAAGATGATGCTGGAATGTGTCAAGCTTGTCACCTTGGAAGACATTTTGAAAAATGGCCCAGCTTGTATTTCATGCATTGTCTGCATCTGTCTTCCTTCTGTTCTTCATTAATAGATTAATTTGCAAAGTAACTGGATCCTTGTCCCCAAGCGCTTATCGGTTTGTGCTGCATTAATGCAAGCCCAGGGGTGTAGTAAGGACCAAGGCTGAAGGTTAAGTGTCCTTATGCCTCTGGGAAATGCATTAAAATCCTATGATGTACACCCTGGAGGGGTTCATTACACTTATAAAATAGCTCTAAGTAGGTTTTCTGGGGGAAAAAATGAGATTTGACACCTGACCATACATTTATGTAAGCAATAAGATACGACAGGGTGTGCATCATGGTGAAATAATCATATACCTCAGTTGCATTGTTAGGTACGAGGCACAGCACAATTAATTAATTTGTTTTATTTTTTTTACTTAAGGTAGTTTTATTTTTGGCCCAGTTGAAGGTTTTTGCAGTGTAAAGGTAGTAGCCATGTTTGTGATAAAAGATCAATTCTAGTTGTAGGGGGACTGATAGAAGATAGTTCTGTTTGTAGGACGACTGATTTGCTCATTGTGTGAAGAGATTTAATGAATGGTCAGGTGATGACTCTCGACCAATGAAATTTGTAGATTTTTTCTTGACCTTTTATAAGCAGAGATATAAGCAGAATTGTGTCTGTCAAAGGTTCCAGAACAAAAGGTGTCTCTTTGCTAATGACTCTGTGGCAGGGTGGATACTGAAGTGGGAATTAGGGGGGTCTGAAGAGACATGGAAAAACTGGAACATGGTCCAGAATATGGCAACTAAGTTCGACACAAAAAAATGATGCACATCGGAAGAAAGAACCTAAAATGGATTACTGGATGGGGGGTGGAATAAGGGTGGTGCAGACAACTGAAGAGAGACACCGGGTGGGGGGGAATCATCAATAGTGACAGCTATAAGTCCACTGCTCACTACAACTAAGTATTTGAGAAGGCTGGCGGGATGTATAGAAGGGGAATCAATATGAGGAAGGAGGTGATACTTCCCCTGTCTAGGTCCCTAGTATGGTCACACCTGAAATAGTGCAAGGAGTTCTGGAGTCCACACTTTAAGAAAGACTGGGATCACATGAAGGAGGGCAACAAAAGTGATCAAGGGGCGGCAAAGGAGATTGTATGAGGAATGTTTGGCAGACCTCAACATGTATATACTGGAGGCCAGGAGGGAAAGGGGGGATATGACAGAGATAAAAGTTCTTGCAAGGAATTAACAGGGTGGATTGTAATAAGGACTCATTTATGAGGATCGAGGGCACAGCTGAAGACCAGGGTGGGGGGAATGTGACGAAGTTCCATCACGGAGCAGGTTGTGGACTAACAGAATAGATTGTTCAGAGAGGTGATTGAAGACAAGACTGTGACAGGGATTAAATTTGGGAGGGACAGCTGTAAGGGAATAAATAGTGGGACCCTCAGGCAGAACAGGGATGGGATATCAGGGGAAGGGGATGACGATCAAGCCACTAGGGCTGTTGGATCTCTAAATCCAGCCCTGCGTTACACCGAACATGGAGTTAAGCAGAGAAATAGGCAGACTGGCTGGAATTGTAGGTCTTTTTCTACATACACAATCAAGGTTTCTGTTTCCCAAAGGTGGCAAGTAATTTTCTGACTTCCAGCAAATCTTTCACAGTGGGCATCCACAAACCTCCTTTACACAAAATTCCCCAAACATTTGAATTTGAAGACCTTGTTTTTTTTATTACGAAAGAACATTTCCATTAAAACAGGATCTGTTCCCCTTAGGCTTCATGGGCGAGATTTTCAAATATGTGGACGTAACTGTCCCATCCATATTTTGAACATGTGTTGCATCCAGACAAACTCATTGGGATGCTTGCGGCTTATCTACAAACATCCTGATGCATTTGCAGCACTAGCCTTCTCTTTCTGGCAGAAAAAATTATGCATGCTCCTAATTCAGACGTGTGCATTATTTTGTGGACGCAGGTCGGGACGACTCCATCTGGGAGTTAGACCACCCCGTAGGTGGCTAACTATTTTGGCAGATGTCAGGCGGCCGTGTCTGTAAAATGGATGTGGCTGCCAAAAAATCCAGCCCACCTGTTCACGTTGCTTATTCCTGGATGTAAAAGTACAATCCTCTACTTGTGACATCAAAACCAGTTGCCATGTGATTCTTATATCACAAACCAAGGATTATGACTTCAGAGCTGGAACTGATTAGTTCAAAGGGACAACAGCCAGTTTTCATACAAACGCCATTAGTGATAAAGAAAGGAATGTCCTGAAATTCAAATTTTGGGGGGGAGGAAGTTATGAGATTTCAGCCCAGCTGATGCCAACCGCTATTTTTTCAATAGGGAACCAGATAATCACTTTAAAACAAACACCAATCCAGTCATCTCAGATCCCTGTCAGTGTGAGTAGTTTGTTTTCACTTGCTTCACTGCACCCTACAATTACATCATTGTGATTCTATTCCTGTTCTCAAACAATGGCGGCCTCCACATCAGGATTTAAAAAAGTATTTTTCTGTATTTAAGGGAAGATGTTTAATCTAACCTGATAACCCAGTGATGGATTATCGTAGAAACGTTTAATAATATAATGAAAGGCATGGTACAGATTCACTTTAAATGTTGACTGTTGGGGGTACTGGACAGCTCAGTGGCTTGTTAATGGGTTAAGGAGCCTTCCACCTCTAGGCCACTGGTTCACATCCAGCCTAGGTCAGTAGTGGCTTATAGCCATTATCACCCGAATGCTGTTCCGTGGCTCATGTGAAATGAGTTGTGGTGGGTCTCAGTCCAGGTTCCCCCTGGCACATGCCCACATCACAAAACTGCCAACATAACTGAAACCCTCACTGGCAGCCTCACATAAGAGGCCAAGGATTGAATGGGCATGGAGTCTGAACTACCCTCTCATCTACATGGTGGTCCCTCCATGATGGAGTTGAGGCACATTGTCGGGAAGGTTGCAATGTGATCAACTGCACTGTAAAGAGGGCTTCAGTTTCCAGCGCTGTAGACCTCCCATGGCACTTTTCATGAGCACTAAATTCATACATACAGTACTTAAAAAAATAAGTAAATAATGACTTCTGAAGATAAAACTGGGCCCTCAAACTGAATGCAGGAAACAGGTTTCTGAAAATGCATGTACATTGTTCCAGGTATGAATCAGCATGACTTCGTGCTCAGAAATAAGACAGTTAACCTTAGGATGATCCAAAGTGTTCAGGAAAACTGGGAAATGAAAAAGCTAATTATAAATGCCTTTTTGACTCTCCTCGAATTTGATGATAAAGCAGCTCCCAGAATTCTTTGCACATTGTACTGATTCCATTTGGCTTCAAACAGTTTCAGCAATTGGTCAAGTTCCATGAATAATAGCTTAATAATGTTATGAAACCCTTTCACCCGACAGAAAAAAACAACAAAAGCCAGGCTAGAATTCTAAAATGTACGGAACTGTCACCACACCCTTAAAAATGATTCAGGCATTAGGATTTATATCTGTTTGCACCTTTTACTAATGACAACGGAAGTCTGTCCACGACAGGAAACGCATGAATGGTTCTGAGTTAGTTTTTGGTTAGTACTGTTGATGAGCCTTCTTTGTGATTGGAGGAAAGATGAATTCTACTCTTCCAAAAGACAGGAGGAAAAAAGATACTATAGGGCTGTAATGAAGGCTGGCTGAGAGGACATGCAAACTGGGTGTGTGTCCTGAAAAAAAAAAAAATCTGACGTGCGTAGAACTGACGCACAGTTGTCCAGATTTAAATTCCACCCTTGTGCATGATTACAAGACCTCTATACTCTGCATAGATCCCAGTCATTCTTAATTCCTTGAGGTCCTCACAGCATAGGGAGACCCCAATTTATTGGCACTCACCCTTCTCAACACCAGACAGAAAATGCTGGAGCAAAACCAGGTGCTGCAAGAAAACCCGTGGCACATGACACACCTGTCTTGTCGCTTCTGCTTTCAACCACTGTGAACAGTCAGATCCCAGCCTTTCTTACAGCCCTAAAATATATGAAGTGCTTTCTTTCTGTGAAAGATAATACAGGAATTAAAAACAAGAACTGGAGTTTTGGAGGATGAAAAGCAAAATTACAGCTGGAACAAACTTGTTTTGTTTTTATAAAACCTTCTTATGGGTTTAACTGGCATTAGTTTTCTGTTGTATCTCAAAGGCTTTCTGATGACATCATCAGACATAGGCTGCTAGCTACTCTCTCTCTCAACCCCCGCCCTCCCCACAAGAGCATTAGGGACTTGGGCCCAAAACAAAGCCTTCCCAAATCATGTGACCCATATCAATCTGGCTCTGGGATTACTATTCACTTTACAGCCCCATGGTGCAGTAGATGGCTCCATGCCAACGCTTCCCCATAGGGCACACATTCCAGCTCTTCGGAGACTCTTCCCTCACCCCTATACAGCATGGAAATCTCCCTGAAGAGAGCAGAAAAAAAAAAGTGTCTGTGTGCACAGCGGGCTAGCAGGGTAGTACTGGCTCTTCACAATGAGAGTACGGCATTTGAATTCATGCTGCGTAAGCTGCGGAATGAGGAAGGACAGTGTTCTGGCAGACACAGGGAAGCCCAGTGTGGGTCATTCATTCACCACAGTTTCCAACCCTAATACTGAGTAGCTTTCAACATACGGTGATCAGAAGCTCACAGGAACTGTTATTACTTACTTTATTTGAAGGACCCACTGGTCTGTTTTATTTGAATACAGTGCTAATAGACCATCTTAGACCATTAAGTGGTACTGTGGAGAGCAGAATCCATGAATCAAGAGGCTCTTTTTCAGTGCAAGTGCCCCCTGTTAGTAGGGCACTGACCTGGCGAGTCTCCCTCGCATGCATTTTGTTTTAGAGCTGGTGTGTATGTCATGGAGAGGCAGTGACATCACAGATACTGTGGCAAAGGGATTCTTCCTGGGCAGGTTGCAGTAGTCAGATTCTAACACCACCCAACTGTTTTGATAAGGGCAGGATCCTATGCTCTATCTAACCCCCCACCCCACCCACCACCACCTCACTTCAGTGCATTTAGATATCGGCTTGATGGCCTTTCATCGGTGTTGCTGTCCCAAAAGACAAAACGGGAGAGAGAGAGCGAGCTGCCAAACTACATGTCATCAGTGTTGTGAATTGACAAATACTGCTAATAATTTACTGAGTATTCATGACTCTGTCAGACCTGTCCGCTGTACAGAAAAATAGTTATGCTTCGTCATGCTCATTCTGATTTCAAACATTTTATGACATTGGTAAAGAATGCAAATGGGCTGTGCCAGCAAAGCCTCAGCCATTGACATTTGGTTTCATCCCAACCCGTAAAGGTCCACTGTCATTTAAAAAAAAAAATGTTTTCAGTTTTATGCCTGATGGCTTTCTAAGACTCGTGACCTTCTCACCATCCAAGCCATCAGGTAAAGGAATGTTTTTTGGGTGTTTTTGCAGTTAGTTCTTTTGATCCCCTGAGCGCTGCATGACCTCTTCGTACCAATCACCCCAGCCCCATCACCACAACATCTCCAGGACTTACCCTGCCTGCTTGTTCCTCAAGGGCTTACCCCCTCCTTGGTGGGGGTGGTGGAGTTCCCCAACCCCTGCTGCTGAATGGATCATGCTCGCAGCAGTGCCTGGTTGTTGGGTGAAGAGTCTGCAGGTGGCCGGAAGTCATCCTGCCTGCCGGCCGGGGAGTCTTAGTTTTCTTTCTCCTTCCCCAATAGAGCAACAGAGCGTGCATGCAGTGGTGTCGATGTTGGCACCACTCATGCTTCCGTATATGGTACGGACTCCTGCCACTGTTCTCTTGTGGTCCCTACGCCCCAGCCACCTTAGTGGTCACACTAATGCCAGGCTCCGCATCACCCCTTCTCAGAGGCGGAGAGCAGTCCACCAGACACCCAATCCTTTGTCCCCCTCCCCTCATGATCCTCTGACAGCCCGATTTCACTCCCAAACTTGGGTCATCGGTGCCACAAGGAGTAGTGCTATTGCTGTGCGGGCTGGCAGGTAAAGGAATATAGTGCTGAGTGAGAAAGGTTTGGAATGGAAATGGTGGTACAAAAAGAAGACCCACTGAGAGCTCTGAATGGGCTAGGAACCCTGAAATATTTGCATTTCAGATGGCCTATGTAACTCCACTTGATCTGTTTTTACAGCAGGATTACTATTCCACTACAGAAAACTGAAGGCTTAAGAGGGTGATGTTTGGCAGTGAGGGTAGGAGAAAGGAATAGGATACCCATTACCTTTCTGGTCTCCAGCCTAAGGTGACCTTGACAGGAGATGGTCTTTAGCTTACTCACATGAGCACAATCACTGACGGAGCTCCCACAATGCACTCACAAGTTCCCTCAGTGAATAGGAATACCACACTAGCTCACTGCTGTAGCACTGTTCACTCTAATGAGGGCACAGGAAATGTGTGCTAATTGGCAGCAGTTAATAATCTTCCTGTTTACAGAAATGAAACGCATATAGCCAGCCTGGTGGTGCTGACGGCTGAGGCACTGGACGCCATGCCGGCAACAAGCCTGGGTTATCGGGGGTCAGAGAGGGGGAGGGCGAGGAGCAGGATTGAGCTGCCGCAAGGCGGCTCTCCTTGCCTGGGGAGTGATGGGGGTTTCCCCGGCCCTTGTCTGCCACCCAATGGAGGATGCATGGCAGTTCGAGCACCGGGGGGCCTGGCGATAGCCAGGGGTGGGGCGGAAGGAGCTGAGCTAGTATCCAGAGTGCGTGTGTGCCTCCACTGCCGTGTCTGCTGTAGTCCCAGGACTCTTTGGGGAGGGGGACTCACAAATGCCTAATTAAAAAAAAAAAAAAGAAAGAAATGAAATTCCTAATGACCAATATTTTACCATAAATCAACAAAAACACTCATGTGAAAAACTGTGTTTTCAACAGTTTTCTTTTTATGGGCAGCATTCTGCTACAGTTCTTTTCATGGACCCAGTAATCAGGAGTTTTTACGATGTCATAGTTTGTGTACAGAATGCTAAGCATGAGCTGTTGACCCATTGGTACCATACTCAGAGTTTTGTACACAAACTGTGACATAGTTATAACTCCAAGCCACTGGTTCCATGAAGAGAACTGTAACAGAATGCTGGCCATAAAATCAAAGCATAGTAAAATGTAGTTTTTCACATTGCTTTTTATTCAAGTGCAGTTCCATATGGATCATTTAGGGGTATGAATATACTGTTTCTGAAAACAGGAACATTATCAACAGCTGCTAATTAGAAATCATTTCCTGTCCTCTTTAAAGGATGTACGCTCCCAAAAGCAGCCCGGGGATTAGAAAAAATCTGAAAGAGCCTGGGAAATACTGGGAGACCCTCATGGAGGATGCAGGTCATAACTCTGTAATTGGAAGAGTCAAACGCCACACTGTGCACTAGGATGGGATCTCAGAGACCAACCTTGATTTAAACTACCTACCAGCCAGCTCAAAGGCGTGGAGGGCCGAGGCATCTGTGCCTTACCTCCTGCCATGCCGGCAATCCGTGTTCGCGGTGCGAGTGGGTCGCTGGGGTTCTGCTGGGGAGGCAGAGGATCAAGCATCTGAAGGACAGCTGTCCTCTCCCAGGGAGGGGTGGGGACGGACTCCACTGCCTGCTTGACCCCTAGCGGTGGCTGGGGGCTAGCACAGTGGGCCCACACATAGGGAGTGGTTGCAGGGCAGATGCCTGGCGTGCCACGTACAGAAATGTGTGCGGCTTGGCCATTGGCATCATTGCACACCATCACGCCGTGCTCAGGGGATGGGTACCAAAAAGTAATGGAGGAGCAAAACAATGGCCAGCAGGATGAAGGCAGCCCCCTCGCAGGCTCTGCACTTAGCTAGCTGGCACCTCGGTAGGGTGAGAGGTGAGTCCAATGGATGCCGGGGTGACAGGGCTGGGGGGCTGGACTGAAGGGGGCCAGGCGGGTGCATAAAGAAATGAGGAGGGGAAAAAATACCTACCAAAGCTCTTAGCTGGCCACTGGCAAGTAGAAATAGTTCACCTTTCCGCCTTGGACAGGTAAATAGTGACACCACACTTTGAGCTGTGTGACATGACAGATGGACACAGTGAACAGGGCTGCTCTCATGTAATTGTGCGCCCCCCCCAAATGCGCCTTAGAAACAGAGAATATGATGGCAGGATAAGGCCTGCTCAGTCTCCCAGCCCTGCCTAATAAGTGTGTGATGGCCATAGTCACCACCCCCTCCACTTGTTATCCCCCCCTACTCTAATATCCACTGCTCTTATCAACCCCCTACTTATCCTACCCTGCTTTTGCCTCACTCTCCATGGCCCCCTCTTGAGCCCCACTGTACCCCAGCCTCGCCACCTCACCTTCTCCTGTGTCTTATGTCTCCCCGTGGTCTACCACCCCCCCCCCATGGTGGAGCCCTCTGGCTGGGTCAGGTCCTTCGGGAGCCAATATCCAGTCATCCGGGAGTTTTGTCCAGGTTGGCGGGTGGGGTGGGGCTGTCATGCTACATGGTGGAGAGATTTTTCCTTCTTCTGTTTCTTCCAGCCCTAAAGACATAGGTGGCTCGGGTGTGCATGTGTACGCATGCATAGCATGACATCAGCCTGCGTCTTCCCGCCCCTATAGGTGCTCTGTTGCACTGCCACCTGTGGTCACCCAGGTGGCAGTATAGCCACAGAGCAGGTTGCCCTCACTCCTTCCCTCCCTGGAGGAGAAGAGTGTCTTCCGGGATGCTCAGTTCCCCCCCCCCAAGCTGGCCCTTGACGATCTGCACATGTTCCTGAATGCAGATCACTGCCATTGTGAGCAGTAGTGCTACTGCTGTGCCAACAGGCTGGCTGTTCCACCCTTGTTTGAATCCCCCTGTTTCAGCACAGACCGCTTCACTAGGTAGCCTGTTCTACCTGTCCACCACTCTTTGCATGAAAAGCACTTTCTGACATCCCTTCTGAGCTTCCCCCAATCTATGAATTGACTTAAGGCGGTATGGTAAACTGGTGCAAACACCGACTTGTGAACCAGGTGATCCCAGGTTCAAATCCCACAACAGCCACTGACTCGTGCATGACCCTGAGCTAGTTACTTGACCTCCCTGTACTTCTGTTACTCTCAGCTATGATGCAAGGTAATAATAGGAGGACCCCAATGAGAAGGGGATGTTGTGCATCAGCTGGACTATCGCAGGTGAACAATACAGTGATGATAATATTAATCCAAACTCAGGAACCAAAGATAAAAACTGCATCATGCTTATCCGGCCACAAAAATACAGTGTAGGGTTCTTTCTGGGGGCTTTAGTGCCAAGGATTCAAACTGAATCAGAAGGTTATATGGTCCATTACATGCCCCGGAATCTCCAAGACCTGCTTTTTTTGCCAGCTACAAAAGATATCTTAATGCAGAACTGACCTACCTTGTGACCTTAAGAAAGTCACTTAACCTTCCGGTTCTCCCAACCATCTGGCTGTGAAAAATAGGAGGACCCCAATGAAAGCGAGATGTTATATCTCAGCTGTTTTTTCCTGGGTAAATTAACTGTCTAAAAAAAATTCCTGCCCCAGAGTTGCATGTTACAGACATTTTTAAAAACTGAAACACATTTTTTTTGTGTGACTTTCGACTTTAAATAGCCTTCTGAACTGTGTATGCTACAATTTGTGTATTGGTATGTTTAGGGATTTCAAGTGGCTGGCATTGAAACTCTATCGCTTGTTTAACAACAAAATTGCAGATTTTATTTGTACCGTACCGTATTATTTACCATGTAGCCAGGTACCGCTAGCACTGAGTGAAATCTTTCTGCAAGCCTGCTGTTTCCAAAGTTTTATACAAAGTTGTAGAAGTTGATGATCCTTGGATTTTTATATTCTGAAGATGCTGTTTTTATAAATATTATTTATTATACAATGTATATACCTGTATGACTTAACTAAGATTATATATATATTTGGAGAAAAAAACACTTCACCTGCTCTGGTCTTGTGTGGATTTTTTTGACTTAGGAAAGATGCAGTATGCTTTAAGGTTTGAAACAGGTCAAAAAAATCTACCAGTGAGGGCCACATAGGCAGCCCAAGGATAGTGCACCATGCTACCATGTGACAACCCGGGTTTGTGTGTGAACTCATGTTTCCGCAGCCACAACCACAGCTGACATCAGGGCCCTGGTCAGCCAGCTGTGTGCTTCTGCCCACCAGAGAATAGGGTTACCACCTGTCCTGAGTTTTGCAGGACAGTCCTGATTTGGGCAGATGTGTCCTGCAAAAAAACTTGAAAAATGCTACATGTCCTGACTTTATGGTAGAAAAAATACTTTCTAACGTTTTACTAAATGTTGCAGAAAATTACAATACCTTAAGAAAAATACCTTAAAATGATAAGAAACAACAGAATAAACCAAGAAACTACAATACTTAGCCTTAATTCTGCTTATATAAAGAAAACAAGTCTGTTGCATTGGTAGAGGGCACATACTGTCCTACGAAAAATCATGTTTTAGTAAGAAATGCCCACTTTGAGATTCTTAAAAGGTGGTAACCCTACCAGAGGACAACTTAAGGTGGAGGAGATGTTGGGTAGGGTTTTTGGGACTGTTACTGGCTCTAGGCCAGGCCGGCATCATGGGCTCTGTTACACACACTTACACACACACATGTAGTCCTGCCCTCCACCCAAACATCTTGCTGCATGCTCATGTGGTGCCTTACTCAGGGCAGGCTGTGGCTGATGTCCCATAAGACTCCATCCCAAGTCTTCTACGTGGCACCACAGTCTGGCTGAGTCACAGAATGGAATTTCTTGAAATTCCAATGTTTTGGGGCAGAATGTTATGAGATTTGCATCCTGTTGCTGCCAGCTGTAATTTATTTTTCAGGATGCTGGAAGATCAATTTAATTTAAGGCCCATTCTAGCTGTTCTTACATCATTCACATTATGTATTCCACATAGTGCCTGCCCAAACTTACATAAAACATCTCGGTAAGAAAATGGCACGGTGGATCTGCCCTTACCTGCTGTACTGGACTGAGCCTCAGTTCCTCGACCTCCCCTTGCCCCCAGGCATATTCAGCCTCACCATATCCGTATGCCTGTCCCATATTCTCTTGAATTCCGGCCCCCCCCCCCCAACATCTCAGCACATAGGACATCATCAGGGAGTTTGTTCCATTCTACCACCCCTTCAGTAAAAAAGTTCTCTCTGACATCTGTTGTAACCCTCCCTCCAGCCCGTTTCATGGAGTTACCTCTGGTGGAAGTATCACTACTTAAAGTGAACAAGTCCCTAGTTTCCACTTAACTGATACCATGGAGGAATGTGAACATCTCAGTCATGTCCCCTCATTTCCGCCTATTCTCTACAGTATACAGTGGCGTGAAAAAGTATTTGCCCCCCCTTCCTGATTTTCTCTATTATTGCATATTTGTCACACTGGATGTTTTCAGGTCTTTAGACAAAATATAATATTAGATAAAGGGAACCTGAGTGGACAAATAACACTTTTTTTTTTTTACTTATTTCATTTATTTAATGAAAAAGTTAACCAACACCAACTGGCACTGTGTGAAAAGTAATTGCCCCTAGTTAAATCAACCCAATTAAAGGGATAATTAGAGTCAGCTGATTGAACACAGCCAGGCTTGATTACAGCCAGCCCTGCTTAATATAAACCTCACTTATTTTGGCCTTACCATCAGAGTCACATTGCCAGGACAAAGATTCAACAAGCACATTATGCCATGATCAAAGGAAGTTCCTGAAAAGATCAGAAAAACATTTTGTTGCCCTCTATCAGTCTGGAAAGGGTTACAAAGCTATTTCTAAGGCTCTGGACTCCATCAAACCACAGTGGAGCCATAATCTCCAAATGGAGAACACTTGGAACAGTAGTGAACCTTCCCAGGAGTGGGCGGCCTGCCAAAATTACTCCAAGGACAGAGTAAAATCATCCAAGAAGTCTCAAAGGATCCTAAAACAACATCCAAAGAACTGCAGGCTTCTCTTGCCTCAGCTAAGGTCAGTGTTCATGACTCACAATCAGAAAGAGACTGAGCAAAATGGGTTTCATGAGAGTAGCAAGGCGGAAACCACTGCTAACCAAGAAGGACATAAATGCTCGCTCTCATTTACCAAGAAGCACCTGGATGATCCACAAGCCTTTTGGGAAAATGTTCTATGGAAGATGAGTCCAAAGTGGAACTTTTGGACAACATGGATCCCATAATGTCTTCCGTAAGAAACACAGCATTCCACAGTAAGAACACCATACCAACAGTCAAACATGGTGGTGGTAGTGTGATGGTGTGGGGATGCTTTGCTGCCTAAGGACCTGGATGACTTGCCATAATTAAAGAAAACTATGAATTCTGCTCTGTGCCAGAAAATTCTTAGGAGAATGTCCAGTCATCCTTCCGTCAGCTGAAGCTGAAGCGTGGTTGGGTCATGCAGCAAGACAATGATCCAAAACACAAAAGCAAGTCCACATCAGAATGGTGAAAAGAAGTAAAATTAAAGTTTTGAGTGGCCTAGTCAAAGTCCAGACTTAAACCCAATAGAGATGCTGTGGCAGGACCTGAAACGAGCAGTTCATGCTCGAAAACCTACCAAATGTTACTGAATTAAAGCAGTTCTGCTAGGAAGAGTGGGTTAAAATTCCTCCACAGCGATGTGAAAGACTGATATTGAATTATAGGAAGTGTTTGGTTGCAGTCATTGCAGCTAAATGTATAACCAGTTATTAAGTGTAAGGGGGCAATTACTTTTTCACACAGTGCCAATTGGTGTTGGTTAACTTTTTTTCATTAAATAAGTGAAATAAAAAAAAAAACAAGTGTTATTTGTTCACTCAGGTTCCCTTTATCTAATATTACATTTTGTCTAAAGACCCGAAAACATCCAGTGTGACAAATATGCAATAATATAGAAAATCTGGAAGGGGGCAAATACTTTTTCACACCACTGTACATGTTCAGATCCTCCAGACGTTCCTCGTACGACCTCCCTAGCTGCTCCTGGATCATCCTGGCAGTCCTCCTCAGCACCACTTGCAGTCTGCCACAGTCCTTCCTAAGGTGGGGTTACAAAACTACACAGTGCTCCATGTGAGATCGGACCAGCGACCTGTACAAGGGCATTATCACTGCCCTCCTTCTGCCACTGATCTACCCACCTAGGTGTCCCAACTTGTTATACAATATGTAATGTACTCACAGAAGCATGGCTACGCTGACAGCAGTGCAGCCCCCTCCAATATTCCCACACACTGGGGGCTCAATTTCTATAGCCCTTTAAAAGACCTGCTAGCTGGGTCCTCTGCCTTCTTAGATTTTTCATTTTTTTTAAGTTATATTTTATTGTTTCCAAATATTGACATAACAATACACTTTCATACAGCCTACAGCACATTTGCAGAAAGAAGAACATCTCATGTAAAAAAAAAAATAATATATATACACCAGCCTCTTCAATGGCTGTGGTGGATTCTGTTAGGGAGAATTCAAAGGAAGAAACAGACACAGTTACTATTAACTGCTATTTAACCTTTAAGAAACTGTTACTATAGGAAGAAATAGTTCTAGCATGTTCCCTCTCCCCATATACTACAGCGATGATTATAATGGAAAACCTGTTCTGGGAATAGAATAAAAAAAAGTAACATGGCTTTCAAGGAACAGAATATCTGAAATGCAAGGCCCCGGGTATTCTGCGAGTCTGCAGTTGCGGAACTTTCTGCAGAGTTTGCATCAGGCCACAGAATTCATAACTTTTGGTGAATTTTCATTCAAATATACAGTTCTTCCATAATGCCTGGCTCCCTTCCCCATCTTGTTTATCCTGAAGTCACTCCTCTGTGCTCAGTATGTAATGTATATGATGACATCACATCTTATTTTAGCCAATTGCAGGACTCCATTCTACCACACAAATGAATAAATCATGCTGCCCAAATCAGAAAACGCTGCTGCAGAAGTAAGGACAAAGTGCCACAGAGCACTAGGGCCTGGGGGGCCCTACTCAAATGTTAACTGTATAACAGTGAACAATAACTTGCCGACACTGAGTATGTCTGCCATCCCTGCACTAATGAGAGCCCAAGCAGAGAGGAACCAGCAGAAGTTAACACTAAGATGTGTCACGCCCGGCCGCACGATAGACACCATTTTACATGTACCCAGTAAGCCTCCAAATACCCATCAGAGCTTAGGAAATCCCACTCTCAATGCCACACATTTAAACAATGTTAATATTATGACAGCGTTCAGTTTACATCGGCAGTCCAAACAATGAGCAGGGCAGGCCCCCACAGGAAACTCACTCTTACTGACTCTCAATCAGGACATCCTGCTATGAACCAAAATACCCACTAAACTGTTCACCCTTCATCAGAATGTTCAGCAGAGTTTTTGGGAACAGTCTCCCTGCGAGCAGCAAATTTGGCCCGTTTTTGTGACCCAGCACCCGGCGTCGCTGGGGGTCTGAGAAATGAAAATTACGTATTCACCGTAATTGTTGATTATCTAGGAGTACCTTCACCACTGAGTCACACTAGTGGGTTTCAGCCAGAGGCACTATGACCCAGCAGGAACCATAGTTTTTCAGGAGGGCTGGCACCAAGGTAAGCTGCATGCATGCATGTGCAGCACTGCAAGACTGGCTTGCGCTGCATGGCTTACCTTGGCACCAGTCCTCAACTGCCTCAGTACCTTTTTTACTGAGGAGGTGCAGCATAACCTAACTAGTACTTGTGCACTTAACCTAAGTGCATACGAGAGTACTAGTGACCCTTAAAAGAAGGGTCAGCAAACCAGTAACATAGTGTCTTCAGAGCCGAAACCAAGAAAAAGGTGTGAAGACCAATAAAACATACTGGAGTGAACATGGGGGAAGGCAGTAAGTACGCAATTTTCACATCTTCCAGGAATCAGTCTTCACCATTGATTCACACTAGTGGGCCACAGAGCCAAGCTCAAGACAAAATTCCCCAGACCATGGTGGTAGGAGCCAAAAGCTCACTCAGGAGAGAAGCCCATTCAGGATTGTCCTGCCAAAGGTGGCATGCAGCCTGGCATGGACATCCAAAGCATATTGCTTAACAAAGGTGGGCACTGTGCTTCAGGTTGCAGCTCTGCAGATACCACCGAAAGGTACAGAGTGAATCTCTGCCAGGGACTTGGCAACTGCTTTAGTGGCGTGAGAATGTACCTGACCTTCTAGCTTAACCTAAGCTATGGCATAGCAGTGACAGAGGCAGCTCATAATCCAGGCAGAAATGCACTGGACTGTCACAGGCTGTCCCTTTTAATGAAGATCGAAGGAGACAAGGAGCTGTTTGGATTGCCTGGAGTCCTTAGTTCTGACCTGGTAAAACAGAATGGAGAATCCATTCTGGAAGTTGGCAAAGTAGGTAACCAGCACAGAGACTGATATAGATGGAAGTGCAACAACACTTTTGGTAAGTGGCGAACTACCTTGTCTTTGTGGAAAACAGCATATGGAGGATCTGTGACCAAGGCATGGATTTCAGACACTCTGCGAGCAGAGGTGATGGCCACTAGAAATGCTGCTTTCCAAGTTAAAAAAGTCAACTCACAAGTCACAAGGCACTTGAAAGGTCTGCGAGTGAGTATGTCCAGCACAAGGGTGATATCCCAGGCAGCTACCGGCTTCCTGACAAGGGGCCCTGTGGTAAAATGCCCTTAAGAAATCTCTTGAACAGTAGCAGCTGTGACGGGTAGAGAGTACCAATCAACTTGTGTTATGCAGAAATAGCAGCAAGCGGACCTTAACTGTGGGCTACTGTAGGCCAGCATCAAAAAGGTCCAGCAAAGGCATAAAACCTAATTACTATTTTACCTGTTGGTGGCCAAAAAGGCTATAACTTTGAGGTGGATGACATCGGTCACCCCTTCAACAGGTGACCGGAGGGCCATTGTCATGGATATTTACCATCCAAAAAAACTAGCGGCTGGCCCCTACAAAAAAACAAAACCTGAGGCCTTTAATTTGAAATGGCAGAAATGGGTATGGTATATGGCTCAGATCGACCTCAGCTTTGTTCCCTGAGCGACTTCCTATGGGCTGTGGGATGGTGCTGCCCTTGCCGGGGGGATGACACAGGGAGGACTGGGGTCGGAAGTAAAATATTAAATGTAACTAAGCTTTGTAAAAATGTCTACAGTTTTAAGATACTGCTTACAGAATGGAGATATCATAGAATTTAAGTTATTGATCTCTGTGACCTTACTGATAATAAAGTTGATATACATGTAAGTTGTGATGTGCCTCAAGTGATAATGCCAATAAAAACACATATCATAAAAAAGGTCCAGCAAGTACTTCAGAACCTAGTAGGGTGGACACCCAAAAGAGGCCATGCAGTTTTTGGAGCACAAGATGGAAAAACCTTTCCATTTGGCTGTGTAAGTCTTCCTAGTGGAAGGTTTACGGGCTGCCAAAAGTATTTCAGAGACCCTCTGAGATACCTTGTACCTGTTCATCTCTATCTCTTCAGAAGTCAGGCCTGAAAGTGAATGGAGTGCAGTTTGGGACAGATCAGGTGACCCTGAGTCAGTAAGTCCATCCTAAGTGGAAGAATCCTGGGTTTGTCGACTGATATTCTGTTCGACAGAGGAAACCACATCTGTTGAGGCCAGTAGGAGGCAACCAACATCCTCTTGGCCTTGTCTGCCTCCAGTTTGGGCAATACCCTCTGCCTTAGAGGGACTGATGGTAATGCATACAGAAAATAGATTCCGTCATTGTAGTCTGAATGCATCCTGACAGATAATGCCATGACCTGGATTTCTGCAGCAGAATTGGGATGGTTTGGCATTGAGTGGGGATGCATAAAGGCCCACATATGGGGTGCCCCACTCATTGAACAGTGATCTCCTGGTCTATGGAGCTGTGAGACCACTCACAAGGATCAACCTGTGTTCAGCTGAGTTAATCTGCTAGTGTTCTGGACTCTTGGCACATGGATGGCTTGGAGCAGAATCCCGTGCTCCAGGTACCACTCACAGACTCTAATCACCTCCCTGCAGAGAGGGTAAGAGTGTGCTCCTTGCTGTTAGACATAATGCATCACAGACTTGATGTCTGTCTGGAGGAATGCGTTTTTGTGACAGACAAGATCCACTAGGGCTCAGAGGCTGTACAAAACAGCGCACATCTCCATACACAGATGTAGACATGAGTCTGTGATGGGTCCCAGCCACCTTGTCTTTGGAAATTCTGACAGTGGCCCCCCCCCATCCTAACAGGGAGGTGTCCATGGTGAGAGTCACCTGAGGCTCCAGTTGGGAGAAGGGAAAGCTCTGGAGGAGACTGTTCTTCACTGAACACCATGTGAATGACTGAACCAGGGGCTTGGCCACTTACATGGGGTAGGTCTAACGATGTGATGCTTGTAACCACTGAGCATCCACTGAGTCATTCTCATGTGCAGCCATGCCAGGGACACTGTGAACACTGAGTGGGCCATCAGACCTAGAATGTGTTACATGGAGTGGGCTTGTACAGTTTTGCACTCCATGAAGTAGCATGCCATTTGCAGGAGTACCTTCATTCTGCTCTCTGGAAGAAAGGCTTGGGCCTTGGTACTATCCAGAAGAGGTCCTATGAACAGCAGCTGCAGTAATGGTTGGAGGGGAGACTTCACTAGATTCAGCAGAATCCCCCCGCAATGGAAATAAGGAACTGAGTGGCCATGGCCTTTGCCTTTTCCGTCTTCTGGCTTCTGTCCGGATGGGCTGATTATCAGCCAAATGTCCAGGTATAGGTAAACATGGTGTCCTAGCTTCCTCAGGTGTGCTACAAGCACTGCAAAGCACTCTGTAAGAACTTGAGGTGCCAAGGAGAGTCCAAAGTGGAGGACTCTGAACTGATACGTTGCCCCAACACAAAGATTCAAGAAGTATCTGAGGTGGCTGGGGTGTACCAGAACATGCTGGCATGCATCCTGCATATCCAGGGAGCTAACCAATCCAGGAAGAAATAACTACATTTCTTGTTCCAAGAAACTGAACAGATTTCTGAGGTCGAGGAAGGGGTGCATGTCTCCTGTGAAAGAACCAGCAGTTCATTGCCAGGAATGCCTTCCGCAGCAGATGCCTGCAGTGGCCGAAGAAACAAAGGTATCCAAGCGGCTTAGATCTGATGACTGTTGGACTTAATTCAATGTATGGCAGTCAGAAGAGTTTTTTGTTCGGTCCAGGAATCTAGCAGAGACTCTGCCAGGGATCTAAGTGAGTTCCAAAGGGTATAGTCATATTAGGAAAAATGCCTTTGGTAGCCGGCAACCTGCATGCCTAGGTTAATTGCTGTGCAGGCCCGCTTTTCCATAGTGTCAAACTTGCATAACTCCTCATAAGAGGGTGTGCAGGGACCCAGGACAGGAAAAAATCAGGTAGCCAGGTGGTCAATGGCTACTTAAAAAAATGTTGTCTACCAGATTTTGAAAGTTATTGGCCAACTCAGTTACCTGCATACAAAGTGATTTTTGAGCCCTTATCAATCAATCAAAATGTTATTTGTATGAGGCACCCTTCACAATATGCATTAAAACTCACAGTTTATAATAAAACAGATAAAAACATATTAAAACACATCCATATATACTCAATACATTCCTGAGAATGCCTGGTTAAATAAATATGTCTTTAGCAATTTTTTAAAATCTTCTACGGTCTGGCTTTTTCGTATCTGGCGTGGTAGAGAATTCCACAGGGTAGGTGCCATAAAGGCAAAAGATCTTCCCTCTGATATTTTAAGGGATACCCTGGGAATCTCTAGCAATCCTCTGCCAGAGGATCGGAGTGAGCGGGAGGGACAGTAACGACACAGGAGCTCATTCAGGTAGTGGGGTCCCTGCTCATGTAGGGCCTTATAGGTCAGCAATGTGACCTTGAAGGTAATCCGCCACTGTATTAGCAACCAGTGCTGTTCACGCAGCACAGGTGTAATATGACTAGATTTAGAAGCTCCAGTCAACAACCTGGCTGTCGCGTTCTGCACTAGCTGTAGGCAGTGGGTATCTACCCCCGGTAGTCCTAGGTAGAGGGCATTGCAGTAATCAAAACAACTGGTGACAGAGGCATGGACCAAGGTTGGAAGATCTTCAGGGAGGACCAGGTGCTTCACCTGGGCTATCTTCCTTAGCTGGTAATAAGAGGATTTGACTACAGCTGAAACCTGCGCCCTCAGAGTCAGGCCTTCATCAAATACCACGCCCAGGTTTCGTACTTGGCCAGAGGCAATAAGCGGGGTCCCACCAAGATTTAATTCTGACGGTTTTCCCACCCATGCCCCTATCGTCCTATAACCAGGGTCCACAACCAATACCTCGGTCCCCCCCCCCCCGATCAACCGAAGCCAACTGGCACTCATCCAGTTCTGAATCTCCAGTTGGCAGTTATTAAACACCGTAACAGAGTCTAAATCCTGATCGGGTACAAAAGACATGCACAGTTGAGAACCATCGGAATAGCAATGAAAACTCAATCCCTGGACCTCTCCACCTCCTGTTGGGTGGAACCTGCCAAGAGTCAATCGTCAAGATAAGGGTAGATACTGACTCCTTGATGCCGAAGGTGGGCCGTTACCACTGCAATGCATTTGGTGAAGACCAGTGGGGCCAATGACAGGCCGAACGGCATGGCTCGGAACTCGTACAGGGTCCCCTCTACCCTGAAGCGGAGGAACTGCTAATGGGACGCACAGATTGTGATGTGAAAGAACGCGTCCTGTAGATTCAGTGAACAGAACCACATGTTTCGCTCCAGGGATGGTATGATCTGGTTCAGAGTGACCATTCGAAAGGTGCGGGACCTGAGATATTGATTCAGGTCGTGAAGATCTAGGATGGGGCACCAACCCCCTGTCTGCTTGGGCACCAGGGAGTACCTGGAACTAAAGCCTAGGTCTGTTGGAGGATCCGGCACTAGAGCTACTGCCTTCTTGTGGAGGAGCTGAGCCAAGTTGTTTCAAAGAGCTGACTGGGTGCATGCAGAGATCCGTACCTCCTGAGGGGCACAAGCTCAGCTGGGATGGTACTGATCGAATTCCAGAGGCAGTCCCTGACCAACCACTTTGAGAACCCACCTGTCTGAAGTGATAGCAGACCAGGCAGAAAGGAAGTGGTGGAGCCGACCCCCCACAGGAGGGCCTAGAACTGGCGTGACAGGTGTAGGGGTGGTCACCCCCAACCCGTCACTGGGCAGGCTTTGATGAGGAGGAGGAGGAGACTCCAGGACCTGAGCCTCGGCCTCCTTTATGGGGCTGCTGAGGACCTTGCTTGGGCCGAGGGCACCAAGCTTGAGCCTGCTGCTGCTGTTCTTCTTGACAGAAGGGCTGCCAGACCGCAGGGGAAGAGTGACAAAATGGCTTCTTCTTTCTCTTCTGCTGGTTCTTGCCCAAAGAACCTTTGGCAGAAGTAGCATCCAAGGTGGCACTGGACTGCTCCATACATTGAAGGTGACCAGCCACTCCTGGACTGAACAAGTTGGTACCCAGGAAGGGCACATCAGCAAGCTTATGCTGAGTATCCGCTGGGAAGGAGGAAAGCCTCAGCCAAGCCCTGCAACGAGAGGCCACTGAGGCTGCCAGCAAACTGGCACAAGAATCTCCGAATTCCAAGGCCATCTGGAGCTGCTGTTTTGCAACAGCATGGCCCTGGTCATGAACCTGCTTGACCGTGGTCTGCATGTCCGGTGGGAGATGAGGAAGGACCTCATCTAATAACCCAAGAAGGGCATGAGAGAAGTGTGCCATAATAATAGCAGAGCTGGCCTGATGAAGGCCCAAAGAAGAGGCCGCATAGACCTTATGGGCAGTGTGGTCCACATTCTTGGACTCCTTGTCCGGGGGTCGGTCAGTGGTGTCCGAACTACCAGTACGCCTGAACACAGAGGCGGTCACCAGGTTCTCGGCCGAAGGGTGCTGTAAACCCCACAAAGGACCCCATGGGCACCGCATACTTGTGGGCCATGCGGGCAGATGGTGCTGGGCAGGAGGCAGGACGCTGCCAAAGTTCAAGAGCCGGGCCAACAATGGCCTCAGCCACTGGAAAGGCCTCCGTTGGGGTATCCCCTCTCTTAAGAATGTCAGTGAGAGGGTACTCCACCTTTTTCTGGATAGGCTCCAGGGGCATTTCAGTAGAATCTGAGATGAGGCAGAGAATGCCCTGGAAAGATGAAGGGCCTTCCTCCAATCCTGTGCCTACCAACAACTCATCATCCCCGGGATGTGAGTGCAAGCCAGTGACGTCTGAGTCTGAAGAGTCATGATACAGCGGTCTACTGCCTAAGGCACCCTCAATCTGCTGAGGGTGTTCCGGGGTGACTTACTGACAGACGTCGGGGAAGCCTGGTGTCCTATCGGTCCTCTTTCAAGGGCGCCCCTCCCTCAGGCTCTATACGCTTTGGTTCCACCCGAATAGGTGGAGAGACCAGAATAGGCCTAACTGGGAGATGGACTGGCCCCACAGGTGGAGGAACTAAGGGCTTCAGTTTCGAAGGGGTTTCCTTTGGCCTAGGAGGCGAAGCCAAGTGATGGCCGGGGTAGGCGGTAGAGCCAGTTTTTGCCCAGTCATGATCAGCTGCTGCCACATAAGGTCTTCATAGCACTGATGGAGTTTCTGCCAGAGCCTTTCCTCGTCTGAGGAGGATGAGGACCTGTGGCATCACCTCTTCTTTGAGCGCTTATGGCTCTTCCTCGGTTGCCCATCCGAGGAGGTCCTGGACCGAGACCGAGATGGGGAGGCTGACTCAGTCGTTCGGGAGATACCGGAATTGGTGAGGCCTGGGGGTCCAGGACTGGTTCCTTGATGGGGACACTAGCAGGCTGGGTCTTCTCATCTGGAAAGACCAGGACCGGAGTCCTTTCCAATGAGTCATCAGGCACAGCCAGCGACAAGGGGTCAAGGATAATTTTGACCTCGTCGGCCCCTTCCTCAGTCCCTTGGCCAGATGGAAGGTCCAAAAAGCCAGCGGCCAAGGATGCGATCTCGACCGAGGTCGAGACCATGAGTTCTTGGGACTCGGACCTCTCCCGGTCCCAAGAGCATCTCCGTTGGGACCAAGACACCGGGTCCTTCTCCCTCTTGTGAGAGTGGGAGGAGTGCGAGCCTGAGGGTGCCTCACCCCGAGTGGGGGGAGAGACTGGCACATCTCCTTGAAGGGGCCTGTAAAGGTGGAGCGTAGGTTTAGCGGGATGAAGAAGCTTTGATCGGCCAAAGCACAAGCTGCTTCCTCCTCGAATGGCTTCATCTGTTCCAGCTGCTCGGTGGAGCCCGCACCTGTGGAAACCGCCCACCTAGCCTCCTTCAATTTCACTGACGGGTTTCTTTTCTCCGGTCTTCCCAGCTTCAGGTGTGCCTTGCGGTCATCCAGGACGTTGGGATGGAAGGCCAAGCAAAAACCGCATGACGAAGTGTCATGCCGACACCTACGCAGTAAACACATGTGAGGTGGGGGATCGCTGCGTGACATCTTCTGGCCACAGAGACACCGCCAAAATCCTGTGGAAGATTTTTCCTCCATAGTTGATGTGACGAAAGCTCAATCGCTAAATCGAATGAGTTTGATTTTCGGTATAACTGATGATTTGAAAGCCAGGGCCTACGAAATGCTGAAAGCACGAGGGAATCTGCATCTTCCAGCGGAAAGGAAGATCTGGTGTCATGGGGTGGTGCCAAAGTATATACCACCCGGGTGAGTGGGAGGAGCCAGCTTGAAGGCTTACGACAAGATTTAAAGTGGAAGGGGACATGCCAAACAGTGTGGATGAACAACATATATATGCTCCTAGAACAATGGCATCAGCCAAGGCTGAGAAACATACACTGTACAATCTAGGAGCTGCGTATTTTTAAATACATATCCTGTCTGCTTGCAGACAGATGGTACTAAAGCAGTTCTACTCCAGACCGCATCAGATAGGGTTTGAAATGTGGACAGGAAAGGAGGAACTAAATTGACTAATATGGTAGAAATGTGTAACCACTGGATATGGCAACATTTACGCTGATCAAGGGCCATAGGCTCAAAATAAAAGTGCAGAAGCAAGTCTCTGAGCAAAGCCTAGAACTTTGATTCTCTTGAGGCACAGCAGAAAGGGCTGGGTTGGAACAGTCCAGACTGAAAAGTCATCGTCGCCACACTCAGAAGAAAGAGGTCAGGGTACACTCATCCCCCTCACGTCCTCCCTGGAGGAGTGTAGAGCGGGATGGATCGCAGGCCCCCTAATCCATAACATGGCCCCAACAACATCAGTGACACTGGCCCCAAGGGCCGAGAGGCCATTGCCAGGGGCAGTGCTGGAACTGGAAATGAATCCATCACAGAGAAGAACCCTGGCACCAAGGGTGGTGCTGGAACTGGCACCAGGCCACAAAGGGCCCAACAGCCCCAGTGCTGACCCCCCAAGGCTAAGGGGCTGGCACTAGGAGCTGTGCCCAGAACTGGAACTAAATCCAACGCCAGGCCAGGCCCCAAGTCTGGTGCTGGCACTACACCCAATGCTGACCCAGCCGACACTGAGGTGATCGGCAGTGGTACCTGGCCAGTCCCAAGTGACACATGGTAAGGGAGCAACCAGTGGGACAGGAGTTGGTGGCGCAGTCACCGGCAAGTGCCCAGAGGCTGTTGCCAGAGCCAAACACTGTTTCCAGCTTGAGGGTCCCACCCATGGCTCCAGTTCCATTGACTCTAAAGGTCCAGGGACCAGCTGCACCGGGCAGAGACACACAAGCTTAACGCTGCACCCACTGCTCCAAAGAGCTACCCAAGGGTGGAACTGCTCACAGGGGTCCCCACTTACAGAGTGGGACTCGAGGCCTGAGACCTTAACCTTCTAGAACCAGAAGACCCTAGTGATGCCAACAGTGCTGGTGAGGGCCTACAGCTCTGGAAGATGGAGGGTCTCACGGCAGACATCGTAGTGAGTGACTTCGAATGGTACTGTTTCTTCCTCTTCTGAAGGGAAGAGGAAGAACTCGAGGCTGAGTGGCACAAAGAATTCAACTGGAATTTGGGAACAGGACCACTCTTTTGTGCTTTCGGTAGGACTGTCCTTCCTATCGAGTTCAAAACTGCCCATGGTCAGAACCCTTCCCTGATGGAGAAAGTGGACTGGGCATGACTCTCCTGCCGGAGCTGCCTGCCTGAGAAGGCTCCTTGCCATCATCCTCCATGGTCGTCCACCAAAGACTCGGAAGGGCTGTGAGAAAACTGACAAATATTTTTGTAAAATCTCTAAACTGACCCAAAAATAACAAACTCTAGTTTTAAATATTAAAAATGGAGAGAACTGAATGCTTTTGTCATATATATGTGAAGTTCTGAATTCCGGCAGGTGAGCGATGTCACTGATGCACTCTCGATGGCAGGCAAAAAGGAACTGGGCAGTTGAGGGCTGGTGCTGAAGTATGCCATGCGGCACCAGCCAGTTTTGCAGTGCTACATGTGCACAGTTTACCTCAGCACCAGCCCTCCTAAAAACTTCCAGCTTCCGCTGGATCCTAGCACCCGCAGCGAAGACCCACTAGTGTGAATCAATGGTGAAGACTTATTCCTGGAAGATCTGCCACAACCTACCTTCATATACTATCCTTAGTTGGGCAGGCAGGAGGAAGTAGTGAAAAATCCCAAGAGCTCGTAGTCACTGTCTAACAGCATCACACTTCTTGCTGCGAGCTCGGGACTGAAAGGAGAGGTTGGGGTATAACTTGATGTCGGCCTCCTCTACAGAAAGGGAGTATGCTGCTCTCATCACCACAAGGACCACATCTCTGACCTCCACCCAGTCGTTCTGAGCACCACTGTACAGGCCTGATTGGATGAGCCCTGGGTGACCTTCGGGTTCACTCTGTAAGCATGTCTATGGGAGTGCAGTTTATAAGATTCCGTTAGGGATAAAGATTTTGACAGCCAGTTGCTGAGGAATCCCAGCAAGTTAGGCCTTCAATTTCCTGTGGCGATCCAACCAGTCTCAAATTATCATACTTCACTTTCAGCTGACTTCTCAGCTGGCCGCATTCTTGCGTGAGAGTTGCAAGAGAAGCAATCATTGTAGTGGACCGCTTCTCTACATCTGCATCCGTGAGGAAAGTTCTTTCATTTAGGTATCCTGAGCTTCCAGACATGTTAATGTTCACTTTTCTTTTTTTTTCTCATTCGTAATTTTTGGTATTTTCAATTTTCTCCCTTCCTCCGGGGCCATCAAGGACACATGTGCGTCGAGCATGGAGGCGCACGCACATGCCAGGATCTGGTGGCCCTTTCGCCCCTCCTCAGACTTGCTTCACTGCTCCAACCGCCTGTGCTGCCCACCGGACCTCCACCCGGTGGGAGCAGGACTATGGCAGAGTGGGCATCCACCCCTTTGGAGGGGAGAGACATAGCTCAATCCTGCTCCAACCCTCCCCCCTAAGCCTGCTTCCCGGCAACCCGAGGTCATTCCCGAACCCGAGTCGCCAGCGTAGTGCGGAGTAAGGCGCCAGCACGTCAGCCCTCTGCACCACCAGGCCAGCTCATGTTCACTTCATTTTAAAGTTCATTGCCCTTATGGACTCAAGTATGGCCTGCCAAGGTAATTTACCAGTCATGGGTGAGTTCCCAGCTCCAACACTACCCGCTTCCTTGCTTTGCTGTGCGGGCACAGGTTTAGCTGCTCCTGCTTGCTGTCCTTTTGGAGGAGTCATTAAAAATTACACCAAACTGCTCCTTGAGGTAGGTAAGTAGAATACAGCTCTTCTGTTCAAATCATCTTTAACTGACTTTTTTTCTAAGGTATATTAAATGCTGCAGCTTGAGGGAGAGCACATGCAGACACAACGTTCCTGGAAGATGGCTCGCTAGCGGCCCCTAGATTTTTAATAAAAATTTTGGAGTAGGGCTAAACTGAAATGTGTGTGTTTTGGGGGGACCACTGCCTTGACCATGCACAGACATAGACCCAGACCCAGACCCTCACCCTCACCCTCTACTTCTGCTGCATAACACATTCCTTTACTGACTTCTTTTTCCAAAGTGAAGCTAGTGGGGATAAAACCAGAGTAGTAAAGAGACAAACACGGCTATCAACATGCAAAGACAACTCTCCCAGAATGGAGTTAAAGACAACTGTCCTGTAGTGCTTTAAAGAAATTTTTTTTTTTTTTCACTCTTCCAGGTTCCCAGCACTAGAACCTTGG
Organism: Neoceratodus forsteri; assembly: GCA_016271365.2. Taxonomy (NCBI): domain Eukaryota; kingdom Metazoa; phylum Chordata; order Ceratodontiformes; family Ceratodontidae; genus Neoceratodus; species Neoceratodus forsteri. The sequence goes on from JADMNL010000032.1 coordinate 67,743,918, forward strand.
TATGCAATTCTGCTTTTCACAGCTGTTGTTCGTCTTTGGTTGTTACTCCCAGGCTCTGCTCCTTGACAGCTATGCATATTACCATAGTGGAAAAATACAGGTACCCACTGCACTGTCTGCAAAAAGAAATGAAGAGGATAACCATGGCATCCTAACATAGGCCTGGTCCAGACTACAAAAAAAGCTAGGCTATGCTCCTGTAACACCTGTTCTAAGAGTGGTGTTTAAGTTCACATCCACACACTGGCAGTTCCACTGGAAGTGCAGATTCATCAGATGTCTTTAAGCTAAGCTCCTTCCACCAACTGGGCAGTAAACCCTCTGGCTCCACTCCATTGCGTCATATTTTTGCAGGGATGGGTTGTGTGGATGTGCACTGTATACCACTCCTAGAACAATGGTTTCAAGTGAGCAACCTGTTTTTTTAGTGGTGTGGACACAGTTCACTATACACACTCTAGAAGACTCCTAGCAGTATTCCATGAAGAGGGGATAAGGTGTGCACCTCGATTTGGCGAACACAGACTAGAGAACAGAGGTCTCATAAGCATCATACCGATGTGACTCGAGGTCAATGCTGTAGTGGAATATAAAGATGTGTGCTGTCCTCTAAGTAGCAGTTCTGCAGATTTCCTGTTTGGGGCTGTCTCGAAGCAGCCACTGAGGCAGCGGTATGTCTGGTGGAATGAGCCCTAACCCCTTTGGAGGCTCCCTACCAACCAATCTATAGCACAGGTCGATGCAGGATGTTATCCACCTGCTAATCATCTACTTAGCTGCCAGTCTGCCAGGTGCGACTTCAGCGTATGTTACAAATGGCCTCATCCCAAACTCCAACCATGCAGCCCTAATAGTAAGAGAGCGCTCACCACAGGTCCAAAGTATGGAGCTTGCGGTCAGCTTCTGAAGATGGGATGTTAAAGTATACCAGAAGGTTCATCGCCTGGTTAAGGTGGAACTTCAGCAATAATCTTCAGGTGGGGTCAAAGGATGACTTTGTCCTTGGGGATGACCAGATAGGGAGACTCCACTGCCTGGAGCTCACCAATTCTGTCTGACATAGTGTCCACCAAAAAGGTCATCTGCCACAACAGGTGTGGCATCTGACACTCGTGCACAGGCTCTAACGGCTTACCTAGGAGTATCGCCAGCACCAGCAGTAGGTTCAATGGTGATAAAGTCCCTTGAAAAAGCACCTGACCACCTTCTCCTGGGCTACCGTCGACACATATAGAGATGGTTGCCAGGGGCACCTTAAGGGTCATTGCTTGCAGTCCTAACTGAGAGGGGTCCAGAGATACTCAAGAATGCTAGCCACAGGGCAGGCAAGGGGATCTAGCCCCTTGCCCCAACACCAAATGGAACACCTTTTCCACTTAAAGGCATAGCACTGGCATTTCGACTCCCTTCCGGAGGCCTCCAAAACATGGGGCATAGCATCCGAAAGACCCAAGGCCTGGCACTCTAATTGCTCAGAAACCAGACTGTGAGGTGCAGGGATTGATGATTCGGATGCAGGACCCTCCCCTGTTGTGTGGTCAGCAAGTCCGGGTGTAGAGGCAACTGCCACGGAGGCTTGCTGCTGAAGCTAAGAAGATCCGGATACCAGAACTGTCTGGGCTACTGTGGAGCTGTCAGAATCATCCATGCCTTGCCCTCCTGGGCCTTGATCACCACCTTGTGGATCAAGGGAAGGGGAAGGGAAGGCATAGATGAGGCCTGGGTTCCAGGGCCTCATGAAGACATTCCGCAACAGTGTCCCGGAGAGTGGGGGGTGGGCACAAAGTCTCAGTTTTCTGTTCTTCCAGAAGGCAAACAGATCCACCAGAGGGGTGTCCCACTGGGAGAACAGGTGGCGTACCACCTCCTGATGCAGGGACCACTTGTGTGATGTCTCTCCTACTTGGCTGAGAGCATTTGTTAGCTGATTTTGCACTCCTGTGACATGGATCGCCAGGAGATCTGCACCTAGGCTGCGCATGAGAGTCCTGATGCAGAGGGCCTCCTAACACAAAGGAAGGGAGTGAGTTCCGCCCTGCCTGTTCAGGTAAAACATGGCTGTGGTGCTGTCCACCTGGGCCTGCATGACCTGACCCCTGACCAGAGAAACATATTCCATGAGAGCGAACAGCATTGCAAGGAAATCCAGGATCCTGATGTGGTAATGAGACTTCCTGGGTAACCAGAACCCATGGGTTCTGTGGTTCCCCACAGAACGCCCCACACCATCAGAGATGCATTCATCATGCGAAGGTCAGCTCTGGGCGGACAAATGGGATTCCTTCCTCTAGATGTTGAGGGACTAGTCATCACTGGATGGCATCCCATGTCAGCTGGGTCACTAAGAGCTGATCCAGATGACCTAGATGCTGGGACCACTGGTGGCCCAGCTCCCACTGCAGGTGACATCTACCAGTGTGCCCAATGGACCATGCTGGTGGCAGATGCCATGTACCCCAGCAGCCGCAGGAAATCCCAGGGAGGGCACGAGTGCTCAACCTAAAATGATTGGGCAAAGGAGCTAAGGTCCTGAGCCCAGTCCACGGGAAGACAGGCCCTGGCCCACAAGAAGTCTAGCTCTGCCCAGATGAACTTAATGACCTGCAAGGGGATATATTCTGACTTGTCCGGGTTGACCAACAGGTCTGTGTCTCTGCAGGTCTGAAGGGCCAGATCCTTGGACTGCTCTATGGTCTCCTTGGATGGCCAGGCTATTAGCCAGTCATCCAGGTAAGGACACATCCAGACACCCTTGTGCCACAGGAAGGCTGCCACCACTGCATGCTTTTGATGAAGACCATGGGCACAGAAGAGAAGCTGAAGGGCATGACCTGGAACTGATAGAGAACCTCTTCTGCATGGAATGGAAGGTACCACCAGTGGGACAGACGAACTGGGATGTGGAAGAACACGTCCTGGAAATACAGGGAGCAGAACCACATGCCCTGCTCTAGAGATGGTACAGTCTGGTTCAGCGTGACCATCCTGAACTTGCGCTTCCACGTGAACTGGTTCAGGTCATGCAGATCTATTATGTGGCACCAGCCCCCCTGTCTGTTTTGGGACTCAGAAATTCCTGGACTCGTACCCCTGACTTGCCAGAGTGTCTGGGATACAGGCTATGGCTCCTTTTGCCAGGAGCTGGTCAATGTCTTTCTTTAAGGTGGATAATGTGTCCTGCGATACCAAGGACTCCCAAGGAGCATGGAGTCAGTAAGACGGGAGAGCCACAAAGTCAAGAGGCAGCCCTCAGCATACCACATCCACTACCCACTTGTCCGTAGTGATGGACAAAGGTGGCTAAAAGTGACTTAGCTAACCCCCCCCCACTGGGAGCTGGGTCATAGACTGGACAGGAGGGAGGACAACACCCACTAACCCATCACTAGCCAGCCTTGGAGGGGGCATCAGCTGCTGGGGCTGGAGTGTTATCACTTTCCCTGCCCCTACACCTCTATTTGGCCCCCGGACAGTGAACTTGGTCTTGGGGCAGTAGGCTTGGTATTGCCCCTGCTGGGGCTGCTGCCGAGGTAGCTGTTGTTGAAAGGATCCATACTGGAAGGTCTTTGGGTCTTTCTGGGATAAAGTCACAGAATCCAGGGTGGCAATGGACTTCTTGATCCTAGTGAGATGTCCTTTCGCCCCAGGGCCAAAGAGGTCAGTGCCCAAGAAGGGGACACTGGCTGGCTTGTGCCAAGTGTCTGTTGTGAAGGTGAACAGTCTCAGCTAGGCCCTGAGACGTATCACGACAGCTGCTGCCTTGGCACAGGCATGGGAGTCACCCATGTCCAAGGCCATCTGGAACTGGTGTTTAGGCAGCGTTTGACCCTCGTCTCAGACCAACTTCTCTATCAACTGCTGGTCAGCAGGGAGGTGAAGACAGATTTCATCCAGCATTCCCAACAGGGAGTGACCAAAACTGGCCATCAGGACAGCATAGCTGGCCTGATGGAGATCCAAGGAGGAGGTGGCATAGACCTTTTTGGCCACAGAGTCAAGCTATTTTGACTGTCAGGGAGCTTGTCCATGTCCCCTTGGCTTTCGGAAGGTTGAGTCTGAAACCAACCTGACGGCTGAGGGGTGATCCGAGAACCCCGAAAGGGACCCTGTAGGGATCACATATTTGCAGACCATATGGGTGGAGGGTGCAGGGCAGAATGCTGTTAATGCTCCAGGGCCATCCCAGAATGGTCTCAGCCATGAGAAATGTACCCCCCCCCCCGGAATCATCCTTGTCCAGTATATCAGTAAAGGGGCATTTAGTCCGTTTTTTCATCGACTCCAAGGACACATTCCTGGACTCTCACATCGGTTGAAGGACAGCCCCAAATGACAATGACCCATAGTCAATGGTCAGTTCCCTGACCAAAGCCCGGTTCAAGGTATGGTTCCTTAATGACAACATGGGCAATCTGTCTGAGGACTCCTCAAAATGGCCCTCAACCGTTTGCCGCCATGGACCACTGGAGTGTCTTTCAAATGGGTGATTTCCACCGAAAAGCCAGCCTGGCAAGCTGGCTGCAGTATGGGTGCTCTTGGTTGGGGCTCGTACCAAAGGCTGCAGTGGAAGCAGTTCCACCCAGAAGGGTAGAGAGGCAGATGCCATAGACATCTGTCGAGGGTGGACCAATGTGGGCATCAATGGCAGCTGGCAGATGACCGTAGTCTGGGGGCTGAGCCCTACCTCTCAACGGTCCACTGCTGCCAGAGGAGTTCCTCATAGCACCTCTGCATCCTGCAGTGGTGCCTCTCCACGCCAAGATCAAGCAGAGTTGATGGCGGCACCTCCCAGTCAAGAGGGATAGACAGCATGGATGGTGCCTCGACTGCGACCTCAACCATCTACCAGGGGCCGACATCATGGACAAGTCTCCAGAGGGTCAGTGTAGACCACAAGCTGAGCCATGTTCACCAACATGGGCTTGGGAGGCAAGACCACTGGTGGAGGCTAGTCCTGAGCGGAACCAAGTGGGGACACCAATCAGCCAACGTCCTCCTGGGTGAGGACCAGAAGAATCTGGGTCTGAGAGATTAACTCCTTGTCGATCTCCTCAGACAACTGGTTGACAAGTCAACAAAAATCTTGATTGCCTTCTTGACTGGAGTTGAGGTAGACAAGCCCGACAGGAGCATCAAGGAGCTATCGACCAACCCCTCCACCGAAGGACCCGGATCAGAGTCCAGAGCCTGATGTGGTTTTGGGGAGGAGGGGTCGTGGAAGTGGGAGGGCCACAACTTTTCTGATCCCACGACCAGCACCGGCAGTGCTTGTGTTTCCTACCATGGTAGACAGGGCTCTCACTGAAGGTCTAGAAGGCCCGGCACATGTCCCAGAACTGGTCCAAGCAGGACCCTCCACTGACCCCAGCCAGGAGCAACCCCAAGGCTGATAAGATGCCCACTGTGGCAGCCGCCTCTTCTTCCTGGGCTACAAGTTGAGCAGCTGATCTTGCTGCAACCAAGGCCTTCTTGTGACCCTTAGGTCATGGCATCAAATGCCTGTCAGCTGGCCGACCTAGAAAAAGTCTGGCCGCGCTATCTTCCAGTGAGGATGGAAGTGTCATCAGGCAAAGACCACAGCCAGGTACATCATGCTGTGTTCCTAAAAAATAAACACAAGGCATGTGTCAGTCCGTGTTCGACATTTTCTGCCAATACACGATGCAGAATTTGAAGCCACGGGATGGCTTAGCTTCCCCTGTGTTCATCTGACTGACAAGCTGGGCAGAGCCGGAGTGAAGGAGCTCAAGGATTGCTTGAAGAGTAGAAATCACTAATGCATAAAGTAACCCTCTAACATGAGAAGAGTTGCGATGAAGGAGACCTGTCCCTTCCAGCAGAAAGAAAGATCTGATGTCACGGGGTGAAGCCAGAGGATATACCACCTAGATGGGTGGGAGAAGCTTAGCTTAGACATCCAATGAATCAGCACTTCCAGTGGAACTGCCAGCATGTGGATAGTGAACTGTATCCATGCCCCTAGAGTAATAGTTACTAACCGTACCAGTAAGTCTTCAAGAGAATCTCCTTCACTGTGCCACATAATGGAATTGTAAGCCATCGAGGTCAGGACCACCGAAGACTTTTTGCTGGCTAAGGCCACACACATAGATGCGCCTCATCAGAGCCTATATAAGGTGGGCATCCCCAGTATACCTCAGTTCCCCGTAAGAGACAAGCTCAGAGGATCATTGGGCCAGCAGGGACCAAAGCAACCAGGACCAAACCAGGCACCCAGCAGAGGATATGGAAATCTTAGTAAAGATGCCTAATCAGTCATCAGAGAACCAGCATGCATAAGCAGGCAGGATAATCAGCAGTCACCCGATTGGGGGGGGGGAGGATTCTTTTGAAGATCTACTATTAAGCAACAATTCTGTCTTCTTTGAGGAAATCTCCATCCATCAGCCACATCATGGAACGATTCCCAAGCAGTACCAAGCACTGAGGGAGGAAGGCAGGATCTAAGGACCCAGAGTATGGAGGCCTTGTAGAACAGTAAGGCCAAAGTTGGCACATCTACGAGAGACGATGTCCACACACCGTAATGTTTAGTAAATTATGAACAGTACTCCAAGTGGTAGCAGCACATATGTCAGCAGTGGATATGTTTTGAAAACAAGCCATGGAAACTGCCACCCCATGGGTGAAGAAAGCACAGACAGGACCAGGAAGCTGCTTACTGCACTTCAGAAAACAGAAAGTAATACAGAAGGCCAACCATTTGGAAAGGCCTTGCTTGGAAATAGGAGTGGCCACCATTCAGGGGTGAAGACCATAAACAGTTGTAAGGATTTTCTACAATCTTTAGTACGATCCAAGTACCAACACAGCATCCTGTGGACATTCAGCACATGTAAACGACATTCCCCACTATCTGTGGGAGCTGAGAAATAAACAGGAAGGTGAATGGTCTGATTTAGTGTTGTCTCAGAGATGACCTTCGGTAGAAAATAAAGATTAGTATGTAATGTAACTCTGTCCTTTGTGGAAAATAAGAAAAGTATGATCTGCAACCAGAGCCTGCAACTCGGATATGCGTCTAGCAGAGACATCACAACTGTTAGGAACTGTCTTCCAAGAAAGGAAGAGCAGCTCACAAGAGGCAGCAGGCTTGAAGGAAGGTGTTGTAAGGGTCTCTAGAACCGAATTAAAGTCCCACACCAGCACTGGATTGTGGACAGGAGGTATAAAAGTAAAATGCCTTTGAGAAACCTACAGGAAATCTCAAACTGGGCCAGTCTTGCCGTCCGTGAGGGCATGAAAAGCCAACATTGCAGCCAAGTGGTCCTTAATGAAGGAATACTTGAGGCCAGAGTTCTTCAGGGACAAGAGGTAGTCCAGCACTAGATTAACTAGACACGTGAAGTGATCCAGGGTACAAGTAACACACCAGACTATTAAATGTTTCTATTTGTGCAAGAAGGTGTACCGTGTAAACACCAGCAACCACTGGGGAACCCCGAAGAGGGAGAATTCTATGTAATCAGGAGTCAGGCATGGAGGTCTAGTGACCACAGATCTGGATGTACACGAATATTCTGCTTCTGTTTCAGAAGTCCCGCTTGCAGAGGAAGTGGGACAGGGGGTTCCACTGCCAACTGTTGAAGCAGAGGGAACCAGAATGGTCTGGGCCAGTACAGGGCCATCAGAATCAGGGTGGCCAGCTCGGCCCTCAGCTTGACCATAACCCTCTCTATGAGGTGGAAAGGTGTACATAAGCCTCCCTTTCCAGGAGGAGGACAACACTTCTGGCCAGAAAACTCCAGGCCCTGGAGTGAGCAGAAACACAGCAGTTTTGCACTGTTTGGAGACGCAAACAGATCTATGTCAGGGCAACCCAATCTTAGGAAGAAGTTGTCCTAAATGAGTCTAAGAGCTCCCACTCATGGCAGAGCGCTCCAGACTGACTGAGATGATCTGCTAGGGTGTTGGGGGTAGTGGGTAGAAACACAGTGGACAGAAACATTTCATGCTTCACCACCCAGGGCCAATCTTACCGCTTCTCTGCAGAGAGGGACACGAGTGGACTCAGGTCTTTCGGTTGATGTAGTACATCACCAAAATATTGTCTGTACAGATCAGCAGCTGATGTCCCAAAAGGAGGGTGGCGAAGGCCTATAGGCCATGCAATACAGCCCTCATCGCCAGTGTGTTGCTGTGCAGAACTGTATCTAAAGGGGTCCATTGGCCCCGAGTTCAGAAGGGGCCCAAATGGGCACCTCAGCCCGAACCTGAGGCTTCTGTCAGAAGCAGGGACAGTCAGAGAAACGGGGACCCCATCTCGAGGTTGGAGTGGTCCAACCACCAGAGCAGGGAGCAACGGAGTGGAGGAGTCATTGGTATAGACACTCTAGCTCATCAGAATGCTGTGCCCACTGTGCCCAGAGGAACCACTGTGAGAACCCTTATGTGCAGATGTACCAGAGAAACAGTCAGTATGGCAGCAACCATGAGGCCTAAGAGCCACAGCAGGCATCTGGCCGACACAGTTGCCACAAGACAGCAGCTGAGTCTGAGCTACCAGTGCCATAGCACGGTCCGAGGACAGAAATGCACGGCCCACTCCCATGTCCAAGACACCTACTACATTCTGTAGGTGTTGGAACGGAGTGAGGACCGACTTCGGCTCATTGACCAGGATACCCAGCTGGTTGAACAGCTGTTTGGTCCAAAACAGGGCATATACAATGGCCTCCCATGACAGGGCCTTCAGTAGCCAGTCATCTGTATCTGGGAAGACACAGAGACCCTTCCTGTGGAGGGTAGTTGCCGCTGCAATAAAACATCTGGCAAAGACACATGGTGCAGAAAGACAAACCAAAGGGCAAGACATGAAAAGTACAGTTCCGTAAGAACTTACCGTAACAGCAGATCTTTGAGAAGAGCTCCTGCAGCAGGCTACACTGTACAGACTATGCCGCCAGGCATTAGGACTCCACAGAAAACTTCTAGCCAGCAGTACCCAGCTGGGTTCCCCCCCTCCCTTATGTTGGTCCACCCACCAGCTCTATAAAGAGGGCTGACCCCAGCCCCACCTCCGTTCACCCGCTGGAGACCTGAAGGTTACTTAGCAAGACAGCTCTGAGGCAGGTGCCGAAGCAAATCCCAAAGGGCGAAACATAATGGGGAAATGGAGGGAGGGAAAATAGCGCCTGCTGCAGGAGCTCTTCCTGAAGATCTACTGTTACGGTAAGTTCTTACATAACTGTATTATCTTACTTCGAGTAAGAGCTCCTGCAGCAGGCTACACCATAAGGACCGAGTCCCAAGCACTGTCCCCAAAGGGAAGAAAAAAGGGAGGCAGAGATATAAACCTCTGAAATATTGGATTTTAGTTATTCATGAAATTAGGCCGTGGTGCACAGCAGGGCCGAATCCTGCTCTCTTTCTGGAAGCCATATCCAGGGTGTAGTGCGTAACAAAAGTATGCACAGAATTCCATGTTGCAGCAGCACACGTCTGTCATTGAAACATTTTTCATGGCTGCAAAGGATGCAGCCAACCCCTTTATGGAATGTCCTTTAACCGGCCCCGGTAAGGGTTTTTCATACTTGTTGTAGATGAAAGTAATGCAATTGGTTAACCATTTGGACATGGTTTACCTCTCAACTGGTTTCCCCAGAACCCTGGGAGCAAATGACACAAACAACTGATCCAATTGCTGGGTCAGTTCTGTACAGTTAAAATAATACTGAAGGATCCTGTGTACGTCTAGAGTGTGAAGGAGGTCCTCCACCTTATTTGAGTACTCAGGATACTAAACTGGAAGGGAAATGTCTTGATTCAAGATTAATTCAGACACTACCTTCGGAAGAAACTTAGGATTCGTACACAGAGACATTCTGTCCTTGTGGAAAATTAAATAAGGTTCTTACACATCAGGGCTTGCAGCTCGGAAACCCACCGAGCTGAAGTGATGGCAACTAAAAATAATATTTTCCAAGACAGAAAACGTAGGCCGCAATCCGTGACCAGTTCGAAGGGAGGCAATGTCAATTTCTCTAGAACAAAAAGTAGGTCCCATGGGGGAACCGGATCCCTAATGGGAGGCTTCACGTGAAATATGCCCTGAAGGAATGTATGGGCAAAGTACAGTTGAGCAATATTCCTACCCTCCACAGGTGCGTGATAAGCATGAATAGCACAGAGATGCACCATTGTGAAAGAGTATCTCATCCCCGCATCTGAAAGCGATGAGATATTCCAGGACTGATTTCACCAAGCAAGACAATGCGTCCAGGGAATCTGCAGCTGCCCAGATACAGAAACGTTTAGATTTCGTGGCATATGTTGCTCTTGTAGAAGGTTTTCTTGCTTCTACTAGGACTTCTACCACCCTTTGTGAAACCCCATGCCTGGAAATGTCTAAGTCTGTAGGAGTCACGCATGGAGGTGTAGGGACCAAAAGTTCGGGTGGACTAATGTTCCCATGTCTTGACATAGCAAGCTGAGTAAAATTGGTAACTGAAAAGGAGGTCCCACTACTAATTGTTGCAAAAGAGTGAACCATATCTGGCGTGGCCAGAGAGGGGCTACCAGGATCATCATGACACAATCAGTCTGTAGTTTGAGTAACACCCTCTGTAGAAGTGGAAAGGGAGGGAAGGCATACAGGAACCTCCCTGTCCAGCAAAGGGACAATGCATCTCACCAGAAAACACCATTCCCTTGATCTAGCGAGCAGAAATTGGGCAGTTTTGCATTGCACGGGGATGCAAAGAGGTCCAGCTCTGGACATCCCTGTCTTTCGAATAGGTTGTCCACCACTTCTTGAAGCAGCTCCCACTCATGATTTCTGGATCGCAAGTGGCTGAGCTTGTCTGCGAGGACGTTTTTGACTCCTGGAACATGAACCGCTGTTAGTGTGAGTCCATGTTCTAGGGCCCAATACCACACTCTCATGGCTTCTCTGCACAGGGGGTAGGAGTGCATCCCTCCCTGCTTGTTGACATAAAAGACCACCAACATACTGTCAGTCTAGATAAGCAGGGGACCCTGGGAAAGGTGAGTCTGAAAGGCCTGCATGGCATACAGAATCACCCTCATCTCTAAGATGCTGATGTGCAGGGCCACTTCCATGTCTGACCATGTGCCCTGAGTATGGTGATTCTGAAAATGAGCTCCCCGTCCTAGACCCACTGCATCCGTGGTGAGGATCTGGCTCAGTGAGTCTGTCTGGAACGGAACTCCTGAATCCAGTTTGGGTAAAGTGAGCCACCATGACACCACTTGTTGGACAGCTCTTGATACCCTTATTGGGTGTTCGAGATTGTCGGACATCTGGTCCCATTGCACCCTTAAGTTCCATTGAGGAATTCTCATATGCAAGTGTGCCAACAGTACCATAGATATGGTCACCACATTATGTCCTAGGAGCTGTAACATGGTTCTTGCTGTGACTGTGTTGGCTGCAATTACTCTGGAGGCCTGATCTCTCAGTCGGGTGGTTCTGTTGGGTGGGAGAAAGGCTCTTCCCTGTTGGGTATCCAGGACTGCCCCTATGTACTGTAGATCCTGGCAGGGCCAAGGACAGGACTTTGGGAGGTTGATCGTTACCCCTAGTTGTTGGAACAATTTGAAAAGTGTACGAGAGGGTGTGGATGAACTGTGACCTGGTGGGGGCAGTTAGTAGCCAATCGCCTAGATAAGGGTAGATGAAATTACCCTGTCTGCGAAGAGCAGCTGCCACTACTGCTAAGTATTTGGTGAACACCCTTGGGCCAAGGAGAGACCAAAAAGCAAAGCCTGGAAGTGGTAATAGTTCCCTTGAAAGGCGAACTGAAGATACCTCTTGTGAGCTGGAAACACCGGTATGTGCAAGTATGCATCTTGCATGTCCAGAGAGCATAGTCAGTCACCTTGGTGCAGCATAGGTATCAGCCCTGGTAAGGTTACCATTCTGAACCTTTTGTATTCGATATACTGGTTCAGATGACTTGGGTCCAATATGGGTCTTAAATCTGTCCTCTTGGGGACCAAGACGAAATGGGAGTAATACCGGGTTCCCAGTTGGGAGTAGGGAACAGGCTCTATAGCTCTTTTTGAGAGCAAGGTCTGTATTTCTTCTCTGATGAGGGCTATATGGGTGGGAGGGTATTAAAAGGGGGCTGGAGGTTTGTCTGGAGGGAATTCAATAAACTCCAGTGTATAACCCTTCTTGATAATGTCCTTCACCCATAAATCTGTTGTGATTTTGGTCCACCCATCTAGGTAAAGGAAGAACCGACACCCCACTGCTTCCCCCGTGGACTCTGTCGGAGGAGTGGGGGCAGGCAGGAAGTCGTGTGTGTGCACCTGGGGTGGGAAGGGAAGGCTGGGAGGATTTTGGATTCCTGGGTCCACTGTTCCCTGCCAGTTGCGAGGGAGCCTTACGCTTGAAAGGACCTCGGGGCTGTTAGTCTTTCTGCTGGTTGGCACCTTGGCACTGAAATGGCTTGCACCTAGGTTGCTGAGAGCCTGCCCGGTACATGTGGTGAACTGACAGGACTTCTTTGCCTGAATCTTGCAGTTCTGTTATAATCTTTTGTACCTTTACTCCAAAGAGGACAGACCCGTGAAAAGGGGCATTTAGGACAGAATCCTGGAGATCTTGCCAGAAACCAGATACTCTCAGCCAGAAATGGCAACAGAGACACACCCCAGTGGCCGCTGCTTTGGCTACTGTGTCCACCGAGTTGTAGGATGCTCTTAATATGTGTTTTCCTACATCCAGGCCAGACTGGAGTACATCCAAAAGTTCAGTGCATGAAGGATTATCAGGCTGCTTTTGGGCCAACTCAATGGACTTCTTCCATAATAATTTTTGGTACTGCACCATATGGGCCAAGAAATCTAGGGACCAAATGGAGCAGGTGGAGGATGTATAGACTCTCCTACCAAACTGGTCTGATTTCTTAGAGTCCTTGTCGGGAGGCTTAGAGCTCATATGCTTAGGCTGTTTTGTCCTGCCATGAGCTGCGGTCAGGACCATACAGTCTGCTCTGGGATTTTCTCCCAAAAAGGGTTCTGCCTAGGGAGGTTTGTACAGTCAGTCTGCCTTTTCAGGAACAGCTGAAAAAAGAGGAAGGGTGGTTTCATGCCAGCCTGGTTAAATCCTGAAAAGGAGGGACCGGGGGGGGGGATATGGCCAAAGGTCTCAGGTCACTCATTCCCGAAAAGATATGAAGCCTTTTCCTCTCTGGGTCCAATTCCTCAGTGTCCCATTGATTTAGGAATTGGATGTGGCGCATCACATCGATCAATGCTGGGTCATCTTGGGGGGGGCCTAGATGAATTACGGGGGCCCTCTGGCTCAGGAGAATAACCTCTGGAAGGGGGGTCTGAGGAATGAGGGTGGCTTCTGGAAGAATCAGAAGATGCTGAATGTGAGCATTTATGCCCATGCCAACGTCTGCTCCTGTCATCCGAGGAAGACCTGGAGGAGGAGCGGTGACATCTGCCCCTATGTCTGGTATGTTCGGAGTCTGATCATTTTGGAGTCAGGCTCTTGGGTATGTGCGGAGACTGTGGCTGGGAGTCTGGGACTGGTACTTTGTCCGGAACCAGTGTAGGGTGTTGTGGAGGTGGTGGAGGAGGAGGAGGTCATCCTTTTTTAGTAAATCTCCCTTTACCGTGTTCCACCAGGAAGTGGTGATAGGGTTGCTCGGTCCTGGAGTCTCTTCATGGGGTACATGAGGACTCGGAGGAGTAGCACGGTCTGTCGTCTGGTCACTTGTCATCAGGTCCCCTGATGTGAGGTCATCGGGTACCGAGGGGGTTTTGTCTAGAAACTGGTCGATAGGTGGCCTGTCGTCAGGCTGTCATATGGTGGAAGCTGACATTGGCTTGTGAGGCAACTGCTCCAGAGGTGCCCGACTCATAGTGGTCATAGCGGACGTCTTGATGTCTGACGCCTTTCATCATGGCATCTGCCGCTGGTCCTTCCGTTTGTTAGAAGGCCATTCATCAGGGGCATGTGTCAGGGTCTTAGCCTTAGCTGCTGACGACTTGTCCCTGGGAGAACGTTCCCTGGAGCGGGAATGTTCTCGGTGTCCGTGTCTGTCGTCCAAGGCTGATGATGGGCTGGAGGACGAAGATGCCTCAACCTTACTGGTTGCAGTTCCCCTCTTAGGCCCAGAGGATTGCTGGTAGGGCCTAAGGCTGAGGGATGGACCCGAAGGTCCTTGCCCCAAAGAGCTGCTGCCCATTGAGACAGTAAGGGCGGCACCCTTCGTCAGCGATAGGCTTGTGGCTAGGCTTGACGGAGGGTCTGAATCCGCTCTCTCTCCACAGCGCGAATGAGTGCGCTTCTCCCTACGAGGAGACCTGAATCTAGACTCCAACCCACTGTGCTTCTTGTCCCACTGTTGGTGCTTCCCTCCTTAGTGTTTCTCTTTGTGGGAAGTCAATGACCAGGAAGCTGAGGAGCTGGCCTTCGACAGGCGTTGAAGGGTGGCGAGCTGCTGCTCCATAATGTAGGCCTGGAGAGTCTTGTGGCAGTGGGTCCGGGTTCATTGATTGAACTTGCTGCAGTCCGGGAAGGCTTTGACATTGTGGGTAGGCCCCAAACAGAAGAGGCACTGCAAATTACAGTTTTTGGCAAGAATCTGCCACCCGCACGGACACTTAGATTTCCGTCGTGATGTTGAAGAAGACAGAGACGACATAAACTAACATTTACTCAATACTTTTATGAAAAATATAAAGGAAAAACGGGTACATTTGACTTTTTAAAAAAAAAAATGGCAGTCGACAGAAGCAACGAGGCGTTCGAGGAGCCGAAGCGCACGGGTCAACGGCAGGAAAAGAACTGAGGTGGGGCTGGGGATCGCCCTCTTTATACAGCTGGTGATGTCGGTGGGCGGACCGACATAAGGGGTGGGCCCCAGCTGAGTACTGCTGGATAGAAGTTGTCCGTGGAGCCCTAGTGCCTGGCGGCATAGTCCTTATGGTGTAGTTTGCTGCAGGAGCTCTTACTCGAAGTATGATCTGACAGTACAAACCCTGCAGCATGAAACACAGGTACTTTTTTTTTTTATATTCTCGGTTTATGTCCCTTTACTCATCGCTCAGGACCCTATCCTCTGGGATCCCTAGGCTGTGCACGCTCCCGTAGGTCCTCCCAAGTAACTCTTTCTCGAGTCCTGGCACTGCCCCATCCGGCCTTCTTATTCCCTCTGGCAGGAGGAGCGGACCCTCCCATAGTCCCTCCAGTCCATGAGTGTGTGCGCAGGTAGGCTGCACAGGCCCCATCTGGAGCCAGGTTGTGGATTTTTCTCAGGCAGCCGGGTCTCGTCTCCAGGCGTCCACTGTGGGGTTTTTCCTCTTTTTGATGCCATCCCTCAGGGCGTCAGCACACTAGAGAAGCTAAGGGGTAGAGCACGTCCTAGTGTGCCAGCGCTCCAGCTCCCGGCTGACATCCTGCCACCCTGCTTGCATGTTGTCCCGCTGCACCTCCACCCGTGGTCCCCCAGGTGGTGGTAGAGCAGCGGGACATGCAACCCACCCCTCCTGGAGGAGGAGAGCTGCCTATGGGTGCTCAATCCTCGTCCCCTGGCCTGCCCTCCAGCAGCCCGAGTCTGTTCCTGAACCCAGGTTGCTGGTGCCGCGGAGCGGTAGATCTACCACTGCGCTGGTGGGCCGGCTGAACACAGGTACTTTTGATGAGATTTGAGGATCCTGACATGAAGGTATGCATCCTTTGTATCCAGAACATTCATAAAAAGAGGAAGGAGGGACTGCAGAGAGACCATTAGGAACTTTTTGTATTCAATGAATAGATTCAGTCCTCGAAGGTATAGTACAGGCCTTAAATCCCCGGTCCATTTTGGTACCAGGAATAATAGCCCAGGTTTTGTCGATGTTACTCCTAAATGTGTTTGACAATATGGGATAACTATGCTTCACTCACCTCCTCCTAGCACTTATCCGCCTGCCTGCCTTCTCGATGCTTTTCCCATCCTCCCTACTATTCCCCTTTCATTCTATACAACCCCTTCCTTTCTTTCTATATCCCACTACAGCTCCTCCTTCCTTTTCCACTGTTTTATCCCCCCTTTTTCTCCCAATACCCTACTATAGCCTTTCCCTGCTCCTCTACTCATTAAGATCTTACCCCTACCTTGAGCTCCTCCACCTCAGAAATATGTACATTAATTTAACTGTTATTGTATATGTCCGTAGATGAACTTGTATAATATGTACATAGATGTCCTTGTATATATACTACTGCTTACAAGTTAGATTATGCATGGTATAGTACATTGCTGTATGTTCTGTACTGCTGGTGTCAGTTGATATTCTTTTCATTACTTTGCTGAAGTCCACCCAGGACTACCATGCAAATGAGTTTCTCAATGGTGCATCTCCTGATAAAATAAAAAATTGAATTGAATTGTTCGGAAACTGGGATGGACTCTACAGCCCTTTTGTGGAGGGTGGTTTGAACCTCCTCCAGCAGGTGAGCAAGATGTCTGGAAGAACAGAAAGGAGCTCTAGGGTGTGTCCTTGCTGAACTATTTCCAGGACTCAAGCATCTGTAGTAATCTCCCTCTACTTTTGTAAGAAGTGGGAGATGCGGCCTGTGACAGGAAGCTCCTGCCACTCTTGAGGACCAATCTTTCCTTGAACCTGTTGCAACAGTTCTTCTATTTCTTAGCCTAATCTATCCTTTACAATTTCTAGTCTGTAAGGTTGGCCACCTATGGGCACCCCCCCCCTTGACTATGCTTTAGTGTCCTCTTTAATTTTCCATTTCCTTCTCAGGTTCTCGTACAGGGAGGTTATTGTGGTGACCTCCAAGTGTATGTCAAACAGGTTGTGTTTATCGTTGTTGGATTTAGTATGTAATAGCACTATGTCATAAAATACCTTGATGTATATACCTTATGTTTATGAAACCTGTAAATATTGAAAATACCATGGCACTAGGTGTTTTTCATAATGGTAAAAAGAGCTAGGTGACTATTATAGAAATTGTTAGTTGTGCTATTTAAAATACATGTAAATTGCTGTAAACCGAACAAGTCTGAAATGTCATGGTGATTTGCAAATATCCCATGATGCTTTGCATCGTGGAAGTATGTATGATGTTGAATTTCTTTGAAACTTGATTTGTTGCCAATGCCCTTTGGGGTAACCCTTTTTTCAGTGATTCTGCACTGAGGTTCTTTGTTTTTAGCTTTTGTACTTTTCTTTTTGAGCCCCCACTACCCAAGCAAATGGGTCCCACATAGGGATGAAGGGTTTTCACTGAAAAATGGTAAGATCAGAGATCAGTGTCAGTAGGTGCTGGCTAAGCGCAGAGAAAAGACATACATAGTCTGTTGCTGCAAACTGGTGTACTGAAGAAGGAATATGGCACTACAGAAGCTTATTTCCTGTTTTTTGAATAAACATCATACAGATTTGTGTTGAACCTGAAGTTCAGTGTCTGGTTCATCTGTTATCCCACAACCCCTCCACAGACTTGGGTGTCAGCAGTGGGATAACTTGCTGGAAGCATCTGGACTGGCCAAGAGGGATGTTTTCTGGTGGATATCGCCCACTATCCCAGGTGGACCAATGCATCAGGAGCTGCCGGAGAAGAAAGTCTGTGAAGTTCTAGCCAGAAACATGGCTGACAGATGGAGAGAAGCTGCTGCCTGGACTAGAACTGGGAGCACGGAGGAAGGCCAAGCCTGAAGACAACGAAGAGATGCAGGTTGAGTCAGACTAGAGGTGCAAGAAACAACACCCAGGAAGTGGAGACCCTAATGAGGATGGTCCACTGGATGAGTGGGCAATGGCTGGAGGCAGACCGACTATGCAGAGAGGTGGAACACTGGTGCCAGGTGCTTGAGAGGTTCCTGCCAGAGAGTTTGGATAAAGAGTCAGAGGAGGATTTTTCGTGGGCTCAGTTTGAGGACTCCCCCCTGACTAAGCAGGATATTTCTTTCTTTCCCGTGTTCCCAGGATGTTACCTGTTGGAGGTTGGAGATGCAGGTATGGAACTTGAATGTGAGACCCCAGGTAAGACTGTGCCTAGTGATACTGTGCAGGAGTTGAAGACTCCAAGCAAGCAAGAAGAAGCCCATGAGGCTGAAGGGACTTTTTCTTGTATTGATGCAGCTAAATCTATTAATAGTATTGACTGGGGTATAGTGCAGGCTAAAGATGCTAATGTTGCCAAACTGTTATAGACTATTAAGGTAAGGAGGGTAGAGGTCATTTAAAAAAAAAAAGGTCACCCTTGGAAAAAGGGAAAACTCTCACATAGGGTCACAAGGTACTAGATGGTAACAGATGGCTGAAATAGCACAGTGATTAAAAGGATGTTTACTAAGACACCCCAGAGATAAAAGGTTTAGGAACCTGCTGTTTAACACTGCAGGGTATTCAGCATGGGAGGTTCCTTGGTTTCCTGTAGGTTTCTGTGGAGACCTGCCTGGGGATACGATGACCAAGGATTTGGGGTCATAGGTTATAAAAGGTTGAAATAGGAGAGCAGAAACTACTATTGCTCCTTCCATATTCACGCAGACACTTTAAGACAGAGGGGTCAAGTTAGTTGCAGGCAACGCCAAATGTGGCTCTGCAATAGCCCCTTTCTGTAGGCAAAAGTGTAGCATGTTTGGTCAGGGGGCAGGCTTGATGTCAAAGAAAGAGGTACCCAAGGGCAGACAAGGAGTCTGAGGTGGTACTTGTGTTTTATTCTTTTCCGAGTGAAAACCTACGAAGGAGAAGTGGGTGGAAAATGGATTGGAACCTGTGCTGGGGTAACACCTTCAGTGTCTACCCTCAGGTGTCTATCTGTATCAAGTGAAATGAATCAAGAGACACAGTAGGTTTTTATAGAGGGGTTGAACTTAGGAATGGGACCCTGCTTAAAACTAACATGTTTGGTGGGGTTGGAGCACGTAATTACTCACCCCAGAGAATTTGTTTCTATGGTACTGGACTTTTCAGCCGTCCAAATGTTTTGGTTAAAAATATATGACGTACCTTCCCTAAAAGTAGATAGTTCAGGAAAGGTACTGTTAATCTCCATTGAGAAATGTGTTAATGCCTCAGGGTAAAGAATGATGATATCCACTATGTTTATGATAGAATGTTTATCGTTGATAGGAGCCCTGAGAAAGAGCTTCTGAAGACGGATGGGTGGAAGCTCCATCCCTTCCTGGGGCAGGAAGGTGGTAAGCAGTCTGCAATAACTGCTTCTCTCTTAAGGTGGGGGATATGTGACAGGGAACTCCTGCCACTCTTGAGGACCGACCTTTCTTTGAACCTGTTGCAACAGTTCATCTATTTCTTAGCCTAATCTATCTCTTACAATTTCTAGTCCATAAGGTTGGCCACCTATGGGCACCCCCCTTCCCCTTTCTTGACTATGCTTTAGTGTCCTCTTTAATTTTCCTTTTCCTTCTCAGGTCCTCATGCAGGGAGGTTTTTGTGGTGCCCTCCAAGTATATGTCAAACAGGTTGTGTTTAATGTTGTTGGATTTAGTATGTAATAGCACTATGTCATAAAATACCTTGATGTATATACCTTGGCCGGGATATTCAAAGGGGTTGCACATGGCGCAGCAGTGTTGCACCATGCACAACCCACTGATGTGCCCTAGCGCGATATTCAAAAGGGGATGTTGTGCAGCGCAAATCTCGATGCGCCAGGGCACACCAGTCATGTATGCGGCGCAAGTGTGGGGGGCGTGCCCATGCATATTCGGCACATCTCGATATTCAGCCCGGAATGTGCAGCGCATATGCAGGCACACACCCGCCTTGCGCCGCACAGGGGGGCGCAAAGATGTGCCCGAAAAAAAAGGAACAAGTCGGGGGACACCCACAGGCTGGCCGCCTAATTGCTGGGCGCAACACAGCAGCCACCTGCTGTGGGTGGCCACCCGACCTCCCCAGTCACAGGCCGGGCGTCACCCCCCCCATGCCCGATCGTGGGCTCTGTAAATATTGACATCCCCTGGTGGTCCAGTGGACCTGCCCCCCAGCCTGATTGCAGGTATAGTATAAATAAATGTATCCCTGGTGGTCCAGTGGACAAAATCTCAGCCCGATCGCAGGCTCCGTAAATGAAGATAAATCCCTGGTGGTCAACGGTAACTCCTCCCCACCCACCCAATAAGACCCGCTACCCACGGTCAGAGGCCGTGGCAGCCCACCCACAGCCGCCCGCTGACTGACAGCGTATAAGCACGTTGTATGCTCATTGGTCCACAGATGGTGTGCAGACCATATGTATTACATAGTCCCATATGTGAATGGAATTCATTCACATATTGGGACTGTGTAGTACAGTATGATTCAGATGCCCATTGCCCACGCAGTGGACCAATGGGCGTGACAGCCGCATTGTACACTGTCAGTCGCCGGGCGACCAGACGGCTTACGGATGGGGAGCTGCTACCCGCCGCTGACCGGGGGGGGAGCGGATTAGCGGGTCTGAGTGGGCGGTTGGGAAGTGGGTTACCGCTGGACCACTAGGGATTTATCTTTGTTTACGAAGCCCGCAATCGGGCTGGGATTCGGTCCACTGGACCACCAGGGAAACATTTATAATTACTAAGCCCACGATCGGGCTGGGATTCGGTCCACTGGACCACCAGGGATACATTTACTTTTACTATGCCTGTGATTGGGCTGGGGGGGGCAGGTCCACTGGACCACCAGAGATACATTTATTTCTACTAAGCCCTCAATTGGGCTGGGGAGCAGGTCCACTGGACCACCAGGGTGTTTACATCTTTACAAAGCCTGCGATCAGGCGTTGGCACGCGTTGCTGCCGAGGGGCAGGGGGGCATCGGTCCCCAACGTCTGCAGCCTGGCAGGGCACCAGGCGTAAGTCGCCAGGGATCAGCGCAACTGCATGCAAATGGGATCATAATGACATGCAAATGGCCCCATTTATGCCTTGCATGCATAATGGCCCCCATTTGCATACCCACCGCTGAATATTGCGGTTCCTGCACCTAGCGCAACCGCACTTGCGCTGGCACATCCTCCTGCTCCTCTCTTGCCACTACGCCATGCCCAATGCGGGCAGCCACGGTGCCATATTCAACGGTGCTGAGCCATGGTGCAGCACTGTTGAATATCGCCCAGGACACACTCTGGCGCATCCCAGTTGTGCTGCGCCCCTGCCTGGCGCAGTCTGAATATTCAGCCCCTTATGTTTATGAAACCTGTAAATATTGAAAATACCATGGCACTAGGTGTTTTTGATAACGGTAAAAAGTACTAGGTGACTATTATAGAAATTAAGTTAGTTGTGCTATTTAAAATGCATGTAAATTGCTGTAAACCGAATAAGTCTGAAATTTCATGGTGATTTGCATTTATCCCATGATGCTTTGCATTATGGAAGTATGTATGATGTTGTATTTCTTTGAAACTTGATTTGTTACCAATGCCCTTTGGGGTAACCCTTTTTCAGTGATTCTGCATTGAGGTTCTTTGTTTTTAGCTTGTTTTGTTTTTTCTTTTTGAGCCCCCACTGCCCAAGCAAACGGGGCCCACATAGGGATGAAGGGTTTTCACTGAAAAGTGGTTAGATCAGAGATCAGTATCAGTAGGTGCTGGCTAAGTGCAGAGAAAGGACATACATAGTCTGTTGCTGCAAACTGTTGTACTGAAGAAGGAATATGGCATTGTAGAAGCTTATTTCCTGTATTTTGAATAAACATCACACAGAGATCGTGTGTTGAACCTGAAGTTCGGTGTCTGATCCATCTGTTATCCCACAACCCCTCCACATGGCCTCCCATCAGAACTTCCTGACACAGTGAGGCCAGTGGGAGAGGAGGGAATTCAGAAAGTGCAAGGGGTGGCAGGGGTGCCAGAAATGCACTGACCTTTTGTGAGCCTGGCATGGGCACTGGGAGGCAGGTTTGTGGCCTGAGACTGGGAAGGCTGAGGTTGCTGGCAAACACTGCCTGGACCTCTTGAATAGCCACTGCCTGGCTCTGCCTATGGCCCGCAAAAAGAGCCTTAGCCCCAACCATGGGGCATGGGGTTCAGAGTGTGAAGAGGCTGCAGGGTCACCTTAAGAGAATTGCAGGTCCAGGAGAGCATTCTCCACATCGGAGCTAAATAACAGTTTCCCTCTGAAGGGGGCATCAAGGACTAACTGTTGTACAACAGATGCAAAACCTGCAACATGCAGCCAGGAATGTCAGCACAGGTAAATCCCGGAGGCTGCAGCCTAGGCAGCCGCACCCAAGGCATATAAGTGGATCTAAGCAGATGCTTTCTGGTATCTAGACCAAGTGGCAGCTGTCTGTTGAGCCATACTCGTCAGGGCCATCAGGCAGTTCATCAGCCAAGGAGGCCACTGATTTCCACACACAATTCTGATACTTGATCATGTATGACTGATAGTTAGCAATCCTTATTTATTGATATTTACAGCAAAGGTTTTATCAGGAAAGACATACTGAGCTGGTATCAGTTTGTTTCCAGATGCGTCCTGGGGAAGGGGAAGAGAGCAGGAGCGAACAGCTACAAAATACAGAGTGTAAAATACACAGAATGGAAATAAATACATCAAAATAAGACAATAATAGCCAGTCTGGTGGCACTGAGGGTTGAGGCGCTGGACGCCACACCTTGCTCCATGCCAGCGACCCGGGTTCAGTGACGGACTTGGGCCGCCGGAGGGTCGGTAGGGGAAGAGTGGGATTGAGCACCCAACGACAGCTCTCCCTCTCTGGTGAGGGTTACAGGTCTGCCCCGCTGCTATATCACCACCTCCTGGGTGAACCCAGGAGTGGTGATGTTAGAAGGGATGCACAGCGTGAGGGGCAGTGCTAGCCGAAAGCCCGGGGAGGAGGAGCAGCATCTTCACGCATGCCTCCTCACTGGCTCTCCTAGTGTGCCAGTGACTGCGGGGCTAGTGGCTCACCACAATAGGAGAAAATGGAGCCCCGTCACTCCTAGGTAACGATTCCTCCGACGCCAGTCCACGTCATCGGCGCTCACCAGGGCAGACTCCACTGTGTCCCGCCTGCTCCACTGTTACTAGGGGGAAGGTCAGGAGGTTCCTTCCCCCGCTCGGGGGTTACACTGGGATACCTGAGGAGCTCTGAGTGGATGGACACTCTAGGAGTAGACTCCTGGGGGTGCCATGAGATGTGCGAAAGGTGACTTGAGGAGGTCTGATTGAGTGGAAGGACGTTGCAGTGAGGAGGATAAATACAAGGTTAAAAAAAAAATTTAAGACAATAATGCTTAAGAATACAATTGCCAAGAGTAAGTTACGTACAGTAAATTGTGGAACTGATGAAAGAACAATTAAATATTAATCAACTTATCAAAATAATGAATGATGTTATGGATATGAGAAATGCTGAAACCATGATAAGAGTTACAGGTGAAATGAAACAAAACAATATCAGAAACAACTGCAGGAATGAGAAGAGAAATCACAGAGGACTGCTTTAAGAGCAGGAAAGGAGGGAGCAGAGTGAACAGAAGGGGTATGAGAACCCCCCTTCCCCATGTTTAGTGAAAGGGAATGAGAAGGCAGCTTGACCAGCAGATTTCAGATCAGGGAGAGCAAACATTGCGAAGCGAATGTGAAGACAAAGGGGTAAAGGAAAGGAGAGGAGAAAGGGGCAAGCTACAAGGGGAGAGAGCCAAATCAAAATTTGGAGGTAAAGAAAACACAGTGGTTAAGGCTCTTGGCACCATCATCCTTAATCCAAGGGAAGCAGAAGCAAAGATCTTCTTCCCCATTATGTCCAGTTTCCTTGACTCCTTGTCAGGAGGGAGAGAACTCATGTGTCTACGTGCCTGTGATCTACCATAAACAGCTATTATGACTACGGAGTCTGTCTCAGGCTGAGAGGAATAGTAAGAGTTAGCAGTAGGGGCAGGATACTGCTTATCTGCCTTTCTAGGGACAGCAAGCAATTCAGCAGGTCTATGCCAGGAAGCCGATGTAACATCCTCTAGACCAGAGTGCATAAGAGACATGACGGTCGGGGAGGCAGACACCTCCAAGAATTCATACAGGTTCTTGTTGGAGGAATCCTCCTCCTTGGCATCAAAACCCTATTTTGCCTTTACCAGCTTGAGGAAAAGCTGAAATGGGGCTTCCTCAGGAGATCTGGGAGTGTTTATCGCACTCTTCTGAGCAGGAAGACAAGAGTAGAGCTGGAGCCTACTACATGCAGTTCTTACTTTAACTATTCCTTCCTCTTCTTCTTCCGTGTATTCTGGACTGTATTCTGGTTGATGGACGTCGACTGGCAGAGGGCTGATGTGATGACGCAATAATGGAGTACCGTTGATGGGCGCACCGTCTACACAGTCTGTTCAGGGTCCAGCACAATGGAGGGGACCAAGAATTGCTGTGTCAACTACGACATCTCCAAAGGTGTCAACAACAGAGGCAATGACATAAGTCACCAAGATAGCTCTAACATCCTTTGATAAAGGAGCTGTGCATCGAAGGACCCTGAAGGGGTCAACGACAGTGGAACCATTGACACGACAGTGCCCAATGGTGGCATGGGCTATGAATCCACTGGTGGGGGAGGCAAGCCTTTGCCAGATCCCGATCTTGGTGTCTGTGAGATGATCAGGGGAGCAGCAGAACCATAGGCTATTGCCTGGGACCTGTCTTTTTCGGTTAACTTACCTCTTTTCAGAGGTGATAGCGAATGGTCTGGAGAAATAGTTTTATCCCTGTGACACTTCTTCTCAGAATGGCTGTTTTGCCGCTGACCTTATCGACTTTTCCTTCTTTTTAGTGGAATCAGCAGCAGAAGCCATTGACCATGGCAAGCAGTGGGTGATGGCAAACTGGGAAGAGAGGCAGCTGGCGTTGGCAAAGCCGTCTTCAATGCAGCCTGTTTTTCCTCTATTGCTTTTATCTTTAAATGAAGCTCTAAAGCTTTCTTACATCAACAGTGCAGGCTTTAATGATGTGGGCAGGCCTATGCAGTGAATACATCACACTGAGTGGTTATCTTTGTAAATCTTAATGTTGCCTCAACGGTAGTATCGAAAAAGCTATTCCTTATCTTTCAGTGGCAGCATAAAAGTTTACATTTTAAAATAAACTTCAGAAAGTAGCAGCGTTAACGAATAATTTCAGAGTTTGATGGTGCTCTTCAGCAGTGGTGGAATGACAAGCGGTTGATGACAGGAGAAAGAACTGAGGCATGCTGGGGACACCCATGTTACGTAGGTGAATCAACTTGCGTGGACCCAGCTAGCAAAACGTATCTGGTTGGGCCTGACGCTGATAGCTCACAGTTCCATGATGTCCTCGAAGATCATCTGTTTTTAGCATCTGTTCTTAAATTTATTTATTTTTTTTTTAACTGTCGTGCCGCCCGAGATGCCAGCAGCCTGGTTCAGGAACAAGCCTGGATCACAGTGAGGAGGGGTGAAGAGGACCACGCATTTCAGAGGACACCCCAACCCCCGAAGAGGAATGCAAGCTCCGTTGCTACACTGAATCTGGGTGACCACTAGTGGAAATGCCATCACAGCAGCGTGTGGGAGAGAGGAAAGATGCTGAGTGACATTGTGCACGGGCAAGCATCTGCGTGTGCATGCCCACTACATGTCCTTGCCACTGGTGTCCCAAGGGCTGGACAAAGTAAGCAGGAAATGTGACAACATGCAGCAGCTTGAAGTTAGCCTCTTGGGCTCCACCACTCTTGACTGACTGCTGTTACCCCCCCCCCCCCATATCAGATGGGCCAGAGGAAGGACCTTACTCTTAACATTCCCAAGGGAGTCCACCATGGAGGAAATACCACCTGGCAAGGAAATGCCCTCCTAGTGCACCAAGTAAGCAAGAAGGTTGGAGGATAGGAGGTAACCTATAATTATCACTGCTATTCATAACTCGTCCCACCTTCCCTAGATCACTGTACTTTTACCTTCTGCTTCTTGCACACTAGCATCCTTCTCCCGTATCATTGTGCCCATCTTGCCCACATCCTTTCTCCTACTCCAGTCCATCTTTCCTCCCTTCACCTGTCACTTTTGGCCTGCAGTACCTCTAGAACTTGTACCTCCTTATTCCTGTGCTGTTTTTTGAACCACTGATAGCATTTCATTCGTTCTGACTGCTGTTAGCAGAACCCTATGTATGTAAAGATTGAGTACTTATTGTTCAGTTCATTGTTTTATATCCTTCACTATTTAGCGTATGCTTGGTTTACTATGTACTAGTTCCGACTTATTCTGATTTGTGTCTCAGTCCACCCAGGACCACCTTGCAAATGAGTTCTCTCAATGGTGTACTTTCCTGGTAAAATAAAAATTGAATTGAAAAAACCTGGCAGAGGTGGGCAGTGCTGGTTGGGGGGGGGGGATTCATTTTAATTGGTGCCGTGTACATACTTGAAATAAGGAGTGATTGTAATTAGTGTCCAGGCTGATTCTGTTGAGCCAGTTTATGGTTCCATTCACTACAGACCCAGGGAACATGCCTGACCAATTAAAGCACTCCTTTCTCCTAGACATGGGATACTAAAAGTGTCTTATGCACAGGAAACTGGCACATTTGGGTGCCAATTTTAAATATTTACTATATTATTATAAAAAGGCAAGAAAAATTCCTGGGCTATGATTGGTCAGTGCTGATCTTCAACAGTGATGTTATCCCAGCACACTATCACGCTTATTCAAAAAGCAAATAAAAATGTATTTAAAAAATTTATTTTTTCATTTTTTTCTTTTTGGGGAATAAGCAAGCCATTTTATAATTGCAATGATGCATTCCAGGGCATATGCCGTGAGGATAACATCACTTCTCGGGTGCTGGATGCACTTGGCCTGAGGCCTCATGCCAAACGACCCAAGGTATGATGTTATCCCAGCACAACACATGCCCTGTAGTACATTACTGCTCAACCTCAGCCAATAATATATTAACACTGCTGCTGCCGAGAGCATTCTTGCGTTGTAAGAATGGTTTCACTTATATTCTTACGGTACTAGAACTGCTCGCTGAATCATACTGTAAGAAAGCACATAAAACCACTCTTACAATTATAAGAGTGGTGTCTCAGCAGCAGTATTAGCATACAAAAACACTGTTGCATTATGGGAATTCCCAAGATGACCCATGGGTGTCAGGAGAAAGTACAGTTACGTAAGAACTTACCGTAATAGTAGATCTTCGAGAGAGGCTCTTAAAGTAGGTAATTACACATGGGACTGAAGTCGGCAGGCGTCAGGACCCCACGGAAAAACTTCTAGCTAGCAGTCTCTGGCGGGGCACCGCTCCCACGTCAGATGACCAGCATCAGTATAAAGGGGCGGTCCCCCACACCTGCCTTCCAGTTCTTTCCCGCCAAAGGCCTAAAAAGGTGAGACGAGAGAGAAGCTGATGTTTTCCTCACTGGAAAAGGAGCCAAAAAAGCTTAAGGGGATGGAGGGCAGGAAGGTATTACCTACTGCAAGAGCCTCTCTTGAAGATCTACTGTTACGGTAAGTTCTTACGTAACTGTACTATCTTACTTCGAGAGGGCTCTTGCAGTAGGTAATTACACATAGGACTGAGTCCCAAGCAGTCTGGAACAAGTAGAAGAAAACGGGAGGAGGAAAACTACCCAAAAGTAGACCCTCTGGCTGCTGTGGTCTTAAGAAAGAAGATCCTACAGAACAGCCAACCCAAAGCCCGTTCTATGGTGAGAGGCAATGTCCAAACTGTAGTATTTCGTAAAGGTATGGACAGAAGTCCAAGTAGCGGCTGCACAGATGTCTGCTGCGGACACATTCTTGAAACAAGCAGTGGAGGCAGCGACTCCTCTGGTGCAGTGCCCTCTGACCTGACCCAGCAGGGTTTTGTTGTACTTGTCGTAACAGAAAGTGATACAATGAGTCAACCATTTAGATAGGCAATGCTTAGTAACAGCATTGCCTTCTCTTTTATGAGCAAAAGAGAAACAGTTATTCAGTCTTCCTGAGATCCTTCGTCCTTGTGGTGTAGTATCTCAGGATTCGGTGATCATCCAAAGTATGCAAGAGATGCTCCCCTTGACTGGAGTGTTGCGTAAAGAAAGCAGGCAGCTCCATGGATTGAGTCAGCGTAGATTCCGCTACCACCTTGGGGAAAAACTTAGGGTTGGTACGCAGAGCCACACGTTCCTTGTGAAAAATCAAATACGGGATTTTGCACGAGGGCCTGGAGCTCGGAAATCCTTCGAGCAGAAGTAATGGCCACAAGGAAGAGAGTCTTCCATGAGAGGAACTTTAGGTCTGCTGAGGCTGCCAGCTTGAAAGGAGGCACAGTAAGCTTCTCAAGGATAAAATTCAAATCCCAAGGAGGGGCAGGAACCCCAATAGGGGGTCTCAAATGGAGGACCCCTCTAAGAAAAGTCTTGGAGACTTCCAACTGCGCAAAAGTCCTGTGCCGGAAAGGAACATGGTAGGCCGAGATGGCCGCCATGTGAACCTTCAGAGAGGAATGACAGACACAGATCAAAGAGATAGTGCAAGTAATCCAACAGCCGCCCAAAACAGCAAGAGAATGGCTCGAGATCTTTGGAAGCAGTTTCGAAGCGGCCCAAATAGAGAACCATTTCATGGCATAGGTAGATCTAGTGGAGGGCTTTCTGGCCTCCACCAGAATCTCAGCGACCAATGGGGAAAACCCAAATCGGGCTTGAACTACATCTGCAGGAGCCACACATGCAACTGAAGGGACTTGAGGCCTGGATGGACCAGGGTCTCCTGATCCTGGGTCAGCAAAAGTCGCGACAGAGGACGAGGAAGTTCCTCTGAATACTGTTGCAGAAGAGAGAACCAAACTTGCCTGGACCAGAAAGGAGTGATGAGGATCATGCGAGCTTCTTCTGAGCTGAGTTTCTGTAAGACCCTCGGAATCAAGGGGATCAGGGGAAAAGCATAAACGAATCTTCCCTTCCAGTCTAGAGACAAAGCGTCTCTCCAAAAAATGCCGTGCCCTGGAGCAAGCGAGCAGAAGGCGGGAAGTTTTGCATTGAGAGGAGACGCAAACAGGTCTACCTGTGGCGTCCCTCAGTGTAGGAAGATATCGTCCGCTAACCCCGATCTAGTTCCCATTCGTGAGCATGAGCAGACGACCGACTGAGGTGGTCTGCCAACGTGTTCTCGACCCCCAGGATGTGAATGGCTGTGAGGTGAAGGTTGTGCTGCACTACCAATTCCCAAACACGCATCGCTTCCCTGCAGAGAGGGTAGGAACGAGTTCCCCTGTTTGTTGATGTACCAGACCACGCGCATGTTGTCCGTCTGGACAGCCAGATGTCCAGGAAGCAGACAAAGATGCAGAGCCTGAAGAGCATATAGCACGGCCCGAAGCTCGAGCACATTGATGTGGAGAGATTTTTCGAGCTTGGACCAGGAGCCTGCCAGCTTCAATCCTATGTGTAATTACCTACTGCAAGAGCCCTCTCGAAGTAAGATCTGTTCTCCAGATAGGTTACACTTTTTCCTGTCCAGAATGTACAACTGATTTAACTACATCAGTCTGGCCTTGACCCAGTCTTTAGAATACACCTCCTGAGGTGGTTTCAAGATTGGTTCTCAGAAATCGTTCTACAACCTCGAGTCTGGATGCTAACCAACCCAAGACACTTTCAGTTCAAAAGCGCATGTCTCGTCAAGGTCTAACACGCCATATCCCAATAAAACCACTCTCTTAACTGTCTATAGCTGTGTGTGCAGTGTCATGGAGTGCTTAAAGAGCCCCTGACACTATTAGAAAAACTTGAAAAAAAAATTGTGAGATTCAGACACAATTCAGTTTATATTTCCTATATTTTGTATTTATTACGGACGACAATTGTATTAAGGTTTACGATCCCTTAGACTCAATCTGCTCTTTTTGCTTGCTTACACCTGATATAATCCCGTTTATGGCATCATAACTATCTCCACAGCAACAGAGTGTGATGTCATACACAGAACTGCGATGTCAGGTGTAGCAAGCAGCCAGGACAGATAAGGCAGAGATCTTGTTTACATGCAGATGTCCTTAATGATAAAGTAAGGGGTGAGAATTACAAAAAAAAAATAAAGATAAGCTGAATTGTGTCTAAATATTAAAATTTTTTCAAAGTTATAACTGCATCAGAGGAGCTTTAACAGCCAATATGTTGGAAGCACGAGGGCTACCAGTAAAGCTACAGTTACTGAAGGGTGTAGAAGACGTGAGAAATATTACAAAACACACCACATCAGCCCAAATTCCCTTCGACATGCTTGCACAATACAATTCAAACACTGTGCCAGACAAAAACAAGCACACCATTTTCAAGTTCGTTCTGGACATTTGTGTCTTTTCCTGGTCTTTGTTTATTGCATCCTCTCTTTAGAATTAACAATAGAATAATTAAATACTCATCTCCGTACAAGTTTAGACAC
Source organism: Neoceratodus forsteri (assembly GCA_016271365.2). Lineage (NCBI taxonomy): Eukaryota > Metazoa > Chordata > Ceratodontiformes > Ceratodontidae > Neoceratodus > Neoceratodus forsteri. Next base: position 67,774,267 of record JADMNL010000032.1, read on the forward strand.
GCACATTGTTACAATAAAATGTTTACAGCATTCATCTAAGAACATAACACAGTAAAAGTTATGGGGGTGGGTTTTTTTTGGGGGGGGGCAAGGTTAAACACAGTAAAGACATCACAGTGAAACACAGAAAGACTGCTTTACATTGGACATTGCATTTTACATACTTAGCGCAACATGCCTCACTGATTGACGGAAAACCCAGAACGACAAAGAACAAAACAAACAAAAAAACACAGGTGAAGCTGCTCAAACAGGTGAGTTACAGAACTCTGCTCAAGGCCCCCTCACCACCATAACCAGATGCTGAGGTTTAACTGCATTGCAAGCAGTGTGGGTTGGACTCTGGCAGGGGAGTGGTAGATGAGGTAAGGTGGACTGGACACATCTGGAGCCCCTTAAATGCAAACCCGAACACACACACCCCTGCCCCCCCCAGGTGTAAGTAGCACTGGTCACCAGTTCAAACGATTAAAGTGCCTTCACCCCAAGAAAAGACCACTGCTTGGCTTCCCATCCCTTGCATTTACACGCTCCCCCCCCAAAACACACAAACTTGAGCGAGTCTAAACAAAAGGAAAACATATTCTCACTCAGCTTTTTGTTACAAACTACTGGACATGAATAATTCATTTCTTCTGACAAAATATTTTTAAAATGTGCATAACGGAGGAAAAATATAAAAAGACCCATGAAGTCCCAACTCCCTCATCTTTCTACTCACAACAGGCGTTCCAAGGGTTAAAAGTCTTGGTTCGGACTTGGGATCTGAGACAGCCAATAGCAGGAGATAAAAGATCTACAGCAGCCGCATCATCAGTCGATCAGAAAAGGGTATGAAACACCCCCTCCACCCCACCCCCACAGCTGCAGAGAGGGCATGCTGAACACGTGGACCATGCAAATAATTCCTTGCTAGACAAATCTTGTTTTAAGTTGCAATTCTTGAAGCCCTATATTTTTTTTGCCAAAAGAGCTCTCCAATTTCATACTCATGGCAAAAAAAAAAACACCTTCTAGAAAAGGGGGTCCCAGGTTACTTGCAGAGTTCTCCCACAGAACACTCCTGCAGAAGTTGGAAATAAACCCTTGTCTTGCTTCAGACATTATGATTAAGACATCGATAACCCACCCCACCCCCCAGACCTCAATTACAAAATGGCCATTCTTAATACAAAAGGCTATCTGAAGGGCAGCAAAAAAGTGAATCTCTGTAGGGTGTGTGAGAAAATAACGTGAAAGTAAAAATTGATGTTCGAGATCTGTTCTGGGTGGGACTTCTTTGAGGAGTGAGACTTCTCATCAGTCAATAAACCTTGATTGGTTGTGTGTGTGTGTGTGGAGGATCCCCATATGCTGGTCTGGCCTTCATGTCCCAGCTGAGCGAGGAAAACAGCCCATACGAGCCGACACACTAGCGCTACCTGCTGGTCTGGCCCTCACTATGGGTTAGGGACAGACTGCTGCAGCACCGGCCAGCAATGCAACTCAGTGTAATCCACGTTCCAGCAGCAAACCGCAGCAAAACCTGGAGACTCTCTGTCTCTCTCCCCGATACTGCTAATAGCACTTGTTTACATGGACCACCCACCTGAAACATCCCGCCTCTCACTTCATAGTACAATCCACTGGATGTACTGCGTAACAGATTAATAGCCATAGTGTCTGGGGGTTCACCATACGTTAAACTAGGACATGCCATTTACCTCACCCATTTAGGATATGAAGGAGAGGTATCTTCATCTGCGCTTGGGTTTGGCCTTACAGCGCAAATGCTTCCTTTCTCATTTTGTTAACACTTGACTCACATCCATATCGCCATACCTCGCCTGACACAGACACTAGCAGAAGTTAAATAATTTTGAAAAAATAAATATATGTATTTTTTGTATTAAATACATTGTTAATGTGTTAACCTTTCATGCATGGTGTCACATGACAAATGTTGCTAAGCAACTGCCGTTGTTTACTGTCTGATTAACAGCAGCTGTGTCAACTGGGCCTGCAGACTACAAGACCTGCAGAACAACACGGATCAACTCCATCCACATTTCTGACCAACGGGGGTGTGGCCAGGGGGAAAATGGAACCTGGATGTTAGGGGCAGGGAGATCTCAACCACTGACTGGAAGGCCTAGTGTTATTTATGTGAACAATATCACACAGCGTGGCTCCAGTAATGCTAAATTACTGCAAATCTCAGGTGGGCTGAGTGGCACAGGGTGCAGCAGAGTGCCTTCAACTACCTGGGAAGTGCAGCAATTGATGGCATCATCGCACACCCTGGAATAGTTTTTAAAAGTAAAAAAATTTAAAAAAAATTGGAGTGTACAGTAATGTGAAATTAATGTACAGTCATGTGACCAGTTCAGACCGATCAGGTTGCCTGTTTGATCCAAGTCATTTTATTACTGAAATCTGCATTATATAGGTAACAGGATATAGGAGAAATTTGCAATACTGACTCCTCAGAGACTGGTGTCTGGGTGTGTCATGATGGTGAGATGTCTGGCTCCTGGCGAGGATGGGAGTGAGTCACCTGGCATTCGTGCCCCACACCTTTTTTGGCAACCTTGGAGTAGCATGAGCTGTGAAGGCATCTGCGCACCCATCTTCTCTCGTGGTCAGAGGAAGAGTACCACCCTGACAGCCCCAATATTTGACTGGGGACACTGGGGCAATAAAATGGACACAAAAATGGGAACAGAAGTACATTCAAATATGGTTGGTGAGATGGCCATATGACATGTAATATTTTGTTTTAATGGGGTTCCCATTTAGGAATTGAAAAAAAAAAATCAAAGCTGAGTAAGAATGTGAAATGCCAGAAACGGAAGCAAAGAAACTAAAGAGAGAACAGCATTTTCCATGAGACACCAGAATACTTAAGACAGAGAAGAAAAAGAATGTTTTATTGCAGCGAACATGCAGATTTCAGAGTGCTTGTTGAACACGGACAGACGACTTCTCCTCCCCCAGACGATTGTGCTGAACAAAATTGCAAAAGATTCCTTCTTCCTCTCTTCCCTTGGTCACTTCTCTACAGCCAGCGGTCACCGAGACCTGATCAACTTCAATCAAATTCATTACGGTCACTGAAAAGGCAAAGTCCATCCATCAGTCACTACAGAATTAACAACAACAGTGAATGAAAGCTAACAGCTGGGACACAGAAACATGTAATTTTAGTGACACAGACCCACACCACCAAGTTTATCTCTGTAATTTTAAAATGTTAACATAGAAACAGAGAATTTGCCAGCAGATAAGGTCCGTTAACCCCCTCCCCCTAAGATTCCCTTGTGCCTATCCCATGCACTCCTGAACCCCATCACTGTTTTCGTGGCCACCACCTCCTCCGCTGGAAGGCCATTCCAGGAATCCACCACTCTTCCTCTGAAGTACTGTACTTCATCACACCTCTCCTGAATTAACCCCCCTTCAGTCTTGAGTCATCCATATTCTGACCTGCAATAAATTTGCTCAATTATGTTTTGGTTATTTGTGGACTAAAAGGCCCATTTACAGGATTGATCCAGCCCAGGGGCAACATTGAATTACAGGTTCAGACACACAGCAAGAATTCCATAGGCATACCTTTATGAGGAACAGTGCAGAGAGGGAACCAGCTCACTCACTAACAAACCCTGACTGGCTGTGACCCTTATTAATTTATCTTAATTCGTTTACTTCGTATAACAACTGGGAACAACTCTGATTAAAGGGCCGACCCAGAACAGTACATCAAAAGAAGGCAGCTGCATACATAAAAGAAGAGAAATTCAGTTCTGACAATTACATTTGAACTTCTCCAGTGGGTTACATTTTATTTATTTATTTGAAAATTGGTGACCAGGAGAGGCACACAGGGTTGAGGCTTGCTCCTGGGTGCGACCTGGGAAAGGGAAGAACAGGTTACTCACCTGTAACAGTAGTTCTAGGAGTGGTATATGTTGTTTATCCACACTTCTTGGCATGTCCCCTTCCGCTTTAAATCTTGCCAGAAGTCTTCAAGCTGGCTCCTCCCACCCACCCGGGTGGTAAATACCTCGGCTCCGCCCCATTACGCCAGATCTTAGCCCGCCAGAAGCAAGGTTGTGCGCCCAAAGCCGGGGAGGTTGGGTGGGTGTGTGTGGAGGAACAACATATACCACTCCTAGAACTACTCTTACAGGTGAGTAACTTGTTCTCCCAGGAGCGTGGATATGTTGTTCTATCCACACTTCTTAGCAGACTCCAAGCAGTTCTCTGGGAGGAGGGAGGCAAGGCACACATCCCCTACTTAGGGAACAGAGATTGGAGAACTGAGGCCCCAAACCCAGCATCCCGGCGTGACTCAAGGTTGATGTGGTATTGGGTAATGAAGGTGTTTGCTGACTTCCAGGTAGCAGCCTGGCAGATTTCCTGGATAGGGATGTCCCTGGAAGCAGCCACTGAAACAGTGGTATGGCAGATAGAATGAGCTCTTATCCCTTTGGGTGGCTCCATGCCCACCAACTCGTAACACAGACTGATGCAAGATGTAATCCACCTTGCAACTGTCTGTTTTGCTGCAGGTCTGCCAGAAGCGGCTTGAGCGTAGGTGACAAACAGCTGGCGAACCTCTCCACAAATTTCTGCCGTTCTCTCCTTGTAATAGTAGAGAGCTCATCTCAGATCCAAAGTATGGAGCCTGTATTCAGCCTCCAAGGTGTAACTGGGGTAGTACACTGGCAGAGTTAACACCTGGTTAAGGTGAAACTCTGACACCACCTTCGGAAGGAATTTTGGGTGGGGGTGCAGGACAACTTTGTCCCTGTGGAAGACCAGATAAGGGGAGTCCACCGAAAGCTCCTGGAGCTCCCCTGTCCTTCAGGCTGATGTGATAGCCACCAGGAAGGCCTTCTTCCACGACAAGTGTGAGAGCTCACACTTGTGCATGGGTTCGAATGGCTTGCCCATGAGCTTTGCCAAAACCAGCAAGAGATCCCACGGAGGTGGAGGTTCACACACCGGAGGGGATATGTGATCCAGGCCTCTGAAAAAGCGCCCGACCACTGTCTCCTGTGCCAATGTCGGCTGACCAGCCCACGCCCGGTAAGCAGAGATGGCTGCCAGGTGCACCCGAAGGGTCGATGACTGTAGACCCCCTTTGGAGAGAGACCAAAGGTAGTCTAAAATGTTAGCCACAGAGCAGGATAAGGGGTCCAGACTCTTACCCTGACACCAAATGGAAAACCTTTTCCATTTGAAGGCATAACACTTCCTGGTCGATTCCTTACGAGATGCCTCTACCACAGTGTAGACATCCTCGGAAAGACCCAGAGCCTGGAACTTTAGCCACTCAGGTACCAGGCTGTGAGGTGCAGGGATTGAATACCTTCCCTGGTTCAATGATATCAGGTCCGGGCGGTACAAAGCCACTCATGCCCTGCAGCTGAAAGGCTGAGAAATTGGATACCAGAATCATGGGCCAATCTGGGCTACTTGAAAGGAGGGCTGCCTGACCGCAGGGGAAGAGTGCCGAAAAGGCTTCTTCTTGCGCTTCTGCTGGTTCTTGCCTGAAGAACCCTTTGCGGCGGTAGCATCCAAGGTGGCACTGGACTGCTCTATTTGCTGGAGGTGACCTGCCACTCCTGGACTGAAGAGGTCGGTGCCTAGGAAGGGCACGTCAGCTAACTTGTGCTGAATATCCACCGGGAAGGAGGATAACCTCAGCCAGGCCCTACGGCGAGTGGCCACTGCGGCTGCTAAGGAACAGGCACAGGAATCTCCAATGTCCAGGGCCATCTGGAGCTGCTGTTTAGCAACAGTACGGCCCTGGTCATGGACTTGCTTCACCGTGGTCTGCATGTCCACTGGGAGATGAGGGAGGACTTCATCTAATGACCCCAGGAGAGCATGAGAGAAGTGTGCCATGATCACAGCCGAACTGGCCTGAGGAAGGCCCAAGGATGAGGCCACATAAACCTTCCGGGCAGAATGGTCCATATTCTTGGACTCCTTGTCTGCAGGGCGGTCAGTGTCAGCTGAGCTACCCGTGCGTCTAAACATAGAAGCCGTCACAAGGCTCTCAGCCGAGGGATGCTCTGTGAACCCCACCAGGGACCCCATGGGTACCATATACTTGAGGGCCCTGCGGGCAGACGGAGCTGGACAGGAGGCAGGGCGCTGCCATAGCTCAAGGGCCGGGCCAACAATGGCTTTGGCCACTGGAAAGGCCTCCGTCAGGATATCCCCCCCCTCTTGAGGATATCCGTGAGGGGGTATTCCGCCTTCTTTTGGATAGGCTCCAAGGGCATTCCGGTTGATTCGGAAATCAGGCGGAGGATGCCCTGAAAGGAGGAAGGACCTTCCTCCAAGAAGGCCAGACAGATGGTGCAAGAGGTGGTGTCATGTACGACACCTAAGCAGTAGACACACGAGAGGTGGGGATCGGTGCGCAACATTTTCTGGCCGCAGGGATACCGGTGAAATTCGGGGGATGATTTGTCCTCCATGTCCAATGTGCTAGGATCGGAATCGTATACTCTAATGAGTTTTAGAGACAGCGTTTGCAGTGACGTTGAGAATCCAGGGCCTACGAACTGCTGAAGTAGCACGAGGAAACCGGAATCTTCCAGCGGAAAGGAAGATCTGGAGTCATGGGGCAGAGCTGAGGTATTTACCACCGGGTGGGTGGGAGGAGCCAGCTTGAAGACTTTCCTATGAGATTTAAAGGGGAAAGGGACATGCCAGAGAGTGTGAATGAAAACATATCCACGCTCCTAGAAATGTTCTTTCTGTTATTTGCTGTTCACCGCTGCCAATATTGTTGTAATAATGTTTGCTGTTGTATGCACGTATGTATTTCCACTACCCTTTCCCCCAGGACACACCGTGAGATGAGCAACTTGCTGTTCAGTGTGCCTTTCCTGGTGAAACGTTTCAATACATAAAATAAATAATAAAGCAGCCCACTTACGGGGGACTTTATGTGCAACAATCTAGCATCTGTCTTTAGAACCCAATCAAGAAACCAGCAGCTCAAGATTTAATCAATAAAACTACCATCGAGTACTTCATGCTTTAATCAAGAGGAAGCCATTTTTGATCTGAGTAAAGCTTACACCCTACGGCCTCTCTCAGCCTCCTGCTGCCATCTGGGAGACAGGGACTTGTGTAGAATCCCTCAGCATCATTTGCTGCAGTCAGCTGTGGCCGGGGAATGTTGCAGATGTGAGGCGTTCTGCTCCCAGGGAGGGAAGGGAGCGGCTGCCTAGCATACATGATTCTCCAGTTGATGGGAAAAGGAACTCCATCTCCAAGGACGCGCGAAAGCTAACCTCTGCGTCTCCACATTGCCTCGGACTGGAGGGTGGATAAATTCAGTCTGCTGAGTGACACCATTCAGGCCTACTCTTCCTGATCTTAACTAAGTCCAAAGTATAGGCCAAGATGTTGTCATCAGCACACATATACATTAACTGGAAAAATGAATGCGCTCTGCTCCCAATGATCTAAAATAAAGAGGACAATGGTGGGTTTCTGTTGGAGTGGGCAATACAAAATGTGCATGCATTCGGGAGCCAGTGTGATCTAGTGGTTAGAACACCCACTTGGGAACCCTACTAGAGGAAGATATTCAATGTGTGACCTTGGGCAGGTCACTTACCCTCCCAGTGCTCCAGTTCACCCAGCTGCAGAAATGGGTAAAAGCAGGACCTCACTGGAAACAAGATGTTGCATCTCAGACAGACTGTCCTGGGTAAATAAACGGTGAAATGAAATTAGTGTTGTAAGCGCTGGCTTTGTGGCAGTGAGCAGTGGGGTACCACTCTGGCATGGTGGCAATGCAGGTTTGTAGCCAGAGTCCTTATACGCACACACCACCCCTTGTGATGGAGCACACTCCCAGGACAGCCACAGGGGTTGCTGTGTTGGCGGAGCACAAAGTCACCTTCCTCCACGCTGGCTTGCACTGTGCTCAGCAGGACTCACAACTGCACTACATTTAGGGCTGGCAGTATAGCCTAGGTTCAAGTAACAAGCTGTGAATGAGCTTGGTACATCTAGCAGATCTGGATTTGATTCCCACAACCTCCATCTGCACACTGTGTGGCTCTAAGCAAGTCACTTAACCTCCCCACTGCTCCTGGGTTGCCCCTGAAAACAGGCACTTGTACCTAATGGTCCACACTTGGTTACCAAAATAATTATATAAAACATCCAGTTCCCCAATCCGCTCCTGAATCCACGTTGCTGTGCCATTGGGCAGCGCCTGGTGTAACCAATCCTGTGATGGAAACTCGTTAACTGATGTACTGTAACAGCAATGACCAATAAAGGTGCAACAGCTAATCCCCTCCGAAAAGGACAAAGAATGGAGATGTCACTTACGCCCCTTCTTCCTTCAGGAGAGTTAGGAACTTCCTCACACGGTGCTCTTGATCCATCTTAAAAACGGAAAATAAGGAAATTAATTAAGCCAGAATACATGAGTACAGCCTTTGTAACGCACTCATGACTTAATCACTCGCGAGTAAAGCTATGCTAACATTCACCTTGGTGGGTTGGGTCCAAGGCACAGCGGCGGGCTCTTAACCACTTGGAGGGGTATGTGAGAGGTAATATAAGTTACAGAATGGCATGGCTAGATCGAGCAGTCTCATTGGTCAAAATTGGATGCATGTGGGCTTCCCGATGGCTGGGCAGAAGCATGGTGTACTTCTGTGCTGAGGATCTGAGTTCGGCAGAGGACTCTGAGCATCAGCAGCGGTCAACTGAGGTTGTGAAAGTGCTGCTGACTGGAGTGCAACCCAGCTCAGGGGTGTGTGTGTCTGTCTGCCTGTTGGGGGAACAACAGTTCTGCTGCCATGGCCACCCCTCACAGTGAGCCGGCTCCCTCACTAGGGGTTGAACATGTGCTGGAGGAGAAGGGAAGCATGTAAACCGGGGATCAAAACTCTGCCTCCATCTGAATGATGATTGCTGGTACACTTGGGTCCCACAGCATGCTGCAAGACGCCTGTCACCAGATCCTGTCAATGTCGGAGGGAGGACAGCCCCCAGTCCTGCCATGAAGGGAAGATCCATGCTGGGACAAGCAGCTGCAGCAGGCTAATGTCTGATGGGGCTGGATGGTAGCCAGAGGATCTTGAGGAAGAGGACAAGAAGCTGGGGGATATTAAAACTACATGGGAACGAAAGTCTGGTCACAGGACCACGCATTCATTTCACACTATTACATGGTTCTGATTTTTTTATTGTTAACACTTTTAAGACCATTTTATAAGCACAATAACAGTACAGGTAATGCTATAAATGTCCATATTTACAGGTGGGTTGAAGCACTCGGCTGTCCCTCATACCTCATAACTCACCTTGGGTGTGTGTGGAAAATAGAGGTAACTCACCTGCAACCATGGCTCCAGATAAGGGGCATACCAACCTGTTTTACTCACCTCATTTTAGGAAATACTCTTTTTAAATGAGTACCAATACTCACCCAACATTTGTAAATACAGTGGACTCCCGAACTCTGGTTAACCGGAAAGCCCTTTTAACTGAACTCCAATCTTGTCGCCCATCTTTTGTTGCTTCATACAGTACTGTAATTGACAGCTCGGTTTAATGAACACCCACTTCCATCCCATCCCACATATGTCCATTTTTTGTTTTAGTAAAATAAAAATGACAGTATAGTGCAGCACCCGAGTCTGGAATGTATCATGGCGGGCTGCAACTGGTGGCAGGTGATTGGTAGCCAGGCATCAGCTGTTTGCATTAAAATTCTGTAATTTACCAGCTATGATCACTAACGACAGTCTGTTTTCTGTGCTAGTGTTTTCGTCTGTACTAAGCTGTACGCTACATTGTACTGTACAAAGAGCTCCACCAAGAGGAAGAGAACGGTGCTTACCTTACATCAAAAGTTGCAAATTCTTGAGCGCATAGAGAATGGTGAGCAAGCAGTTTCTCTTGCCATGGAGTTTGGAGTACGCAAATCACTATAAGCAATATCAAGGAAGCCAAGGAGAAGCTTAGAGAATTTGCTAAATCTATGGAAGGCTCGGCTGGGCTAGAAAAACGAAAAACAATGCGATCATGCAAGGACGAGCGTGATGATGCTGTATATTTCTGGTTCTGCTGGGAGAGGGAGAGGGGCACGCCAATCTCTGGGCCACTGCTGAAGAAAAAAGCAATCCAGCTGCGCACAAAACTAGGTGGCGACCGTGGCAACTTTGCAGCAAGCAATGGATGGGAGGATCGCTTTAAAAAGCACCACGGAATCAGGCAATTGAGGCTCTGTGGTGAAAAACGAAGTGCTGCTGAGGAAGGAATCGTTCCATTCCTGCAGCAACTTCTGGACCTTATCAAAGCCGAGCCACTAACTGACCACAAAATCTACAATGCGGATGAAACCGGGTTGTACTGGCAGTGCCTGCCCAATAAATCTCTGGCACATAGCGCTGAAAAAGATGCTCCCATCCATAAAAAAGACAAAGTAACTGTACTGGCTTGTGTCAATGCCAGTGGCACACAAACTGCCACTTTTCTTAACTGGAAAATCCCGTGAGCCCAGGTGCTTTAGACATGTCAACATGTCTGCTTTGCCAATGATTTATGGCCACTAGAAGAATGCCTGGATGGATGGCACACATTTTGTCAAGTGGTACAAGAAGCACTTTGAACCCAGTACCAAGAGGCATCTTATGAGTCTAAATCGCCCACTACATGCCGTTCTCCTGCTTGACAACTCACCCGCACGCCCCGATAAGGCAGTGATTCAAACCAGAGACAGCAGCATCAGGTGTTTGTTCTTGCCACCAAACACAACATCCAAGATTCAGCCCTGTGATCAGGGCAAACCAGAAATTTTCAAGAGGCAGTACAGAAAACGGTTACTACAGGCTGTACAATCGGACACCAATAGGGACATGACACTACAAGAGATAGTGAAGTCCATATCTCAAAGATGTTGTCTATATAGGTAGAGAAGTGTGAAAGAAAGTCAAAGCAGATAAAATTGCAAAGTCCTGGCGCAAGTCGGGCATTCTGACTATCGAAGAGCTCGTCTCGGAGATGGAGGTGCAGACACAAGAGAGAGAAATGTTTACCCCGGATGAAGATCCAGACGTTGCTGCCATTGCAGAGGACGTGATCAATAAACTGAATGTGTCACTGACCACAGAAGAAATGGAAGAGTGGGTCCTTTGCGATAGTGTGGAAGACAGTCATGCGCATCTGTCAGATGATGCCATTACAGAAGCAGTGCGGCAGCTACCTGAGGGCACTGAGGGTGCAGACATCAGAGAACAGAGTGATGACGAGGAATCTGAGGATGCGACAGGCCAGGAGCCCATCCCAACACACTCTGAAGCTCTGGAAAGTTTTGACATGTGACTGCTGTGGTTGGAAAACCAACTAGATTGTGACCCCGTGCAGCTGATGTTATTGAGGGATCTTCGTGCAAAAGCAGCTGACAAGAGAGTCCGCATTCTGCATCAATCAATCAACCATGCAGAATTTTTTCTCTCCTCTGGCAAAATAGGGAGCACAGTACAGTATGGATGTAAAAGCACCACCACTATCAAGCATTAAAAATAAAAAAAACAAATATGCAACTTTCAGCACTTCCCTATTTTTTTTTTTTTTTTAATATCACAAATCTATTTATCTCCTCCTTTGCGAAGTGGGCATGCAGTTTGTCCAGACACTGGCACCTGCACCCCAGACCCTGGTCTGTGAATCGCTCTCCTCCACGCAGGCTGGCCAACATCTGGAGGGCGCACCTCTATATGTCTGGGGGTGCAGTATATGGCCATTAGCCACCATGACCGCCCCGCAATTTTTCCACCTGGTTTTGCACTCCTGGAGCCGGACATGTAATGATGTCAGTGCATTTAAGTGCTGGTGTCCGCTGTGCTCCGATCCTCTGCTGCACGCCACTCCTGTAGCGCACCCAACTTCCATCAGGTGCTGCTGCTGCAGAGCGACCTGAACCCCTGTACCCACCCCAGAGAGAAGATAACAGTTGTGGGATGCTCCATCCTATCCCTCCCCTGCCAACCGCCGATGACCTGGGTCCGTTCCCGAACCTGGGCCACCGGTGTTTCGTGAGGTGTGGCGTCCAGTGTCTCAATTCTCAGCGCCACTGGGCCAGCAAGCACTTCCTATTTACCCCTGCACTCCAATACTGTGCAGCACAAGCATTATAAAATGAAAACATTACTGTCAACACATTGCTACCTGCTCGTCCATATCCAGACATCGTGTATCTGAGGGTATAGAAAAACAGCAATCTCGCCGTTACTGAACTCCCATTTATCTGAACCGAAAAACTTGTCGCCGAATCGGTTCGGATAAACAGGCTTGTACTGTACTCCAAAGAACAGTGCTTCATAACATAACTGGTGATTCAAAAGGAACATTTTTTTCCAGATTTACAGCACTTCTGTGCATCCCAATTTTGTTTTACTCACTGTATTTTAAAACTGGTGAGTAAATTACTCCTACCTGGCAACCTCATCTGGAGCATTGCCTGTAACCATGGTTTTGGTAAACAGTTCACATCCACACTAAGGTCTTCCACTGAGCATGCTCAGTCACCAGAACAGTCTTCAAGCCTGAATCTTCCACCAACAATGTGGTCCTCCAGCTGCGCCCCCTCTGCACTCATCTCTGCACGCTGGAACAGGAATCTAAAGCAAGCCTTGCCAGGGGAGGTTGGCAGGGTCGTATGGCTGTGAAATGGAGACTAGTAGTAGAACTAGGTTTACAGGGGAGTCATCTCTACCTAGATTTAGTTCAATATCCACATGTAGGCAGACACCTAGCAGTCTCAGGAGAAGGGGGCAAGCCATGTATGCTAAAACAGACGAAAAAGAGACCGGCAGGCTAAGGTCCCAAAAGCAGCATCACGAGGACTGGGCATGCAGATGCTGTAGCGGGATATAAATGTGTGTGCAATTAACCAGGTAGTACCCTTTTATATCTCAGAAATCGGGATGTACTTGGCACCAGCAACACAGGTAGCAGTAAGCTGGTGCAGCGGTAGAGCTACTGCTCGAGATGCCAGTGGCCCCGAGTTCTGGAATGAGTTCGAGTTGTCGAGGTCTGGCTGTTGGGAGGAGGATTGTGTGCCCCAGAGAACACTCACCTTCTCTGGGGAGGGAGGGCAACCAGCTCCACTGCAATACTGCCACCTGGTGACCACAGGTGGCAGTGCAGTCAGGAGCGGTAGGTGGGTGGGAGGACGCTGGTGGGTGCTGCATGGTGTACACTTGCATGCGTGCATGTTTGCGCACCCTTATCGTGGACGTACTGGGTGAAAAAGGAGGAAAACCTCAGACTGGCTAAATGATGCTGGCCGCTCGCAGGCCCTGCATCTGACTACCCATACACTGCCTCCCACAGCCGAGGCAACAGTATGCCTGGTGGAGTGATCCTTCAACTCCGTGGGCAGCTCCGGTCCAGACAACCAATAACAGATCAGTGCAGAAGCTGATACACTGGCCAATGGTCTGGTTAGCTGCAGGTCTGCCTAGGGCGGCGTCAGCATGCATGACAAACAGCTGGCGAGTCTCAATGCGAATATCTACCTTACGCTCCCAGTAGAAGAGCAGTGCACTGCAAACTTCAAGCATGTGGTGTGTTCTCACGGTCTCTGAAGCGTATGGCTTCGGGATGAAGGTCAGTAGAAAGATTATCTCAATAAGGTGAAACTCAGAGACTATCTTCGGCAAGAATTTTGCTTGGGGCATAGTATATCCTTGTCTTTCAGGAAAACCAGATTATGGAGACTGCACAGATAGCACCTGAAGACCACGCACTCATCTGACGGAGGTGATGGCAACCAGAAGCGTGGTCGCAGATGCAACATGTCACACGTGTCCATAGGTTCAGATGGTTTAGGCCAAAAAAACAAAAAATGCACTTGACGATGTGTAAGATACAAACACTTTTAATTTTGCAGCAAACCTAGCAGACAAACAGCTGATCCACCCAAGAGCCCTTAGTAGTGTAGTTAAACGATGCACCACGTTCTTTCAGCTGCTCCTGCCATTCACACTGAAATGGTTTACCCGCCAACTAGGACAGCAAAAGTGGCAAGTCCCACAGAGGTGAAATCGCACTGGACGTGACAGATGGTCTTGCCTCTTGAAGAAACAGGTACAAACATACACATATCTACATAACTATATGTATAACCATAGTATATACACACATTATTTATATATGTGTGTGTGTATATATATATATATATATATATATATATGTACACACACACACACACACACATATACATACACGTAGATCATAAAAAAAAAAAAAAAATAGGTGATGACATTCTAGCAATCAGATTGGCCGAGAGCACCACCCGACTGTCCAGTTACCAGAGCATACCCGGACTATTTATATATATTGTGCAGACATTTGTTTTTAGATTTTCAAGTTAAAATAAGTGATGACTGCTTTTAAAATTCAACAAAACTATGAGTTAATTAGAAGTCCCAGGAGAGTAGGAACAAACTTGTGAGTGGAAACGAAGGTTGGCTACACTGAGAGAGTCCCATCAGAGTTGACAGTAAAAGCCGGCTGCAACTCTCCAGCAGTTCATCCCTGCAGGTCCGTGCCCAGTGAAACTAGTTAATGAGCCATGTGACCAACCGCTTACTGGCTTGCCTGTAGCTATAGCGTTAAATTTGGAGGGAGAAAGAGAGACAGTACAGGAGGGAGCAGTAATGTAGATAAATGACTTTATTCCCTGGGGTGACATCTAGTCGGTGCAGAGCCTTGCTGCTGTGCAAGTTTTAACAGAATTATGAATAGCGAACGTAGGCGTACACAAGCACATTTCATCTTGTTGTGTGCCTCTAACTTTGATAGCAGTTCTTTCTTCCAACAGGTTGGTCGGGGTTGGGGGTGAGACTCTGGACTGCCAGACTCCTTCACTGACTGCATCAGTTCTCTCTGACTGCAAGGTCAACAATGTGGGACTGTGGAAATAAAGTGAAAGGTGCTTATATGTGCTTGTGTGTCAAAGAACAATATCCAGAAAGAGGAATTTTAAAAGCAGAAAAATACCAGTCCCTCGCTTCTGCCCTGTTCCTGCGTAACTAAAGCGCACTACTGGTCGCTAACAGTCATGTGACCTGTAGCTTTCACAGCTTTGGGTAACCCCTTAATCAAACTCCCCACCCTACTTGCACCCCGACAATCTGAAGCAATCCCCTTTAGTACTGCCTCTCCCTTCAATCCTCCTCCTCTCCCACTGTTGTCCTGAAATACCTCTAAGACAAAACAGAAACTGGAGGGCTACAGGAAATGAAGTGTCTTGGAATTAAACTCCCTCTATACCTAGACCAGCTACAGGACCTTTGGCTGCACAATTTATGGCTGACCTAAAGCAGTGGCAAACTCCACCACTTAGCCTCATTTGCAGAGATGACACATTTCGCATGGTAACCCTCCTGCATTTTCTTTATATATTTCAAACTGTCCCGGTACCCATACCCAAACAAGCCTGGCTTAAATGGCAGATCATGATATGCAGAGTCCTCTGGAACGGGAGCAGGCCTCGTGTCAGACTCCACACTTTGATGCTTCTCAAAGCCTGGGGAGGTCTGGTCTTACCGGACCTCCGTACATATCAGGCAGTCCAACTGAGAATTGCATTCCTCTGGTACCATCTTAACAAGGGTCTGCAGTGGTTACCAAACAGAGAACACCTTGCTGCCATCCCAGGACATGTCCCAGTATTTATTTGGCCCCAAGGGAACCGTATCAACCCCAGCAGTCGCTGATCCCCTGGATAACGGAAGTCCAGGCAGTCTGGCGCAAAGTGATTGAGGAGCTGAACCGTGCCCCCATCTGATCTGGACCTGTTCCCTGGCTCAGATACCCAACTGTACACCAGAAGGTCTGGGCCCCACGTTTTGCAAATGGGGACACCAGGGGCTGGTTTATCTTTCACAGTTTTGTACCAGCTCTGAGATGGCACCCTTTGTAGAATTACAAACCAAGTGCAGTCTGGATAGTAGGGACTTTTTCAGGTACCTCCAGGTGAGGCACTTTTTTTTTTTTTTTTTAACTTTTACAGTTATTCAGTTTCATAGTTACCAAATACATATATCTTTTCTTGATTTCAGGTATAGGACACATTAAACATAAGATCATGGTAGACAATTCTTATCCCTTCATTCTCTGATACAGCACTTTGGGGGAAAAACCTATTGTAAAGCATCCAAGAGTTAATAAATAAGCCATTGCAACTAGACCATGGACTATAGTTCCTTAATTAGTAGTGAGAAGTCCAGTGAATCCCTTCTATTATAGACAGGCTTTTGTCAGTCACCTAGTCCAGAAGTCCATGATTGTTCAATTAGCAGAGAATTAGTCCCTTTCAGACATTAATAGATGCTTCCCCTCATAGCTCTCGTACTGCCCCATACATTAGTAAACAAAAAGAGAGATAATACAGCAAGAATCAAAACTCCCTTAAACGTAACTTCTGTTTAAGGCAAATCGAGCACATTAGAAAAGGAAAAAAAAAAAAAAACAGTATAGGTAAACTACTTTTAATGTCTCTTAGCCCTCAGAGACACCTACTTCTTAAAGGTGGGCAACATTTAGAAATCTTATGAAACAGCTCCCAAAGCATGGAGAGAAGGAACCAACCAGTTCAGCAACTGTTTAATGTTCAAGTCTCAGAGTCACTGTCCAATGGATTCAGCCGGCTGTCTTGAGGTAGCAAAATCTTTTCGGATATTCTCCAGCTTCTGCCCAGCATCAGCTGGGTCGCTGTAAATACATGTTTTGCCCGCATACAAGATCTTCAGTCATGCCGGCATTTGGAGGGCATGATAGATTCCCAATTCCCTTAGGCCTGCTCATACTGCTTCAAGCCGCGCCATCTCATCCACGTGGCATAGCGGAGGTCTGGAAAGCAACTCAAGATCGAGCCATCCGGCAGGGTAAGAGGGCTTGCAGCTTTAGCTTTTTGCAGGATTACTAGTAGGTCCCAAACATGTACACCCGTCGTCGATAACAGCATTGTTAGATGAAGGTCTGAACTGTTGCGCTTTCAGTGGGGTGTAATTCTGTAAGCCTGTAAGCCCGTATGATTAAATGCTCAGCCTGTACCTGAAACATGTCCAGAAATGACTGCTGCATAAATCCCGCTTCTTCAGAACCCTCAGGAATGCCCAGAAAACGGAGATTGCACCGTCCTCCAGATATTCCAATCTGGATCTTAAAAGTTTGTTTTCTTTGAGTACGCCATCTGTAACTATAGCCGTTTTATTCACCATTGTAGTGAGCACAGAATGGCCCGATTCCAAAGCCGCCACCTGTGTTTCCGCTACTGTGAGTCTGGAGTTGTATGTTTCCCATTTTTGATCTAGCTGTTGTACAGCTGCGAGAATGTCACCGACATTGGCCTCCATATCCTCAGGCTTTCCATTTGTCGACATGCTGCTAGAGGTGGCACTTGTCGATGGGGCCAGACCTTTCCCCTTACCAGGATCTTTCGAGTTGTCTTGTTTGGTTCTTCCCATCTTGAGATTTGGACAAATTTGCTTCTGTAGCGTCTCGAGGATATTATCTTTCTATTGAGGTTCTTTACTTAACTTAATTGACTCTGAAAGGTTAGAGTTTTAATTGTGTATCCTGCAAAGTCAGAGAGCTACACGAGGAGCACCCTCCCTTGTTGGCTTCTGGCCACACCCCAGTGAGGCATTTTCTTGACTTTCAACCAGCAGCGGTCAGGGATTGTGCTGTATCGCCCCCTCCTTGATTTCAGCCATGCTTCTACGTGTCCAATCACAAATAGCCAAACACATAATCTACCTTGTTTATCAAGCCATACAGGGATCCCAACCACATAGCACTGTCTATATTGTGACCAAGTGGGCAGCAGATATGGGAAGGGAACAGAAAAAGTGGAGACCAGGCCATTCTGAGATGGGCCACACTGCATCCTCTCACATCTGGCATGAATACGCTGGAAACATTTAATGCATTATTTCCAAACTCCATTAATTAAGGCCAAATATGGAATGGGACACTCAGCAGAATGTTGGAGAACTCGTGGGGAGAGGAGGGCAACACATAACATATAATGTGGTCCTGTCCGAGGTTGGCGGCTTTCTTGAGGGACCTAGAGCAGATGATCAAGGAAATTTTCTCTGCTGGGTTTAAGCTGTCCCCAGAAATATACTTACTATATCAGTACTCAGGGAGCCTGTGGGGCAGACATGCAAAATACCTCCTAGGCATCTTATCGGCTTTGGCTAAAAAATGCATCACTATTAACTGGTTAACAGACCAGGTGCCAGGGATGCCACAATGGAGGGAGACAGTCCATTTATCTCTGCAGGATGGAAGGAATTACCTTTAGCCTGAATGATAAAGCTTGAGACTGTCACCTGCAGATGGAACAGCTGCTTTGTCCCTTTTAAGAAATTTTAGCTTAAGGAGGGCACTGATCCACCTTGGACTGGGGAGGGCAGGTGCTCTGGAGGACTACCCTTTGACCCCCCCCCCCCAATGCCACTGTGACTTATCCATACATTACAGGGAATTCTGACTCTGGATGCACAGGGGGTCAAAGCTGTGTGGAGCTCCAGTGTGTTCTGGATTCGATTAATGTACCGTCTTTTTGATATTTGTACTTTACCTGCATGTCAGTATTATCCACAGTGCTTAGTTTACAATGTAAAATTTAATAAAAATATATTTATAAAAAAAAGAAACAGATGCTGACCTGTGATGCCGGCGACCTGGGTTCGGGAACGGACCCAGGATGTCAGAGGGCCGGCCAGGGGTAGAAGGATCGAGCATCCAATAACTGCTCTCCTTCTCCAGGTGGGAGGGTGGTAGAGTGTTCAACGTTATCGTACACCTAAGCGGAGGCTGGGTGTGCGAATGCGCTGATGCCAATACATTCAGGGGCGGGAGAACGCTGGCAGACACTGCCGCCCCCAGACCAAAGGGGGTCGCTGCCAGGCCGCCTGATGAAGCCCACCGGCTTCAATTAGCTCCCAGGCTGGCTCCCTGACCTATACCATTGATTGCTGGGGGGGAGGGGTAAGTCAGGGGCTATCAGGGAGTCGTGGTCAATGAGAGAGTGGGAGCAGAAGGGTCCGTGACTGGGCTGAGGAACCAGCGGCAAGGTGGCAAAATAAAGCATAATAAATAAAAAAAAAAGACAAAGAGCAACTTCACTGCCCCATATGTCTTTAGATTCTCACCAGTGCAGTGTTGGAATTATGAGATTGATGGGGAAGGGGGTTCTAAGGGGAACCGCCCACCTCCAGTTCTGAAGGGAAGCCATGCAGTTCACTAAATTACTACTGCAATCAATCTGGCCGTTGTTTGAGCATCGTGAGCATGAACGAGTTCAATAATCAAAGCTAAAGCCCGTTTTTCACCTCTGATGGTTTCACTGCAAAAATGGAAATGTGCGGCTAACATTTATATACTGTGGACCATTCCGTGAAACTGAGGGAGACCCAGCTACCCACTGTTTGAGAGACCGTTATTGTGGAAACTGAGCAGAGATGGTGTGACTTGTCTGTTATGTACCAAAACCTCAGAGCAGTTCTGTCCCTTTTTGGCTTGTCTGATTAACCACCTGCTGTCTCTGGTTATCATGAGACCTATACCCGTGACATTTTTGCTAACAAACAACTGAGTAGCGATGTCCGCTCTCTGAATTCTAGAGCTGGCCAAGCCAAGGCCGGCTCTAGTGTAGGGCCTGGTTCTGGCTCGGCTTGACCTCTCTGAGCAACTGAGAGCCAAGGTCATGCAGGGTCAGTTAGGATCAAAGCTAGCATTTGTGTCAAGCTGAAAAGTGAGTGGCAGTGGTGGGAATCTTCAGCGCAACCCGTGCAACTCACGGAGGTACGCTGTCGATATCGTACAGCAACCATGGCTCATGCTTTGGCTCTTATAAGCCAGACCCCTGGCTCGGCTCTGGCGTGGCTCTAGGTAAAACAATCCTGGCTTGCCCAGCTGCACCGAATTTCCAGACGGGTATGCAATAAACCTGCTGGTGCAGCCTAAACTTTCTGCCCAGGGTTATGGAAGTGGCAATAAACCTCCTCCACTCCTACCCTTCAGCAGAACTCTGAAACAGCCCAGATTGTCTTCCAAGACCCCCCACTAGAGGCAACGTAGTCAAATGAAGAGCTGGGAACCAGAAGGCATAGGTCTGAATCTTGCCACTGTAGCTAACTTTGAGATTTTGAGTCCCTTCACCGCCCCCCTTCCATTTCTCTCTCTATGCTTAAAGCAGCAGTTATTTATTAGTTGGCAAAACATTTTATCATGTCTGTATAATTATTTTTCAGACCTAATTAGATACATCATCAGTATTTATATATATATATATATATACACACACACACACACACACACACACACACACACACACATACATATATATACATATACATATACACACACACACACACTATTTTTCCATATAGATTTTTCTGCCACGTTAATCAGTCAGGGATTTACCTTGGTCAGGCTGGTGCCTCCTGGCCTTCTCCAGCAGCACACTGGCCACCCCCACGATCCTGTCCTCATGGCAGGGCTGCCCCCCCTGGCAGCCCACCATGATGACCAGGATTCCGTGCCGGCAGGCCCTAGGACCCAGGGGAGCGAGGAGCCCAGGCCGTCAATTGGATGGCTGTGAGTTTTTCTCCCTTTTCTCGTCCCTCCCCATCCCTGGCATAGGTGCGGCCTCTGTCGACTTCATGCATGCAGCATGTCCCCTGCGGCTGCAGAATGCAGTCAATCCTCCCCCAGCTAAGGCACGCTGCCGTATGGCAGCTGCCTCAGTCTGGCCTGCCTCTTAATGTGACCAACTTGGGCCGTCTGCACAGCAGCGCGCTGTGCTGCCGCTGGGTCATTGGGGCATGCTATCATCAGCATATTTTTATTTCTCTTCAGATGCTATTAAAACAACTTTTATTACTAACTTTATAATTAATGACTTAAGTCATTAAAGATGGCCACCACAAGCAATTTTTAAAAATCCCTTCCTCAGAGGTAATGCTTTTACCGGACATGCTGGATTATAGTGAAGATGTACCGGGGCTGCTAGCACACATCTCTGATGGTAAACAGCACAGCACCATGCCAGAATATTTCATTTCATCGTGGGCATGACAAGAGGACAGGGCCTTTTTATGGCCTTCCCCATGCACCCCTGACCTCTCACTCCTTCTGGCTGCTCAAGGTCCCTATCTGGCCACCAGTCTCACCTTTCGCTGCTGCTTCCTGCCATCTGGCTCCCCAGGCTGTCCTTGCATCCTCGGAGTGTCCGCCTTATCCCTGCCGGGGGGTCGGGCCGCTTCTAACGTCCCAGGCTTGGGGCTCAAACTCGGGTCATCAGTGTGTCAAGTGAGGGCCCCCCCATCCCCCACTCAGCACCACAGAACTAGCAAAAAGGGACTTTTGAAAACTTTAAAACTGTACCTCGCCATTCAGGAGGGAAACACAATGAAAGGGAAAAATGGATATATTGATGTTTTGTGCCAGAAATAAATTATTACTAACAAACTATGTGATGAGAGTTGTTTTCTGCTAAGAAATACTGCTGCTTTAAGCTCCAGAAATCTTGCATTACCGCTCAGTGCTGGCCTAAAGGCTGCTGCAACAGTTCACAGTGTGCAGAGTATGAAAAGCACTTTATAAACCAAATTTCTTTCCTTCCTTTTCACATCTCTGTTTTTACCTGGAGAGACATCTCGATCAGCATCAGCAGCTTCTTGATTCCAATCCACACTTTCTTTCCTTTGACATGTTTTGTGATGGTGGCCCGTTCACTGTCCTTAAAGCTACCCAGCAGCTGAAAGTGAGAGAAAACAAAGCATTATCCTCAAGTCACGTTCTGCACTCAGCAGCTTTCCCCCATCACCTTGGATGTGTCTTGTGTTACTAAACATATAAGGTGGTGACACAGTGAAGTAAGGATGCCACGGCTACAACAGCTCTACTGCTTTCAATGGATTCCACATATTTGGCTACACAGCATGCCACACCATACCCACTTTTCCTGGCCTTTTAAGAGCAAGGGAGACCAAAACCCCCTCCAAAGCCCATAATTAGGGTTTCCATGGCTACGCTTTGACCACTGACTGGGACAGCGGGGGTCTGCCTTCATGGTCCATGCAAGACCCCTCTTTGGTTAGCGGGCAGGGGATGCAACAAATGCTGGGTGGCCAGCCCCCTCCATCCCCTGGTGTCGAGTGCCTTAACTCTGTGACACAGTGTCCTGCCCCCACCAGAGTGGGAATAAACGTTCGTTCTCGAACACGGTCTCCCAGGCAGCATGGTGGAGCACTGGTCTTTATTATAAGCCTAATTTGTTACTCATAAGGCCAGTGCACACATTGATTCGCTGTTGCACAGGGCGTTAATCTCTTATAATGCCTAGTATAGCACACAGCAGCAACAGCAGCATGTAAAGTGCATCTTTAATAAAACAAAAAAACACTAGCATGGTCAGACTTATAATCACAATAATGCTCTTACAAATGGGTATTTCTATGGGCTTAATGTAAAACATTCCGAACAAAGGAACTCCACCAGGACAAGTAAGGGGATTCAGCCCCTTGCCTTGACACCAAATGGAGAATATCTTCCACTTAGAGGCACAGTATCTATGAATCGACCCCTCCCTGGAGGCCTCCATAACATGGAGAACATCCTCGGAGAGACCCAAGGCCTGGAACTCTAGCTGTTCAGGAACAAGGCCATGAGGTACAGGGACTGAAGGTCTGGGTTCGGGACTGTTCCCTGAAGTCTGGTTAGTAAGTCTGTGAATGGGGGGGAAAACAGTTGGCACAGAGAATTGCTGCTGAGGCTAAGAAGATCCAGGTACCAGAACTGCAAAGGGCAGTCTGTAGCTATTAGAATCATCTGCGCCTTGTCCTTCCTGACCTTGAACAACACCTTGTGGATCAGGGGTAATGGTGGAAAGGTGTACAGGAGGTTTGTGGCCCAGGGAAAGCATCCCCCATGAGTGTCCCAAATTGTGGGGCGTGGGTACAAAACAACCTCAGTTTAGCATTCTCCCAGGAGGCAAACAGGTCCACCAAGGGTGAGAACCACAGGGAGAACAGGTCGTTCACCACCTCCTGATTCAGAGGCCACTTTTGCGACATCTCTCTTACTCTGATGAGAGTGCTGCCAGCTGATTATTCTCTGCAATGACTTGGAGCACCAAGAGATTGGCACCCAAACTGCGTACGAGGGCCCAGGTGTGGAGTGCCTCCTGACACAGGGGAAGGGAGTGTGTGCCACCCTGTCTGTTCAGGTAAAACATGGCTATGGTGTTGTCCATCTGGACCTGAACAACCTGACCCGACTAATGGAGCAAACTCCATCTTAGCCAAGTGCACTCCACAGAGCTCCAGCAGGTTTATATGGTAACAGGACTCCTTGGGGGATCAGAACCCATGGGTTGTGTGATCCCCAGGTGTGCTCCCCACCCCACCCTACCAGAGACGCAGCCCTCATTAGTGTGATGGCTGGCTCTGGGTGGACAAATGGGATTTCACCTTCCAGATGTCCCGCAGCAAGCCACCACTGCATGGCATCTCACACTAGCTGGGTCACTGTAACTGGCTGGTCCAAGTGGCCTAGGTGCTGGGTCCACTGATGGCCCCCCTCCCACTGAAGGTGATGCATCTGCCAGCAGGCCCAACGTACCACACTGGTGCAGGATGCCATTTACCCTAGCAACCCCAGGAAATCCCGGGCTGGGCACAAGAGCCCAACCTGAAATGATCGGGCAAATGAGGTAAGATTCTTTTCCTGGTTTGCTGGAAGACAGGCCTTGGCCAGAAGGGAGTTGAGTTCTGCCCCGATGAATGTGATCACCTACTTTGGTACCAGTTTGGATTTGTCTGGATTGACCGACAGACCCAAGTCTTGGTAGGTTAGGACA
Organism: Neoceratodus forsteri; assembly: GCA_016271365.2. Classification (NCBI taxonomy): domain Eukaryota; kingdom Metazoa; phylum Chordata; order Ceratodontiformes; family Ceratodontidae; genus Neoceratodus; species Neoceratodus forsteri. Next base: position 67,798,190 of record JADMNL010000032.1, read on the forward strand.
GCCAGATCTGTGGACCTCTCCATGGCCTCTCTGAATGGACCAGCTGTCAGCCATCCATCCAGGTAGGGGTACATTCTAACCTCTAGATGCCACAGGTGGGCCGCCACCTTGGCCATGCATTTGATTAAGACCCTGGGTGCAGAGGAGAGGCCGAATGGCATGGCCTGGAACTGGAACAGGACCCCTTCCACTCGGAAACTGAGGTACCGGTGGTGGGACCTACAGACAGGAATGTGGAAGAACGCATTCTGTAGGTTCAGGGAGCAAAACCACAGGTTTTGCTCCAGGAATGGTATAATTTGGCTCAGAGTGACCATCTGGAACTTGCATTTCCGTATGTACTGGTTGGGATCGTGCAGATCCGGTATGGCACGTCAGCCCCTCTGTCCATTTTGGGACCAAGAAGTACCTGGACAACCAACCCTGACTGACCAGGGTGTCTGCGACACCGGATATTTCCCCTTTCACAAGGAGCTGAGCGATGTCCTCCCTGAGGGAGAACAGAATGTCCTGAGACACCCCAGACTCTTGAGGTGTGTGGAGGCAGTAGGGCTGGAAAGCCTTGAAATCCAGAGACAATCATCTGTCTAGTACATCCAGCACCCACTTGTCAGTTGTGATAGTAGACCAACGTGGCAAGAAGTGATGTAGCCGGCCTCCGACTGGGAGAGCAGTTGGGGACAGGACAGGTGGAGGGATGAAACCCTTCCCAACTCGTCACGAGGCAGCTCTTGTGGGGGCACCGGTGGCTGCCACCAAAGGGGCACCACTACCCCTCCCCCCCAACCTTAAGGTGCTGACTTCTGCTTTGCGTGCCAGGCCTGGAACTGCCCTTGCTGGGGCTGCTGCTGGGGAGGCTGTGATTGACAGGACCAGTACTGAAAAGCCAGCTTTTTAGGCTTTTTCTTCTGGTCCTTCTGTGATGATGTCACAGAGTCAAGGGTGGCACTGGAATTCTCCATCTGGATGAGATATCCTTTCACCCCAGGGCTAAAGAGGTCAGTTCCAAGGAAAGGGACAAAAGTATCATAACATTCCATAATTTCACAGACGCTCAAGAAATTCAATTACTGATGTTATTTTGGAATCTTTAGCCGTTTATAGCTTGAACAGCCTCTGAGCAAGAGATTGGAGAGTTGACAAACAGTTTCTGCCAGCTTATGTTAGTTGTCTGCTGTGAAGGTGGACAAATGCAGCCAGGCCCTGCAACGCATGGAGACAGCCGCTGCCACAGCACAGGCACAAGAATCGCCCATGTCCAAGGCTGTCTGGAGCTGGCATTTAGCCAGTGATCGACACTGGTTCTCTGATGAGCTCCACCACCATCCACTGCTCAGGATGGAGGTGGGGAGGACAGCACCAATTTGCATCAGAAAATGTCCATGGTTAGCCATCACAACAGCGCAGTTAGCCTGCTGGAGACCTAGACTGTCCACAGCATACACTTTAAAAAAAAAAAAATGTTTCAAGGAGTGTGGTCAATCTTACGGGACTCCTTGACTGGAGGCTTGTCCATGTCCCCCTGGTGGCTAGATTTACAGAACACCGAATTTGTGACCAGACCTTCTGCCAAAGGATTGTCCAAAAACCCTGAAAGGGAGCCCATGGGGACCTCGTATTTGCAGACCATAGGGACCGAGCGTGCCAGGCAGGGTGCTGGGTGCTACCAAAGCTCCAGGGCCAGTCCCAAAATAGCCTCAACCACAGAAAAAGGCAACCCCGGGAATTCATCCATGTCCAAAATGTTCATGAGAAGGTGCATAGCCCTCTTCTGGACAAGCTCAAGTGGGATTGATGTGGATTCTGAGATAAGTCGGACCAGCCCACCGGACACCAAGTCATGCTTGGTGGAATGCTCCTTGACCGAGCTACAGTCAAAGAGCTGAGTCCCTGAGGAGGACATGGACTCTTACTCTAAGTCCTCTGATGACTCCTTGAAAGCGACTCTTGGCCGTTGTTCACCACAGACCTGCTGGGAATCCTCACCCAGGGTGATTCTCAGACACATCCGCCCTGGCAAGCTGGTGGCCAAAAGGCAGGCCTCCTTGGCTGAAGCACAAACTAGTGGCTGTCATGGTGGTAGCGCCACCCTAATCGGTGGAGAAGCAGATGTGAGGAGCATCTGTAGAATGTAGACTGGCGGGGAAATCAATGGCAGCTACCAGAAGACTGGAGGTCCTCGGGGTAGAGCCCGGGCCTTCCCTGCAATAGCCCACTGCTGCGAGAGGAATTCCTCATAGCACCAACACATCTTGCTTCATGGCCTCTCCTCACCCAACAATGAGGAGGTCGAGGAACACTGATGGCAACGTCTCCTAGTCTAGCAGGACTGAGAGTGGAAGTGCCTTGACTGCGACCTGGACTGGCCAACTGACGGCATGGTGGCTCTTCCTGCGGTTGGCCATAAATTATGTGCCTACCAACACTGAGCAACATAAGTGTCAAAGACCTGACCCCAGGCGGAGGCTGGTCCTGTGGTGGATTGGCTGGGGCCACTGACCAGTCCACATCCTCCTGAGTGAGGCAAGAAGTGAGCAGCCAGCTTCTGACAACTGGCTGACAGGCTAAAGAAAGATTTCTTCGGGTATTATAGATAAGCACAGGCTGCACTCAGCCATGTCATGTTGCCTGCCAATGCAGTACATATACATGTCATGCGGATCAGTGACCAACATCGTCTGCTAGCATGTAACGCAGAATTTGAATCCTGGTTTCCTGTGTTCCCGTGCTGGTCTGGAGATGGATTCAAAAGAACAGCAAAATTTTGAAAAATTCGAAAAGAAGAGGTTCGCATGTGGCGCAGAAAACTATAAGCAGGAGTTTGAAGGAGGTCACCTGTTCTTCCAGCAGAAAGAATGATCTGACTTCAAGGGGTGGAGCCAGGAGACATACCACCTGAGTAGTGGAAGGAGCTTAGTTTACAGATATTCTAGCCAATAACATCATTCCAGTGGAACTGCCAGAGTGTGGATAAGTGAAACATATCCACACACCCCTTGAATGAGATGTGCCACCACGATGTCCCAGCGGGAGTGGATGCTTATCCCTGGGTCGAGGCAGACTGGACAGTAGGCAACCACCAAAAGGCAGCATGCCTTGGCTGGGGAGGGCTGACGGCAGGTTCTGGCCCACTAGCAATCCCTGTGGTGGGCCAGGGAGTATACTCTTCCAGTAGGGGTTTGCTGCCAGCATGAGGCCATTCCAGTGTTGCTCATGGCAGGGGAAATAAGGGGAGAAAAACCAGGGGGGAGAAAAAACTCTGCTGTTTACATGCCTGCTCAAAACATCCAAAACAGGGTATATCTGTGGTTAGGCAGTTGGGGGGGGGGAGGGGGGTAAAGTGGTGAGAAATCTAGACTAAAAGGGGAAAAAAGAGAAGATGAGATGTTGCATCTCAGTAAGGCTATCTGTGGTAAATACATTGTGAAATAAAATAAAAAAGATGCAAACTCCACATTTGTCTATTAACAGCAATATAAGCAAAAGAAAAACAAACTATTCCTATAGAGGCCCTGAAAGACGTTTACCATACAACCCAATGGCTTTAAGCTATTTTGGACATTTACGAACCCTAACTAGCACATAACAGGGAGGGGCTAGCAAGACATATAGGAAGCTCAAAAGTTTAAGAAAATAATAATAAAAAAAAATAGAATGCGACCTTTGGCTTTTGGGGAGAGGTCACAATCACTCAGCATCGCTGTATATTGTGTATACTCCACAAAAGTATGTGTGCATCGATTTAAAAGGAAGTGAAACAACTGTATCATGGATAATTAGCACTTCAACGTAACTGCTGACAGATGGAGTGAAGATCGCTGACAATTCTTTCCTCACTTAAAACCAGGAGTGTAAAAAGAAAATACACTGTCCAATTTTTTTTTTAAATCTTTTCTTTTGACCTCCTCTGCTGGCTGGCAACCCCCCACCACCAAATTGCTGTTCCTCTAGCCCAGTCGCCCACCATCTCTGGGACTTACCTGCCTCCAGGTGAGTCCCCCACGGATTTCCCCTGTGGCTGGACCAGAGAAGGGAGCGGTGCCCCCACTTCCCTAGCACAATCCAAATTGTCCCAGAAAGCTACCCTGGTGGTATGGAGCCGGCTCGGGGGGGGATCCCAGTGATGCAAAGATGCACTGCTCTCGAGTGCCTCTGCACGCATATAATGGTCAGCCTCTGAGGGTGACGCTCCCACTCCTGAGGTGGTCCTGCTGCACTACAACCTGACTTCTGCCAGGGGACAGTCTGATAGTGGGATGCCGCGAAAGAGGAGAGCTGTTCCTAGGATGCTCCATCATCTCTCCCCAAACCGACTCACGAATGACCCGAGCCTGCTCCTGAAGTCGGGACGTAGATGGTAGCACTACTGCCGTACTGCCAGGCCAGTGCACAGTCATCATTTTTAATTCCTTTTCCTTTCTCCTATTTTCCCTTTTATCAGTCCCCTGCCCAGACAACCAGATCATCCCAGCTACACCCCTCCTCCAGCTGGGAGAGCAGGGGAGTGGCCGCCTTCGTAGCTAATGCCAGGTTGCCCAGCATGGGGGAGGAGAATGCTGGCAACTTGCACCTCCCCCCTTCCCAGGGGCTGTGTTGCCTTACTTTTTTTTCCATAATAGGTTTTTATTAATTTTTCCAAACTACAGTACAGAACAGCAATAAAATTCAATGTAAGATATAAATAGATAAGGCAATTATGAAAATATTTTTAACCAAGATTGGTGACGTAAAGTCATGTGTAGATAATTACAGTACATAACCAGTGTAGATAACAGAATAACAAGGACAAACAAAATGTAACCAGTCACTTCTAGGACCGGCCTAGCCCACAGTCCACACTAGAGCAGGATTCTGGGGTTCATATGTGAACCCCCATTTTAGAATTCTCTCTGGTGGCTAACCTACCCCTAGGGCAGGGCAGATCATGACTAGGGTAGCAGCGTTCCCCACTATATCCCTTTCACAGATTGGTTCCAACAAACCAAGCCAATGACAGCAAGCATGGCAATCAATGCAGCTCTCTAACCTCACAGCCTGGGGGAAGTTCCCTTCAGCCGAATGGTTAGAGCAGCTGCCTTTGGGACTCGGGGTCCCAGCTTTGATTCTCAGTATGAGCCTGAGGCACATCTGCCCGAAACAGAGAAGGGAGAGACAGAACAGCTGTATGTATTAACTGTCATTCCCAGTGGCTCAGCAGTTGCACACTTGCCTCTGTGGCTGGAAGACTGGAAGGTTGTGGGTTCTAGTCCCACACCAGGAACCTGAGGTAAATTCCAGTAATGACACAGTACTGCAACATCAGGGGGTGCTGCACTCCTGAGGTGCCCTCTTTCAAATAAGACGTTAAACCGAGGTCCCATCTGCCTATCCTGGTGGACGCTAAAGATCACATGACACTTCTTGAAAAGAGTAGGGGGTTCAGTGTTAGTCTGAATCAGTACCCCCCCCCCCCAAAAAAAAAGTGACAAAGCTGAAAACAGGCAGTATTGCCTGGGTCTCCTTTCCCGGTCATTAAAAACTAAATAAATGCATGTAGCTCTGTCTTGCTAAATAAGACCAAATTGACTGAACAACATAAATTCGACATATGCAGCCCAGCTTTGCTTCAGAAGCACTTTTTAATACCCTCCTCCAACCGTGAAGGGCCACCATAGATGCTTAGTGGGGTGGGAAAGCGGTTGCCACAACATTCAACATCAGCGGTACTTCACTATCACCCAGCGAAATGCATTCCTTCAAGTTTTATGAATCTGAGAAAACAAACGATTCTTCAGTTGGCCAACCAGACAGCATAGTGGCACTCTGAGTCTGGTATGTCACCGAGAGTCGGCAGGATGAGGAATGCATGCCTCAGAGAGTCCTTGTCTCCTAAGCGTGGGAGAGTTTGGGTCACCTGCTGCATTAGCGCCAAATGGGTGACCACAGCTAGTAGTACAATTCAGAAGAGCCTGTAGGAGGGGATGATGCACCCGTGGGTGTGTCTGGCTTGCTGGTACCAGGGTGAGGGATTATAAAGAGTTAACAAGACCCTTATCTGGCAAATAAAGCTGTGCCTGTCCCCAACATTTATTACGACTCCTTTCTTTGGAGCTGGCCCGCTGGTGCGCTGGTAGCGTTACTGCTTGTGGTGCCAACAACACAGGTTTGGGAGTAAACCTAAAGCACCAGAGGGTCGGCGGGGGATGAGGATACAGTATCCGATGGACAACTCTCCTTCTGCAGGTGGGGTGAGAGATGATTCTCTGCAACATTCTGACTTCTGGTGGTGGACAGGAGTCAGTGCACCAGGGGAACCAAGAGACTGGCACTGAAGCAGACAGTATGCAGCATGTAGAAGCATGTGCTGCACACCACCGATGTCACTGCATGTCTTCAGCATTGAGGGAATCTCAAGCAGGAAAAAACAAAATATTAAGCCAGGCTTCATGACATCCAGTCGTGGCTCCACTTTCCTCAGCTCCGCAGGGACATGCTGGACTACCATATCCGCTACTTCCTCTTCTCTTGTACCCCTCTGGGTGGGTGGCTAGGGCACTGTATTGGTCACTACGGTCTTGGTGAGTCTCGAGTGAGGGGAGGGGAAGGTGGTTGGGCCACACAGGGTTGACTACAGGGTGCACCCTGCTGGATCAGGAAGTCAAACAGATTTTTTTATAAAAAGGGCGCTGAGGCGCAGGATGCCTTACCTCGCACTAAGCCAGCGACACAGGTTTGAGATAAACCTCAGGTCCTCAGGGAGCCGGAGTGGGACCGAGCAGCCGCTAAGGAGCTCGCCCCTCCTCGGGTGGTTGCTCGCCCACCCCACAGTTCCGCTCCCACTGGGAAGCATAGGCAGGAGGGGGCAGCGGTGATAGCCTGGGATGGGGCGGAAGGGGCCGAGCCGGTACCCGGCATACACCTCCATGCATGCCCATGTACGTGCCAGGGTCCTGGGTCCAGGGAGAAAAAGGGGACAAAAACCGAAAAAGCTACTAACTACAAAAAGAATACACCTTTCCTTGCTTTCCCAGTGGTGTGGCAGGCTGAGGCATTGACTGCCGCACCAGCGACCTGGGAATGGGCCTGGGGTGCTCAGAGAGCTGGCTGAGGGAGGATTGAGCATCCGCAGGAGAACTGTCCTCCCCTCCAGGAAGTGGGGGGGAATGTCTGTCCCATGGCTTGACTGCCACCTAGAGGAATCTAGGTGGCAGCACCCTGGGATAGCAAGGGGGGAGAGGAGGACCTGCCCAGACGCATCTCTGTAGAGGTGGAGCACGCACATGGGTCCTAAGGGGGAAAACAGAGGGGAAAAAACCTCTGACCATGACATGGTGTCAGACTGATCCCTCAGACCCCACACCAATGACTAGGCACCTAAGGCTAGGCCCTGCAGCAGGACGCCAGCAGAGAAGGTAATCTGTAGGGAAGTCACGTTACAAGGCTAGAAAGATAAAGGATTCCTTGCTTACTCCTCCTAAAAAACCCCTCTCCCCACCCCCCCACGAAGGCCCTCAGGCACTGCCTTGACATATCACTTGGGACCGAGTTCTTCTTTTTTCTTTCTTTTTCTTTTTTAGTATGTAGTTTATGCTGCTCCAGTTGGGCCAGGCTTGGACTCCCTTTTGTCCTGCCCCACCAACCCCCACCCGTCTATTGCCTCCCCAGGATTTTTCCTGGCGGTGGGGTGGGAGGGTGAGGAACTGGCAGGCAGGGCATCGTGAATGCCTACCCACCACCATTTTCCATCATTCCTTTTTCTCCCTATTTCCCTTGCTGGAGCACTCACGCCAGTATGGATGTGCAGAGGTGCGTGCATGCAGCAAGTTCCCACAGCACCTCTTCTCCCTCTCCCAACCCGCTGCCACCAGGCCTCCTCCTGTTGGCAGTCATTCGGCAGAGTCAGCAGTCCTCCCTCCCTCCCCGGGATAGCAGTTGTCGGATGATCAATCCCCCCGCTGACCCCTGATGACCCACCCTTGTCCCCAGAGGTTGCCGGACTGTAGCGAGGCATGGTATCAACTGGGACAGAGTTCTTGCAGGATCACCTACCTTTAGGTTATGAACAACACTGCTGGGTGGGTGTGGAGTGGGTTGGGAGATGACTGTATTTCCAGTGTCCTGGAATGCCTGTGATATCAAATCAAAGCAACTCCTCAGATGAGAAGGCGGCACCTGAAGCAGCTAGAGGACCGCATCAGAGGACCAAGAGCAACAAACACAGGGGGCTTAAAAACAACAGTCTTTCATTTTGCCCCCTCGGTGTAACCTTGCCCATGTTCTCCATCTGGCGAGTTTGTGTTGTGTTTGCTAACCTTACCTCCAAGGCATCAATGAGCTGGTCTCCGGTGCTGATGCTGGGCACATGGATGGTGGTGCTGAAAGCATCTAGCATCTCCATCTCCTGTAGGACATCCCTACGGCTAGTGGTCCCAATGATGAGCAGCTTGCGGCCCTAGGGGATAAAAAATACAAGAGCAGGAACAGGTTCAGATGGGCGCTACTGCAACGAGTAAAGAAGCGACTCAAATCTGGCACTGGGTCCAAGATTAATCCCATTACCATCTTCAAAAAACCTTTTAACACGTACTCAGAAGTTCCAGCTTGATAGGTCCAGCTCAGCAAGTATTACAGACAGTCACCTACACAACAAGACTTTGACGGGGGGGGGGAGGGGACCTGCACTGGGTATTGTCACGGTGCCATTTTGTACTGGGCCATATTTTGTGTGTCACAGTGTCATTTTGTATCTCACTGCCTACTGTGTCACGGTGCTAATTACTATTGCCAATTTACTGTGCCCTTTTTCTCTGCTTATGGGATCGTATGCATTTTCCTCAGAACCTCTTCTAGAAACGGGACACTGAGCCAGAGGGATCTCGGGATGGACAGATTGACAAATAATGAAATAAATACATGGCATTTGAGCTGTGTGGTGCATGATCAGTCACTAGAACAAAGATATTATATTCTGACACGTCTTTGCACCGTGTAACTGCACTGATATTTTTTCGACGCTAGTCTCTTTTATAGTGTGATAAATGTTAGAATTATTGTGCGTGTCAATACAACCACTGAGATCGCTTTTACAGTTCTAACAGTGGTCATCAGTTCATTCTTAGGATACAAGAACCACAAACCGTGGAGAGGGGATCGGGTGCCCCAAAAATGCAAGTAAGACTACTCTTAGAACTGTAAGAGTGGGTCTCACAGCCGTATAAATATATCATTGATCAAGGTGTCTGTTTCCAGGGCAACTGTATGCAACACAAGATAACAGTTGCATGCGTGGGGGAAAGGATCACTCTGACTGGTCCAGAGTACATCCTAGATCTGTTATTATAAAAGAGAACTTATAAAGGGTCTAAGTTTTTTAAATATACTGGCAAAAGAGCTGGGTTTTGGCGACATGTCAGTCAGCTGCACTGCCCTGCACATGTGATGACCCTAAGGGACATATACTCCCATCACCCCCCCAAAACAAACACACACACACACACACACACACTTACTTTCCCACTGTGGTCCCATCATTCCCATAACCATTAAGGGAATAATGTCCTCATTTCACTGGGGCTACCTGCAGAGTGCGCAAGGCTCGGGCCTGTCAGACCAGGAGACGGATTGCAGCACTCGTGTCAAGATTCTCTTTTAAAAATAAAGACATCACATCCATTTCCAAACCTAAAAAACAATCACACTTGCATAACAAAGGATGCCATAGAAAGGAAAGCTTGTGATGTACCAGACCAAAGACAATGGATGTGGAATTTTTTGGGGGTGGGGGAGCGGTTTGCAATTTTTCTTTTCCTGCTTTAACTCCCGCTCCAACACATTCTACAGTGGAGTGCTTCTCTTGTGATTTGTTTTGTTGTGGGGTGGGGAGCAAGACCCCCATCGCTCTCCGCTCATCCTCTAATGTGTGTTGCAAAAAGAAAATGAAACAAAACAGTTAAGAGCTCTGGAGTTCTTCACAGAAAGGCATTACAAAGAAAACTTTGAACTAAAGCTCCTGGTGAGTAATTTACCCCCCTCCCCCCTTTTATCTTGTCAAACAAGTCTTTAAAAACAGAAGAAGAAAAAAAATTGCTAGCAGGTCACAGCCTAAGGTGGTATGCCCCTGCCCCCCCATTCCAGTGTCATCTAATACAGCACTAGAGCAGCACGTAGGACCTTCACGTACAACATAATAAATGAAAACACACACACACCAAAGTAGCCCAGCTGAGACACAGGAGGTCGTATGGCTTAGTGGTCTGTGGGTAGAGCTGTCCGAGTCTCACCACAGCTGCTGGTTTACTGTGTGATGTTCAGCAAGTCACCCGAAATCACAGTAATACAGTCCCTTCCAGCTGTAACATGAGGGTGGATTCAGGATCCCTCATAAATGCAGCATTGCATCCCAGGTGGGTAACTGTTTTTGGGGAGGATCTTTCTAATACCTGTGAACCTGGGCTAGGATGGGTCTTTTATGCAAACCGTGCAGATGAGATGTCGGTGTTGCATCTCACCCAAAGGGTCCCCCCCTTCAGCAGTACAGCATGTACCACACTAGTGTGGTGTTGGAGGGAGAAGTATGCAGACCTGTTTGAGTTGGTGAGTGCAAGCAGAACTAGTGGACATGAACTAAAACTGAGGGGGGGGGGGATATGGGGAAACATCAGAAAGTATTGCTTTAGCTGGCCTGTTGGCACATTGGTAGCACTACCATTCGCAATCCCGGTGATCCAGGTTCAGAAGAGAGCCTGCGTCTCCGGGGGCCAGCTGGGGGAGAGGAGGATCGAGCATTGCAGAGGTCACTCTCCTCCTCTAGGAAGGGGGGTGTCTGAGTTCCACAGCAACACTGCCATCTGGGTGACCACAGGTGGCAGTGCAAGCGAAGCCATGATGGGTGTGAAAGCACCTACCTGCAGAGGATGTTGGCCTGCTTGCATGCAATGTCCACTTCAGTCCTCGTGCCGGGGTGAGACAGGGAAAACAGACCGCAGGATTATGATGCCACCTCTCTCCTTGCAGGTCCCACACTGCTTACTGGGCTGCTGACCTAACTGAGCTAAACTTCTCCTGGGCCTGGGGAACATGGAGGGCTCTGCCACAGCTGGGGGTGGGGGTCAAAGCGTGGAGGTAAGTCCCAGGGACAGTGGGTGGCAGGGCTGGGGAATGAGAGGCCGATGGCGGCGGGTCGAATGTGGGATTTAAAGTACAGTAAATTTATTTAAAAAAAAGTGTTACTCGCCAACACCAGCAACCCAGATTGGGGAAAGAGCAAGAGGGTCATCGGTTGGGGAGAAGAGTAGGTTAGGTACCAGCATGTGTGCGCCTCCTGGGTGACCACAGGTAGAACTATACGGTGGTATTGCACAGAGGGAGGGAGGGACGTCAGCAGGATGGTGCTAGGTCCCCCCCCCCCAGTGACTGTACTATGGTAACCCATGGAAAACAGAGGCAGGGTAAGACTGGGGAGAAGACAGGTGATGGGGTTGGGGCACAGGGGAGGAAGCAGAAGGCGGCTGGTCGGAGAATCCCAGGCATAAACAATAACAAAAAAAAAATGTACTAATTCACACAGAGGGTGAACTGTGTGAAACAGCCTACCTGGAGAGATTGTGGAAGCAATATTTAGCAGAACTAGACAGGTTTGGGGGGGGGGGAGAGAGTGCGGATGGCACTGCAGCTTACACAGCATGAGTAGGGGAAACATACCAACTGTAAACTCCAATGTGTGTCCATTCACAAACTGGCTATAGCCACTGCCATGTGCAGGAAGGACGGACATGATGGATCCTAGGTCCCTCCCATCTTACTGCGCTAGGCAGGATTCAGTCTAGAGGGCTGCTGCCACAGCAACATATCAAGGCTAAAAGTACTGCTGACTCAACGCTGGTGCTGCAGATCTACTTCCAAAGCTAAAGACAGAGAGCGGATCCAGCACTTGACTCCTAAAATGCAAACTGACGGCAGATAAGGACAGTTAGACCCCCCCAATCTGCTCATTTTCCCCACCTGCTGCAAAGATTACAGATACTACTTGAGCCCCAGCTTTATTCTCTTTCCTACTGTTAGGGTTCCCCTATGCCTATCCCATGCATTTTTGAATTCCCCTACTGAGTCAGCCCCCACCACCTCCGCTGGGAGGCTGTTCCATGCGTCCAACACCTTTTCCGTGAATACCTCATGTTGCCGCTTAGTCTACCTCCTTCCAGCCTCATGTCATGTCACCTTGTTCTAGAACATCTTTTTCTGAAAGATGCTACCCTCCTGTACCTTATTTATGCCCTTGAGATATCTGAAAGTCTCTATCATATCCCCCAACCCCCTCGGTATACATATTGAGGCCCTCCAGTTTCTCCTCATATGACTTTTGGTGCAGACCCTGCACCATTTTTGTTACCTGTCTCTGAACTTCCTCTACCCTCTCTATGTCCTTACAGAGATGCAGCCTCCAGAACTGGACACAGTACTTCAGATGGGATCTCACCAATGATTGGTACAAAGGCATCATCACCTCCTTTCTTCTGTTGGTAATACCTCTCCCTATGCACCCCAGTACCCCATTGGCTCTCCCCACAGCTTTGGCACATTGTTTGGCCACATTTAGGCCATCAGATACAATTACTCCTAGATCCCTTTCCTGTTTGGTGGTTGTCAGTAACCCACCCCTCCATGTAAGCCTCCCCTGGGTTCCTGTGCCCCAAATGCAGGATTTTGTACTTCTTTGCATTGAATCTTAGCTGCCACACTCGTGACCATTCGTCTAGTTGACCTAGGTCTCTCCTCATGTTTTCCACCTCTCCCGCAGTGTCTACCCTGTTGCAGGATCATAATGTCATCTGCAAAGAGGCATACCTTTTCTTATAGCCTCTTTGCAATGTCACTTATGAAGACATTAAATAGGACTGGCCCCAGAACTGATCCCTGTGGCACCCCGCTGGTCGCCCTCCTTTCCTCGGATTTAGCTCTATTTACCACCACCAGTGGCAGTGGCAGTGGCACGTTAGTAAAGTCCATATTGCTGTGCAAATATTCAACACATTATTGTAGATTTAAAGTGCAGAAAAAGGTGCATGTATGATCCCCTCAGAAGGACCCACTGGGGCCTTGACCAAGTACTAGGAGCTTGTGCACAAAATGTTGGGGCTGCAGTGGGTCCTCTTGAGGGTATCATATATGCACCTGTTTCTGCACTTTAACTCTACAATACAGTACTGGCTATCTGCACAATAATATGGACTTTGCTGTTTTAGGAGTGCTGGATTCTACCTCCCTTTGCCACAGCAACACACTGCTCCTATTCTTGCTTTATATGTCTCGCTTGTTTTGCTTTTGGTCTCCCAAGTGCTTAAACCCCTCCTCTGAATGCAGCCCCCACACTGCAGCATAATATGTGTTCCAACCAGTGACATCATTAGCTACAGTCTGTGGCTGCCACAGAACTTTATAAAATGGGTAGGGAAAATGCTGCACCCTGATTGGCTGGGACCCATGTGCTGTGAAAGCACAACACACAGGTAAAATGAGTCCTGCCAACAAGGATGCATTACAAAGAACAAATCCTTGTGCCAATCGGTGGAATCTTGTAAATCCAAATGGCAGTCATATTTTCTCCAAAACACCTTGCTAGCTTGTAATAAGCAGTACAACTTTAAGTTATATAAAAATTATTTAAAAAACACTTTTAAGTAGTAGTGAAGGCTCAACGAAAGGGGTTGCTTATTTATTAGATGGAACAAGTGTCTTCTTTTATTCCCAGACATCAGCTTTGCCTCCATTACAACGGCGCATCAGCTTTGGCCTGGTGAGACTGGGAGTTTGGGAGCTAGGGGCGACACACTCACTTCAGCTAGCTGCAAGGCTTAACGTGTCTTATTTGGTAACCCCTTCTTTTTTTTACTGACCTGGTTGAAGCCCCAAAACACCTGGAGAAAACTAAAATCTGACTTTTCAAGGGGATCTACTGAAGCTGACTCAGACTCGTCGGAGGAAGGCTGAGTGATTAACTTTGCAAACCAATTTATTGAGCGCCAGCACTGAGCTGTGTACATATTGTGATTTGTTTCTCCTTGCCAGTGCTTAATTCTAAATACCTACATTAGGAGTGAGACAGGTAGGTTGCATACTTTTTTTTTTAACTCTATTTATCCACCCCTTACTCACCAGCCTCTCTCCAGTGTGGTTTCTCGGTCAGCTGGCTCTGCCTGTCCAGCCTGAAGAGCAGATTGCCCGTGTTCTGGCTGAGGGGCACTTCCACTCCTTATGCAGCCTGCCCTCGGGTCTGAGTCCTCCGAGGAAGGACTGCCATTCTCCTACCGGCGCTCTAAGTACTGGAGGGCAGCTGTCATAGAAGGAGAGAACCGGAACGGACGTTGTTACGCCTGGCATAGGACGTGAGGCCGTTACCACTGGACCCGCCTTCAGCTACTAGTGGAAGGGTGCTGTTTCCTTGTTTTCTTCCTTCCACCCGAACTTGGGATGTGCAATGTCATCCAGCCTGCTACTTGACCGCTCCCACACACGTCTGGAAGACGGCCGCCGACTGTTCCCCTTTCCAACGTGGTCCCATCTGTAGTGCACCCGGCCTCCACCGGGTGCTATCTCAGCAGACATTTCCCCTCCTCCCAGGAGGAGAGCAGTCCTACAGATGCTCCATCCTTCTTGCCCAGCCTCCCGCATCCCGAACTTGTTCCCGAACTCAGGTGCCGGGCGTGGCAGCAAGGTGTGGCATCCAGAGCCTCAACCCTCAGCGTCACCGGGCCGGCTAGGTTGCATACTTAGCATATCCCCTAACAGGGCGCTCGATGCTGGATCGATGTCTTGAATTTAAAATGATTAATAACGTGGAATTTGGCAGGAAGGGGCGTAGTGTTCTGGTTTTGGATGGCAGGGAAGCCTAGTGCCCAAAATGGTCGCTGCCTTATGACGTATTGTGCACCCAAATGCACTACATGTGCATCATCATCCAGCAATCCCAGCACAAAGCATTCGGTACCCTTCATGGTTTAGACTTCTACCACTGCCTCCCCCAACAGGGTCAATTAATGAGACTCCTATAGTATTAATTGAGTTCTTTCACAGTCAGAGTTTATTTCTGTAAGTGTAATGCCTCAGTTCAGACAGGGCTGATGTTAGCCTATACAGCAAGTTACTGTCAAATCAGAGAATGTTTTAAGGCAGTTTCATGTACATGTTCCATAAGTTGTGTCATTCTGTGGAAGGTTTAAAGATTTATACCTGTTTTCGTTTTAGGCTATTTAGCCTATTTTTTCCCCGTAACACTCTTTGGTGGTGTACGAGATTGAAATGCTGGGGGGAACATGCCTGAGTTATAAGATGTTCACACTGACTTTTCAGATACATGGCTTACAGGACCTCAAACGTTGACCTCTTCACAAGTTTTACTGTCTCTACAGTATAATGCCATGGTCTTTACTGCAAATGGCCCTTGATGGACATTTATAACGGACACTGAGGTCTGAAACTTACAGACATGTGCAATTCCCCACAAATGCTGCATCACTGAATGAGGGGTGATTATGTGTTCTACTTATGATATTACTAAATGGAACATCTTATACTGTGAATCAAGTTATTTAAAAAAAACACGTTTGCTTTGAAATCTATGAATAAAAAGTTTAAAAATCACTTTCAGTAAAAACCTCTCCCTATGCACCCCAGTATAAAACGCATTTTAAAAGCGTAATAAGACACTCCGGGGTTTGTGCTGCCGCAACACACATCCAGGGGCTGAAGGCACTCTGCCTGCGTCATCATGCCTCACTACCCCCTTGAATGTGCGCTGTGACAGCACAACGCACACCCAGCCGTGTCTTACTGCTTACATAAAAACTGAAACAGAAGTGATACTTAGATGTTGTCAGCAGATAAGGGCCTTCGGCCCACCTAGTCTGCCCATGCATGCTAGTAACTGTGCTTCTTCAAGTTTCCCTGGAACTAGGAACTAGGTTGTCCCTCACCTACCAGGATCCCCTATGCCTATCCCAGGCATTCTTAAATCCTGTAATTGTTTCTTCCCCCACCACCTCTTCTGGCAGGCTGTTCCATTTGTCCACCACCCTCTCTGTAAAGAAGTACTTCCTCACATTCCCTCTGAACTTCCCTCCCTCCAGTTTCATCCCATGTCCCATTGTACTGGAGCATCTTTTTCTCTGAAAAAAGTACAGTTACGTAGGAACTTACAGTAACAGTAGATCTTCGAGAGGTGTTCCTTCAGTAGGTCATTATATATAGGACTGGCGCCACCTGGTGTCGGGCCGCACGGCAGGCTTTTCTAGCAATCCCTGATGGGGGACCACCCACCCGTCAAGTGACCGATGTCAGTGTGGCGTATATAGTGGCTCCAGTTCTCTGCCGAGCCAGGAAGAGGCCTGACACCAGGAGCAAACAGGATTGGAGTCCCTGTAAGAAATAAATGAGGGGAAGGAGGGAGGGGGTCAGATTTATTGAAGGAACCTCTCAAGATCTACTGTTACGGTAAGTTCCTACCGCATCTGTACTATCTTACTTCGAGACAGTTCCTTCAGTAGGTCATTACATATAAGACAGAGTCCCAAGCAGTCCCTCCAAAGAGAGACCGAGAGAAACAAGGTAGGAGGAGAAAATAACTCCAACGGAAACTGGGAACCAGAATGGACCCAGCCTAGGACAGAAGGACCTGCAAGACAGTTAGGCCGAAGTGAGCCCTACGCCTAGAAGCAATGTCCAGACTGTAGTGTTTAGTACAAGTGTGGACAGAACTCCAAGTAGCTGTGTCGCAGATATCAGCCACAGAGACGTTCCGCAAAAAAACAGCGGAAGCAGCCATGCCCCTAGCAGAATGGGATGGGACCTGGCAGAGGTTTTTCATACTTTTGGTAACAATATCGAATACAGTTGCCTAACCATTTGTAAAGGCAGTGCTTCAAAACTGCTTTGCCCTTCGACCTGGGGGCAAAAGAAACAAAAAGCTGATCGCAGCTACGGAAACCTTTGGTTCGGTGTGTGTAGCACCGAAGGATCCGATGGACATCCATGGTGTGCAGGAATGCCTCACCTCTGTTCGAAGGGGACGGAAAGTAAACTGGAAGCTCTACTGATTGGTTCAGTGTGGCTTCTGACACCACCTTGGGTAAAAACTTAGGATTTGTCTTGAGGACCGCCCGGTCCTTGTGGAAAGTAATATAAGGCTCTTTACAAACCAGAGCGTGAAGCTCCAAAATCCTTCGAGCTGACATAATGGCAACTAAAAATAATATCTTCCAGAAAAAGGAAGCGCAAGTCACAGCTCATGGCCAGTTCAAATGGGGGAAGAGTAAGCTTCTCCAACACAAAGTTCAAATCCCAAGGTGGTGTTGGGCTGCAGATGGGGGGTTTCAGATGGAGGATCCCTTTGAGAAAGGTTTTTGAGACTTCCAACTGAGCCACAGGTTTACCATCCACCAGCTCGTGGTACATCGAAATTGCCGAAAGGTGGACCTTCAAGGAAGAATATGACAGACCTGAATCTGACAGGTGAAGGAGGTATTCCATGACTTACGGGGCAGAACAAGAAAAGGGGTTCTACTTCTTGGAGGTCACCCAGATGGAAAAACGTTTCCATTTCATGGCATAAGTGGAACGAGTGGAGGGTTTTTTTTTTTTTTTTTTTTTTTTTTTTTTTACTTTCTTTCTTTATCTCCTCCTTACTACCCCTGGAGCCCCCTCCTTCCGTCCGCTCATGTCCTCCTCAACCTACCTTGGGGATCTGCCCCTAGAGTGCTTGTCCTCCTCCTCCTCGCACATCGGGGTCTGTCCTGCAGGTGGTCTGGGGGACTTAGGGCGGCCTTCATCTAGGGCTGCCAGGGGTTTTCCGTTTTTCTCCCTTACGTCCCCGCCCCCTAGGACGTCGGTCGCTTGGGACATACGTCTCGAGAGAGGTGACGTGCTAGCGACGTCAACACCCTCATGCGCCAGCGGCCCCTCCCCGACTCAGTTGACGGAGCCGCCTCCATCCCCTCAACTGTCGGTGCTTCCACCGGCTGCGAGGGTGATGCAGAGCGCGAAAGCGCTCATGGTTCCCACCCCTGAGGGAGGAGAGCATCCGCTGGGACGCTCGATCCTTCCCTCTCCCCTGCCGACCCCCGGCAACCCGAGTCCGTTCCCGAACCCGGTCGCCGCGAGCGCGTAGTGGAGGGTTTTCTAGCCTCTAAAAGAACCTGAGCTACTCGAGAGGAGACCCTGAAGCGAGAAATCGCTATGTCTGCAGGAGCCATGCGTGAAGATGCAGGGTCCTGAGCCCCGGATGAACAAGGCTACCTTGATCCTGAGGTCAAGAGGTCGTGGGTCTCTGGAAGTGGAACGGTGGTTCCTCGATAGCTGTTAGCAGCGGGAAAGTATAGTTACCTAAGAGCTTACCGTAACAGTAGATCTTCGAGAGAGGCTCTTGCAGTAGGTATTCACATACAGGACTGACCCACCAGGCATCAGGACCCCACAGAAAAATTTCTAGCTAGCAGTCTCTGGCGGGGAACCACCCCCACGTCAGGTAACTGGCGTCATACGACGTCAGTATAACAGGGTGGTCCCCCACACCCGCCTTCCAGTTCTTTCCCACCAAAGGCCAAAAGAGGCAAGACGAGAGAGAAAGGATATTTTCCCCATGGAAATGGAGCAAAAAGCTTAGGGAATGGAGGGTAGGAGAATATTTGTCGCAAGAGCTTCTCTCGAAGATCTACTGTTACGGTAAGTTCTTACGTAACTGTACTATCTTACTTTGAGATGGCTCTTGCAGTAGGTATTCACATATAGGACTGAGTCCAAAGCAGTCTGGAACAAGGAATAGTACTCGGGAGGAGGATCGTCATCCATAACATGGAACCTCAGGCTGAACGGGTCTCATGAAAGGAGACCTTGTAGAACAGCCAACCCGAAGACTGCTCTACAACGAGAGGCATTGTCCAAACTGTAGTGTTTCGTAAAGGTATGGACAGAAGTCCAAGTTGCGGCTGCATAGATGTCTGCCGCTGACACATTCTTGAAACAAGCCATAGAGGCAGCTACTCCTCTGGTGGAGTGACCTCTGACCTGACCCGGCAGGGTCTTGTTGTACTTGTCTTAACAGAAAGTGATACAATGAGCTAACCATTTTGATAGGCATTGCTTAGAAACAGCATTGCCTTCTCTTTTGTAAGCAAAAGAGACAAAAAGGTGATCAGTTTTCCTGAGATCCTTAGTCCAAATACACAGGTTACTCACCTGTAACAGGAGTTCTAGGAATGGTATATGTTGTTCATCCACACTTATTGGCAGGTTCCCTGCCGCTTTAAATCTTGCCGGAAGGTCTTCAAGCTGGCTCCTCCCACCCACCCGGGTGGTAAAACTCTCGGCTCTGCCCCATGACGCCAGATCTGGCCCGCTGGAAGCTCAGGTTGTGCGTCAAGCCGGGAGGTTAGGAGTAGGATGAACAACATATACCATTCCTAGAACTCCTGTTACAGGTGAGTAACCTGTATTTCTAGGACATGGATATGTTGTTCATCCACACTGTCTGGCAGACTCCTAGCAGTTCTCTGGGAGGAGGGAGGCAAGGCGCACACCCCCGATACTTACTTGGGAAAGAGACACTGGAAAACCAAGGCCCCAAAACCAGCATCCCGGCATGACTCAAGGTCGATGTGGTAATGGGTGATGAAGGTGTGTGCTGACTTCCAGGTAGCAGCCCTGCAGATTTCCTGGATAGGGACGTCCCTGGAAGCAGCCACCGATGCAGCAGTATGGCGGGTAGAATGAGCTCTTATCCCTCTGGGAGGCTCCATGCCCGCCAACTTATAGCAGAGATCTATGCAGGAGGTGACCCACCTGCTTATCGTCCGCTTGGCTGCAGGTCTTCCAGGTGCAGCTTCAGCGTAGGTGACAAACAGCTGGTGAACCTCTCCCTGAATTTCAGCCGTACGCTCTTTATAATAAGCGAGCGCCCTTCTAGGGTCCAAAATATGGAGCCTGTATTCGGCCTCCGAGGTGTGATTGGGGTAGAACACCGGCAGAGTCAACACCTGGTTAAGGTGAAACTCCGACACCACCTTCGGAAGGAATTTCGGTTGGGGGCACAGGACAACCTTGTCCCTGTGGAAGACCAGGTAAGAGACTCGATGCAGAGTGCCTGGAGCTCTCCCATCCTTCTGGCTGATGTAATAGCCACCAAGAAGGAGGTCTTCCACAACAGGTGAGAGAGTTCACACCTGTGCATTGGTTCGAATGGCTTGCCCATGAGCTTTGCCAGTACCAGCAGTAGATCCCACGGAGGTGGAGGTTCTCGCACTGGAGGGGAAATGTGATCAAGGCCTCTGAAAAAGCGCCAGACCACCTTCTGCGCCACCGACTGCTTCCCGGCCCGCGCCCGGTAAGCAGAGATGGCTGCCAGGTGCACCTTAGGTCGTCGACCTAAGCCCTTGCTGAGAAAGGGACCATAAATAGTCCAAGATGCTTGCCAAGGAACAGGAGGAAGGGTCCAAGCCCTTGTTCTGACACCAAATGGAAAACCTTTCCATTTGAAGGCATAGCATTTTCTGGTCGACCTTATGGGACGCTCAACTACGCTTGAGGACCTCGCCGGAAAGACCCAAGGCCTGGAACTCTAGCCGCTCAGGAACCAGGCCGCCAGGTGCAGGGACTGAAGGTCCGGATGGAATACCTTCCCTGATTGACTGAGAGCAGGTCCGGGCGAGCTGGAAGCTGCCTCGGAAGCCTGGAGCTGAGGCTGAGGAGATCTGGTACCAGTATGAGCGGGGCCAGTCTGGGGCTATCAGAATCACCTGCGCCTTGTCCCTCCCTGCTTTGAGCAGCACCTTGTGCATCAAGGGGAACGGGAAAGGCGTAGAAGAGGCCCGGGGTCCACGGCCTCGAGAAGGCATCCCCCTGCAGAGAGCCCTGCTGAGGGGGGCGGGCATGGAACAGCCTCAACTTCGCATTCTCCCTGGAGGCAAACAGGTCCACCTGAGGTGTGCCCCAATGGGAGAATAGATCTTGTACTACCTCCGGCAGGAGAGAGACCACTGGTGGGACGCAGCCCCTATCCGGCTTAGGGCATCGGCCAGGGTGTTGGAGGCTCCTGCCACATGAATGGCTAGGAGATCCGCCTCCAGGCTGCGCACGAGTGACCAGATGTGGAGAGCTTTCTTGCAAAGGAGCATGGAGCGCGTCCCGCCCTGGCGGTTTAGATAGTACATGGTCGTGGTATTGTCCGTCTAGGGGACCACTTGACCCCGAAGAAACGGAGCAAAGGCAGTGAGAGCTAGGCAGACCGCTCGGCGCTCCAGCAGGTTGATGTGGCATCAGGACTCCCGCGGGGACCAGAGGCCGTGCGCTCGGTGTTCCCCCAGATGGGCACCCCAACCCATCAGAGAGGCATCGGTCGATAGAGAGACCGCGCTCGGGCGACAAACGGATGCCTCCTGCAGATGAACTGAACGTCCACCACTGGAGAGCGCCCACATCCCCAGGGTCACCGCACTAGCTGGTCCAATGGATCGCAGCGCTGAGACCACTGGTCGGCCAGCCCCACTGAAGAGGGCGCATGTTCCAGCAGGCCCAATGGACCACACTGGTACAGGCCGCCATGAGACCCAGGAGGCGCAGGAAGTCCCGGGCAGGGCTCAATTGCCCAACCAGAAATGACTGGGCAAAGGAGGAAAGAACCTCGGCCCTGTCCACCGGGAGCCGTGCTCTGGCTCGAAGAGAGTCGAGCTCTGCCCCGATGAAAAGAATCACCTGCTTCGGCTCGAGTTCCGACTTGGCCTCGTTGATGAGGAGGCCGACCTGAGAGCAAACCTGGAGGGCCAGATCTCTGGACCGCTCCACCTCCTGTCTGGAGGAGGCTGCTATCAGCCAATCATCCAGGTAAGGGTAAACCCGGACCCCTCGGCGCCGCAGGAATGCTGTCACCACTGCCATGCATTTGGTGAAGACCCTGGGAGCTGGAGATAAGCCGAAGGGCATGGCTTGGAACTCGAAAAGGGATCCCTCTGCTCGAAAGTGAAGGAACCTCTGATGTGACGGACGGATAGGGACGTGAAAGAACGCGTCCTGCAGGTCCAGAGAGCAGAACCACACGCCGTGTTCCAAGGATGGTATTATCTGAGCCAGAGTGACCATCCTGAAGGTTCGAGACCTTAGGAACTTGTTTAGGTCGTGTAGGTCGAGAATGGGGCGCCAGCCCCCCCTGTTTCGGAACCAGGAAGTACCTGGACATGAACCCTGGGTTTGAGGGAGGGTCCGCCACCTCTCTTATCACCTCCTTCTCGAGGAGGAGAGAGATGTCAGCTCGGCGAGCTGACAGCGAGGCTTCGGGCCCTGAGGCCCCCCGAGGTGCGACGGCTCTGAAGGGTGGGGCCTGCTCGAACTCCAGAGGCAGGCCCTTTCCTACCACTCTTCCAACACCCACCTGTCTGTGGTAATAGCAGACCAGGCGGAAAGGAAGTGTCGAGCTGCCTCTAACACGGGGGACCTGGGGAGGTGACGAGGTTGGGGGCGACACCCCTCAACCCGTCACTGTGCAGGCTTGGAGGAGGGACTGGCCGAGGGACCACCTGGGCCTTTATCTCCCTGCTTCTTGGAGGAGGAAGCCGCAGGCTTGGGTTTGGGATACCAAGCGCGAGCCTGCTGGCCCTGGTGTTGCTGGGCCGGGCGTGCTGGGGGCGCAGACGGACGAAAGGGCTTGGATTGAGGTCTGCGGTCCTTGTCCCTCTGAGCGGATGAGACCGAGTCCAAGGTGGCATTGGACTTTTCGATCCTCTGGAGGTGGCCTTCCACTCCAGGGCCGAAGAGGTCGGTCCCCAGGAAGGGGACATCCGCCAATTTGTGCTGGGTATCCACTGTGAAGGCGGATATCCTCAGCCATGCCCGACGACGCATAGCCACTGCAGCCGCTACTGACCTGGCGCATGAATCACCGATGTCCAAAGCAGTCTGAAGTTGCTGCTTGGCCACTGCCCTGCCCTGGTCCCGCACCTGCTTAACCGTGGTCTGCAGGTCAGCCGGGAGATGAGGAACCACCTCGTCCAGGGAGCCCAACAGGGCGTGAGAAAAATGTGCCATCAGTACGGCCAAGCTGGGCTGACGAAGGCCACGGGAGGACGCAGCGTAGACTTTTCGCCCGGCATAGTCCAATTCCTTGGACTCCTTGTCGGAAGGTTTGTCCATGTCCCTAGCATTTCCGGCACGCCGGAAAACGCTGTCAGTAACTAACCCCTCGGCCGAGGGATGTTCCGAGAAACCGGACAGGGAACCGGTAGGGACCGCATACTTCCTGGCCATCCTGGCCGGGCGAGGGCAGGAAGCAGGGCACTGCCAGAGCTCCAAGGTCGGGCCCACAATGGCCTCAGCCACAGGAAAGGCCTCAGGGATCCTCGGTCCAATATCTCCGTGAGGATACTTGGCCCGCTTTGGATACCGGGTTTCGCAGCTGCATCCCGGTGGATTCCGAGATGAGTCTGAGCAACCCAGGAAGGACGAGGGCTGTCGCCCAGCGACTGACCTCCAGAGGACTACAAGTCCACTCGCTTGAAGAAAACGAGGAATCGCTGTCGGCACTCAGAAGAGTCGCAAAGAGCTGCCTCGGCCTGAGCCACCCTCCACCTGGTGAGGGCGATCGGAGTGAAGGTGACCGACAGCCTATGGGGCAGACCCTGAGCCGACCGAGAGTTCTTGGTCGGAGCCCCAAACAGCCGCTGTGGAGGCGGAGGTTCCACCGGAATCGGTGGGGCAGCTGGTTTTGGCCGAACAACCGGCCTGGGAACAGGCTCCTCGGTTAAAACGAGGGGTTGTTTCGGCCGCTCCGGTGACAGCCACTTTATGGCCGGGGAAGGCGACGGGGCTGACCTGATGTGGACACCGTGAGACCAGTGGCCGAAGACGAACGATCGACCGAAGTCGATGGCCGACAACTCGGGGAGAGGGACCTTTCCCGCTCCCAAGAGCGTCGACGAAGAGACTTACCCTTGTCTTTCTTCTTGGACCGAGAAGAAGGTCCAGCAGACGTTGGTCCCTCTCCCTTAGAGGAGAGGGACAGACAAAGCTCCTTAAAGGAAGCTGCATAAGAGGAACCCAGGGAGAGTGGAATAAATGCTGTGGTCGAGGAAGAAGCGGCCCGCGCCGCCTCCTCTTCGAGGGCGATCATCTGCTCTAGCTGATCCGCCGAGCCCGCCAACCGGTCTCTCTTGACTTTACCGAGGAAAATGTTTCGGGCGCCTTAGTTGTAAACGGGCGGCACGGTCTCGAGGACGAGGGCTGAGAAGGAAGAGCACAGGTCACAGGCCCGCGGGTCATGCTCTCAAGGCCCAGACAGTACACACACACGTGGAGTGCGGATCTGTCCGAGACATCTTCTGTTCGAAGGGCACTGCCGAAACCGGAGTCGATTGTCCATCGCGAGTCATGAGGAATAGAAGACCAAGTCTTTTAAGCAAAAACTTTAAATTCGGAAAATCGAAGAATTAGGAACCAGTCTTATACGCAGAGCGTTAAGGAGGGAACCTGAGCTTCCAAGCGGTAAAGAAGATCTGGCGTCATGGGGCGGAGCCGAGAGTTTTACCACCCAGGTGGGTGAGAGGAGCCAGCTTGAAGACCTTCCGGCAAGATTTAAAGCGGCAAGGATACCTGCCAGACAGTGTGGATGAACAACATATCCATGTCCCTAGAAGGTGTAGCATCTCAGTATTCTGTGACCATCCAAAGTATGCAAGAGGTACTCCCCTTGATTGGAGTGTTATGTATAGAAAGCGGGTAGCTCAATGGATTGATTCAGCGTAGATTCAGCCACCACCTTAGGGAGAAACTTAGGGTTGGTGCATACAGCCACAAGTTCCTTGTGAAAAATCAAGTACGGGATTTTGCACATCAAGGCCTGAAGCTCGGAAATGCACCGAGCAGACATAATGGCCACTAGGAAGAGTGTCTTCCAAGAAAGGAACTTTAAATCAGCTGTAGCTGCTGGCTCAACGGGAGGCAGGGTAAGCTTCTCCAGAATGAAATTCAAGTCCCAAGGAGGGGCAGGAATGCGGATGGGGGGTCTCAAATGGAGAACCCCTCTGAGGAAGGTCTTGGAGACTTTCAACTGAGCACAAGTCCCGTCTCCAAAGGGAATATGGTAGGCTAAAATAGAGACCATGTGGACTTTTAACAAGGAATGGATGAGACCCAGATCGAAGAGGTGACGCATGTAGTCCAGGACTTTACTGGCTGGGCACGAGAAAAGTTTGAAGTCTTTCGAATTGGCCCAAAGAGAAAATTGTTTCCACTTCATGGCATAGGTGGACCTGGTGGAAGGCTTCCTGGCCTCTACCAAGATGTCCGCTACGAGAGGAGAAACTCCGAAGCGGGCTTTAGCTACGTCTGCAGGAGCCACGCATGTAAGTGAAGGGATTTGAGACCTGGATGAACAAGAGCCCCCTGATCCTGGGTCAACAATTGCTGCAACAGAGGAAGTGGAGGTTCCTCTGAAAACTGTTGCAGAAGAGAGAACCAAACTTGCCTGGGCCAGAAGGGGGCGATGAGAATCATTCGAGGTTCCACTGATCTGAGTTTGTTCAGGACCCTAGGAATTAAAGGAATGGGAGGGAAGGCATAAACGAATCTGTCCCTCCAAGCGAGAGACAGAGCGTTCCACCAAAACATGTCTCACCCTGGAGTGAGCGAGCAGAAGGCAGGAAGTTTTGCATTTTGGGGAGAGGTGACGAGGTCTATCTGAGGTGTTCCCCATCGCTGAAAGATGTCGTTCATGACTTGTTGATCTAACTCCCATTCGTGGGACCTGGCTGAGGACCGACGGAGTTGGTCTGCCAGTGTGTTTTCCACTCCCGGAACGTGAACCACAGTCAAGTGAAGGTGATGCTGGGTTGCCCAATGCCAGACTCTCATCGCTTCCCAGCACAGAGGGTAGGAACGTGTTCCTCCCTGCTTGTTGAGATATCAGACTACACACATGTTGTCCGATTGTATGAGGAGATGACCGGGGAGGATGAAGGAGAGTAGAGCCTGAAGGGCATAAAGGAATGCTCTTAGTTCGAGCACATTTATGTGCAGATTTTGTTCGAACTTGGACCAGCTGCCCCGAGTCCTGTGAGACCATAGATGGGCACCCCAGCCTTCTCCCGATGCATCGGTCGTCAACATCTGTGAGGGGGATTCGATGCAGAAGTGAACTCCCAAGCATAGGTTCTCCTGAACCATCCACCATTGCAAGTCCCTGATCATGGGATCAGAAACTAGTACCTCTTGGTCTAGATTGTCCATGGCCTGGTCCCACTGCGACCGAAGCGTCCATTAAGAGATCCTCATATGGAGCCGAACGAGTGGGACTGTCGGCCACCAATAGCCCGAGGAGGCAGAGGACTGACCTGGCTCCGACCCTCCTGCGACTGAACAGAAGACAGGCCTGAGTCTGAAGGGCGTCTACCCTGTCCGGAGGCAAGAAGGCTTTGCCGGTGGTAGTGCCCAGAATTGCCCCAATAAATTGGAGGCATTGGCAAGGGACTAAGTGGGACTTGGCTTGGTTGATGGTGATACCTAGGATGGTGAAAACCTGCAGGGTAAGGAAAAGGGAGTGCAGAAGTTCCTCCTTGGATGGGGCCGCCAGGAGCCAGTCGTCCAGGTACAGAAACACCTGTACTCCCTGGGTACGCAGGTGGGCTGCTACCACAGACAGGCATTTGGTAAACACCTGGGGAGCCGAGGAAAGACCAAATAGGAGGGCCTTGAATTGGTAGTGGTCCCCCTGAAAGCAAAAACGAAGGAATTTGCAGTGGGAAGGGCATATGGGGATACGCAGGTAGGCATCCTGCATGTCCAGAGCGCATAGCCACTGTCCCTGCCGAAGAAGTGGTAGAAGGCTCTGCACAGAGAGCATTCTGAAGCATTTGTACACCACAAACATGTTCAGGGAGCTGAGGTCTAGCATAGGCCTCAGGTCTCCTGTCTTCTTTGGAACTAGGAAGAAATGGGAATAGTAACCTGTTCCCCAAAGATGGGTGGAACTGGCTCTATTGCCGCCTTCAAGAGAAGGGAGATTACTCTAGGACCAGAGGAAGATGTTGCGGTAGTAAGATGACGGGGTGGTCTTCAGGGTGGTTTCTGCAGAAACTCTACTGAGTGTCCTGCTGATATCAACAGAAGCACCCAAGCTGCCTGACGTTATCATCTCCCAACCCAGCAGATGGGAGGAGAATCTACCCACACGGTTCCTCTGGAACCTCCAGAGGCAGTGGGAGAGACAGGGAGTCAGAAGGTGTGGGGCAGCGCAGCAGCCGAGGCTCCTGCGGCTTTTTTGCTGGGAGGAGTCTTGGTTGCTGGAGGGGCCAGACGTTTGTTGGCCCGTCTGCCCTATGGTTTTTGTCTGTCGGCTTTGTTGACGAAAAGGACGCCACTGCCCTTGAGGGGGCCTGTACATAGAGTTCACAAACTTGAGTGCAGTGCCCTTCTCCTGCAGTTCGGTAATGATGTCCTTGACATCACCCCCCAACAGCACCGAACCCCTGAAGGGAGCATCCTGGATGGCGAATTGCACTTCAGGGACCAAACCTGACACGCGGAGCCAGGCATGATGCTGTAGGCCTACAGTGAAGGCCAAGCTCCTTCCAGCTGTGTCCACTGCGTCGTAAGTGGCATGAAGCATGTGCCGACTGGCCAAGTGAGCAGAACGGATAAGATCTGCCACTTCCTGCTTAGTCTGAGACTCAGGAAGGGAGTCCAATTTAGATTCCACCTAACTAAGGATGGTCTTCTGGAAATTACCCATATGTGCCACATAGTTAAGGGCCCTAATACCAAGGGTAGAACAGGACTAGATCTTCTTCCCGTATTGGTCCAGAAGCTGGGATTCCTTATCAGGCGGAGATGAGCTGAGGTGTTTTGGATTGGTGGAGCAGCCATGAATGGCACTGATGAAAACAGAGTCCGTCTTGGGGTGGAGGCTAAGAAAGTCTGCACCCTCAGTAGCCTGATATAGTCCGTC
The DNA here is from genome assembly GCA_016271365.2 of Neoceratodus forsteri. Lineage (NCBI taxonomy): Eukaryota > Metazoa > Chordata > Ceratodontiformes > Ceratodontidae > Neoceratodus > Neoceratodus forsteri. Next base: position 67,826,142 of record JADMNL010000032.1, read on the forward strand.
TGCCTTCCTCGGAAGTGGGGCTAATGCAGAAAGTTGTTTCCAAATGGTGGAAACAAGATCTGCGTGAGGCTCTATCCAGGGTGGAATCAGCATAGGAGCGGTCTCAGGCAGATACAGATGGGCAGCGAGGTTTTTATGCTGTGGGTCTGGCTCCACTGATGTACCTCCTGGATTTTCCTCAATAACTCCAGAAAGGAGGGATCCTCTGGAGGAGACTTCGGAGGAGTCCTTGGCCTACGACGTTTCGGAGTACAGGGCTCGTCTTCGGGGTCAGAATGACCGGACTCTGAGTCCAAGTCAGAAGTATCTGATGAAGAGTAGGAAGACTCCTCCCTGCGAAGGGGAGGGACGGCCCCTCTGGGGAGTTCCCTGGGGCATGTATCCTCCTCTCCTAGGGCACCAGAGGGCTCTATTCTGGTGTCGGGAAGGGGGGAGGGAGTCTCCGACGTAGGGGATCCTGTATAGGGTCCAGCATCGGTAGATGACTCTCGACCTCCTCAGTGAGCTGAGCCTTGGCCTCAGCCCACCAGGAGGCCAAGGTCTCCTTCAGATCCACCGCCGGCTGGTGAGTGGGAATCGGAGGAGGATATGGATATTGAGGGTATCGATAGAAGGAGTATCCATAACCCAACGGCGGGTAGCCTGGAATCGAGTACTGCGGCGCAGGATATTGCTGTGTCGGGTACTGGGGTGACAGATACTGAGGAGCCGGGTATTGTGGTGTCGGGAACCCGGGTGCCAGGGGCTCTGACGGAGCAGAGGTACCTGGCAGAAGCCCTGCTGGTGGGCCAGATGATGGTAACGCTGGCTCCGCGGGCGTCAGGGATGGCGTGGGTATACCTTCGATAGGGTCTGAAGGACCTGACGGAAGGATAGGCCTATCGCCAGGTAAGGGGATGCCAGATGGCATCGGGTAGGCCGGCGTCAGAGGGTCCAGCCCAGAAGGAGGGTTCCCTGATGGCAGTGTCCCAGTATCCTCGATGACAACCGAGGAAGGAGGATTATAATCCCCGCGGGGTCAGTCGAGGAGACGCAGGGACCTCAGAGGGCAACGTGGTGAGACGTTGTGGAGAGCCTGGGGCATTAAAAAGTTCTATGGGGTTCGGCGCAGGCTTCTTGGACGGGTAGGCATCGGCGGAGCCTGCGGCCGACTTATCGGCTGAATCTGGGCGGATGTCGGAGGAGCCGGCATTCGACTAATCGGACTCCCTGCCTGAGGAAGGCCGCGCAGGAGATGCGGCCGTGTCGGGAGGAGTTTTGGCTGGGCGCTCCCCCAAAGGGGTAAGCGGCCTAGCAGCCTTGTCCGGGTGAGTGTTGGAGGGGCCAACGGCAGACTTACCGGACCCACTCTGACCTGAAGGCCGGCCACGTGGAAGAAGTGGCCTTCATGGGAGTGGAGGCCTCCTTTGCCCCAGAGGCTCCCGAAGGGCCTGAGCGCGAGCCAGACTGGAGGGGTGATGCCTTCTTGGGAAACCACCAAGACGGCCGTCGTGGAGCAATTCCCCGGATGGGATGTTACCTTAAGTGCTGAGACTCTGGCCAGAGTCGCAGCTGCTGTGGAAGTCAGTTTCCACTCCTGGTGCTTCTCCTTGTCATGCTTTTTCTTGTAACCTTCGGAGGAAGTGGACGCCTGCCCAAGTTTCTTTAACTCTTTTTCCATGGAGGCCATTTTCTTCTTTAGGATATGGGCCGAGGAGGAAGAAGCAGCAGCCTGGGCCGCCCCTCCTCGAGGGGCGATCATCTGCTCCAACTGCTCCATGAGCCCGCGCCTTGGACACCACATGGAGCCTCTTAGACTTGACTGGCGGATACCGTTTTCAGGTTGCCCGAGAAGAAGTCTGGCAGCACGGACCTCCAAGACCGGTCGAAAGGACTTGCACAATTCGCAAGCCTGGCGAGTCGTGACAAAGCCCCAGGCAGTAGATGCACGTGGAGTGCGGATCGGTCCGGGACATCTTCTGCCCACACGGGCACCGACATAAGCCGGGAGTCGATTTGTCCATTGCAGCCATGAGGGAAGATGAAGACCAAAGTCTTGTAAATTTTAAAATAAGTTCTGGAAATTCCGAAGAGTGTGGATCCAGGCCTAAAACGCAGAACGCTAAGGAGAGAACCTGAGCTTCCAAGCGGTAAGGAAGATCTGGCATCATGGGGCGGACCCGAGGGTTTTACCCCCCCGGGTGGGTGGGAGGAGCCATCCTGAAGACCTTCTGCAAGGAACCTGCCAGACAGTGTGGATTGAACAACATATCCACGTCCCTAGAACTGCAATACCCTGGTGGAGTAAACAGGCCGCCACCACCGCTAGGCACTTGGTAAACACCCGAGGTGCCGAGGACAGACCAAAAGGGAGTTACTGAAACTTGAAGTGCTCCCCTTGGAACTGGAACTGCAGGAAATGGCGGTGGCTGGGGAAGATCGGGATGTGCAGGTAAGCATCCTGCATGTCCAGAGCACATAACCAATGGGTCTCTAGGAGTGGAAGAAGACTATAGAGTGTCAGCATCCTGAACTTTTTATACTCAACAAAGCGATTGAGGCTGCTCAAGTCGAGAATGGGTCTGAAGTCTCCAGTCTTTTTTGGAACCAGGAAAAAATGGGAGTGGAACCCCCTGCCCCTTTGCCGGAGGGGAACGTGCTCTATTGCTTCCTTGAGTAAGAGGCTTTGAACTTCTTCTCAAACGAGAAAAGCCTGATCCCTGGAGTAAGAAGACTTTTTTGGTGGAGATTCTAGTGGAATTTCCAGAAACTCTATAGTGTGTCCGACAGACACCAACTGCAGGACCCATGTGTTGGAGGTTATCGCCTTCCATTCCTGTGCATGGTGGATGAACCCTCAACCCCCCGCCTCCTCGCTTGAGACTGAGAGTTAGTGGGGACAGGGAGTCAGGAAGTGGCAGGACGTTCAGAAGGAGGACCTCCTGAACATCTCTGGTTCCTGGAGACCGGAGGAGTGGCGTAACCTGTGGCCTTGCATTTGCCCTGGCGCCAAGTCGGGGCCTCCTTCCTCTGCCTCCAGGTCCTTTTCCAAAAGAGCTGCTGTTGCTGTTGAGTGCCCGATCGGTACATGGATCTTACTGATCTTAGGGCAAGACCTCTGTCCTGGAGATCAGTAATAATGTCTTTGGTGTTGTCACCAAAAAGCACCGAGACCCGGAAGGGGGCATCCTGAATTGCAGACTGTACCTCGTTGGCGGACCACAGATGTGGAGCCAGGAATGCTGCCTTCTACACTAGTAGTTTGAGGTGCGAGCTACAGAACCGACAGAGTCGTATGTGTGACTCGCAGCATGCCCACAGGAGAAGCGAGAGGCAAAGATCCTTGGCAAGCTCCTCCTTGAGGCTTGAGGGTTCCGTTGACTGGACTCGGGCCTCTAACCTGGCTAAGACAGCCTTTTGGTATGACAACATGTGGGCCACATAGTTAAGGGATCTGAGCGCACAAATGGCCAAAGCATAAACTTTTTTGCTGAACTGGTCCATCTGCCTCAACTCTTTGTCTGGAGGAGAGGTGCTCATGTGCTTGGGTGCAGCGGAGCGATCATGAGCAGCTGAAATGATGACAAAGTCCGCCTTAGAATGCCTCTTATGAAAAGAAGCTTCCTTCGGCGCCCGGTATATCCTGTCTGCCCTCTTGGGGACAGCTGGGAGAGAATGAGGCATCTGCCAGACCGTAGAGGTGAGGTCCGATCCAGGGAGGAATGGGGACCAGAGACTCTAAGTCCAGATGTTCGGCTAATCTCTGTCTCATGGGGTCTTGATCCTCTAACTCCCAGTCAAAGAAATCTTTCATGAACCTCAGAAGATCCAAGAAGGCAGAGTCCTCTGGGGGGGACTTGGGGGAAACCTTGCCTTTCGGATCCTCGGGTTCCTCCAAGGCATCCTCCACTGACTCGTCGGCATCCTCGTCATCGTCTGCCCCCTCATCAGGAAGATTACGAATGTCCGGAAGGGCACTGTCCTGACGTGCCATCCCCGAGACGCGTACTATGGACGGAGAAGAGCTTCTCGAGGACACGGACCTTGGAGAGCGTGGAAGTGGGAGTCTTGTCTCCAGGTCTGGCACCAAATCCAAGCACGCCCCCTGCCACCAAGACTGGATTACGGTCTTGAAGTCTGGCATAGTCAGAGGAGGTGGAGTGGGTGGTGGAGGAGAAGGCATTACTAGTTGGGGTGGGTAATGGTACCCCTGGTAACCCCGAAAATGGTGGTAGGGGTTGTAACCAGGGTAGTACTGTGCGAAGGAACTCCACTCAGGAGGAGGACCAGCTGGGAAATGGTCCCCAGGGTACCCAAAGGACTAATGAGGGACAGTCCAGGGTCTAGTATAAATCCCAGTCATCAGGTTTGACGGAGGGGAGATCCACATCGGACCCACTGTAAATTGGCAGCGTGTCCAGCATCGGGATAGCCAACATCAAGAGGACCAACGCTGAGACCGGCACCGCCCGATCCGCTCCCGGAAAGGGATCCAGTGTCGGAGGGGCTGGCATCGGGGCCGGACGAAGAGGGCCTGACGGCGGGACCAGGTCTGGCACCGGAGCCTGGGGTAGAGTCGTCCAAGTTTCCAGCGTTGGGTGGAATAGCGGATCAATGGTGGGATCGGGACGAGGATATTCTTCAGATCCGAAGGGATCCTACCTGAAGGAGGACGAGGGGCCTCCACTGTAAGGCCAGACAGCTGACGAGGAGCCTCCTTCCACATGACCCCGTCAGGGGAGCGCGGGACTGACCCCCGAGGAATGGTATACGATGTCAAGGGGTTCTGTACTGTCTTTGCCTGAGGTACATGCCTGAGAAGGGGAGGGTATAGGCGAGGGAAGAGGGGGGAGAGGGGCATTCTCCCCCTGGTTCTGCCGGACGTCGGGTGAGGCACAGTTAGGCTCCAGCAGGAGAACCACACCTGGCCCGTCAGAGGCGGACATCTTAAGACGGACGGGCGGCGGGGAGAGCCCCGGCCGACTTGTTAGCTAGTGCTGGGTGGGTCCCGAAGGCTGGAAAGCAGTCTTACCAGCAGCTGGGCAGTCCCCAGAGGAGTCGGGGGCCGACTTAGCGGCCATAGCGGTGCGGCCGTCGGAAGAGCTGATAGTCGACTGACCCGTACAAGATTTTTCAGACTTACCGTCCGTAGTTGTCTTAGGCGGTGGCTGAGAGGCGGCCTTGCTGGTCGAGGGCAGCAAGGCCTCAGGTTGGTCCGTGGAACACTCCTGCTCTCGAGATCTCTCCTTGTGGTGTTTCTTGGAGGGAGAAGATTTTTCGGAAGAGGGCTCTCTGATGCGGTCCATTTGCTTCTCTAATGAAGCTAGGTGGACTTTTAGAAGGTAGGCCTCCAAAGCCAGCTGTCTCTGCTTTTTGGTGGCCTGATTAAATGTTTGGCACTCCAAGCAGGATGAGACAGGATGATCTGGGCACAGACAGATAATGCACTTCAGATGACCGTCCTTGTGAGGAATCTACATGCCACAGGACGAGCACTTCTTGGGTGAAGACATTAAGCAAATGTAGAATTCGTTGAGAAAAAATTTAGCGAAGGAAAAAATCCGACGCAAGAACTAACACGACGATCACTGATTGAAGTCTGCAATGCGACTGACATGAGGCAACGGCGGGAAAGAACTGGAGGGCGGGAGTGGGGACCTCCTACTATATACGGCCACACTGACGTCAGTCACGTGACGGGTGGGCGGTCCCACATCAGGGATTGCTAGAAAAGTCTGCTATGCAGCCTGACGCAAGGTGGTGCCAGTCCTATATGGAATGACCTACTGAAGGAACCCTCTCGAAGTTAGATTTGTATTTTCCTGCACCTTGTTCTTCCCCATGAGGTATTTTAATGTCGGAATCATATCCCCCCCTTCCTCTGCTCCAGGGAGTACATATTTAGGTCCTTCAGCCTATCTTCGTAGGGTTTGTGATGTAATCCCCTCACCATCTTGGTTGCCCTCCTCTGAACTGCCTCCACCCTAGCTATGTCCTTACATTGGCAAGGCCTCCAGAACTGGAGACTATACTTGAGGTGTAGCCTCACTAATGCCTTGTATAGTAGAATTATAACCTCCCTTTTCCTGCTGGTGACACTCCTGCCTGTGCATTCCAGCATCCTGTTTGCTTTTCCTGCTGTTTTGTCGCACTGACTTCTTACTGTACCTTGAGGCCATATAGATGATGACCCCTAGGTCCCTTTCCTGCTTGGAGCATTCTATACCCCCCCAGCTGATATGCTGTTCCTGGGTTTTTGTGCCCCATGTGCATTATCTTGCACTTTTTTGCATTAAATCTCAACTGCCAATCCCCTGACCAGTCCTCAAGCTTGTGCAAGTCTCTTCTTATTGTATCCACACCCTCTGGCGTGTCCACCCTGTTGCAGAGCTTTGTGTCATCAGCAAACAGGCAGATTTCCCCCTCTAGGTCCACTGTAATGTCACATATAAAGATACTGAAGAGGACTGGACCTAGCACTGATCCCTGTGGTACCCCACTGGTTACATTTCCCTCTGTGGAGTGTCTGCCGTTAACCACCACCCTCTGTGTCCTGTTATCCAACCAATTTTCCTCCGATTTTACCACCATCTTACCCACTCCCATGTTCTTCAGCTTAACAGCCTTCTATGTGGCCCAGTGTCAAAGGCCTTGCTGAAGTCCAGGTAGGCCACATCCTCCCCTGGCCGATCCACCACCCCCTTGTCACCCAGTTGAAAAACTCAATGAGGTTCGTCTGGCACGACCTCCCTCCAGTAAAACCATGTTGTCTTGGGTCCTGCAGACCGCTGTCAACCAGGTGATCCACTATTCTTTCCTTCAGTAGTGTTTCCATGATCTTTCCCAAGACTGAGGTCAGGATGACTGGTCTGTAGTTCCCTGCTTCCTCTCTGTTTCCACTTTTGTACGGAGGGACATCAGCTCTCCTCCAATCTTTGGGCTCCTCCCATTTCCAATTACAGGCTGAACAGGGTTGCCAGAGGTTCCACCACCACCTGCCTTAGCTCCCTCAGCACCCTGGGATGTACCCCATCTGGCCCCATAGCCTTATCGACTCCTATTGCTTCCAGTTCCCTAAGGACCCTTGGAAAAGGGACTGTATCCATTTCCGTGCCCTTCCTACTCTTACTGCTCATTTCTGGCCCAAATCCTCCCCCCACCCCCCTCTGTAAAGACTGAGCAGAAGTATCTGCTCAGTATGTCCAACGGTGGCTCCTGATGCTTATAAAATGGGCAGGTTAAATCATGGATGCTGACTGGCTGAGACAGGCTACCACCCATATCCTAATCTCAGCACTGACCCCCCCCAAAAAGTACTCGTGCCAGCCTGCACAGTAGGAAAAAAAAACACATAAATGCCGGGTTATTTATTTAGGAAATCGTAATTACAACCCTTTGAGTCATAGACTCGTTTCCAAAGGCTCCACGTCAGAATAAAACATATATACAGTACATACATAGAATAAACATGGGTGAGTAATCATACAGAGTATAAATACAATGAGCTTGGGTTAATGCCTATACAACTGGTAGCTAAAACAGGGCAGAGCTATCGACATATTTACCTAATGAGCGGTTAAGACCTATATAATAGGTAGCTAAAGCAATGCATGATATGAGTCGGTAGTAAGCCACCTCAGAGAGGCCTTGTCTTATACATAATACAATGCATTCATAGTCCAGTGCAACTATATGGTAATCGAGGGAGGTGAGGAGCCTGTAGGCTAGAAATAGTGAGGGCTGTCCATTGCCAGGTCAAGGGCGGGTGCGTGGCTAGCGGCGTGGTGCAGGATCCACAGGTTACCGGTTACACTGACACTGACGTGAGGAGAGGATATGGGCCCTTAAGGCAGCTTTAAAAGGACCTAGATTGGTGACTGATGTGACAGCCAGTGGGAGGGCATTGTACCAGGATGGAGCTCTAAGGGGAAGGATCACTGGGCCAGGGTGGTCCTGACCCTAGGCACCTTCCAGATTGTTTTTGGGGTGGCCCGTGTAGACACTGAGATGGTGGCTGCCGGAAGAGAAGCCATGACACCTACTGGGGTTAAACCCAGGTGGATTTTTTTGGTGAAGAGACAGGTCTGGTATAATAGTTTCTCTTCAAGGGAGAGGGTTATTTTCTGTACAGCTGTTTAGCTTGCAGTGTCCTGCCTGCCCTCTCCGCCACTTTCATCATGTGAAGGAAAGTAAAACTGAAGATTTCAAGACACTAAAAGAAAAACAAGTTAAATCAATAATGGCACACTCAAGAAGGCAGAGCAAAACACCGAAAATACAAAGGTTTCCGATAGCGCCCTCTAGTGTCAGTTTTCTAGTGGAAGACCTATTTAATTAAAAAATTTGTAACAATGTTTCTACTAACTTTTTTTAAAATGCGACACAAAAGTCATTTTATAAGTGCAATAATACTCCAGGGTGGGATTTATGCGAGCCTGCTGCACTTCCAGGGGTTGTGTGTCCCTCTTCTGCTCAGCATGAATCCCAACCTGTCATGTCTTATTGATTGCTGACAACGCTACTTGCATGGGCTGCTACGTGGATGGAAATGGAGCAACTCCTCAAAGCACTCAATTTTCACTGAAGTAGCAAGTTCTGCAAGTAGTGGTACTAGCGGCAGAAGCCAAGGTCTGACTGCAAATGGTGATGCCACCAATCACAGTATCTATTGCAATGCAACGGTGCTGGTTTTAAAGACAGAGAAGCAGAGAAACTGACTGCAGATAAGGGTTACTTGGCCCATCCAGTCTGCTCATTTTCACTGTGACTGCTTTTGCTGCAGACCTTCCTTGATCTACAGCATTGTCTCTTCCACACCCTTCTTTTCCTATACGACTCCTTTGTGCCTACACCAGGCTTTTTTGAATCCTACCACTGCTTTTTCCTCAACTGGAAGAATGTTCCAGGCATCTACCACCCTTTCGGTGAAGAAGTATTTCCTCACATCTCTTCTGACCCGGCCCCCCCCCCCAGCTTCACATCATAACCCCTTGTTTTAGGGCACACTTTTCTCTGAAAAATATTTCCCCCACCTGTATCTCATTCACCCCCATGAGACTGGGGAGAAGGGCAAAAAACAAAATATGGTGACAAACTTGCAGAAGTCCAGGTGGAAGGTTAACTGGGTTCCAGCGACCATCATATGGTTTGGTTTAGCATATAGCCAGAGACTCAGTCTAGTCTCCCTAAGGCAAAGGTCCTGGATTTTAGGAGGGCAGATTTTGCTGAAATGCGGAGATACATTAAGGAGGCACTGGCAAGGAGAACAATAGGAGGGGGGGTGCAGGAGCAGTGGGAACACCTAAAGAGAGTAATTGGGAGGTGACAAGCCAATGCATCGGGGTGGTGATCAAGGGCAGGAGAAGGAAGAGGTCACTTTGGTTCTCAAGAGAGGTGGCAGAAAAAGTCAGGTCCAAAAGGGAGGGGGTTCAGTAAATATAAGGAGACTCAACAGGACAGGGAGGTGTACCTAAGGAATCTAAAGGAGGCAGGAAAGGCTGTGAGGAGAGCAAAGGCGAAGACTGAAGGAAGGTTAATGCAGGCAGTGAAGAAAGGGGATAAGACATTCTACAGGTACATCAGTGGGAGGAGGAAGGCCAGGGGAGGGATTGTGAGACTAAAAGGTGATGCAGGAGTGTGTGTGGAGGGGGACATGGAAAAGGCAGAAATACTGAACAAATACTTCTGTTCAGTATTCACTGAAGAGGGGGAGGGACAGGGTCCACATATTGGTAACAAACACGGGTGGGGGGGTGGGGACACAAGTCCATTCCCAGTGGAGAGAGTTCTGGAGGAGCTCACAAAACTGAAGATGGACAAATCGATAGGACTAGATGGCATACATGCGAGGATACTGAAGGAACTGCGAAGGGCATTTGCAGCACCTCTGGCAGCCATGCTCAGTGTCACTCAATACTGGAGTAGCTCCGGAGGACTGGAAGCAGGCACATACGAACATCCGAATTTGACAGCTGATAAAGTCCTTGCGGTCCATCGAGTCTGCAGCTAGCAATCCTTATACTGCAGCTTCCCCTCCCTCCCCTGACCCTCCCTCTTACCCTATCCCATCCCCTTCTGAAACAGTCCACTGTTCCATAGGATACCACTTCCACAGGAAATGCATTCCACCCAGACATCACTCTCTCCGTAAAAAGTGTCTTCTCATTTCCTTCTGAACCCCAAAATCTGGGATCGTGACCTTGAGTGTCCCTACCCCTCTTAACTTGAATAGTCCCTCCGTGCCTGTCTTATTTATTCTCTTCATGTACTTCAAGGTTTCAATCATATCACCCGTCTCTTCTCCATTGAGTTCATGTTCAACTCCCTCAGCCTGCTCACGTAAGGTATGTCTCCTAGTCCCTGGATCATCTTTGTTGCCCTGCGCTGCACCCCTTCCAGTAACTTAATGTCCTTCTTCAGGTATGAGAAAGCGTAGTTGTGACGCGAAAACGTTTGGTTCCGTGGGGAGGGGCAAGGTGTATCGAGTTCACATTTTGTATGTTTGCTGACTATTTTGCCTATTTTGAAAATAAAGGCTTTTATCCTGACACATCGAATGTGGATTTTATATCAGAGAGCAGATGGTTATGAGGTGCCGACCTATTTTGGACAGGTCTCTGATTTTGACAAATCATCCTGCAACCCATGCCACCCTCCTAGGTCATCCACTACTGCTCCCATCTTGGTGTCATCTGCAAACAAACTGATCTTGCTCTTGATGCCCATTGAGATGTCTGATATGAACAACTCAAACAACAGCGGTCCCAGCACTGAGCCATGCAGTACTCTGCTTGTCACTGCCCTTGAAGATGAGCACTCTCTTTCCACCACCACCCTCTGCCGCCTTCCCCTGTAACCAGTTTACTACCCATCCCACCATTTTCGCCCTTGCACCTGTCAGCTTACTACCCAGCCACCCATGAGGCACCAAGTCGAATGCCTTATTGAAGTCCAGAAACAGGACATCCACTGCATGTCCCTTGTCCAACTGTCTAGTTACCCAGTCGTAGTAATCCACCAGGTTGGTCTGACAGGATCTGCCTGTGACAGACCCATGCTGCTCAACGTCCTGCAGCCCACTGATCTCCAGAATCTGGTGTGTCTCTGTACCAGAGTGATAGTAAGGAGGAAGCAGGGAATTATTGGCCAGTCAGCCTCACCTCAGTAGTGGGGAAGATCATGGAGGCACTGCTTAAAGACAGAATAGAGGTGCACTTGGAAGCCAGTGGGGCCCAGGATCTGAGACAACATGGATTCATAGCGGGTAGGTCAAGTCAGATGAATCTCATGGATTTCTTTGACTGGGTGACAAGGGAAATCAATCAAGGGGGGCAGTAGACATCACCTACCTAGATTTTAGCAACGCCTTCCACACCATCCCACACAAGAGGCTGTTTGACAAGATGGGCAGTCTGGGAATGGGGGAACAAGGTGGTAAACTGGGTTAGAAACTGGTTAACGGGCAAGACGCAGAGGGTGGTGGTATATGGGATACAGTCAGATGAGAGGGAGATACCTCAGGGATCAGTCCTGTTTAATGTCATTAGTGACAGTGCAGTGGAGCTAGATGGAAAGGTCTGCCTATTTGCTGATGACACCAAGATCTGCAACAGGATGGATACTCCAGACGGGGTGAAGAGAATGAGGAGGGACCTAGAAAAGCCTGAAAAATGGTCTGAGGTGTGGCAGCTGAGGTCCAGTTCCAAGAAGTGCAAAATAATGCACCTGGGAAGAGGAAATCCTGAGGTAAGCTACAAAATGGGGGAGAGGGGTGCTGACAATCACCAAGGAAGAAAGGGACCTGGGAGTCATTATTTCTGACAACCTAAAGATATCAAAGCACAGCTCAAAGGCTGTAGGTGCAGGGACGGCCAGTGGCATGCTGGGGTGCAGAGGTATCACTGGCAGGAGGTGGTGATGCCTTTGTATAGAACACTAGTCAGGCCCCACCTAGAGTACTGTGTTCAGTTCGGGAGGCCACACCTTCGTAAGGACGTGGGCAGCTGGAGGCAGTCCAGAGGACAGGGAATAAGATGGTGCAGGGATAGCAACATAAAGCTTATGAGGAAAGTTCTGGCAGTGGCAAAGAAGGTGATCACTAGGAACTGGTTACAACCGGAATTGCCCTCGGTCCGGAAATGGGAGGGCTTAGTATATGAAATATATAAACTGGAGCACATGACTGCTAGATTACAGGGCAAACTCCAGGCCCTTCTGAACGCTTGGACAACTTGGTTTCTTTATATAGCAACCTGGAGGCCAGAGCAGATCACACAGAATATTCCGGTGATGTTGAGATGCAATTTGGGCCTGGACAGCCCCTAACAGAAGGGGTATCGCAAAGCTGGAGACCCCTAGGGTCTGGAATAATTAGAACAGACACCCCTACCCCCACCTTTCCTGGTTTGAGAGATTTTCTTTCTTGCATGAAGACTGACATTTTTCTCTTGTCCAGCCCCGATCCTCCTTAACAGAGCTCAGCTCCGCACCACCAACCACCACCACCATACTACCCAAGGACACTATTTGTCAAGCCCCGGGTTGGGGCCCCAGGAGCAGGACCCCACCCTGTGGACACTATTTGGCAATGGGGGCAATGGCAGAGCGGGGCTTTATATCCAGGGGCTGGCTTTTTCTGAATGCTGCTGCAGTTCCCATTTGGCACCGGGACATGCAATGATGTCAGCGGGACTAACCTGATGTCTGTCTTGCCTCCACACATCTTGAATGCTGATCGCGATGGGTCCCCTGCCCTCCACCAGGGGTCACTAATGCATCAGACACTTGCACCCCCCCCGGGAGAGGAAGACCCATCTTCTGGATGCTCAATCCTTCTCCACAAGGCCGACCCTCCAACTCTCAGGTCCGTTCCCGAACCCGGGATTTCGGCATCACAAGTGGATACCTTGCCGCTGTGCCGGCTCTTTCATGAATATTTAAGTTAGATCACAATGAATTAACCTCTCCCACTCAAACCTAGTTAGGCCTCGGTTTTCGACTTATAGCTTATTCAATGAACTAAGGTATGTTGAACAACAGATTGTCGAAAATTCTGTTTTAGATAGTGATATTTCTTTGTTGCACTTGTCCATGTTTGCTGAGATAAATGCTCCTTGAAAAAACATAATAAATATTTAAGTTTAAAAAAAAAAAAAACATATGAGGAGAGACTCAGGGACCTCAATATGCAATCGCTGGAGGAGAGGAGGAATCGGGGGGACATGATAGAAACATTCAAGTACCTTAAGGGTATAAACAAGGTGCAGGAGGGAGACATCTTCCAATACAAGAGTTGTAAACAGACAAGGTGGCATGACATGAAACTGTAAGGAGGCAGGTTAAGGGGAAATGAGTAAGTTTTCTTCAAAGAGAGGATGGTGGACCCATGGAACAGACTGACACAGAAGGCTGTGGGAGCGAGCACAGTAGAGGGTTTTAAACATGCCTGGGACAGGCATAGGGGATCACTGGAGGTGGGAAGAAGGGGGAGTAGCCACTGATCAGTTAGGCCCTGTACACATCAGGCTAGTTAAAAGGTTTTAAGGTGCTTAAAACATTTTAACTAGCGCAAACACAGTGCTCATCCGCATTTAAGCACGGTTTCAAAGCGTGTTAGGAAACTGTGCTTAAACCCTGCTGGGAGCTAGTCTTAAGTCCGTGTTTAAACACGGTTTGATGAGGGAAAGCGTGTTACACTGTAGTGTGGATGGGCGTCTGCATATTGCTCCTCTAGGAAGCGTGTTAACAGTCGTGGAGAACCCGTTTTTAAAAATGTTACTGGAGGCTGATGCGGACAGGAGTCGGCTGTGGTATAACCAAGTTAAAACTCGATTGAAGACTGATCTGGATGGGCTGCTGTGGTGAGTTTAAAAATGTTTAGAAACTGTTTTTACAAACAGAACAAATCTTACTTGCTAATGTGTACAAGGCCTTAGAGTCAAAAGGCCACAAACTAGTGTAGGGTTAGGGCAGATTAGATGGGCCTGGCAGTCCTTATCTGCTGAAAATTTCTATGTTTTATGCCCTTCCTCTTTTTTTTTGGGGGGTGGGGGTGGGGTGGGTGAGTCACATCTTGGTGATCTCTTTCCTGACGTGTTGGATCACTAACAAGCCACTGTTGCTAATCTCTGTTCTAACCATGCGGAGTACTGCATAACATGGTGTTCTTTACAATGTGTAGCTTCAGGGCTGAAGTTCTTGTCTTTTTTTCTTCCTTTGCTCTATGTGGGCAATCGTACAAAACAGCTTCCTTGTGCCTGAGCTGCTGCGGACTCTTAAGTCGACTACGTTCATTCTTGCACATCACACTGTTGTATAACAAAAGAAAAACAGCCCAGTAAAATACGATGGCGCATCTTTAATAGCCAGGTTACGTGGTCTTACTCGGCTGATTTGATTGAAGTAATGCGCTCTGAGTTTCCAGCTTGCACCAACTCGCTCTCCCTTGTCTCTTCCCTCCTACTAGCAGAGCACTCGGCAACACTGCCTGTGGCTGTGCTCTTCACACAGGTTGCTGCGAAGTTATCCACTGAATCTCAAGAGAGCCATTCAATTTAAAAAGAACTTCAGACCTGCTTCAAGGAGAACTTTCATGAGGAAAAGGGGCAACACGTCTGGTAAACTGGGGGTAGGGGGTGGGGTTGGGTGTCTCCCTGATAAAGAAATGTAGTTGTATGCTGGACCATCGGTGCAGTGCTAGGGCTACTGCTTGCGATACTGCCGACCAGGGTTTGGGGACGAGCCCCAGGTCACTGGGGGCTGGATTGGGGGGGAGGAGTGAGTGCAGAGTGTCCCAGAAGATGCACCTATCCTTCAGGTAAGGTCAGCAATGCTCTGATGTGCTATCCCTGCTTAGGTGACTCGGGGGGTTGAAGTCAGGAGCCTACTTCAGGGAGGAGGGGCATCTGTTGACTGTCGCAGTGTATGCGCATACTCTACATACGTAGCTGCCAGAACAGTCACCAGTGGCAGAATCCTTTGGGGAGTGTGGGATGCAGAATGGTCTCCTGTGGCAGAATCCTTTGGGCAGTGTGAGATCCAGAAGGGCCACCAGTGGCAGAATCCTTTGGGGAGTGTGGGATGCAGAATGGTCTCCTGTGGCAGAATCCTTTGGGGAGTGTGAGATCCAGAAGGGTCACCAGTGGCAGAATCCTTTGGGGAGTGCGGGATGCAGAACGGTCTCCAGTGGCAGCATCCTTTGGGGAGTGTGGGATGCAGAATGGTCACCAGAGGCAGAATCCTTTGGGGAGTGCGGGATGCAGAACGGTCACCAGTGGCAGAATCCTTTGGGAAGTGCGGGATACACAACAGTCACCAGTGGCAGAATCCTTTGGGGAGTGCAAGATGCAGAATGGTCACCAGTGGCAGAATCCTTTGGGAAGTGCAAGATGCAGAATGGTCACCAGTGGCAGAATCCTTTGGGAAGTGCGGGATACACAACAGTCACCAGTGGCAGAATCCTTTGGGCAGTGTGGGATGCAGATCGGCCACCAGTGGCAGAATCCTTTGGGGAGTGCGGGATGCAGAACGGCCACCAGTGGCAGAGTCCTTTGGAAAGTGTAGGATGCAGAACAGTCACCCGTGGCAGAATCCTTTGGGGAATGGGGTACGCAACAGTCACCAGTGGCAGAATCCTTTGGGGAGTGCGGGATGCAGAATGGTCACCAGTGGCAGAATCCTTTGGGGAATGGGGTACGCAACAAAGGGGCAAAACCCCTCATCCGTGCAGGATGAGGACTGAGATTGTAACAGCCTAGATAGACTGTCCCATCAAGAGAACAGGGACAGCCTAGGAGTTTTACTGTATTTACAAAATAAATAATCAAGGGCCCTGTACTACTCACTGGCGAGGATGCATGTCGGTGGGTATTGTGTGCAGGTCAGGGCTCCCCATCGTAAATTACTCAGTGGGTAGGCTGGAAAGACTGCAGAGAAGGGCTACACGTATGGTGAGGGGAACTGGTGGACTAACGTATGCGAAGAGACTTGGGGAATTAAATATGTATTCACTGACATATACAGGAGACTCAGGGGAGATCTTTGCCTGGTCTATAAGGCTTTCCAGAGTGCTAACTTATGGGAGTGCCTGTCATTGGCCAGTTGAGAGACTGAGAGAATGACTAGGGGCATCACCAAAGACTGAAAGGGGAACAATTTAGGGGAAACAGCAGGAAGCAGTGGTTCAGTCAAAGGGTGGTGGAGGAATGGAACAGACTTCCCATAGAACTGATACAAAGTGGTAGCATGGACATATTTAAGAAAAGATTAGACACATACATGTCAGAACAATGCAAAACTGGATATGAGGGAAGCTAGGGTAATGGTCAAGTCACAGTGGCCTTCTAAGGCTTTGGACTTGAAGTCATCCTATGAATCCAGGTGTGGTGGAATACATTACGGGGCTGTGGAGAGGGGGTTAAGAAGCAGGTCAAGGGAGACCTCTTATCACCTACCACGACCTGCTCCTTGCCTCCCTCCTAATGCATTCCAGCACTGCATCTGCTTTCTTGGTGATGGTGGCGGTAGCACACTGCCTGCTTGGCTTCAGTTTACCGTCGTCTGTTCACTGCCTTCATTACATTTTTTAAGTCCCTCCCACTTTTCATTAGCTTCAAGTTTGTTTAAAACAAACAAACAAAAAAAAAAACACATATCTCGGTCCGGCAGTCTTTCCTGGGCAAGCCTTAATTTTAAACTCAACTCACCATTAATGGCAAGCTGCCAGTCCACTTTCTGTATAATAATCTGCACAGAGATCCTCCAGCCCCACTGTTCTGACCTCAAATCTGTAGTCCGCCCCAAGATTAGGCAGCCTCTGCTGTTCAAATATCCGACTCGTGCCCAGATACTAGCCAGCTTCTGCAATTCCAATACCTTGCTACTAACCGGCACTAATATTAGTTGGTCAGTCTCTGACCCTCCCCATACCCATTTCAGCAATGACCTGCTTAAAGCATCTCGCCAGACTGGGTTACCTGAGGAGGCGTCTTCTTCAGCAGTACTAGAAGAGCTTGTAGCACCAGGTTGGAGAACCTCGGCCCGATGGGAACATAATCTAGAATGGAAAGCAAAGCCCATTTTCATTATGTCATAAAGCAAGAGGAGAGACTAAAGACTTCCACCCACAATGTGTTTATTTATTTCTATGTAAACTTTTTCATTAGGAGGACTCAATGAGCTGACAAACAGTTTGCTTCTAGAGGGAGTCGTGTGTGTGTGTGTGTGTGTGTGTATAAGAGTCACAATAATATAAAAATACAGGAAATTAAGACATTATAGATTACACAATAAACTTTAAACAACAAAAAAAATATGTATCAAGGCACATGAGCTACAGCAGAGGTCAAAGGAACAACAAACATCTACTTAAAGCCAAGTACTTTATCCCCATTCATCGCTTTTTCTTCATTAGAATCACAGTCAGTACCAATAACCACTCCTCCACCCATGCTCCTCCTTCATCCCCCGACATATCCTTAACTACTATACACCCACTCCTCTTTGGCCTGCAGCTTTGTTTGAGAACTCTACGTCTCCCCAGGCCCGCAGTCTAGTTATTTAAAATGTCGTGACCTGGACAGGCATGCTCAGCTACAGCCCACTGCTAGGTGCAACCTGGAAGAGCAGTAACAAGAGGGAGTAAAAACAACACAGTAATGGAGACACAGGAATGTACAGCAATGGTAAAAAGTTTCATTTGTATTCATATTTATTTCTTTGTTGTTCTGATAGAGCATGGCTATTATCATTCTTATTAAATTTGTATCTCAGTATTTGGCTTTCTTTGTTCTCCCTGATACCCTCCCACGTCCTGCCCCTTCCCCTTACCAGCTGAGCACCCCAGAGAAGACCGGATCCCCAAACCGCCATGTTACAGCAGCTGAACGCCCTATATATTGTATGAAGGAGATGGCCTGATGCTGGCTTCAGCATGTGCTCCCACCAAAGGGTACCTCCCTGCCACTGATGGGGTGGTGTAGACCAGATTAAAGGGATTCCTTGTAGACTGGCTCCCCCAGGACACCACAGGGCAATTGTTCTGGGAGGAGAGCAGGAGTCCCTCCGCAGAGTGAAAAGTGAATCCTCCTGACTACCCCTCCCCAGTTATGGAAGTAAACCCCCATGGTGGCCTGAGTGGAAGTTAAGTGACTTAACCATTTAGGTCAGATGAGGGGAACCTGTTATTATTCCTTTATATGGCCTGTCATTTTTCTTTTAAGGTTTCTTTTCAGATTGTTTACTTATTGTAATTGCCCGCATAAATATTTAATTTAATTTGTACCACTTTCATGTTGTACCATTTCAGTCGATTTTCTCACTGTAATCCCACTTCCTCAGATCGCACCTGGATTGAACCTTAGCTCAGGGTGCCTTTCGAGACAAGACATTTTTAATAGCTAAATGAGTAAATAACGGCCCTCTTTGTTCCTCATCCTGCTGTTCCACGTGAACTTGGCCCAGAAGGCCTTCACCTGTAAAGATCCAGGCCAGATCTGGTGATGTGCTAAAGCCACGCTGTGCCACAACACCACAGAGGAGAACACTCCACGTGTGTGAGCCCCAGAATCCCATGCCAGGAACCGAACACATCAGAGAAGTGAAACACTTGGCTTTTGGGGATGGACAGTGTGGACCACTGGGCATTCCTGCACCCTCTGCCAGCAGAAAAAGTAGCACCATTGGCACTGGCTGTGAAAGCAGAAGCTCTCCTACCAACATGGCTGGTGAGATGGTGCAGTTATGGCAACAATGTTTGTTTTTTTTTTGGGAGGGGGGGGGGCAAAATAAGGTTCCAAACCAGGAAGTGCCAAGCATCAGAATGCAAGAAAAGTGACATTTACAAACCAAGTCAAGGCTACAAATGTTTATACTAGCAAGTCTTCAGTACACTTCATTCATCTCATTATAGGGTGATAAAATGCTGCCAATCAATCAGAATGTTCCATTCCTCTGCACGAGAGGCACTCTAAGTTCACTAAGAGTGCTTCACACGCAACCTCTGTGGGAACAGGAAGTTTCAGAGCATCATGTTTAAAAATGTTTTACATTGAGAAAATAGCAGTTGCGCTCACCCTATGAGGTGTTAATACATAGCTGCGTTGCAAGGCACTCTTACCACCATAAAAGTGTTTTTCACTTGTGTGCATCTCAGAACAGCTCAGCTTCTCTGTTCTCACCAACGAAAAAGGCATGGGAACCCACTCGTTATGCGGCAAGGGCTGCCCCCAAAGTCATACAGTAATACAAATATGAAACATGCTGTACATTTGGTGTGATCCCCCAGTTTGGCTTCCACCCCCTTAATACCATGCTGAATCCTTTAACTCTCTTTTTAAAAATGAAATTGTGAAAACAAACAGGGTAGGCACTCACCTAGGAGTCGCTCAATGTCGTCCACCACCACACAGCTGAGCTGAGACTTGTACGCGTCATCAAAGATCTACAGAGAAGCCAAACAAATCCAAGGTCAGTCATCTTCAGGGAGTCCAGAAAATAAGAGAGAGACAGAGAGCGAGCTAGAGATAGAGAATGTGTACAGGAAAAGGCCAGTAATGCAACAAAACCAAAAAAAAAAATCCCAAGAACACAGAATGCAGAGCGCTCCTGAGAAAATCCAGCAGTCAGGCACGTATGTCACAAATTAGTTTACTGGACACCAAACAAAAGACAGAAGACAGCATGGGGAGAAGTACAACATCTGAACAGTAATAGGGATCTGGCACTTTAAAAGGACACATTCTTGCCCAGTCGCCACCACAGATTGAAAGGCCATGAAAAGCTATTTCACACAAGGTACTGGGCACATCTGCAACTGGACGCACTTCAGAGATATAGACAACTCGGTCTGTTCAACACTGATACTACACTGCAGCCATTTGTAGAACGCTGTGATGTCATCGAGGAACAAGCTATGCCTAACTAGCAAAGACCCTTAGAACGTCTGCACACTACAAGAGGGCAGAGGGAAAAGTTAACAGAATGATGGGTTGCAAAGGAAGAGGGAAAAGCAAAAGACGAGAGGTGATCCTCCCACTGTACAAGTCCATGGTGGGAATGCACCTGGAACACTGTACAAGGTACAGGAGTCACACCTGAAGACAGACTGCAACTAAGTGGAGGCAGTACAGCACAGGGCAATTAAGATGACCCATGGCCTTGGGGAAATGACGTACAAGGAGATATGGCAGGATTTAAGCATGTACACCCTTGGAAAGGAGGAGGGAGGGGAGGGAAAGGGGTGACGCGGTTGAGATATACAAGTATCTGGATGGAATAAACAGGGCGCACATCAGGGCACTCTTCTCCTTGAGTTCAAATACAAGGATGTGAGGGAATTCACCAACGCTGGCAGGGGGGAGATTCAAAAGAGGACGTCTGTAAGCACTTCTTCACAGACAGTGTGGGGGACAAGTGGCACAAGGCAAGCTGCCAGAGGAAGTGGTACAAGCCAAATCAATCAGCAGCTTCAAGCTGGGATGGGACAGGCAAGTGGGTTTAGTTAAAAAAAAAAAAGGGGGGACAGTGGCAAAGAGGGGGATACACTGGCTCATCCCCGCGCGTGGAGAGTCGATAAACTCTTTGCCCGGACACCAGCATCACTGCGACTCGCGGAGCTTGGGCAAGTCAGTGGTCTGACACGCCCCTCACTTTATCTGCAACACATCAGCTTATGTTGCACTTTTACTCTGCCTGTTGGCTAATATTTTTTGGTTTGGAGTGCATCCTCTTTGTGCGTTTGCTGTTTATTTCTATAAATTCCAGGCATTCTTGTGACTGTACAGTTTCATGCACTTACTGGAGCGGTGAAGTGACCCATTTGGGCCATTTTAATCGGGGTAAAAAAAAAAATAATATTGCTATAGATTTTTTTTTTTTTTTTTTTATTTAAAAGGCGTTCCCATGCTATCAGTTTCCAAATTTCAAGTTCTAAATTCAACTGGTCTAATTCATTTCCCACAGAATAAAACATTTTGATCTAAAATTCAAGTTCCATCCTGTAAAAAAAAAAAAAAAATCAAACAGAAGTTCTTTTTTTTTTTGTACTTTAGTTTTATCCTCTTATCATAAACATGACAATAGAAAAAGCACATAGCAAACAGCCCCTCAGGTAGATCAACTTTTGGGCAACACTTTCCTTAATCAAAGGAAATCGTATGCATTTGCTACATAGTGATACATTATTAGGGGAAATCTATTTTAACTTTAACCAAAAGTAAGTCCATATTATGCCGCGTTTAAGAATCCACGAGTAACATGGCTATATTGGATATAGAAGAATTGTCCAGCAATTTCAGTCCAGTAGAATAAGAGGGTCCCAAAAGGGACTATTGTTGCCATGTATAAAACCTCAATGAAAAAGATAAAAACTCACAGTAGTATTCATGCATCAGGATAAATTCCATATCAGTAAAAATGAAGCAACCTGCCCCCATCCTCCCCTTATCTCCCAATCACCTGAAGAAATGCACAATAACATTTCCTATTGCCCAGGAAAGACTACCCCCGTGGAATGTAATGAACATTATGCTAAGCAAAGAGAAACTCCACCCAACATGAGGCAATCATTAGACCCAGAACCTTATGAATAATATAACAGAGCAGAACTAAGCATTGCAGGTTCACAATTAAACAGAATACCATACAGCTGAGAGCTCTAAGCTGTACCAGAAACTAAGTCCAATGTCTCAATTGTTGCTTCAAGTGACTCCCAAATCGTCCTCGCCATCAGAGTCCTCCACATGACCACGAGACTCCGACGCCCTAAGATCAGCCCACTTGCCAGCTTCAATAGGATACAAAAAGATTTAGATCTTACTTTGATAGGTGATCCAAAGCTGGGCTGGGAAAATCATTGTGTGCGGCACTCCAAGCTCCCGTAGGACCCGCTGTACTCCATCGAACTTCTTCCGACATTGTCTCGTGGCGTAGCTGATATCAGGAAAAATGGGGACCTGGCGGTCATCCTGGGACAGAGGGGCAGCCCGATGAGCACAAAGAAGGATCTTGTCTCGAGCCCCGACCCCTGAGGTTACCAGCATTAGAGTCCAGGGTTCATCTGAATTCTGTGGATGTCTGCGGAGCGTAACCCGGTAAACCTTCTGAACATCCCATGCTCCCCCAGTAACAGTTTATCGGTGAGCCAGTCCTGAATAAACATTATCGGGTGATCGCTCTCACATCCTTCAGGTAACCCCACTATACGGACGTTAACAGACCTGGCTTGGTTTTCAAGTGCTTCCAATCTTGCCCGTAGGTGTTGATTTTCTTTGGCAATGAGGGCGGTGGCACCGGTGGAGGCCTCGGCCTGCTTGCACACCTCTCGCATGTCTCCCTTCAGTCCATCAACTGCAATCTCTAAAACCAAGACACGGCCATTGAAATCATCCACCTTCTGATTGAGAGATGTCATAGAAGTGATTAATATCTGAAATTTATGCCCCAGAGTTGCAACAGTTTCCCTGGAGTCGGATGCTTCTTCAACCTGTATGGCTGCCTCAGGTCTCAAGGTCCCGCCAGCTCCTTTATTTTTTCCTGCTCCTCCAGCAGTTTTTTCTCTCTTAGGGTTGCCCATTTTAACAAAATCAAGGTCGCTCTTTCCACTGGTGAAGGCAAAAATCAATTCCCAAGCCCAGAAAAGGAGGATGAGGGCAGATTTCTGTGCAGGTTATGGAGAGCTTCTAAAGGCTGCTGCTCGCTGCTCAGGCTCCTCAGCGCCCCCCAAAACAGAAGTCCTTTTAATGATTCGGATGTGTAGTTCCTGTCTCTTATGTTTGTGTGCATTTTCACAAGTCGATTTGAGCCAGAATCACTCCGCTTTGCAATTCTCTCACCCAAAGAGCTTGAAAAGACAATGTTATAACCACAAGAGATACAGCAGCTGTACATATAAACACCTAATATAGTTACGGTCATCTATCCTGCCCTCGACTTAAACCACTCAGTGTCGCATTTCTCTGCCCCAACAGAACTCACAGGAACACTCATATAAGCCCTAATTAAAAAATAAATAAATATTAATAATAATTTATTTTTCAGGAGAAGGAATATTGAGCTAAAGCATTTACCCAAGGTCACACAGTATACTAGTGGAGGTTGCAAGAATCAAACCCAGCTCTGCTGGATGTACCAAACTAGTTCACAGCTTGTTGCTAACCTCTAGGCTATACTTCCAACCCATAAGAGACCCAATAAGGCTGCATATAAACACAGTGGAAGCCAGAGTCCTGTAGCCTTTTGTGGGAAGTAACTTTTTAACGAGGACCTTTTTAGCAAAATGTTTACGGCTTGATTTGCAGAAGAATGGCAGAGACATGTAAGAAACTGAATTCTGGGTAGAAAAGTCTGTTTCTGTGAAACTACAGAGGCAGTAGGGAAGTCATTTCTGCTAAAAACAGAGTTTTCCCTCTTCAGCAGGAAGCCTTGGCATCTATGGTGTTTGGAACCCTGGGGGCAAGGAGCGCAGACCTCACACCATAATCAGGCTGTTATCAACCTGTCAATTACATCAATGCAAACATCACCTCAAACTTTGCCACTTCTTGCAAGCAGCTCTGTGAATGTACTGTCTTGCACTGTCCTCCACCTGTTTATCTAGACGTTGTCTGTTCTGCTGCCACGCACACCTGAAGGGTGAGTAACCTTGTGTGGTCTTATTAAAAAAAGCCGTCTGTCAGTTTCGTTAACCAGTGCGGCTTATCTTGCTAGATGTGCCTCCACTCTGGCAAAATCCAGTGATAGCCAGGCCACCCGTAATACTTTCATCTCAGTGAGTTTATGTTTGGTACGCAGCCTGAAAGTGATGTCACCGACGCACTGCCCACCCAAGGCTGTTTATCAAGCACAGGCAAGTCAACGTGTGTAGAAACAAGAAAACGTAGCATGGTGACCTTATGTCTCTGTTGTTACTAAATAATAAGACTATTAATATGATAGCAGCACCCATCATTTGAGCTCCGTTGACAGGGCAATGCTTATTTTGATGACTGTGAGATGACAGGCAGTTACTGTAATGCTACCAGTCAGTTTGCAATTTTCAAGCAAGTGTTACCCAATCGAATAATCCAAATACTGACAGGGCAATGCTATCATGTAAATGACAACAATGATCAAAAGGCACAGTCGAAAAAGTACAGTTACGTAAAAACTTGCTATAACAGTAAATCTTCGAGAGGATCTCTTGCAGCAGGTCACACTGCCAAGCACTAGGATCACACAGAAACTTTGTAGCAAGCAGTCTACCAGAGTGGCCACCCACCATTGACGTCACTCAGTGACGTCAGCCAACCCTATAATAGTGGGGGGCCCCATAGCCTCCTCAGTTCTCCCGCCGGAGACTAAAAGCAGAACCGCCTAGGAGAACCGAGGAGAAAACCGAAGTAACTGTTAGAAAAGAACATCTATGGTATGAAGGAGTGCCTCACCTCTGTTAGAGGGGACGGATAGTATACAGGAAGCTCTACTGATTGGTTCAGCATGGCTTCTGATACCACCTTGGGAAGAAACTTCGGATTCGTTCTTAGGATCACCCAGTCCCTGTGGAAAATCAGATAAGGTTCCTTATAAACTAGAGCGTGAAGCTCTGAAATCCTCGAGGGCTGACTTGATGGCAACCAGGAATACCACCTTCCAGGAAAGTACACGCAAATCGCAGCTCATAGCCGGCTCAAAAGGAGGAAGGGTGAGCTTTTCCAAAACGAAATTCAAATCCCAAGGAGGAGTTGGGCTGCGGATGGGGGGGGGTTCAGCTGGGGAATCCCTTTCAGAAAGGTTTTCAAGACTTCCAACTGAGCCACGGATTTACCCTCCACTAGCTCATGGTACACCGAAATAGCCAAAAGGTGGACCTTCAACGACGAGTATGAAAGACCGGAGTCTGACAGTTGAAGGAGGTATTCCATGACTTGAGGGGCAGAATATGAGAAGGGGTTCCAACCCTTAGCAGTCACCCAGATGGAAAACCGTTTCCACTTTATGGCATAAGTGGAACGAGTAGAGGGTTTCCTGGTCTCGATGAGGACCTGAGCAACCTGGGAGGAGACCCCAAAGCAAGAGATCGCTATGTGTGCAGGAGCCATGCATGAAGATGAAGAGTCCTGAGCCCTGGATGTAGCAGTCGACCTTGATCCTGAGTCAGGAGATCACGAGTCACTGGAAGTGAAACCGGTGGTTCCCTGGAGAGCTGTTGCAGCAGCGGGAACCAGATTTGCCTCGGCCAGAGAGGAGTGACGAGGATCATCTTTGCTCTTTCTGCTTGAAGTCTGAGGAGGACCCTCTGGAGAATGGGAAATGGAAGGAGGGCGTACAAAAATGTCCCTGTCCAAGAGAGAGACAGCGCGTCATGCCAGAAAGCACCATGCCCTGGAACAAGTGAGCAAAAACTGGGAAGTTTTGCATTGAATTTGGAGGTGAAAAGGTCAATTTCCAGATGCCCCCAATGTAGGAAAATGGTTTACGCCACTTCCTGATGTAACTCCCACTCGTGAGTTAGGGTGTGAGATCTGCTGAGATTGTCCGCCAGGATGTTTAGAATGCCTGGCATGTGCATGGCTACGGGGGCCAGATGGTGCTGGACCGCCCAGTTCCATACCCGCATCGCTCCCCTGCACAAGGGGTATGATTGGGTCCCTCCTTGTTTGTTGAGGTACCAAACTACCGACATGTTGTCCTTTTGGACCAGCAGAGATCCCTTGGGAAGGAGGGTCTGGAAGGCCTATAAGGCATACAGAACAGCCCTCATCTCCAGAACATTGATATGTAGTGTAGACTCCAAGCTGGACCACAGTCCTTGAGCTTGGTGTTTCCCTAGATGTGCTCCCCATCCCATGTTCGAGGCATCCGTGGTGAGGGATGCTAAGGGAGCTGGGTTCCTGAAGGGGAGACCCAAAGAAAGATTGTAGGGATCCCTCCACCAAAGCAATTCTTTCTGAACCGCTGAGGAGACCAGCACCGGATGGTCTAGGTTGTCCAGGAGTTGATCCCACTCTATGTGCAAGCACCACTGAGTGACTCTCATGTGCAACCTTGCAAGGGGAACAGTGGTGATGGAGGCCGCCATCAGGCTGAGAAGGCGCAGGATCTCCCGGGCCAGGATGTTCCTGGAAGAAGTCACTTTGGAAGCCTGACAGATCAGTGTCTCCACCCTGTCTGGAGGAAGGTAGGCTCTGCACTAGACCTTATCCAAAACTGCCCCAATGAACTGTAGTTTCTGGGCAGGGGTCAGAGAGGACTTGGGGATGCTGACAGTAATCCCTAGCCTGTTGAATAGGTCCAAAGTGAAAGAAAGAGCCTCTAGTAAAGAATCCCTGTATGGAGCTGAAATTAGCCAGTCGTCCATGTAAGGGAAAACCGCAATACCCCTGCAGCATAAGAAGGCCACAACCACTGCCAGGCACTTGGTAAACACCCAGGGTGCTGAGGGCAGGCCAGAGGGGAGTGCTCAGAACTGGAAGTGTTCCCCTGGAACTGAAACCCCAGGAGCCGGCGGTGGCTGGGGAAGATGGGGATGTGCAGGTAAGCATCCTGCATGTCCAGAGTGCACAACCAGTGGTTCTCCAGAAGGAGTGGAAGGAGGCTCTGGAGGGTCAGCAACCAAAATTTTTTGTACTCGACGAACTGGTTTAGGTTGCTTAAGTCGAGTATGGGTCTGAAATCCCCAGTCTTTTTTGGAACCGGGGGAAAAATGTGAGTAAAACCCCTTTCCCGGAGAGGAACGTGCTCAGTTGCTTCCTTAACCAAGAGATTATTCACCTCTTCTTGTACGAGAAGAGCCTGGTCCCTTGAGTAGGAGGATCTTTGTGGTAGAGTTTCTGGGAAATTCAGAAACTCTACTGTGTGTCCTCGACGGACACTAAATGCAGTACTCCTGCCAGCATGGAAGAATCGCTTCACCTGCTCCCCCGCCAAGAGACCAGGGAGGCAGTGGGGATGGGAAGTCAGGAAGTGGCGGGACGTTCAGGGGAGGACCCCCTGCACATCTCTGGTTCTTTGAGTCAGGAGGGGTGGCTGTACCCATGGCCTTATGCTTCCCCTGGCGGTGTGCCGGGGCTTGCTTTCTCTGCCTCCAGGTCCTTTTCCAAAAGGGCTGCTGTTGCTGGGTGCCCGATTGGTACATGGACCTCACGGACCTGAGGGCAAGACCTCTGTCCTGCAAGTCTGTGATAATGTCCTTGGTATCCCCACCAAAGAGCACCGAGCCCCGAAAGGGGGCATCTTGAATCGCCGATTGAACTTCACTAGCAAGTCCAGAAAGGCGAAGCCAGGAGTGCCGTCTAAGGGCAATGGCAGTTGCTGAAGTGCGTGCCACAGAATCGACTGAGTCGTATGTGGCCCGTAAAGTATGCCTACGTGAGACCTTGGAGAAGTGAAGATCCTTGACAAGCTCCTCCTTCAAGGCTGAGGAATCCACGGCTTGGACCCGAGCCTCTAACCTGGCCAAGGTAGCTTTTTGATGAAACACCATATGGGCCACATAGTTAAGGGACCGAAGGGTGCATGTGGCCAAAGAATAGATCTTTCTCCCGAACTGGTAAATCTGCCTTGACTCTTTGTCCGGAGGAGAGGTGCTCATGTGCTTTGGTGCTGCGGAGCGGTCCTGAGCAGCGGAAATGACCACAGAGTCGGCTTTAGGATGCGTCTTCAAGAATGGGGCATCCTTTGGCGCCCGGTAAAGCTTGTCCACCCGTTTGGGGACAGCCAGGAGGGAATGAGGCATCTGCCAGATGGTAGTGGTGAGGTCTTGATGAGGTGCAGTCCATGGAGGAATGGGGACCGGAGACAGAGACTCTAGGTCCAGATGTTCTGCGAGCCTCTGCCTCATGGGATCCTGATCCTATGACTCCCAGTCGAAGAAATCCTTCATGGACCTCAGAAGGTCCGAAAAGGTAGGGTCCTGTGGTGGTGATTTCGGGGAAACCTTGCCTGTTGGGCCCTCAGGTTCCTCCGGTACTTTCTCTGAAGAATCATCAGCTCCCTCATCGTCGTCATCATCGTTGTCATCTGCCTCTTCGACAGGACTGTGACAGATAAGAGGAAGAGAGACATCCTGACGAGTCTTCCCCGAGACATGTATGGTAGTTATGGAAGAACTGCTCGGGGAAGGGGTCCTGGGAGACCGTGGAAGAGGGAGTCTCATCTCCAGGTCTGACACCAACTCGGACCAAGCCCCCTGCCACCAAGACTAAATCAGGGACTTGAAATCCAGGGAAACCAGAGGAGGTGGAGGGGGTGGCAGAGTTGGTTGAGGGGGAGGAGGCAGAGGCGGCATTACCGTTGGGGGAGGGTAATGATAGCCCTGGAATCCCTGGCAGTGAGAGTAGGGATTAGACCCAGGGTAAAACTGCCCGTAATGACTCCAGTCGGGGGGCGGCCGGTAGTGGTCCTCAGGAAACCCCTGCGGGTAGTGCTGAACAGTTCAAGATCTGGAGTAAACCCTGTCGTCAGGTCTGGCGGCGGGGGTACCCACGTCGGACCCGCCGTGGTGTATATAGGTTGGGGGTCTGGCGTCGGGACAGCCCACATCAGGGGGACAGACGGAACCGGCACCACCAGATTCAGCACCGGAAAAGGGTCCAGCTTTGGAACCGGACGAAGGGGCCCAGACAGCAGGACCGGATCTGGCGTCGGGGCCAACGGCTGAGGCCAATCGATAGGTCCAGGCTGCAGGACTGTCGTCAGGATGTCCGGCGTCAGATCCAGTGGCTGCGGCCGATCGCTAGGTCCCGGGTGAGCAACAGTCGTCGGGACATCCAGCTTCGGGGTAAGGTTCGCCAGGTCCTATGGCGGGATATTGGCCAGAATCGGCACTACAGAAATCCCGCCCGAAGGCGGAGGAAGGGCATCCACATTAAGGCCTGCTGGCTTAGGAGAAGCCTCCTTCCCTTTGACCCTAAGAAGAGAACGTGGAGTTGACCCCGTGGAATCAACTACGTCAAGGGGTTCTCTGCTGTCTTCGCTGGAGGTACCTGCCATTGAAGTGGAGGGTACGGGCGAAGGAAGAGGAGAGAGAGGGGCTTTCTCCCTCTGGTTCCAGTGGATGTCGGGTAAGGCACCGTTAGGCTCCAACGGGGGAGCCACACCTGTGTGGCCATCAGAGACGGTCGTCTTAGTAGGTGGCGTCGGACGGGCGGGGGAGGAGCCCCCGGCCGACTTATCGACAGGTGCCAGGCAGGTCCCCACTGACTGGAGAGCCGGCTTACCGGCTGCCGCGTGATCCCCGAAGGAGCCGAGGGTCCACTTATCGGCCGTGGTGGTGCAGTCATCGGAAGGGCCGACGATCGACTGACCAGCTGCGGTCTTACCAGACTTACCGTCCGATTTTCTGGACGGCAGCTGGGCCTTGCTCATCGAGGGCCATGTGTCGCCCACGGAGCGCTCCCGCTCCCTAGACTTCTCCTTGTGTTTCTTCGATGGAGAAGATTTATCTGCCGAGGACTCTCTCAAACGGTCCATCTTCTTTTCTAGAGAAGACAGGCGGGCTTTTAAGAGATGGGCCTCCAAAGCCTGCTGCCTCTTTTTCTTCATGGCCTGGTTGAAGGCCCGGTACTCAGGGCAGGAGCAAACAGGGTGGTCCGGGCCTAAACAGAGGACGCACTTGAGATGACCATCTTTGTGCTGGATCTGCATGCCACAAGACAAGCACCTCTTTTTTGGTGAAGACATCAATGAAGTTGCAAAAAAGGAAGAATTTTTGGCGAGGGAAAATCCGACTCAAGATACTTTCACGACAATCGCTATATGGAAGTCTGCAATGCGACTGACACGGGGTGACAGCGGGAAAGAACTGGAGGGCGGGCGTGGGGACCGCCCGCTATATACAGTCATGCTGACGTCGGTCACGTGACGTCGGGTAGGTGGCCCCTGACAGGGACTGCTAGAAAACTCTGCCCTGCGCCCCGATGCCAGGTGGCGCCAGTTCTATAAGTGATGACCTACTGAAGGAACCCTCTTGAAGTAAGATCCATAGATCTGCTGGATCGGCTAAGTACTCGAGACAGTAGATGAGGGCCAGCCGGCTTATTTTATCAGAAGCTGCAAGTCCCTTATTGTTTTCACGATAGCTTGCTTTTAAGGGGAAAAAATGTTATTTAGCGAAGGTGGACATTTTGGGGGGTAGTTTCATCCTCCTTTTCTGATATTAAGGACATATCTGGACTTGCCTCACCAGTTAGACTGTCTGTGATGCAGCTTAAGTGATGCTATTGTGGCATGGCCTTCTTCATCCAGATTATGATTTTCTGGGCTATTCATGCAATTGCTCATTTACCATTGCTGTTAACAGGGGTCTAAGATATTAATAAGTGCAGAGTTTATTTCATAATGGGTTGCCTATTCTGTCACACCGGGCATTTATTACTGGCTGCTACAGGTTTAAAGTTGGTTAGTAATTTGCAATTGTGCAGGTGCTTTGTGTTTCAGTACTGAATATGGAATATAATAGTAGTCGCACGGGTATTTGATAGGTTTCTACATGAAACTGGTGCTAATTAGGTCCGTAATGACTAATACCTCTATATCTACCCTGCACTGATGGTATTACGGCATTGTGAAATGTAAACTGAATGTGACTGCTATTAAATTATCTCCCCCACTGAGTGCCTATGTGGGGAATGGGAATGCACCCCTACCATAATAATACTGATGTATCAATTTATGGTGTATGTTTACCCACACGGATATATTTGTAAATGCTCTTTTTTATAAATAATCAATAAAAAGAAAATACAAAAAAAAAACGAAAAAAAAAAAAAAATAAGGCTGCTCACACATGAGCACCTGAAGCTTAGAAATCCTCTGAGTAGAAATAATTGCAACTAAAAGCAACGCTTTCCAAGACAGATGGAGTAGCTTGCAACTTGCGGCTGATTCAAAAAGAAGGAGGGTGAGTTTTTCCAACACAAACTTTAAGTCTCGAGCCGGGACAGGGTGGCGGATTGGAGGCTTCAGGTGTAGTATGCATCTCAAAAATGTGCAAGACACATCTAGTTACGCCAGAGAACGGCCATCAATAGGCACATGATAGGCTGAGATGGCAGAAAGATGCACTTTGACTGAGGAGTACTTCAGACCAGAGTCTGAGAGGGAAAGCAAATATTCCGAAATCTGGTTCACTGGACAGGTGAAGGAGTCTAGTTGGCAGGATGCCACCCATATGGCAAAGTGCTTCCATTTCATGGAATAGGTGGTCCTGGTTGAGGGCTTCTTAACTGCCACCAAAATAACTGGCACTTTAGGGACACCCCAAACCGTGTAATGGCTACATCCTCAGAAGCCACACATGAAGATGGAGAGACCTAAGATCCGGATGGACCAGGGTGCCCTGCTCCTGGGAGAGCAGGCCTGTGCAGAGGGGCAGGGGCACAGGAGGTTCCACTGTTAGCTCCTGAAGCAAAGGGAACCAAATCTGACAAGTCCAGAAGGGGCAATCAGGATCATAGTTGCCCTTCTATCTGAAGCGTGATCAGGACTCTCTGGAGGAGAAGGAAGGGAAGAAAGGCATACAGAAGCCTCCTTTTCCAAGAGAGGGATAACACGGTCTCACCAGAAAACTCCAGGCCTGGAGCGAGTGAGCAGAAAAGCAGCAGTTTTGCGTCGAGTGGGGACGCAAAAAGTCCAACTCTGGACAACACCACTGGTTGAACAGACCTTCCACCACTGAGGTAAGGAGTTCTCACTTGCGAGTCCGAGACAAGGACTGGCTTAGGCTGTCCGCTAAGATGTTTTGGACACCGGGAACATGAACGGCTGACAGTTCCAGGCTGTGATCTATTGCCCAATACCAGACTCTCACCGCTTCCTGACACAGGGTAAGAGCAAGTCCCTCCCTGTTTGTTGATATAATGGGCCATGCTGGAGTTGTCTGTTTGAATCAGTAGTGGGCCCGGAGAGAGATATGTCTGGAAGCCCTGAAGGGCATACAGAACTGCTCGCATCTCCAAGATATTTATGTGAAGACCCGCCTCTAGGGAATTCCACTGTCCTTGGGTCTGGTGGGCATCCAGCCTAGACACGAGGTGTCCGTAGTAAGGATCTGCTGGAGGGGTGTAATGTAGAACAGAACCCCCCCCCCTTAGGAGATTGCTGGGCTGCTGGCAGTGCATCCGTCTGTGATGCTGATGACCCAGGTTCAGAAACGGACTTGGGACGTCAGCAGGCCAGCCGGAGGGAGAAGGACTGAGCATCCTAGGTTCCGCACTCCTTCTCCGGGGGTGTTTCTGGCACGTCGTGAACCCCTGACAGAGGCTGGGAGGTCCACTGCACCTGCACCGTAACCTGTGGGAGGTGGGTCGGATGCAGGTCATCATTGCAGGTCCCGCCCCCAGGTACAGCCGCACACAAAATCCCAGCCCAGAGCGTCGCCGTCGCCCCTGCTGCCATTAGTGTCTGCTGGGTGGGGTCCTGCTCCCATGGCCCCACCCTGGGGAGTGAATCAGACTGTTACCGTGGGAGCCCAGGGGGTAAGCCTGGGCATGAGGTGGGGCGGCGGGCAGGGGCTGAGCTCCCTTTGAGGAGTGGGGGTGCTGGGGACAAAAAAAAAAAAAAAAAGATTGCTGGGCTCCAGCCACCACAACAGTACCCACCAGACTGCGTCTGAGACCAGGACTCTCTGCTCCAGGTCGTCCACACACTGGTCCCACTGGATCCGGAGAGTCCACTGGGGAATCTTCATATGCAGTCTGGTGAGAGGCACTGTAATAATAGCCACAGTCATTCATGCCAGGAGATGAAGGAAAACCCGAGTTGGGACATGATGGCCGGAGTAGAGCTGGCAGGCCTGATCCATAAGATGTTCTGCCCTGTCCTGGGGAAAAAAGGCCATCCCTTGGGCTGCATCTAACACAGCCCCTATGTACTGGAGCCTTTGGGAGGGGATCAGAAAAGACTTGGGAAGGTTAATGGTGATTCCCAAATCCTGGAAGAGGCAGCAAGTAGAGTCCAGGGTTTGGACCAGGCGCTCCCTGGACAGGGCTGCTAACAGCCAGTCGTCAATGCAAGGGAACACATAAAACTCCTGCTGTCTGAGGGTAGCTGCAACCACCACCAAGCATTTGGTGAACACCTGGGGTGCTGAGGACAAGCCAAATGGCAGAACCCGTAACTGGAAGTGGGCTCCCTGAAAAAGGAACCTGAGGAAGCACCTGTGAGAGGTGCACACCTTGATGTGCAGGTATGCGTCCTGCATGTCCATTGAGCAAACCCAGTCCCCCGATGTAACAGGGGCATTAGTCCCTGAAGGGTCACCATCCTGAATCTTTTGTACTGGAAGAAGAGGTTTAGCTAGCAGAGTTCCAGGACTGGCCTGAGGTCCCCAGTGCACTTGGGAACCAGAAAGAAGTGAGAGTACAACCCCTGCCTTAGCTGTGACTCTGGGCTGGGTTCGATGGCCCTTTTACAGAGCAGAGCCTGGTTTTTCTCCCAAGTCAGTGGAATGTAGCTGGGAAGGTAAAAGGACTGAACTGGGGAACTGTCTGGAGGCCACTCCAGAAGTTATAAGGAGTGGCCTTGCTCGATGAGCTGCAGAACCCAACTGTTGGAAGTTATGTCCTGCCACCCGTCCAGATGGAGGGAGAAGTGATCCCCTATGACCGCCTCCTACGTGACAGGATTGAGCGGTCTAGCAAGGAGTCGGGAGGTGGGGGCAGCCACAGTTGGAACCGCAGGGGCCCCTCAGGCACTTTTGCTGGTGGAAGGGGTGGAGGCACACAACACCAACGCCCTCCGCTTGCTTTGGGGCTTGGCCGTCATCTGGGTCTGCCTAGCAGCAGTCCGGTGAAAGGAAGACCTCTGGTTAGATCTGAGCTGTGTATGATACAAGGAGTGAACAGATCAGACACCCTGCTCCGAGGCCTGCAACTCAGAGGATGATCTCAACATCATCTCCTAACAGGAGGTTGCCCCTGAAAGGAGCATTCAAAATGGACATCGGGACATCTTGAGCGAACCCAGACACCCTGAGCCAAGAGTACTGGCACAGGCATATGCTGGTAGCCGCCGCCCGGTCCAACACATCCACAGTGAAGTAGGCCGCACTGGGCAGGTGGGTACCGATGTTGGAGGCTGACTTGAGGGTCTCCATGGCTTGCTGCATTGTGGAGTTATCGGAGTGGGACTGGACAGCATCCCTGGCCTTATCCCACAGTGCATCCTGATACTGCAGCACGTGGGCAAGACAATTGAGGGCACGGATTGGTAAAGTAGAGGAGGCAAATGCCCATTTCCCAAAGAGGTCCAGCCAAAGGCACTCTGTCTGGTGGGAGGGAGCTTGGATGCTTTAGCTGCTTAGTACGGTCATGAGCGGCATTGAAGACCACCGAATAAGTGTGGGTCTGCTCCCCCAGGAAAGGCTTGCCCGTCAGGGCATGATACAGCCTGTCAGCTTTGCAAGACATGTCCAGGACCACATTAGGCCTGCGCCACGTAGCCACAGTAACATCTTTGTATGTGTCAATGGGGGGTTTATGCAGATATAGGTTGCCAGCAGCGGCTCGAGTCCTGTTCCTCGGTTTCGAACCCCATCGTCTCCTGGATGTGCCTCATAATGGCAGAGAAGGAGGGATCATATGGAGGGTATTTAGGGATGTTCTTAGGGGTCCCTTGCCCCTCTGAGGAGCCTGTGGAGGGGATGGGAGACCTGCTAACATCCCCATTGTCTGGATCTTGCACTCTGTTGGATGAAAGCAAGTCTGGAGGATTATCATCCCCACTGTTTGGGGGGGGGGGGCGCGATGTGGGCTGGGTATCTGCCAGGGCAGCGGGGTTGGCCTGAAAGGAGCTGGAGAGGTAGGCCCTGGAGGCAGATTCTGGGGGGTAGGGGTCGCGGGCCATAAGGTACAGGGACCCATGTTAGCAGGATGCTCCAAAGGGATAGAAACATAGAATTTGACAGCAGATAAGGACCGCTTGGCCCACCCAGTCTGCCCATTTCCCTACCTACTGGATAAGCTGCAGATCCTAGTTAACCATCAGCCTACTTCTTCCTACCCACACCCCCCAGAACTGCCTTATGACTATCCCATGCATGCTTGAATTCCACCACTGATTTTGGACTCCACAACCTCCTCCGGAAGGCCGTTCCATGCATCCACAACCCTCTCTGTGAAAAAATACTTCCTTAAATTACCTCTGAGCCGCCCCCCCTCTATCTTCAAATTGTGCCCTCTTGTTCTTGCACACCTCTTTTTTTGAAAGATGCTACCCTCTTGGACTTTGTTGATTCCCTTGAGGTACTTGAAAGTTTCTATCATGTCCCCTCTCCCTCCTTTCCTCGAGGCTATACATATTAAGCTCCTTAAGTCTCTCTTCATATGTCTTCCGGTGCAGACCCTGCACCATTTTAGTGCCCTCCTCTGTACAGCTTCCATCCTGTCTATGTCTTTCTTGAGAGTTGGGTCTCCAGAACTGCACACAGTACTCCAGATGGGGTCTCACCAGCTGTCTGTACAGAGGGATAATAACTTCCTGTTTTCTACTGGTGATGCCTCTCCCTATGCATCCCAGTAGCCCCTAACTCTCCTTGCTGCCCTCTCACATTGCTTGCCCATCTTTAGGTCATCTGATATGACTACCCCCAGGTCCCTCTCCATTTTGTTGTTGTTAGTATCTCACCCCCATTGTGTACTCTTCCCTGGGTTTTGTTTCCCAGGTGCATTACCTGCACTTCTTAGCATTGAATCTAAGCTGCCATACATTTGACCATTCCTCTAACCTTGCCAAGTCCTTCTCATCCTTTCCACCCCACCCTGTGCATCAACTCTGTTGCAGATCTTAGTGTCATCTGCAAAGAGACATACTTTTCCTTCCAGTCCTTCTGCAATGTCGCTTATAAAGACATTGAAGAGGACCGGTCCTAATACTGAACCCTGCGGTACCCCACTAGTAACCCTCCTTTCTTCTGAGTGGACTCCATTCACTATTACTCTTTGTGTCCTATTCTCCAGCCAAGTCTTTACCCAGGCTGTCATCTTGGGACCCACTCCCAGGCTGGCTAACTTGTATATTAATCTTTTGTGTGGGACTGTGTCAAATGCCTTGCTAAAGTCTAGGTAGGCCATGTTTGAATATCCACCAAGACCGGCAGCAGTCCAGCTGGCGTCGGGCAAGGATACACTGGCACAGGCCCTACGGACGCCGGTATAGCATAGACTGGCGATGGTCCGACGGGCATAGGCTGGGAAAGAATAGGTTGAGGGCCAGCAGGCATCAACTGATGGTAAGCCAGCGTAGGTTGGGCGTAAACGGGAAAAGGTCTAACTGGTACCAGATAGGGTAAGACTAGTGAAGGCCCAATGGGAGCTGGAGGCAAACTCAGAAAAGGTCCCACTGGCACAGGCTGTGAAGAGGCAGGGGCTGGTGTGAGAAGAGCCCGGGTGGGCAACAGAGAAGGGGGACTCCGCTCCGAAGAAAAGCCGGCATCTCTCTGGAGTCATGAAGGAGAGGCGGTGGACCAAGTGGAGGAGTCCGATGCTAGAGAGGCAGGTGGGGAAGAGGGAACCCCGGTGGCCACCAAACCTGAGACGTCTGGCTGAGCCACCATGCTGTGTGCCCAACGTTGCAAGGGGACTAAGCAGCCGGAACTGGGGGTCAGGGGAAGAATCCTGGCCCAAGGAGCCTCTGCTGGAAACAGTAACAGGGTTGGGAGGCTAGGCCACTGGTAGCCCTGTGGAAAATGCGTGTGGGGTGGCAGGCCGCCCCGGGAGAAGGAGGAGGACCCCTGGTGGTGGGAGCAATGATTGTGGTGACCACAAGCGAAGAAGAGGACCGGGATCTATTGCAATCCTTATCCCTGTGTTTATGCTTCCCACTGTCCTTGTCTAGGGACTTAGAAGAGTGAGAGCCCGAGGACTGGGCCAGAGAGGACAAGGAGCTCCTGGCCTGTAATTTCTTTTTCATGGAGGCAAACTTCTGCCTAAGAAAAAAGTTACTGAGTGTCTGCTGGTGTTGTCGCCGGGTAGCCTGGTTGGACTTCTGGCAAAACTCACAGGCTTGGACGTCGTGGTCTGTGCTTAAGCAGCAGACACAGGCAGAGTGGCCATCCTTTGGCGGAATTTGCTGACCGCAGGCACACTTTGTAGAATGCTCCAGAGATGACGTTGGTTCAGAAGACATATACAACGGAAGAAAACATAGAAAGGTGGAAAAATAAAGAAACGCAGAAGAAAATGACAGTCGACTGAAGCTGCAGCAGTTTTCAAAGATCTGACGTGTGTTGGTGAATGGCGAGAAAAGAACTGGGGCGGCTATGGGGCTGCCCATTATTATGTGGTTGGCTGATGTCAGTGAGTGACGAGGATGGTAGACCGCTAGCTACAAAGTTTCCATGTGATCCTCTAGTGCTGCCAGCTAAGTCCTATCGGTGTGGCCTGCTGCAAAAAAGACACTCTCAAGGTAAGATCCAGATGGAGTTTTCCAGGACATCTATCCCCAACCCCCTCACAATTTAGCATCTAGTCTCATTATGCTGCTCCCTCTGGAGCAGGGTAGGAAGCAGAATAAGCAATAGCAGAGAAAAAAATAATACCAAGAATTAAAATACTGGACACTGTGAGCAGAATCAAACTGGACCCATCTGCCTGTATTATTTTTATTTGTTTTTTTTATACTTTCTTTTTACACCCCCTTCTCACCCCGGTGCTTTCTCGCCTTCGGGAGTCTCCTACGGCCTTGTGCGTCCCTGCTCGTCTGTCGGCATCGGGTGCAGTCATCCCCCCATGCTGCCCTGGTTTGACCCCCAGGTGGGTACGAGGCGGGGCCCCCCCTTTCCACCGCCCCAAGCGACTGAGTTTCGTCGGGGATCTGTCATCCATGCCAGCAGGAGCCTTGGGATCGGGGCCTGAAGCTCCGTCTACAGGAGACACCGGAGGTATTTTCCTTCTTTCTGCCCGTCCCATAGGACATCTGCCGCTAGGAGCCTGGGGCGTCTGGCGTACTAGCAGCTCGACCCGGCGGGACATCCTCCTTCCCTGCTTCATGCAGTCCTTGCTGCACCACCACCCGTGGTCACCCAGGTGGCGGTATCGCCAGGGACCCACATCCCACCCCACCCGGAGGAGGAGAGCAGCCACTGGGTGCTCCATCCTTCTGCCCACGGCTGGCCCTCCAGTTCCCCGAGTCTGTTCCTGAACCCGGGTCGCTGGTGCCGCGAGCGGTAACCCTACTGCTGCGCCGGCGGGCAGGCTCATCCACCTGTATTATTAAAGCTGACTTCCGCCTGGACTGTTAGGACTATCTGTTAGACCGTCTAGTAGTCTGGACACAAAGAACAGGTTACTCACCTGTAACAGTAGTTCTAGGAGTGGTATATGTTGTTCATCCACACTCTCTGGCATGTCCCTTTCCCCTTTAAATCTTGCCAGAAAGTCTTCAAGCTGGCTCCTCCCACCCATCCGGTGGTAAATACCTCGGCTCCGCCCCATGACACCAGATCTTAGCCTGCTGGAAGAAGGTGGTGTGCCTAAAGCCGGGGAGGTCGGGTGGGTGCGTGTGGATGAACAACATATACCACTCCTAGAACTACTGTTACAGGTGAGTAACCTGTTCTAGGAGCATGGATATGTTGTTCATCCACACACTCTGGCAGACTCCAAGCAGTTCTCCAGGAGGAGGAGGGAGGCAAGGTGCACACTCCCTATTTAGGAAACAGAGATTGGAGAACAGAGGCCCCAAACCCAGCATCCCGGCGTGACTCAAGATCGATGTGGTAGTGGGTAAGGAAGGTGTTTGCTGACTTCCAGGTAGCAGCCCGACAGATCTCCTGGATAGGAATGTCCCTGGAAGCAGCCACCAATGCAGCCGTATGGCGGGTAGAATGAGCTCTTAGGCCTCTGGGAGGCTCCTTGCCTGCCAACTCATAGCACAGACCTATGCATGATGTGATCCATCTCGCAATGGTCGATTTAACTGCAGGTCTGCCAGAAGCGGCTTCAGTGTAGGTGACAAACAGCTGGCAAACCTCTCCCCGAATTTCTGCCGTCCTCTCCTTATAATAGGAGCGAGCACGTCTGAGGTCCAGAGCATGGAGCCTGTAGTACACTGGCAGAGTCAATACCTGGTATTTGTCCCTGTGAAAGACCAGATAAGGGGAGTCCACTGAAAGCACCTGGAGCTCCTCTGTCCTTCTGGCTGATGTGATAGCCACCAGGAAGGCCGTCTTCCACGACAGATTCGAAAGCATGCACCTGTGCATGGGTTCGAATGGCTTGCCCATGAGCTTTGCCAAAACCAGCAAGAGATCCCACGGAGGTGGAGGTTCATGCACCGGAGAGGATATGTGATCCAGGCCTTTGAAAAAGCGCCCAACCACCGTCTCCTGTGCCAATGTCGGCTGACCGGCCCACGCCCGGTAAGCAGAGATGGCTGCCAGGTGCACCAGAATGGTCGATGACCGCAGACCCCCTTTGGAAAGAGACCAAAGGTAGTCTAAAATGTTAGCCACAGAGCAGGATAAGGGGTCCAGACTCTTACCCTGACACCAAATGGAAAACCTTTTCCATTTGAAGGCACAACACTTCCTGGTCGATTCCATACGAGATGCCTCCACCACAGTGTAGACATCCTCGGAAAGACCCAGAGCCTGGAACTCTAGCCTCTCAGGTACCAGGCTGTGAGGAGCAGGGATTGAAAGTCCGGATGGAATACCTTCCCCGGTTCAATGATATCAGGTCCGGGCATGTACAAAGCCGCTCCGGGGTCCTGCAGTTGAGGCCAAGGAGATCTGGATACCAGAACTGGCGGGGCCAATCTGGGGCTACCAGGATCACCTTCGCCTTGCCCCTCCTCACCTTGAGTAGCACCTTGTTGGTCAAGGAAAATGGAGGGAAGGCGTAGAGGAAGCCGGGGGTCCACGGACTCGGGAAAGCATCCACCTGCAGCGAGCGCTGCTGAGGGGGGCAGGCATGATACAAGCTCAGCTTGATGTTCTCCCTGGAGGCAAACAGGTCCACCAACAGTTTGCCCCAACAGGAGAACAGATTGTAAGCTACCTCTGGATAGACAGACCACTCTGATGTCTGGCCTAAGCGGCTGAGAGCATCCGCCAGTTGGTTCGAGACTCCTGCTACATGGATGGCAAGGAGATCCGCCTCCAACCGGCTGATGAGGTTCCAGATTCGGAGCGCCTCCTTGCATAGCAGACGGGAGTGCGTGCCACCCTGTTTGTTGAGGTAGTACATGGTCGTGGTATTGTCTGTCTGGACTTGAACCACTTGACCCCGGAGCTGAGGCGCGAAAGCTGACAGGGCCAGTCTGACTGCTCTGAGCTCCAACAGGTTGATATGGCATTGGGACTCCTCGGGGGTCCAGAACCCGTGGGCCCTGCTGTCCCCCATGTGGACTCCCCAGCCCATGAGAGAGGCATTGGTCATCAGGACGACCGTCTGCTCGGGGCGGACAAACGGGATTCCTTCCTGCAACTGGTCTGGGATGGTCCACCATTGGATGGCGTCCCACATCTTCTGGGTTACAGTGATCAGCTGGTCGAAGTGACCATATCGCTGAGTCCACTTGGCGGCCAGCTCCCACTGGAGGGGGCACATGTGCCACCTGGCCCAATGGATCACCGAAGTGTACGCCACCATGTAGCCCAGAAGGCGCAGAAAGTCCCGGGCAGGGTGCAAGTGCCCAACCAAAAATGATTGGGCAAAGGAGGAGAGAACCTCTGCCCTGTCAGCCGGAAGCCGAGCTCTGGCTTGGCGAGAGTCGAGCTCTGCCCCGATAAAGCCCATCACCTGAGAGGGCACGAGTTCCGACTTGGCCTCGTTGATAAGGAGGCCGAGTTGGGAGCAGGTTCGAAGGGCCAGATCCCTGGACCTCTCCACCTCCTGAAGGGAGGAACCCGCCAGAAGCCAGTCATTGAGATAAGGGTAGATTCAGACTCCTCGATGCCGAAGATGGGCTGCCACCACTGCAATGCACTTGGTGAAGACCCGTGGGGCCGATGATAGGCCAAACGGCATGGCTCGGAACTCGTACAGGGTCCCTTCGACCCTGAAGCGGAGGAACTGCTGATGGGGTGGACGGATTGGGATGTAAAAGAATGTGTCCTGCAGATCCAGTGAACAGAACCACATGTTTCACTCCAGAGATGGTATGATCTGGTTCAGAGTTACCATCCAGAAGGTGCAAGACCTGAGATTTTGATTCAGGTCGTGGAGATCTAAGATGGGGCACCAACCCCCCATCCGCTTTGGCACCAGGAAGTACCTGGACATGAAGCCTGGGTCTGTAGGAGGATCCAGCACTGGAGCTACTGCCTCCTTGCGGATGAGCTGAGAAATGTCATCCCGAAGGGCCGACTGAGTGTGAGCTGAGATCCTTTCCTCCTGAGGGGTGCTAACTCGGCTGGGAGGGTACTGCTCGAATTCCAGATGCAGTCCCTGGCCGATCACTTCAGAACCACCTGCCTGGTGATACGGACCAGGCGGAAAAAAATGACGGAGCCGGCCCCCCACGGGAGGACCCACAGCTGGCGTGATGGGTGTAGGGGTGGAAACCCGTCACTGAGCAGGCTTAGAGGAGGAGGCTCCTGTACCAGCACCTCGGCCTCCTTTACGGGGCTGTTGGGGACCTTGCTTGGTCCTAGGGCACCAAGCTTGAGCCTGCTGCTGCTGCTGGCCTCCTTGAAAGGAGGGCTGCCTGACCGCAGGGGAAGAGTGCCGAAAAGGCTTCTTCTTGTGCTTGGCTGGTTCTTGCCCGAAGAACCCTTCGCAGAGGTAGCATCCAAGGTGGCACTGGACTGCTCTATTCGCTGGAGGTGACCTACCACTCCCAGACCGAAGAGGGCGGTGCCTAGGAAGGGCACGTCAGCTAACTTGTGCTGAGTATCCACCGTAAAGGAGGATAACCTTAGCCAGGCCCTACGGTGAGTGGCCACTGCGGCTGCTAAGGAGCAGGCACAGGAATCTCCAATGTCCAGGGCCGTCTGGAGCTGCTGTTTAGCAACAGCACGGCCCTTGTCACGGACTTGCTTCACTGTGGTCTGCATGTCCGCTGGCAGATGAGGGAGGACTTTATCTAATGACCCCAGGCGGGCGTGAGAGAAGTGTGCCATGATCACAGCTGAGCGGGCCTGATGAAGGCCCAAGGATGAGGCCACATAAACCTTCCAGGCAGAATGGTCCATATTCTTGGACTCCTTGTCTGGAGGGTGGTCAGTGTCAGCTGAGCTACCTGTGCATCTAAACACAGAAGCAGTCACAAGGCTCTCGGCCGAGGGATGCTCTGTGAATCCTGCCAGGTACCCCGTGGGTACCATATACTTGCGGGCCATGTGGGCAGACGGAGCTGGACAGGAGGTAGGGCACTGCCATAGCTCAAGGGCCGGGCCAACAATGGCTTCAGCCACTGGAAAGGCCTCCGTTGGGGTATCCCCCCCTCTTGAGGATATCCGTGAGGGGGTATTCCGCCTTCTTTTGGATAGGCTCCAAGGGCATTCCGGTCGATTCCGAAATCA
Organism: Neoceratodus forsteri; assembly: GCA_016271365.2. Lineage (NCBI taxonomy): Eukaryota > Metazoa > Chordata > Ceratodontiformes > Ceratodontidae > Neoceratodus > Neoceratodus forsteri. Next base: position 67,868,560 of record JADMNL010000032.1, read on the forward strand.
GGCAGAGGATGCCCTGAAAGGAGGAAGGACCTTCCTCCAAGCCTGCCACTGATGATTCGTCTTCCCCCGGATGCGAGTGCAAACCAGTGGCATCCGAGTCCGAAGAGTCGGGATATAAGGATCTCCTGCCTATGTCTCCCTCGATACGCTGAGGGCGATCGGGGACAACAGTGATGGACGGACGATGGGAGAGTCCGGTGTCTGTCCAGTCCTCTTTCAAGGGAGCCCCTCCCTGAGGCTGCTTAGGCGGTAGTTCCACCAATATCGGTGGGGAGACCGAAACAGGCCGAGCTGGAATAAGTGCCGGCCCTACGGGTGGGGGAACCGAAGCCTTCGGTTCCGGAGGGGTCGGTGTCGGCCCGAGAGGCTGTGGCCAGGTAATGGATGGCCAGTGCTGCCAGCGGAGATGGCTTTTGATGGGTCAGAATCAGCTGTTGCCACATGAGATCCTCATAACGTTGACAGGACTTCCGTCGAAGTCTCTCCTCATCCAAGGAGGATGAGGATCGGTGGCGACGCCTCTTCCTGGAGTGCTTGTGACCTTTCTTTGGCTTTTCGACTGAAGGGGTCCTGGTCCTCGAACGAGACCGACGGGGTCGGCTTGTTCGATCGGGAGAAGTCTGAGTCGGAGAGAACCGAGGTTCCGGCACCTTTCCCTCGATCGAGACACCCAAGGGCAGGGTCTCCTCACTGGGGAAGGAAAGGATAGGTGTCCTTTCCAAGGAATCGTCAACCAGAGTCGGCAACAAAGGCTCAATTGGGTCAAGAGATATCTCGGCTGGTTCAGCCATTTCCTTGGCCTCGGTGCCTTGGCCTGTTGGAAGGTCCGAAAAGCCGGCAGCCGAGGAAGTGATCTCGAGCGAGGTCGAGTCCGCAAGTTCCTGAGAGTAAGACCTCTCTCGGTCTCAGGAACATCTCCTTCTGGAGGAAGAAAACTTGGGGTCCTTGTCCCCCTTCCTAGGGTGGAAGGAGTGCGAGCCCGAGAGCGCCTCACCCCTGGTGGGGAGAGACTAACACAACTCCCAAAAGGACCCAGTAAAGGTAGAGCCAAGGTTGAGGGGCACGAAAAAACTTCGGCTGGCCGAAGCTTAAGCAGCTTCCTCTTCGAAAGCCGCCATCTGATCGAGCTGTTCAGCTGATCCCGTGGCCGCGGAAACCTCCCACCTTGCCTCCTTCAATTTCACCAGTGGATTGCGAAGCTCCAGTCTACCCAATTTTAGGCGCACCTTGCGGTCATCCAGGACGTTGGGATGGAAGGCCAGACAGATGGTGCAAGAGGTGGTGTCATGTATGACACCTAAACAGTAGACACACGAAAGGTAGGGATCGGTGCACAACATTTTCTGGCCGCAGGGACACCGACGAACTCCGGGGGATGATTTGTCTTCCATGACCGATGCACTAGGATCGGAATCATAAACTCTAATGAGTTTCAGAGAAAGCGTTTGCGGTGAAAACAGACGTTGAGAATCCAGGGCCTACGAACTGCTGAAGTAGCATGAGGGAACCTGAATCTTCCAGCGGAAACGAAGATCTGGAGTCATGGGGCGCAGCCGAGGTATTTACCACCCGGGTGGGTGGGAGAAGCCAGCTTGAAGACTTTCCGGAGAGATTTAAAGGGGAAAGGGACATGCCAGATAGTGTGGATGAACAACATATCCACGCTTCTAGAAACACAGAGCTTGAATAAAAAAAATTATCATGCGCCATTTTATTTTGTTGCATGCACCATTTTATTTTGTTGTATGTGTCATTTAATGCATGCTCTATTTTATTTTGTAAGGGGTGCTAGCTGCACATTCGAGCAGACTTGATAGACCTCTAGGTCTTTATCTGCTGGCAAATTTCGTATGTTCGTATGTTACATGCCACATTTTATTTCGTTGCATGTGCCACTTTATCGTGATGCATGCACCATTTTGTGATGCATGCACCTTTTTTATGCATGTGCCATTTTATTTTGCAGCATGCACCATTTTACTTTGTTGCATGTGCCATTTTATCCTGGAGGACAGAAGGGAGAGGGGTTACATGATCCAAAGAAGGGTTTCAACAAAGTGCACTCTGAGGGTCTATTCAACTTTAATGGAAACAGGACCACTAGGAGGCACTGTCCATTGCCTCAAACTGGTGGTGGTGGGGGTGCTTCAAGAGAGAAATGAGGAGTCACTTTTTCGCTGAAAGGGTGGTGGCAAAGTGGAATGAGCTTCCAAAAGAAGCCATCTCCCTGAAGGCTGTAGACAGCTTCAAGAGAGGATGGGACAGGGTAAAAGGGAAAACTGCATGGTGCTGGTGGTAGTGTGACATCAAAGGGGAGGGGAAGTAGATTCCCTCAGTAGACACTGGGAGGTCTGCAAACTTGACCAGCCTAGATAGACTATATGGCCTTTTGCTGCTGGCTACTTTCATATGTTCGTATGTTTATTTTAATGCATGCACCGTTCTATTTTGACGCATGCACCATTATATTCTGATGCATGCACCATTTTATTTTGATGCATGCACCATTTTATTTATGCATGCACAGTCTTTATTTTGCCACAGGCATAAACGTCTGACCCACATCCTTTTACTCTGATGCATACATTTTGTTTTGAAACATGCACCAACATGCACAGTGCAGCTCCTCGGAACAGCCCCTTCCACCCTGCCAATCAGATCAACTGAGCAATGCCCCCATCTTTGGGCAGGCGCACATTTACTTTTTCCCCAGCAGAAAGTAATCGTTTAAAACAACCGTAACGTAGCAATAAATTCTTCTAGAGAGCTAACAGGGAGACCTGCTACCCTTCGAGAGGTTGATTTCCTGCTGACTGAGGAGGGAAGCCCTGTTCAAAGACAATGTCATAGTTCTGAAGTCTGCTTCCTTTCCAGGCAGACACACTACCATACCTGATAGATAACTGTATACAGTCTCCTGTTCCAAATGAATCGATAATTTCAGCCAGGGCCTCCAGTTCATGACGTAACTGAAAGAGTCCGCTTGGTTGGACATTTGACATTTCCTTTTTTCTTTTAATTTCTTTTTATTCAGTAGTTTTTTGACATTTGACATTTTCTGATATTTTTATTGATATATTGTTGTGTGTTTTATTCTGATTTTGGGTGTGGCAGTCATTTTATTTGATGTGATTCACTTGCAGTGGGTTGCCCAGAACGGCATGGTATAAAGAACAAGGATGAGGAGGACTGTCCCAACGCAACCACTGAAATGACTCTGATGGAAAGCTGGCCCTAACCACACACTTTTTTTCTACAGCTCTTTTTTCCTCTCCACGGCCGACCATACCACTGAGCCACACCGGGTGATGTCCCAGCTCAGACAACCACAGAGCCGCAACCGGTGATGCCCCACTTTCAAAAACTGTGGAGCCACAACCAGTGATACCCCAGCTCCAACAGCCACAGAGACACAACCAGGGACATCTCAGTACCAAGACCCATGAAGGCACAACTGGTGACAACCCAGGTCCAACAACATGGAGCCACAACTAGTAACACCCCAGCTCCAAGACCCATGAACCCACAACTATTGACCTCTCAACTCCAACAACCAAGGAGCCACAACCGGTAATGCCTCAGTTCCAACATCTATGGAGTCATAACTGGTGATGCTCCAGCTCCAAGACCCATTAAACTACAACTGGTGACTTCCCAGCTATAACAGCCATGCAGCAACAACTGAAGACTTCCCAGTTCCGACAACCATGAAGCCACAACTGGTGACACCCCAGCTCTGACAACCATGAAACCACAACCGGTGACTTCTCGGTTCCAACGACCATGCAGCAACAACTGGTGACACCCAGCTCTGACAACCATGAAGCCACAACTGGTGACTTCCCAGCTCTAGCAACCATGGAGACACAACTGGGGACATCCCAGCTCCAACAAACACAGAGTAATAACTGGTGACTTCTTCACACCAACAACCATGGAGCCACAACTGATGACACCCCAGCTCCAACAACTGTGAAGCTACAACCGGCGACTTCCCGGCTCCGACAACCATGGAGCCACAACTGGTGACTTCCCGGCTCGGACAACCATGGAGTCACAACTGGTGATTTCTCAGCTCTGACAACTGTGGATCCAGAAATGGTGACATCCCAGCTCCAACACCCATGGAACCATAACCGAAGACACCCCAACTCTGACATAATTTGCTCAGCTACATTGTAGAGTAGGGCTCGAAAGTATGAGAGGCAAACATTCACATGGTCAAGGGGATTGTCCCTCGTTTTTCTGTCCACTTTCATGGCACCCTCACAATAATGATGCTCGTGCCCTGCAGCAGCCCCTGCAGAGGAGGGAAAAAACCTTACCTTCCTTGGCCTAAGACAGAGGTTGCTGCAGGGGCAGAGTCAGAGTGGCACCCTCTTCCAGCCAGGAAATGCTGCCATTGGCAACTCCCCGACTATAAGCTGCCAGACTGCAATGACCCAGGGCTCACACCATAACCAGAGACATTTTAAATTCTTGGAGAGGGAGACTATGGAGCCTAATAAACAGGAAAACACAAATACAGTAATCAATGCCCCCAATATAACTGGTACAGCAGGAAATACCTTCTTTATTGCATGACATTTGGCTGTTTCTAGAAGCCAATCATCTTGTCGGGGAGCAGATCTTGATGAAGGGAAGTTAGATTCCTCTGCAATCTTAGCCATAAGGCAGTCTTCCCACTGTGTGGAGGACCTGGATAGAATCATATTTGACACAAGTCAGTGCCTTCGCTGGAGGCTGGAACCCAGCCCCCCAACACCAAAAAAAAAAAAAAAAAAACAAGAGCGGTCCAGCTGCATTAACTGGGAAACATCCAGGCTGATCTGCCCAGTACAGACTAAATGGCCACATTTATGGAAACCTTTGGGGACCAACAACCTCTGTAGGGAAATGATCCAGCGCCAATAAGGACCGACTAGTTTCTTATTACTCTGTCTGTTTTATCCCTCCTGGTTTCACCTATCTCCCATCTTGACGTTAGTTACCTTGGTTACACTGGTCCTCGGGTACAGAGGGTGGGCTTCACAGTGGGCTTCCCAGCTGATGCCAATGCAGCACTGTGATCTAACAGTAAGGGGGGGGGGATTAATGACTGCAGGGCGGACCTGCTCTCCATTCCCCACCAAGCTGAGCACCTCACTTATGGGGCATGCCTGGGCACCTGCCGGCTCCAATCAGAATCGGAAGACTGCATGCTAACACCAGTTCCCCAAGTAGCAGCCCAATGTCCCGACACTGGGTTCAGCTGGAAACACCAGTTTAAAAACAAATACAAATGTCTGGCATGATTTGTCCTGGAACTTCACTGTTTGATGACAACCTATCAAGCTAGAGCACTGTAGCTTGTCGGGAATTCACAACTAAAGATGCTTTTAGGAGAAAAAGAGACTAGTGTAAAAGGTTTACTAAGACTAAAGGGCAAGTAACTCAGGGAGCCAAGCAGTGGAGTTCCAGTGCCAGTCTGGGCATATTTTTATTTACAAAAATGAATCCCCCCCAAAACCAACATGAACAAAAGAAGCCTTCTGTGTGGAAATTATTTCAATTTCGAGATTGTACTGGGAAAACATCAGGACTGAAACTGGCTCTACACCAATCAGCTTTCAGTATCCCTCCTATCCATTTGATAATTAGGTAATAATAAACGTTAATGTATGGTGTATCATGGGATATTGTCAGGACTCAGGCACCCGAGAAGTGATGCTATTCCATGATGTGCCACATCCTGGAGTGTATTATTGGTATTAGACAATGAAAAACAGAGGACTTGAAACAGTCATACCAGAATGGTATTTTAGGTGGCCTAGGTTCAAATCCCAGTTAAGGTACTTATTTTTTTCTCTCTTCTGTTTGTTTGGATTCACATATGTGCACACCACACCCTTGTGAATGAAAAAGTCATAATTTTCAAAATTTATTTGAGAAAAAAAGCCTCAACGTTAACTTTAAGTTACCAGGTTAAAAAAAACTAAACAGTTACATTGACCTTAGGAATGACTTATGCTCCAACTCTCTGTCATCTAAGGTAAGCTCCTCTGAAGGGCATAGCAATGTTATTATTTATCGCTTATGTTATGAGTCTGTAATAGAATTTTTTTTTTTTTTTTTTAACTGTTATCATGTGTGGGGTTATATAACAGCTGTCATCCAATCAGGTTTCTTTATTCCTTAAGACTGCTGAATAATAAACAATTACATGCATACTTAAAGAGCAGCTGACATGTCATTGTCCTTGGGGCAGGCCACTAATGGCAAGGGGCTGCCTGCCCAGGACCTAAATTAGCACAGTAATGAGGGTTACTCTCCTGTAACCATGGTATATGGTGCATAGACACTGCAGCAGTCTATCTTTCCCTTTAATTCCAACCACGTCTTCAAGCTAAGCTCCTCCTACCCACCCAGGTGGTACACTCGCTGGCACCGCCCCCTGATGTCAGAACTTGCATGCTGGAAGCAGGGATCTGTGTGCCACTTGCCAGGGGAGGTCTGGTGGGTTGTGTGGATGTGTACCATATACCACTCCTAGAACTACGGTTATAGCAGAGTAACCCTCATTTCAAGGGGCATGGGATATGCTGCACTAGTCACATTCTGGCAGATTCCTAGCAGTTCTCTGGAAGGAGGGGTCAAGGCACACACCCCTATCTGGTGAACAGGGACTGGAGAACTGAGGGCCCAAAACCAGCATCCCGGCATAACTCAAGGTCGATGTGGTAGTGGGAAAGGAAGGTGTGTGCTGCCTTCCAGGTAGCAGCCCTGCAGATCTCCAGGACAGAGACGTCCCTGGAAGCAGCCACCGAGGCAGCGGTATGACGGTTGGAATGACCCCTTAGTCCTTTAGGAGGCTCCCTACAAACCAACCTATAGCAGAGGTCAATGTAAGGGACAATCCACCTGCTAGACCGAACTCTTCCAGTGGAAAGAAGATCTGATGTCACGAGGGGATGCTGAGGACTATACCACCTGGGTGGGAGAAGCACAGCTTGAAGATGTTCCGGCTTGAATTAAAAGGAAAAGGAAGACAGCCAGAGTATGAATAATGCACCATATCCACACCCCTAGAAACACAGGTTATTCACCTGTGACAGGAGTTCTAAGAGTGGTATATGTTGTTCATCCACACTTCTTGGCATGTCCCTTTCCCCTTTAATTCTTGCCGGAAGGTCTTGAAGCCGGCTCCTCCCACCCACCCAACCGGAAGGTATAACCCTCGGCTCTGCCCCCATGATGCCAGATCTTAGCCCGCTGGAAGCCAGGTTGTGTGCTTCCACAGCCGGGGAGGTCAGGTGGGTCACTGTGGATGAACAACATATACCACTCCTAGAATTACTGTTACAGGTGAGTAACCTGTGTTCCTAGGGACGTTGATATGTTGTTCATCCACACTTCTTGGCAGACTCCTAGCAGTTCTCCGGGAGAAGGGAGGCAAGCTGCAAACCCCCTACTTAGGGAAAAGAGATCGGAGAACTGAGGCCCCAAAACCAGCATCCCGGTGTGACTCAAGGTCGATGTGGTAGTGGGTGATGAAGGTGTCTTCCAGGTAGCAGTTTGACAGATTTCCTGGATACAGATGTCCCTGGAAGCAGCCACCAATGCAGCGGTATGGCGGGTGAAATGACCTTAGCCTATGGGAGGCTCCCTACCAGGCAATCTAAAGCAAAGATCAATGCACAATGTAATCCATCTGCCAATCGTCCACTTTGCGGCAGGTCTGCCAGGTGCTGCGTCAGCGTAGGTGACAAACAGCTGGCGAACCTCTCCCCAAATTTCCGCTGTTCTCTCCTTGAAATTGGAGAGAGCTCATCTCGGGTCCAGAGCATGGAGCCTGTACTCGGCATCCGAGGTGTAGTTTGGGTAGAACACAGGCAGGGTCATCACCTGGTTGAGATGGAACTCTGACACCACCTTCGGGAGAAATCTCGGGTGGGGGTGCAGGACAACCTTGTCCCGGTGGAAGACCAGGTAAGGAGACTCCACCGAAAGCCCCTGGAGCTCCCCAGTGCTTCTGGCTGATGTTATAGTCACCAGGAAGGCGGTCTTCCACAAGTGTGATAACTCACACTTGTGCGTCGGTTCGAATGGCTTGCCCACAAGTTTAATCAAAACCAGCAGTAAATCCCACGGAGGTGGAGGTTCACGCACTGGAGGGGATATGTGATCTAGGCCCTTGAAAAAGTGCCAGACCACCTTCTCCTGTGCCACCATCTGCTGACCGGCCTGCGCACGGTAAACAGAAATGGCTGCCAGGTGCACCTTAAGGGTAGTAGACCAAAGACCCCCTTTGGACAGGGACCAAAGGTAGTCTAAGATGCTAGCCACTGAACAGGACAGAGGGTCCAGACCCTTGCCCTGACACCAAATGGAAAACCTTTTCCATCTGAAGGCATAGCATTTTCTGGTTGACTCCTTTCTGGATGCTTCCACTACTGTAAGTACATCCTCAGAGAGACCCAAAGCCTAGAACTCTAGCCACTCAGGTATCAGGCTGTCAGGTACAGGGATTGAAGGTCCGGAAGGAATACCTTCCCCTGACTGACTGATATCGGGTCCGGGTGTTCTGGAAGACGCCTCGGAAGCCTGTTACTGAGACTGAGGAGATCTGGATACCAGAACTGGCAGGGCCAGTCTGGGGCTACCAGGATCACCTGTGCCTTGCCCCTCCTCACCTTGAGAAGCACCCTGTGGATAAAGGGAAATGGAGGAAAGGCATAGAAGAGGCCTGGGGTCCACGGCCTCCAGAAGGCATCCCCCTGCAGCGAGCCCTGTTGAGGGGGGCGGGCATGAAACAGGCTCAGCTTGGTGTTTTCCCTGGAGACAAACAGGTCCACTATCAGTTTTCCCCAGTGGGAGAACAGGCTGTGAGCTACCTCTGGATGGAGAGACCACTCGTGGGATGTCTCGCTTACGTGGCTGAGAGCATCCGCCAGTTGATTTGAGGCTCCTGCCACATGGATGGCTAGGAGATCTGCCTCCAGTCGGCTCACAAGAGTCCAGATGCGGAGCGCCTCCCTGCACAGCAGCCGGGAGTGCATGCCGTGCTGTCTGTTGAGGTAGTACATGGTTATGGTATTGTCCATCTAGACTTGAACCACTTGACCCCGAAGCTGCTGAGCAAAAGCTAACAGCGCCAGCCTAACTGCTCTGAGCTCCAGCAGGTTGATATGGTATCGGGATTCCTTGGGGTCCAGAACCTGTGGGCCCTGTTGTTCCCCATGTGGGCTCCCCAGCCCGTGAGAGAGGCATTGATCATGAAGACGACCATCAGCTCGGAACGGACAAATGGGATGCTTTCCTGCAGAAGATCCAGGACGGTCCACCACTGGAGAGTGTCCCACATCTTCTGGGTCACAGTGATCAGCTGGTCAAAATAACCTTGGCGCCGAGTCCACTGGGCGGCCAGCTCCTACTGAAGGGGGTGCATATGCCACCAGGCCCATCGGACCACGGTGGTACAGGCCACCATGTACACCAGAAAGCGCAGAAAGTCCCAGGCAGGGCACAAGTGCCCAACCAGAAATGATTGGGCAAAGGAGGAGAGAACCTCTGCCCTGCCCACTGGAAGCCAGGCTCTGGCTCGGCAGGAGTTGAGCTCTGCCCCGATGAAGCATATCACCTGAGAAGACACGAGCTCCAAATTGGCCTCGTTGATCAGGAGGCCAAGCTGAGTGCAGGTCTGGCAGGCCAGATCCCTAGACCTCTGCACCTCTTGCTGGGTGGAACCCGCTAAGAGCCAATCGTCGAGGTATGGGTAGACTCTGACACCTCAACACGTGAGGTGGGCTGCCACCACTGCAATGCATTTGGTGAAGACCCATGGGGCCAATGACAGGCCGAATGGCATGGCTCGGAACTCATATAGGGTTCCCTCTGCCCTGAAGCAGAGGACCTGCTGGTGAGACGGATGGACTGGGACGTGGAAAAATGCATCCTGGAGATCCAGTAAGCAGAACTACATTATCTACTCCAGGGGTGGTATGATCTGGGATAGAGTTACAATCCTGAAGGTGCATGGCCTGAGAAACTGGTTCAGGTCATGCAGATCTAGAATGGGGTGCCAGTCCACCGTCCGCCTCGGGACCAGGAAGTACCTGGAAATGAACCCTGGTTTGACTGGAGGATCTGTCATTCGGGCCACTACCTCCTTGAGGAGGAGTTGGGCTATGTTGTCTCTTAGAGCCGTGGGGCGCGGGCTCAGTTGGGAGAGCACTGCTCGAACTCTAGAGGCAGACCCCGGACCAACCACTTCTAAGATCCACCTGTCCGTGGTAACAGCGGACCAGGCGGAAAGAAAGTGGCGGATTCGCCCCCCCATGGGAGGACCCAGAGCTGGCGTGATGGGAATAGGGGTGGCAGCACCTATCCCATCACTGGGCAGGCTTGGAGGAAGAGGGTCCAGATTGGAAGCCGCCTAAACCCCGACCTCCTCTGCAGGCTGCTGGAGGCCTGGACTTGGGCCGAGGGCACCAAGCCTGTGCCTGGTGTTGCTGCCCACCCTGAAAGGAGGGCTGCTTGGCTGCAGGAGCAGGGTGCCGAAATGGTTTCTTCTTCTGCTGTTTCTTGGCACCAAGGGCGTCTTTTTGAGCAGAAGTAGCAGAGTCCAAGGTGGCACTGGACTGCTCAATTCGCTGAAGGTGATCATCCACACCTGGGCCGAAGAGATTGTTGCCCACAAAAGGAACATCAGTGAGTTTGTGCTGGGTATTTGCTGTAAAGGTGGAAAGTCTCAGCCAAGACCTGCAGCACATGGCAACTGCGTCTGCCACCGAACAGGTGCATGAGTCCCTGAGGTTCAGGGCCATCTGGAGTTGCTGCTTGGTAATGGCCCGGCCCTGGTCCCAGACCTGCTTGACCATAGTCTGAAGGTTTGTGGGGAGGTGCGGGAGAACCTCATCCAAGGAGCCCAGAAGGGCATGAGAGAAGTGCGCCATGATGATGGCCGAGCATGCCTGACGGAGGCCTAGTGAAGAGGCAGCATAAACCTTCCTGGTAGAGTGCTCCGATTTTTTGGACTCTTGTCCATAGGTCTATCTGTATCGGCAGAGCTGCCTGTGCGTCTGAACACAGAAGTGGTCACCAACCCCTCCGCCAAGGGGTGTTCCGTGAACCCCAAGAGGGACCCAATGGGCATCGCGTCCTTGCGGGCCATCCGGGTAGATGGCACTGGGCAGGAGGCAGGGTGCTGCCAAAGCTCCAAAGCTGGACCAACAATGGCCTTGGCTACTAGGAAGGCTTCCTTAGGGGTATCCCCTCTCTTAAGAATGTCTGCAAGAGGGTATTCTGCCTGTTTCTGGACAGGTTCCAGGGGCATCCCCGTGGATTCGGAGATGAGACGGAGAATCCCCAAAAAGGACGAAGGATCTTCCTCCATAGACAGACTGCCCACCGACGCATCATCAAGAGTGTAGGCCAGAGACGTCAGAATCCAAAGTAACCATATGAATCGGGTGACCACCAAGGTCCCCCTCTACGTGCCTGGGTCGGTCAGGCGTGAGGATGACTGATATCCTGCGGGGAAGACCTGGAACAGTCTGAGCTTCCTTGGAAGGAGCCCCTCCCGTGGGCTGTTTAGGCAGCGGCTCCACCACTATCGGTGGAGAGGTCGATTTTGGCCAAACTGAGGCATATTCTACCGGCTCCACGGGCAGAGGAACCGAGATGACTGGTTGTGATGGAGCCGGCTTCGGCCTAGAAGGTGAAAGCCAAGTTATGGCCGATGTGGAAACCGAAGCCGGTTTCTGACCAGACAAGATCAGCTGTTGCCACATGAGATCTTCGAAGCGTCGATGGAGTTTCTGTTGAAGACTCTCCTCATCTGAGGAGGACGAAGATGATTGTCGGTGTTGCCTTTTCTTTGAGCGCTTATACGCCTGCCTCTACCTATCAGTCGAGGGGGTCCAAGACCTCGACCTCGATCGGACTGGCTGACTGGGCCACTCGTGAGACACCGGGGGAACCGGTGATTTTCCCAGATCAGGGACCATTTCCTCAATGGGTCTCCTCATTGGGAAGAGGCAGGACCGGAGTCCTGGTAAGTGAATTGGCAGCCTCGTCGAGCGACAACAGTCGTCGATCGAGGCTTTGACCAGCTGACCAGTTGGCAAAGCAGAGAAGTCGGCAGCCAAACTAACAGTCTCGACCAAAGTCGAGATTGGAGATCCCTGGGACAGAGATCGCTCTTGATTCCAAGAACATCTTCGCTGAGATGAAGAATCTCTTGGTTCCTTGTCCTTTTTATGGGACCAAGAGACATGTGAGCCTGATGGTTCCTCGCCCTTGGTGGGGAGAGACTGGCACATCTCCCAAAAGGAGCCAGAGAAGGTGGAGCCCAGATTGAGTGAACAAAAAATTGGCCAAGGAGAGAGCTCCAGGGCCCACTCCACCTCTTCCTCAAAGGCCTGCATTTGCTCTAACTGCTCAGCGGACCCCGCAGCCGTGGAGACCGCCCACCGGGCCTCCTTCAATTTCACTGGTGGATTCCATTTTTTGAGCCTGCCCAGCTTGAGTCATGCGAGACGATCATCGAGAATGTTCAGGTGAAAAGCGAGACACATCTCGCAGGCCTGAGTGTTATGGCCGACACCCAAACAGCAGACACACAAGGTATGCAGGTCTGTGCGTGACATCTTCTGGCCGCATGGGCACCGGCGGAAACTGGGGGAAGATTTATCTTCCAAGATCGAGAAACAAAGATCGCAATCGCTAGCTCGGACGAGCGTAATCTTCAGAGAATCCGAGAAATGAACCAGGGCTAGAACGGGAGCTGTGTGAGTAGACAAACTGAATTCTAGCGGAAAGGAAGATCTGGTGTCATGGGGCAGAGCCGAGGGTTATACCATCCAGGTGGGTGAGAGGAGCCAGCTTTAAGACCTTCCGGCAAGAATTAAAGGGGAAAGGGACATGCCAAGAAGTGTGGATGAACAACATATCCACATCCCTAGAAATACATTTTTTTACCCATGCAGTTTAAAGTTATTTAACTTACAACAACTGTGATCGTGCTTCCAAGTTTCAAGTCAGACACTGAGCGCCCACCGTAGCCTCACCCAAAGAAACGCGTTATAATGATGCGAAATGGAGAAGGAGCTGCAGGGCTATAGATAGCACAATGATGCTATCGGGACAATGTTGGCCTTTTTAGGTGTAACTTGTATGTATCACAGCCACCTGTATATGTTAAAGGGGAGGCAGTACATGTTTATTTATTTATTTATTCGGGATTCGAAAAATACCTTTGAGTCAAAGACTCATTTACAAAGGTTCCACATCACATAGATAAGACAATACAGTAATAAGGTAAATACAATGCAGGAAGCAGGATAAGCTAGAAACACAGTAAAATACAGCTAAATACAATTAAAGGCTCATGTAATACTGCCTCTCAACATGTACAAGTGGCTGTGATATGTACAAGTTACAACTAAAGGCAGCTGCTGCTCCCGGCAGCATTACTATGCCATCTACAGCAGTACAGCTCCTTCCCAACTGCGTGCCATGAAACTGTGTTTCTTTGGAAGGGGCTGCGTCGGGCGCTCGGCAGCTGGTTTGAAACTCAGAAGATCATAATTGTTGTAAATTAAATAACTTTAAAATCCATGGGTAAAAAAATTAATTTCTGTGCTAATCTACGTCCTGGGACAGGCAGCTCCTTGCCATAAGCTGCCTGCCCCTAAGGTGTCAGCTGCTCTATAAAGACAGGTATTTTCCGTAGTACACTTGGGAGGGTGCACCCAAGAGAGGCAGTCTGTGAGAAGAGCACTGCGTGGGCTCCATAAAGGACCCAGGGAGAAAGTAAATGTTCAAATTTCTAAGTGTCTCGCTCCCAGTCACGCATTATACTCTTTAAATCCTCAAACCCAGCACAAAGCATGATGGGTAGCAGTTTGAAGCTCCTGGGCAGGCCAGGTTGAAAAGGATTCATCCAAAAAAAAAAAATCACTCTTAAAGATAAATAAGCCTTTTTCAAGAAAACAGGCTGGCAAAACGTAAACCCCTTAGGGTCTTTGACCATCGCGACACACCTTATCAGGGCAGTGCACAGCATGAGGGTTCAGGCAGGGTGTCAACTCATTTTTAATGCTGAATGTTGTATTTTGTCACTGCAACAATTTATCATGCTCATACACTTTTCTTGGTCTAACTAACTTAGGTTTAAAGGCTGCACTTAGCAATTTAAATGTTGATGAAAATCACTTCCTGGTTGCCTGGGTATTTAAATGAGACCAAACGTTCAGTCTCCTTGAAAAAAAAAACTGCAAAACCAGTCGGGGCTTACTGATGCCGTGCTGTTTTGTATTGGGCCTGCTGTACACCATGAACCACGAGTTCTTGCTTTTGTATTGGTTTTACTGAAGGAGTACCACATTTGATAAAAAAAAATAAAAAATGAAAAAAAAAAAGTCTTATTTCTGAACTTCTTGTGGATGGTGCCATTTTTTGCAGTTTTTGAACAGGGTGTGTCTGTGCCCCAGAGGGGCTTCATATACTGTATGCATCCTGAAGGGGCTAGAGACCCCACTGACAACTACAGTCAGATTTAAATATTTAGGAAAACTGCATTTAACTGAGGAGTAAAGAAGAAATCAATTTGCTACCTAGGGGTTCGGTTTTCTTTTTTTGTGTGTGTGTTCGCACTAGTTGTTCACACATCCCCTACCTCAACAAATGTGGCTGCATCATGACACTTGTTCCCCACCTGAGACAGTGAGCAGGCAGTGGTCTGCTCCTGCACTTCTCCAGGTCCTGCTTATTGCCTGGCTGTAATGGGGTGGGGCAAGGGTGCTGCAGAGTGGTGGGATCCCCTGCCTGCCCTTCCTCCATCCCTGGACAGACAGCAGATCGCCACTGGCTCAGGGAGTACAAAGCACGCCGCTAAACCCCTTCACCACCACCCTTACGTACTGGTCCTTGCTGAGGTGCCATGGTCACCCACAGAACTGTTCACAAATGTAACCCTTAAGAACAGCACTCCAAGCTTGCCCTCCACCCCTGGATGCTCAGTGCCATCACTGCTGGTGTACGTTTCTGCCACCCTGAACAAGCAAACCAAAATCAAGAGTGTGCCAGGCACTGTACGTTTCTATACCCGGGTTCTGCCTTAAAAGGGCCATGTGGTTCAGTGCATTTCATCTAATTAATGAAGTTTTAAATAACCAATAACAATAAAAAGCAGCCCTGTGGTGCTCGGCACCATGGAGCTGGCTTCTCTAGGGAAAATAAAGTTACGTAAGAACTTACCGTAACAGTAAATCTTCGAGAGAGGCTCTTGCAGTAGGTATTTACATATAGGACTGACCCGCCAGGCATCAGGACCCCACAGAAACATTTCTAGCTAGAAGACTCTGGCGGGGGACCGCCCCCACGTCAGGTGACCGACGTCATGCGACGTCAGTATAAAGGGCGTCCCCACGCCCGCCCAGTTCTTCGCCAAGGGCCTAAACAAGCAAGACAAGAGAAGCGGATATTTCCCTTCCTGGAAAAGGAGCTAAAAAAGCTAAGGGGGATGGGGGCAGGAAGGCAATAACTACTGCAAGAGCCTCTCTCGAAGATCTACTGTTACGGTAAGCTCTTGCGTAACTGTACTATATTACTTCGAGAGGGCTCTTGCAGTAGGTATTTACATATAGGACCGAATCCCAAGCAGTCTGAAACAAGGAAAAGCATTCGGGAGGAGAAAACGATCCACGGTATGGAGCCTCCGGCTGAACGGGTCTATGAGAGAAGACCTCGAAGAACAGCCAACCAGAAGCCTGTTCTACGGTGAGAGGCAATATCCAAACTGTAGTGTTTTGTAAAAGGTATGGACAGAGGTCCAAGTTGCGCAGATTTCTGCCGCTGACACATTCTTGAAACAAGCTGCAGAGGCAGCTACTCCTCTGGTGGAGTGGCCTCTGACTTGACCCGGCAGGGTCATGCTGTACTTGTCGTAACAGAAAGTGATACAATGAGCCAACCATTTAGACAGGCATTGCTTGGAAACGGCATTGCCCTCTCTTTTGTGAGCAAGAGAGACAAAAAGCTGATCAGATTTCCTGAGATCCTTAGTCCTAGTGATGTAGTATCTCAGTATCCTGTGAACATCCAAAGTATGCAAGAGGTATTCCCCTTGACTGGAGTGTTGTGTAAAGAAAGTGGGTAGCTCAATGGATTGATTCAGCGTAAATTCTGCTACCACCTTAGGGAGAAACTTTAGGATTGGTACGCAGAGCCACACGCTCCTTGTGAAAAATCAAATAAGGGATTTTGCACATCAAGGCCTGAAGCTTGGAAATTCATCGAGCTGAAGTAATGGCCACTAGGAAGAGAGTCTTCCAAGAGAGGAACTTTAAATCTGCTGAGGCTGCCGACTTGAAAGGGGGCAGAATAAGCTTTTTGAGAACAAAATTCAAGTCCCAAGGAGGAGCAGGAATGCAGATGGGGGGCTATCAAATGGAGGACCCCTCTGAAGAATGTCTTAGAGACTTCCAACTGAGCGAAAGTCCCATCTCCAAAGGGGACATGGTAGGCTGAAATCACCGCCATGTGGACCTTTAAAGAGGAATAGCTGAGACCCAGACCGAAGAGATGACTCATGTAGTCCAGGACTCTGTCAGCTGGACAAGAGAAAGTTTCGAAGTCCTTTGACGTGGCCCAACTAGAGAATCGTTTCCACTTCATGGCGTAGGTGTACCTGGTGGAAGGCTTTCTGGCCTCCACCAAGATGTCTACTACGAACAGAGAAACCCTGAAATGGGCCTTAGCTACATCTGCAGGAGCCACACATGTAAATGAAGGGATTTGAAACCTGGATGGACAAGGGTCCCCTAATCCTGGGTCAACAAGTGTTGCAGAAGAGAGAACCAAACTTGCCTGAGCCAGAATGGAGCAATGAGGATAATTTGTGCCCCCTCTGCTCTGAGCTTGTTCAGGACCCTCAGAATAGGAGGGAAGGCATAGACAAATCTGTCCCTCCAATCGAGAGACAGAGCATCCCGCCAGAAAATGTCTCGACCTGGAGCGAGCGAGCAGAAGGCGTGAACTTTTGCTTTTTGAGGAGACGCAAACAGGTCTACCTGAGGGGTTCCCCAACACGGGAAGATGTCTTCTACTACCTCTTGATCCAGTTCCCATTCATGGGCCCTGGCTGAGGGACCGACTGAGGTGGTGTGCCAGTGTTTTCTACTCCTGGAACGTGAATGGCCGTCAGGTAAAGGTTGTGCTGTGTGGCCCAGTTCCACACTCTCACTGCTTCCCTGTGTAGAGGGTAGGAACGCGTTCCTCCCTGCTTGCTGATGTACCAGACCACACACATGTTGTCTGTCTGTATGAGTAGGTGACCGGGAAGTATGGAGGAGTGCAGGGCCTGGAGGGCATACAGGACTGCTCTGAGTTCGAGCACATTTATGTGCAGATTTTGTTCAAACCTGGACCAGCTGCCCTGAGTCTTGTGAGACCCGAGGTGTGTTCCCTAGCCCTCTCCTGAGGCATCTGTTGTCAACGTCTGGGGGGGAGGGGGGCTTCGATATTGAAGTGAACTCCCCGGCAAAGGGTTCTCTTGCACCATCCACCACTGCAAGTCCCTGATCATGGGATCGGAAACTAGTACCTTCTGGTCTAGGTCGTCCAGTGTTTGGTTCCATTGAGACTGAAGAATCCATTGAGAAATCCTCATATGGAGCCGAACGCGTGGGACTGTCTGAATGGCAGCCGCCATTAGCCCGAGGCAGCGAAAGACTGACCTGGCTGCCTTCTGCGACTGGACAGAAGACATGCCCAAGTCTAAAGGGTGTCTACCCTGTTCGGAGGCAAAAAGGCTCTGCTGAAGGGTCATGTCCAGGATCGCCCCTACAAATTGGAGTCGTTGGCAAGGAACCAAGTGGGACTTTGCCTGGTTGATGGTGATACCCAGGCTGGTGAAAACCTGCAGGGTAAGGGAAAAGGAGTGCTGAATTTCCTCCCTGGATGGGGCTGCCAGGAGCGAATCATCCAGGTACGGGAATACCTGCACTCCCTAGGTATGCAGATGGGCCAGCACCACAGACAAGTATTTGGTAAATACTGGGGGGGCAGAGGAAAGACCAAATGGCATTGAATTGGTAGTGGTCCCCCCTGAAAACAAAAATTGAAGGAATCTGCGGTGGGAAGGGCATATGGGGACATGCAGGTAAGCATCCTGCATGTCCAAAGTGCACAGCCACAGTCCCTGCCGAAGAAGAGGCAGAAGGCCCTGCAGGGGAGAGCATTCTGAAGTGTCTGTACTCCATGAACCTGTTCAGGGAACTGAGGTCTAAAACAGAACTCACATCTCCAGTTTTCTTTGGAACTAGAAAGAAATGGGAATAGTAACCCGTCCTCCAAAGGTGGTTGGGAACTGGTTCTACTGCCACCTTTGAAAGAAGGGTTTTGATTTCTTCTAGAACCAGAGGAAGATGTTCCAGGGAGCAAGACAACTTGGGTGGGGGAGTGGTCTTTGGGGCGGTTTCTGAAGAAACTTTATTGAGTGTCCTGCTGCAATCAGCTGAAGCACCCAAGCATCCAACGTTATCCTCTCCCCAACCTGGTAGCTGGAAGGAGAACCTCCCTCCTACTGGTTCCTCTGGTGTGTCCAGAGGCTGTGGGAGAGGCGAGGAGTCAGGAGGTCTGAGGCAGCATCACGGCTGAGGATCCCGCGCTTTTTGGGAGGGGGAGTCTTGGTTGCTGGAGGGGCCTTGATGCTTATTGGCCCACTTGCCCTGTGTTGTTTTTTTTTTTTTTCAGTTACATAGATGAAAAGATGCTGCTGCCGCTGAGGGGGTCTGTACAGAGTCCACAGACTTGAGTGCAGTGCCCTTCTCCTTGCATGTCGGTTATGATGTCCTTGACATCACCGCCGAACAGCACCAAACCCCTGAAAGGTGCATCCTGAATAGCAGATTGCACTTCAGGGACCAATCCTGACACTCGGAGCCAGGTGTGACGACGAAGACCCATGGCGAAAGCTGAGCTCTGTCCACTGCGTCGTAAGTGGTACGAAGCATGTTCCAACTGGCCGAACGGACAAGATCTGCCACTTCTGGTTTTGTCTGAGACTCGGGAAAGGAGTGTAACTTTGATTCTACCTGACTAAGGATGGTCTTCTGGTAATCCCCCATAACAGCTACATAATTCAGGGCCCTAATACCCAGGGTAGAAGATGCACAGACCTTCTTCCCATATTGGAACAGAAGCCAAGACACCTTGTCAGGCAGAGACGAGCTGAGATGTTTGGGATTAGCGGAGCGTCCGTGAGCGGGTGCCAATCACGACCGAGTCCACTTTGGGTGTAGATTCAAAGAATCTACTCCATCAGGAGCCTGGTATAACCAATCTGCCTTCCTCGGAAGGGAGGCTAACATTGATGGTTGTTTCCAAATAGTGGAAACAAGGTCCGCGTGAGGCTCTATCCAGGGCTGAATCAATGTAGGAGTGGTCTCGGGCACATCCAAGTGGGTAGCAAGCTTTTTACGCTGTGGATCTGGCTCCAGAGATTGCCACTAATGAACTTCCTGGATCTTTCTCAGTAACTCCAAAAAAGAAGGATCCTCTGGAGGAGACTTTGGAGGGGTCCTTGGCCTGGGTCGGTCTGGAGTACGGGGCTCGTCATCTGGGTCAGAGCATCCCCCTGAGTCCGAGACAGAAGTCTCCGATGAAGAAGAGGAAGACTCCTCCCGATGGAGGGAAGGAACGGTCCCTTTGGGAAGCCCTCTGGGATGCGTGTCCTCCCACCCTGGCACCCGAGGGTTCATCTCTGGTGTCGGGTAAGGGGGAGGGAGTCTCCCGTCTCCAGCATAGGGGATCCTGTGCAGGGTCTGGCACCGGTGGATGGCTCTCTACCTCTCTGGTGAGCTGAGCCTTGGCCTCAGCCCACCAGGCAGCTAGTCTCCTTCAAGTCCCCCGGCAGCTGGGGTGTGGGCGGCGGAGGAGGGGGATACAGATACTGAGGGTATCCATATATTGAGTATCCATAACCAGACGTTGGGAAGCCCAGCGTGGGTACTGCAGCGTCGGGTACTGTGGCGCCGGGTTTAGTGGTGTTGGACACACAGGTGCCAGGGGCTCTGACGGAGCTGAGGGACCTGGCAGAGGCCCAGCTGGCAGGCCAGGTAAAGGTGGCCCGTGGGTGTCGGGCCTGGCGTTGGAGCACTGTCCGGTTGGGGGACGTTGGCTGGCATTGGGTGAGCCGGCGTCTAAGGGTCCGGCGTCAGGGTGTCTGGCCCAGTAGAAGGGGGCCCTGATGGCAGCGTGTCCAGGCCCTCCGTTATGACTGGAGAGGGAGGGTTGGAATCCCCGGGGTTCAGTAGAGGAGACGCAGGGACCTCAGAAGGCAACACCAAGCGTTGCAGGAAGCCTGGGGCATCGGACTGGTCGAAGAGGTCTGACGCAGGCTCCTTGGCTGGGTGGTCTTTGGAGGAGCTGACGTCCAGCTTCTCAGTGGGATCTGGGTGGGCTTCAGAGGAGACAGCGTCCGACTTATCAGATCCCTTGCTCAAAGAAGGCCGCACTGGAGAAGTGGCCTTGTCGGGCAAACGAACGACTGTGCACCCTCCCGAAGGAGCAAATGGCTAACCAGACTTGTCCGGACAGACGTCTGTGGCACCGGCGTCCGACTTAGCAGACCTGCTCGAACCTGAGGGCTGCGTGGCAGCGGACTTCCTGGGAGCGGAGGCCTCCCTTAACCTGGAGGTGCCAGAGGGGCCCGAGCGAGAGCCCAACGGGAGGGGCGACACCTTCTTGGACACCGCCAAGACGGTTGCCGTGAAGCGGTCCCCCAGAGGGATGTTACCTTCAGAACCGTGATCAGTCGGAATTACAGAGGCTGTAGTCGAATCTCAATCCTGTAGCTCCTTCTTCTGTCTGTGGCCCTCGGGGGAAATGAAAGCCTGCCTCAACTTTTTAAACTCCATCTCCATGGATGCCATTTTTTTCTTTAAAATATGGGCCTCCAGGGACTGCTGCCTCCGTTTTTGGGTAGCCAAACTAAATTTCTGGCAGTGCTGGCACTTCTCCATAGGATGATCCGGGCCTAGGCAGAAGAAGCACAGGGAGTGGCCGTCCTTATGCAGCAGTTGGGAACCGCATGAGTCGCACTTCTTTTCATGCGATTCGGAAGGCATCTGGGACGACATACATGTTGTAATACTGGAGAAACTATAAAAAAAAAATCTGTTGAAAAGTTTGAAAACTGAACCGACGGAAGACCGCTGAGCGATGAACTCTACTGTGAGGAACTTTCACAAGTCGACGGCGGGAAAGAACTGGAGGCGGGGCACTGAGGGGGCCACCCCTTTATACTGAGGTTGCATGATGGTTACCTGATGTGGGGGCAGTCCCCCGACAGAGACTGCTAGCTAGAACTTTTTCCGTGGGGTGCTGATTCCTGGCGAGTCAGTCCTATATGTAAATACCTACTGCAAGAGTCCTCTCGAAGTAAGATCTTTGTTTCCTTAGGGAATTTCAGTTTGCAAGTCTGCCAAAATGGACAAAAACTTGGTTGTTGTAGGGGTCGGGGTGGTCAGCCAAGCTGTGTGCAAATCAAGTGTCTGGGAGTAGTTAAGAAAGAAGAACATGGGCAAACGATGCCCTTTACCTTCTAGAAGGACGCTGACCAGTGGGGTTCGATCACTGTTCTTCGTCTGCTGGACGAGTAACTCCCCATCTTCCATGACTCTGGTCACAGAGTCCCCCCATTTGATGATTCCGTTCATTATGTAACTGGAATAGTCCTCCTGGTTGGTACCAAATGCCTGAGTTGGGGAAAAATATACATATGGATGTTAAAAACAATATCTCACCGGGGAAAGGTGGGGAGGCAAGGAGGGGGTCTTTCATTTATGCGCTACAGTAGATACTGACAATCCCGCACCTAGTGGCATGCATCATCACTGCTTCATCTACCAAGTGGCAGGGGGTTTAGTAGCCATTCCCGGGCATTGCAGTTTTTTTGTTTTCTAAAACTATTACGTAACAAACAACAAGCAGCTATGAAAGTATATCTTATTTCTGCTTTCAGCTACTAGAAGTGCTATTCTTGTATCCAGTAAACAGCTAATACTTATTTTCTAAACAACCCAGTACAGCATATAATAGGGAGGGAAAGGGTATAGTATTACGATTCAAATGCAGCGTGCCTGGGGGAGTCACAGTGCACTTAATTAGGAGCAAAAACGTACCAGAGACACAGGGAAAAACCAGCACACTCAGAACTTACCATGCAAATGGCTTAAGCTTTTATTCTTTTTACAACTGCATATAAAACCCACACAGGTACTAGCTGCCAATCCCAGCGTTTTGAGGCACACTGCCTCTTTGTTGGGGAGGGGGGCTAGTTAACCTTAGCTCAATGAACCCTTTTAAATGCAATTCTATGAGTATGCATAGATTTCTTCAATGTGCTTTGTCCTAGTGGCGATCAACAACAGCGGGTGGTATATACCTCGGCTCCACCCCCATGACGCCAAATCTTAGCCCGCTGGAAGCCAGGTTGTGTGCGTCCACAGCCAGGGAGCTCGGTTGGGTCCATGCAGATGAACAACATATACCACTCTTAGAACTACTGTTACAGGTGAGTAACCTGTTTTTCTAGGAGAGTGGATATGTTGTTCATCCACACTCTTTGGCAGACTTCTAGCAGTTCTCCGGGAGGAGAGAGGCAAGGCGCACACACCCTACTTAGGGAACAGAGATTGGAGAACTGAGGCCCCCAAACCAGCATCCCGGT
Organism: Neoceratodus forsteri; assembly: GCA_016271365.2. Lineage (NCBI taxonomy): Eukaryota > Metazoa > Chordata > Ceratodontiformes > Ceratodontidae > Neoceratodus > Neoceratodus forsteri. The sequence continues at coordinate 67,891,277 of JADMNL010000032.1, forward strand.
GTGACTCAAGGTCGATGTGGTAATGGGTAATGAAGGTGTTAGCTGACTTCCAGGTAGCAGCCCAGCAGATTTCCTGGATAGGGATGTCCCTGGAAGCCACCACCGATATAGCAGTATGGCGAATAGAATGAGCTCTTATCCCTCTAGGAGGCTCCTTGCCCGCCAACTCGTAGCGCAAGCCTATGCATGATGTAATCCACCTTGCAATGGTCTGTTTTGCTGCAGGTCTGCCAGAAGCGGCTTCAGCGTAGGTGACAAACAGCTGGTGAACCTCTCCCCGAACGTCCGCCGTCATCTCCTTATAGTAGGAGACAGCACATCTCAGGTGCAGAGTATGGAGTCTGTACTCGGCCTCCGAGGTATAGTTAGGGTAGTGTACTGACAGAGTTAACACCTGGTTAAGGTGAAACTCAGACACCACCTTCGGAAGGAATTTCAGGTGGGGGTGTAGGACAACCTTTTCCCTGTGGAAGACCGGATAAGGGGAGTCCACTGAAAGTGCCTGAAGCTCCCCTGTCCTTCTGGCAAATGTGATAGCCACCAGGAAGGCCGTCTTCCACAAGTGTGACAAGGAACACTTGTGCATTGGTTCGAATGGCTTGCCCATGTGCTCTGCCAGTACCAGCAGTAGATCCCAAGGAGGTGGAGGTTCACACACTGGAAGGGATATGTGATCCAGGTCTTTGAAAAAAGCACCTGACCACTGTCTCCTGTGCCACTGTCGGCTGACCGGTCTGCGCCCGGTAAGCAAAGATGGCTGCCAGGTGCACCCTAAAGGTCGATGACCGAAGACCCCCTCTGGAGAGAGACCAAAAGGTAGCCAAGAACATCAGCCACTGGACAGGACAGAGGGTAGAGGCTCTTGTCCTGACACCAAATAGAAAACCTTTTCCATTTGAAGGCATAACATTTCCTGGTCAATTCCTTTCTGGATGCCTCCACCACAGTGTAGCCATCTTCGGAAAGACCCAAAGCCTGGAACTCTAGCCGCTCAGGTATCAGGCTGTGAGGTGCAGGAACTGAAGGTCCGGATAGAATACCTTCCCCTGACTGAGTGATATCAGGTCCTGACGTGTGCAAAGCCACTCCAGGGGGGCCTGCAGCAGAGGCTGAGGAGATCTGGATACCAGAAGTGGAACGGCCAGTCTGGGCTACCAGAATCATCTTCGCCTTGTCCCTCCTCACCTTGAGAAGCACCTTGTGGATCAAGGGAAATAGAGGGAAGGCATACAGGAGGCCGGGGGTCCACGGCCTTGAGAAGGCATCCCCTGCAGTGAGCCGTGATGAGGGGGGCGAGCATAAAACAGCAGCAGCAGCAGCAGCTAGGTGTTTTCCCTGGAGGCAAACGGGTGCACCATCAGTTTGTCCCAACAGGAGAATATACTGTAATCTACCTCTGGATGGAGAGACCACTCGTGGGATGTCTGGCCTAAGTGGCTGAGAGCATCCACCTGATGGTTTGAGGCTCCTGCCACATGGATGGCTAGGAGATCTGCCTCCAATCGACTCACGAGGGTCCAGATGCGGAGCACCTCCTTGCACAGCAGACGGGAGTGCATGCCGCCCTGTTTGTTGAGGTAGTACAAGGTCGTGGTATTGTCCTTCTGGACTTGAACCACTTGACCCCAGAGCTGAGGAGCGAAAGCTGCCAGCGCCAGTCTCACTGCTCTGACCTCCAACAGGTTGATGTGGCATCGGGACTCCTTGGGGTCCAGAGCCCGTGGGCCCTTTTATCCCCCATGTGGGCTCCCCAGCCCATGAGAGAGGCATCGGTCATGAGGATGACCGTCGCTTGGGGTGGACAAACTGGATCCCTTCCTGCAACCGGTCTGGGGTGGTCCACCATTGGAGAGCGTCCCCCATCTTCTGAGTTACAGTGATCAGCTGGTTGAAATGACCATGGCACTGAGTCCACTGGGTGGCCAGCTCCCACTGGAGGAGGCACATGTGCAACTGGGACCAATGAACCACTGAGGTGCACACCACCATGTAACCCAGAAGGCGCAGAAAGTCCCGGGTAGGCTACAAGTGCCCAACCAGAAATGATTGGGCAAAGGAGGAAAGAACCTCTGCTCTGTCCACCGAGAGCAGAGTTCTGCCCCAATGAAGCCCATCGCCTGAGAAGGCACGAGTTCCGACTTGGCCTCGTTGATGAGGCTGAGTTGGGAGCAGATCTGGAGGGCCAGGTCCTTGGACCTCTCTACCTCCTGTTGGGTGGAACCAGCTAGGAGCCAATTGTCGAGGTAAGGATAAATCTTGACCCCACCCTCGATGCCCGAGATGGGCCGCCGCCACTGCAATGCATTTGGTGAAAACCTGTGGGGCCGATGACAGGCTGAGCGGCATGGCTCGGAACTTGTACAGGGTCCCTTCGACCCTGAAGTGGAGGAACCACTGATGGGATGGATGGATTGGGACGTGAAAGAACGTGTCCTGCAGATCCAGTGAACAGAACCACGTTTCGTTCCAAGGATAGTATGATCTGGGACAGAGTGACTATCCAAAAGGTGCGTGACCTGAGATATTGATTCAGGTCATGCAGATCTAGAATGGGGTGCTAGCCTCCCATCCACTTGGGCACCAGTAAGCACCTGGAGACAAAGCCTGGGTCTGCCGGAGGATCCGCCCCAGGAGCTACTGCCTCCTTGAGAAGAAGCTGAGCGATGTAATCTCAGAGAGCTGACGGAGTCTGAGTGGATACTCTTTCCTCCCGAGGGGTGCGGGCTCAGCTTGGAGGGTACTGCTCAAATTCCAGAGGCAGTCCCTGACTGACCACTTCGGGAACCCACCTGTCCAAAGTGACAACGGACCAGGCGGAAAGGAAGTGGCAAAGCCGGCCCCCCATGGGAGGACCCAGAGCTGAGGTGACAGGAGAGGGGTTGACAGCCCCCGCTCTGTCACTGAGCAGGCTTGGAGGAGGAGACTCCAGGACCTGAACCACGGCCTCCTTTACGGGCCTCTTGGGGTCTGGGCTTAGGCCGGGGGTGCCAAGCCTGAGCCTGCTGCTGTCCACCTTGGAGGGAGGATGCTAAGCCACAAGGGAAGAGTGCCGAAAAGGCTTCTTCTTTTTCTTCTACTGATTCTTGGCTAAAGAACCTTTGGCAGAAGTGGCGTCCAGGGTGGCACTGAACTATTCAATGCACTGAAGGTGACCAGCCACTCTTGGTACAAACAAGTCGGTCCCGAGGAAGGCACGTCAGCTAGTTTGTGCTGGGTATCTGTCGGGAAGGAGGAGAGCCTCAGCCAAGCCCTGCAACAAGAAGCAAATGCGGCAGCCATCGAGCGGGCACAAGAATCCCCAATGTCCAGGGCCATCTGAAGCTGCTGTTTGGCAACAACTCTGTCCTGATCCCGGACCTGCTTGACCGTGGTCTGCATGTCCGTGGGGAGATGTGAGAGGACTTCATCCAGCGACCCTAATAGGGCGTGAGAGAAGTGTGACATGATGACAACCGAACTTGCCTGATGAAGGCCCAAGGAGGAAGCCGCATAGACCTTCCTGGCTGAATGGTTCAAGAGTTTAGACTCTTTATCAGGAGGTCGGTCAGTGCCGACAGAACTGCCAGTCTGCCTGAACACAGAGGCGGTCACCAGGCTCTCGGCTGAAGGGTGTTCAGTGAACATCACAAGGGACCCCATGGGCACCGCATACTTGTGGGCAGACGAAGCTGGACAAGAGGCACAGTGCTGCCAAAGTTCTATGGCCGGGCTGACAATAGCCTCAGCCACAGGAAAGGCCTCAGTTTGTGTATCCCCTCTCTTAAGGATGTCCGTAAGAGGGTACTCCACCTTTTTTTGGATGGGCTCCAGGAGCATCCCTGTGGATTCAGAGATGAGGCGAATAATCCTTTGTAAAGACAAGGGACCTTCCTCTGTCTCTAAGCCAATGGTTGATTCATCATCCCCTGGATGAGAATGCTGACCAGGTCACCTTTGACCCGCCAAGGGTGGTCTGGGGTGACCGTGAACGACAATCGCCGGGGAAGCCCCGTGTCAGATCTATCTTCCTTGGAAGGAGCCCCTCCCACAAGCTGTTTGGGCGGTGGTTCCACTACAAATCAGTGGAGAGACCATTCTGGGTCGAACTGGTGGTTTTGCAGGCTCCACGGGCGGGGGAACCAATTTAATCAGTTTCAAAGGAGTCGGCTTCGGCCTAGGCGGTGAAAGCCAAGTAATGGCAGGTGTAGAAGCCGGAGTTGGCTTCTGCCCGGTCAAAATTAGCTGCTGCCACAAGGTTCTCTTAGCGCCGGAGTTTCCGCCAGAGCCTCTCCTCATCAGAGGAGGACAAGGACGACCGATAGCGTCGCCTCTTCTTACAGTGTTTATGGCTCTTCCTCGGCCTGACGGTCAAGAGGGTCTGAGGCCTTGATCGAGATCAGATGGGCTGACTCGGTCACTCAGGAGACACCGGTGCCGGTGATTTCTCGGGATCAGGGACTACATCATTGATGGGAGTCTCAGTAGGCTGGGTCTCATCATCTGTAAGACCACATTAGGGGTTCGATCAAGGGAATCATCGACCGGAGTCAGCGATATCGGATCAATCACGATTTCCACCTCGTCGATCGATAATTTGGTCGATTGACCAGACAGCAGAGCAAAAAGCCAGCGGCCGAAGACGTAATCTTGACCGAAGTCGAGACCACATGCTCCTGGGATCAAGATCTCTCCCGCTTCCAAGAATGTCGCGGTCGAGACAAAGACGATCCCGGATCCTTCTCCCACTTACTGGATCGAGGAGTGCAAACCCGCAGGCGCCTTCCCCTTGGTCGTGAGAGACTGGCACAACTCTCGGAAGGAACCCCAGAAGGTGGAGCCCAGGTTGAGCGGAACGAAGAAGCTCAGAGAGGAATCTGCAGCATGATCCACTTCCTCCTCGAAGGCTTGCATGCATTCAAACTGCTTGGTGGATCCCGCAGCCGTGGAAACTTCCCACCGAGCCTCCTTGGATTTCACCGAAGGGTTCCTCTTCTCTGGCCTCCACAGCTTCAGGCGTGCGAGACGGTCGCCAAGGACGTTGGTATGAAAGGCAAGACACAAATGCATTTTGAGGTGTCATGGTCAACACAGAGGCAACAGACGTACGCAGTGTGGGGATCGGTGTGCAACATTTTCTGGCAGCAAGGGCATCGACAAAATCCGGGGGAAGACTTTTCTTCCATGATCGAAGCAGCAAACTTGCGATTGCTAATGCGAACAATGTGAATTTTCGGTAAAACCAAAGGTTTGAAAGCCAGGGCCTACAAAATGTGCGAGAACGAGGGAGGCAACCTGAATCTTCCAGTGGAAAGGAAGATCTGACGTCATGGGGTGGAGCAGAGGTATATACCACCCGGGTGGGTTGGATGAGCCAGCTTGAAGACTTCCGGTAAGATTTAAAGCAGAAGGGGACATGCCAAAGAGTGTAGATGAACAACATATCCATGCTCCTAGAACACCATATATCACTATATGCAGATGACACAATGTTATCTTACAAACCCCCAGCAAGACCTTCCAAGAGTCTGGGGACTCCTCTCAGAATATGGCGCCATATCAGGTTATAAACTAAATCAAAACAAGATGGAAGTATTAGCCATATGATACTCCCCAGAGGAAGCACTGAAGTCTAAATTCCCATTCAAATAGGATATAACCCCTACTGAACAATTATTTGACACAAACGTTGGCCATTACAAAAACAGATGCAGAGAGACCTGAGCCATCTTGCCTCTCACCTTAGAGAGAAGAGTAGCTGTAATAAAAATGGTGGTACTTCCTAAATTTCTATACTTGTTCCAGAATGTGGCTATCCCAATCTCATCCAAAGCATGGAAAATGTGGGACAGATGGATTTCAGGATTCCTTTGGCAGGGACATAAAGCAAGCGTAGCCATGGAAACACTGATGAAACCCAAGAAGCTAGGAGGCCTGGCATCGCCAGATTTAAAAAAGTATTATGCAGCAGCACAACTCCAGCCGGTAATGTACTGGCTCCAGGACGCCCCAGGACAACAATGGGCCCAACTGGAACGGGAACATTTACACAAGCTCCCCCCAGAACTAGGGATACTGGATGCAAAGAGCATACAATAGATATATAAATATGGCTCCATACATGTACATACTCATCTGACCATTTGGAAAAATGGATTCATAAAAGTGGTGCAGAAAGAGTTACTAATGCTCCTCCCTTTACACCTTCATACAGAATTTACTCCAGCAGCAATGGACTCTGGATATAAGGGAATAAGAAATCCCCAACAGTTGGTGGGAATAGAGGGACTTAAGCCATTCCAGACACTAGTACAGGTTTGGCCTGACTCAGAGAGAGAATAGTTTAGATATTTTCAGGCAAGGGCATTCCTAGAGAAACTGAGAAGGGAGAAGGCCACCCCAAAGGGAGTGAACTCACTCATGAATATAGTCAGGTCAGCAGTACAGGGAGAGGGGCGGCCACACCCGATTTCTAGGATATATTTTTTTTTATTTATTGAAATATTCAGAAAGACCTTTGAGTCAAGGACTCATTTACAAAGGTTCCACGTCAGACAAAGAAGTACAGAGACAACAACTTACAGATTACAGTACATTGGTACAAGCATTGGAGTACATGTGTGTTTAGTAAATGGATAACAGAACAGGATAACAGAATCTTTAAGACTTTAGTACAGCCATAAAATTACAGAGGGTACTGTAATGGGCTGATGGTCATAAGTAGAATCGGAGCATTACGGCAAGAGGACTTACCGATGTAGTTTAATAAGAAAAATAACAGCCATACAATTGGGTACGCGCAGGCAAGAGGTATGGGGAGGGGGATGACGGGAATTCAGACAGGGGGCCCCATGAGAAGGAGGGAAGTCAGAGGCAATCGCATGGGTTAGAGGCCAAAAGATGTTCCTTTAGACGAGATTTAAAGGGGCCACGCCTTTTTTCATTAGTTATGTGGTTTGGTAGTGAGTTTGTCCAGGAAGGGGTCTCGTAACTGAAAGATCTTTGGAATTGGGAGGTCCGGCAGCGGGGTACCAGGTGCCATGGCTTGGCCGAGTTACGGGTTGATCTGACTGCTGATGCTGGGTGCATAAGAGAGGAGAGAGCGGGGGGGGGGGGTGAGACCTAGTGCAATTTTTTTGCCCATTAGGCATGTGTGAAACCGGATCCTGTTGTCAAGGTTTAGCCAATTGGTGGCGCTGTAGAGGGAAGTAGGTGTGAGTGAAACTATTGCAGCCGAGGATGAGGCGGCAGGCCTTGTTTAGTGTGAGATGGAGTCTGCTGAGTGTAGAGGTAGACGCAGCGCTGTAGATGTGAATTCCGTAGTCCAGGAGGGAGAGGACAGAGGAAGAGACGGTGAGCCGGAGGGCATCGGGTGTGAGGCAATGATTGTAATGGTAGAGCACTCCAATTCTAGAGTTAAGGGCAGTGGATAGTTGGTGAGTATGTTGGTTGAAGTTGAGGGCTGGATCTAGTGCAATATCTAGGTATTTAAATGCATTCACTTGTTCGAGTGGGGCCTGAGTGGCATCAAGAATTTGGGGGAAGGGGTTCTTTAGGGCGTTCTGTGGGTGCGAGAAGACCATGACTTTTGTCTTCTTACAGTTGATTATTAGACGCTGGGCAGAGAACCATTTTTCAGCCTTACAGGAGGAGTGTTGGAGTGCTTGGTGAAGTTTAAGGGGGTCTGGATCAGAGGCGTACAGGACAGCATCATCCGTGTGGAGGAGCATATTGCTGGAGCAGGCAGACGGGAGGGAGTTTAGATACAGACTAAATAACAGAGGGCCTAGAATGGAGCCCTGTGGAACACTGGAGCGGACTGGGAGGCTGTTGGACAGGGTGGTGCCAATCTTGACCTGTTGTGTTCTATCTGACAGATAGTCAGCAAACCATCTTAGGGCATCCCTGGAAAAACCAATGGCAGAGAGAGTGTTCGGTAAGAGAGCATGGTTGACAGTGTCAAACACCTTAGAGAGGTCCACAAAGACTGCCCCTGAAAGGTGGCCATGGTCCAGGGCAGAGTGGACATGCGAGGTGAATGCAAGGAGGGCTGTGGTGGTACTATGCCCCTTACAGAAGCCATGATGCTCTTTACATAGTAGGTTATATTTCATTAAGTGGTCAGTGAGTTGATCTGAGACCATACGCTCCAAGGCTTTGGATGGGGAGGGGAGATGGAGATAGGGCGGTAGTTGTTAGTGGAGATGCGGTCACCATTCTTATAGATATGGGTAATGGAAGCTGATTTCCAGCGGTTGGGGAATTTCCCTTGGCAGAGGGAGCAGTTGAGAACATGGGTGAGCGGGTTTAGGACTTCCAGGAGGGTGAGGGAGAGAAGTCTCAGGTCTAGGGAGTCGCTACTAAAGTGGGAGTGGCTTAGGGCTTTGACAATGTAGGGTTTGGCAACCTCCAGTGTAACAAAGCGTAGACGAAAGGGTGGTGCAAGGGAGGGTGGGACCAGGCGGGGTTGGGGGGGTTGAAGAAATTAGGAGGGCAGGACATGGTTGAGATCAGTGAAGGTGGAGTTAAGGGCCAATGCTATACTTAAGGGATCCGAGGAAAGGTTACTATCTATTACCATCTGATCGGAGTGGGGTGCAGATTAGGGACCTTACCACAGAGTTCCTTTACATTATTCCAAAATTTACACCCAGAGCCCCAGGTGGAGGTTAAGGATGCTTTATAGTAATCGGCTTTGGCAGTGCGTAGGGCCCAGGTGCATTTGTTGCGGGCTTCCCTATAACGCTGCCTATCTGCTGGTCGCTTGGTTTCATTTGCGAGGTGCCAGAGGGTGTCATGATGTTGCAGTAGATCTAGGTGATGGTCAGTGAACCAAGGGGCTTGGTTACCTTTGGACATTCTCTTGGTTAAGGGTGCAAATTAGTCACAGGTTGCGTTGAAGGTGGTGATAAACAGACCAAGAGTGTGGTCAGGGTTGAGGGTGTCAGCAAGGGGTGACCAGTCCCAGCTTGCGAGGAAGGCTTTAAGTTGAGAGAGTTTACCTGGGCTGAGCTTGCGATGTAGGGTAATTTTAGGGGGTGTTTTAGGGGCAATGCAGGTCCAGGTGCAGAGAACGGGAGAATGGTCACTTAAAGCGTTGGGGAGTACCGAGGTGTTGGTTATCCTGTGGGGGCGATTTGTGAAGACTAAGTCCAGGAGGGAGGAGGTCCCCAAGCATGTGTTGAGCCGGGTGGGTGTGGTGACTACCTGTGTGAGATCAAGCACAGTAGCATCATCAATGTAAGGAGCGGCTGCCTTGGTCAGCCAATTTATGTTGAAATCACCTATGACAATCTTTTCATGTAGTGGAGGTAGAGTAGAGAGATAGGACAGGATAGCTTGAAAGGCTTGTTTCTGGTTCCTGGGAGGACGAGACAGCAGTGAGTAGTAGGGGGTAGCAGTCCTGCCTAGTGTTGTTTTAGGTGAGTGCCTGGGCACCCGATTTCAGTTGAGGTGGTGGGAGCAACTCTCCCACAAGACAGTCCTTGAGGTAGAGGCATATCCACCCCACGCTTACCCACTCTGTCTGAACGAAGAGGTTAAAGCCAGGGAGGGTGATGACTAATCTGGGATGGAGGGGGGAGCAGGTTCACCAAGGCTATGATATCAGGGTGATGTTGGAGGACCCATCCCGAAAAAGAGTCCCATTTTTTTTTTTGCAGGCTGCAGATATCAATAGAGGCAATACGCAGCCCACTGTATGATGAGGGGCCGGACTGGGGCGTAGTTTGGGGACCTGGGTTGGGGTGGATATTGCCTGTCAGTAGTAGGAGGAGGAGAAGGGATCTAAGCCAGATGCTTCTGGCTAGCTTATTTAGCCGATGGGTTTTTTTCGGCATTGTCCTAGTAGCAGATGAGAACAAGGGTATTGGCAGTTTCATTTTTTAGGGAAGCTGACATGAGGAGGAGAAAATGGGGAAGGGGGAAGGTGTGTGGTGGTAGGGACTCAGTGGGTGGTTGGCATCGGGGGGAAGGGGTACGGAGAGTCATGTGCCCTAGGAGATGGCAGTTGTGGAGGAGGGTGTAGGGAAGAAAGTGTAGGGGTGTGTTTTCAATGCAATTGGGGGGGGGTTTATCATAGGGATGCCTGCCTGCCCTGGTAGGCATGCACTGTTCTGACGAGACTTGGTATGAAGCATGCTAAGCGGTGACTGCCAGGTAGGCTGTGCATTTACTGCAAGAATTGTGCTCTGCTTCCCGGACAAAGTAGAAGGAGGGAGAGACAGCAGGGGGAACAGAAGTGTGATTAAAAGGAAAGTCGCTATGAGCACGGTGGAGCGAAAGGGATGCCTATGTCTTTAGACTAAAGGACAGGAAAGAAAAAAAAAGGTTCTGCCTCTGGTGGTGGGCCCGTATAAGCTGCAAATGGGAGAGCTGGCTGATAGGATATTTTCTCTAGGGGCATGTTTAAGTTTCCCTATATAGTGTCGGCTCTGCCAAAGGTGGTGGTGGGGGTGGCGGGATCACACAGAGCGATCCTCCTCGTGTTACTGCTAGCAAGGCATTGCGTTTCTGTGCCTGAGGTTGCTTCCGGGGGGGAGGGCTACACCGGTAGTCCCTCTCGACCTCTGTGGCAGTGGTGTTCGAGCTGTGGCAAGACAAGGAGGGGGTGAGTCAAATTTATACTGTTTGTGGCCAGCAGTAGATGCCTATGGGAGAGGGTCACAGTTGCCCTGGAGATTTACTAGGCCCAAGACTGAGTAGTTGGTGAAACACACCACGGTGCAGGCAATGCTTGTTTGTTAAGGGGACTCAGGATTAAATCCAATTTTAAATCTTCATTCAGTTCTTAGCTACTGGAGATATAGGTGCTATGTATTAAATCGGATTTTAGCTCTGCACGCCATATTTTAATAACAGCAGAATGCAATATCAGAGCGCAACTAGTTCCCCACTCTACCAGTTTGAAAATTTGGCGCCAAGAAATGCATACAGGATTTAATTAAGGTAACCCCCGAGCCACTTAAGGCACCAAAAGAACCGCTACAGAGGCAGCAGAAAAACACAAAAGACTACATGTAATAAAACTATCTACACACGTATGGCAACTGAAAAAGCAATGTAGAAACCTAGCTCAGCTCTTATATATACATTTTGTTTTTAAACTAAGATGGCACACAGAGTAACCCTCCTCGTGTTACTGCGTTTCTGTTCCTGATGTTGTTTTCGGGGGGGGGGCGGGGTTTACAGGGCTATACAAGACATGAGTGATACAGAAATACCCCAGGCCCTAAGGAAATGGGAACAGGAAATTGGCCACCCACTACAAGAAGAAGATTGGGAAAGAGGCTGCCAAAATATACATAAGGTGAAATCCTCAATGCAATGAAGGGAATATAGCTGGAGGTGCATCATTAGATTTTTTTACACTCCAATGTGGCAGGTGCCTAGGCAAACAGCACCTGACGCACAATGTTGGAGGGGATGTGGGGAACAGCGAGCAAACCACTTACACATTATGTGGGAATGCCCCAAACTGACCACTTTCTGGAAAGAAATGGAAGAAGACGTGAGAGAGATTCTATCTCTGCAGCTACAACTAACAAGAGAGATGGTACTCTTCAATATCTACTCCCTAGAAATTAAGGACCCGGCACTTGGGTATCTGCTAGAAATAGGTATTGCAGCAGTGAAGAAGTGTATCACCCGGAAATGGCCCACAAACAAAATCCCCAATAGGGCTGAATGGCTAAAGGTCATCTCCAATATTTATCAACATGAAATTGTTACAGGTTGAGAAATCAAGAGGAGAAAGGGAGAAATAGTTGAACCGCTGGCTCATACACACCATGGCAAGAGACCCAGCATTTGTACCATAGAAACCCCATTAGACAGGCACTTTTAGCCAGAAATAGCCTTTAGGAAATTTACCTCTGATAAGATAACTCTGTAACTATATTGGCGCAAGAATGACATGTTTTTTAAGAACAATACACACACTTTACTGTTTTGTCTGTTGTCCTGTTGAAAAATATATGTACTATATTTGTATGTAATGGTTGAAAAACCTGAATAAAATTTTGCAAAAAAAATAAAAGATTCACTGAGCAAAGGTCAACTAACCATACCCCCGTGACGAAGAGGCAGTGTTCCATGATGCACTGCGACTGGCAGCTAATACCTGTGGGTGATTTGTACACAATTTAAAAAACTAAAAGTTTAAGCCATTTGAACGGTAAGCTCAGAGTTCACTGGTTTTTCCCTGCATCTCTGAGGGAACAAAGTAGCACTTCACTGTTTTTCTCCCTGAATTTATCTGTCATTGCCTGAGCACAATACAGAAATAAGAAAATTCAGACTTCAAAAACCTTCTGGCAGTGATGTCAGATACTAGGTCAAGTTCTGGGGATGGGGAGAAAAGACTGGGTTGTCCCTCAGCCCTTCAAAAGCATGTGTTGTTTTGCCCATATACATCACTGTCCCCTTCCAGCAATCCTCCGGAAGCCAATGTGCCCACATCTCCCTGCAGTACATCAGGGCTGCTGGGACGGGCACTGTTGTGGGTGGTCTCACCTATCACCCCTGGGGTTTGAGCACATCACCTCAGCAATGCTGCTCGACCTCCACAAGCCCATGGAGGGAGGCCTGAGGCTGATGTTGTATACTCTCCCCCCTCCACCTTGCATTGCTGTGTGATGTACTGGCCCTGCGACCAGGTCTACAAGCACCTACTGAACTGCTTCCAGGAGTAGCAGGCATATTGGTCTCTGGAAGCACTTGCATCCGTTGGTAGAACCCGTATGCAGGTATGGAGGCGTCTGCCTTTACTCACCGGTTTGATATCATTCTCCAAAGATCTGAGGAAGTCACTTCTGGTCACCTGTAGCTGCTCCGCCTTCTCCATGTCAACTTCCACTTTGGTGCTTGCCTTAGTGAAGGACAAAAAAAAGAGGACAAAAAGAGTCAGAGAATGAACAGAATATATGTGAGAGCTATTTGATACTCTCTGAAGCCTCTCCTGGACTTCCCCCCATATGTATTTTATGCTTTTATCCCTCAGCCGCCCCCCACCCAGAGTCCCAGAACCCCAGAAGACATGGCAGTGTGTGCACGTGGAGGCATACATGCACTCCAGGTACTGCCTCGGCCACTTCCACCCCACCCCAGGCTATCGCCGGTCCTCACGTAGCCCAAACTGACATTTGTCCTCCACTGGGTGGCAGCCAAGGGCCAGGGAAACCCCTCATCCCTCCCCAGGAGAGGAGAACCACCTTGCGGCAGCTCAATCCTGCTCCACAAACCCTCCTCCGCCAACCCCAAACAACCTGGGCTCATTCCTGAGCCCGGGTCGCCGGCATGGTGCAGCATCCAGAGCCTCAACCCTCAGTGCAACTGGGCCGGCTTCCTTTCTTGGGACTTTTAAAAGAGATCCACCAAGCTACAGTGTAGTGCCCCTGCACCTGATAAATAGGTGCCTTACCACCACAGCATTCCTAAATTGTGCAGCCGTCACAAAATTATGCCATGATAAAAATTATATCCTTAAATAAAATTAATTAAACGGGTCTGGCATTTCCTGTAGTAACTGTTGCTCTGTTCTGCCACAGCCACTAACGTGATGACCAGATGCTAGGGAGAGAAGCGCACTTATATATCACCGCAGCTTTATACCTTTTTTATACGGTTACTTTGATACGAACGGTAGCTCAGCTCGACTAACAAGGGTCTTAAGAATCGCATCGTGCCCAATGCTTCATTACCAAGTGGCCATCATAATGTTAAAAAAGATCGTGAAGCTGCCGCCGCCATTGAGTTATACTGAGTGTAGCCTCCGCCTCCCTAGCATTTCGTCATCACGCTATTGAGCAAGCAGAGCGAGAGGTTATACTTACAACCAGGAAGTCCTTGGGACTCGTTAATTAATTTTACGAGGGATATAACTTTTTATCTGCGGCATAATTTTAGGACATCTGCACAATTTAGGAATGCTGTGTCGGTAAGGCACTTATTTATCAGGTGCAGGGGCTGATCTTGGTGAATCTCTTTAAAGGGGAACAGTCAGTACTACGAATCCCACACCCAACTGCTGGGCCTGTCCCAATTTGCACTTTGTGTGCAGAAAAATAATTTTTTGCTTACTGTTCACTGCAGTACAGTAGATTGTATCAGGCTGATTCTGCAGAGTTTCAAGTTGACATTTGCTGTAACCAGAAATCCCATGCAACAGATGTACCAGCAGGGCTGCAGCAGTGGGAGATTCAATAGCCTGCAATGCATGTTAAAAGCTTTTATAATCTCAGATCACATATTTGTACAGTCCTCTGCGACTGTACTTAGCCCTGGGAGGACAGCAGCACAAGCAAACAAAAGACCAACGCTTATGACAGCTCTAACATGCACCGCAACTGCTTCCAGCAGATCAATATGGATGCATCCGGAAGCGGTGCAGAACCATTCCGATTGTGGGTGTTGTGGGGTTGCTGTGGTGGGAAGAAGCACAAACGCTGCAGACATTTTCCATCCTTATCTGGACACTGACCACCACCTGAACTGCTGTGGCTGCCACTGGAGACAGAGGTCAGAATCCAGAAGGAAGAGTGGAACAGAGGTTTAAGTAAAAAACAAAAACAAAAAAACAACAACAAAAAAGACTAGCATAAGGAACGAATGGGGAGATATCAGAGGGAGGAGCAGGCTGAACTTCTTAAAAAAATAAAAATGCAGAGCTGGTCTGGTGGCATAAAGGGCGGCGGCGCTGGATGCCTCATTCCATGCCACACCGACGACCCAGGTTTGGGAAGGGGCCAGAGTCACTCAGTGGCCGACTAGGGGAAGGAGGATTGAGCATCACTAAGACTGCTCTCCTCCTTCAGAGAGGGGGATTCGCAGTCTCACCGCATCACCACCACCTAGCGGAGGCTGGATGGTATGACTAGGTGAGCACCAGGGAAGAGTAACCAACATGGGTCCCAGTGTCATGCATGTGCGTCATTACACATGACTTGGCCCTGGGGGAACAATGAGCCCAGGTAGCAACTGTGCTGTTTCCATGCATTTGCACCATTTTCCATACTTCATGGCAGAAAAATGACGCATGCATCATTTTTGTCTCACAATGTGCTGCACTTCTGCCATGAAGTTAGACCACTTTTGTTGTGGTCAAACAGTTATGTCGCAGACGGCGCAACTGCGCCACAAATGTGCCTCATATGTATGAAAATCCACCCCATTATCCTGCCAGCTCATCACAGGTGAGGCTTGAAGTTGCCCTTCACTATGTTACGGCCCTGCATGTGGAGAAAAAGAAAACTGAAAACCCTCATGGCAGGAGGATGAGCACCTGATCACTGCAGCTCTCCCACTACCTACACAGCTCCGGGGGGTTTCTGACTGTGCTTCGGAAGGAGAGGGGAATAGCTCTTCTATTTTCAGACCCTGCCGGGCGGGGGCGGGAGAATATCCATGGAACATGCTCCCTCAGGTAAGTCCCTAAGATGGTGCGTGAAAGAGTGGGAAGGGAAGCCGCCGTGAGGGCATGGTAAAAAGCTAAAAGAAAACAAAATACAGGAGGCAGCCTGACATCAACGCTCCACAGCTCCAATGTGTGGATGCCAAAGAAATGGCAGCAGCGCTGAGCTCCACATGTGGAGCTGCAACACAGTGAAGGACAACTTCAAAGCTTCACCTGTGACAAGCTGGGAGATCCTCATACATGAGCCACATCTGTGATGCCACTGAGCTACTTTCGACAGGACTGTTCCACTGCGACCACAATGAAGGTAGTCTAACTTCATGCAACAAGTGTGGCACGCTGCATGACAAAAATGATGCATGCGGCACTTTTCTGCTGTAAAGTGTTGCAAACACATGGAAAGAGTGCAGCTATTAGCTGGGCTCATTATTCACTCCCCCCTTTTAGGTACAGGCTTTATTTTATTGCAGTTCCTAGAGTGCTGATGATGGTGCTCTATTCAAAAAGACATCAGAGAAACACAGAAAACAGGTTGGCAGAAAAGGACCACTTGGTCCACCCAGTCTGCCCAGATGTTCCCCACCTAGTCTGTCTCCACAGACCCTACATGGTCTCTGGTGACCCTCCTTACTCCCTGCCTATATACCAGTATGCATGTTTGAAGCCCTCCACTGCTTTTGCCCCATTACCTCTGCTGGTAGACTGCTCCAGGTGTCCACCACTCTTTCAGTGAAATAGTATTTCCTCACATCTCTCAAACTCTCCCGCCCCCTTGGAGCTTTATTACATGCCCTCTTGTCCTGACGAATCTCTGCAAATCCAAGCTGTGGGTCCAAGATTCATGGTGCAAAGCTGGTGCTCACTTTGGGGGGTTGCCTACCCCTACACAGACTGAAAGCCAAAAGGTATCTGGTGCTCCAGAAATCCAGTCATTCACCCAGTTTCATGGAAACTGAGCGGGGACTACAAAAGTGCTTAATTTTATGTTTAAATAAAGTGTAGAAATGGACCTCTGACATTGAGTATGACAGTAAAACCCAATCGCAAAACTTTTATTAATACTGCGGAACCAGAGGTTTCAAAAATAAACCGCTAATCGGTTCCCGAAAAGAAAAGGAACTGAAAATTACTCTAAATTCGAATAAAAAATAAAGCAGTCAAAGGAAATGACCGCAAATACAAACTTTAAATAATTAAACTGAGGTAAACCTCACCAAAAGACGCGGAACCCTCAGTTCCAAGGAACCGTGAGGGAACCACTAATAAAACGAAAAACTACTACAACTACCAAATAAACTAAATTCTAAGGCAGCAATTTAAAATCAAACTTAAAACGAGTACTTATCTAACAGATAATTTATTCTGAAGACAGTTCAAGGAGAGCTCTCCAGGACGTCCTTACTAGGCAGGCAGAGTAAAGAATCAGAAGCACTCAGAGTGCAGCAGTAGCTAGGGCAGCAGTCTGAAACTGGAATGAGCCAATTGAGAGTTCCATCATTTGCATATAACTCCATCTCTCAAATCAGTTCAATACAGGAGGCCGACTGCATCAGTTTGATCATAATGAGCGATTCCTGGGGTTAGAAGAGCAGTGTGTGGGCTCCATAAAAGATGCAGGGAGAAAGTAAATGTCCAAATTATTTGATTTCTGTGTCTCTCTCTCCCCCAGTCACACATTATACTCTGGTCTAAATCCTCAAACCCGGGACAAAGCATGATGGGTGGCAGTATGAAGCTCCACTTTCAGGCCAGGTTCGTCATGGGGCACTCGATTTCTGTGGCTCTCCAGATGATTGAATTTGAGTGCAACATACCTTTTGGCTTCCTCTTGTGCTGGTGCACCTCCTCATTTGAAACAGACTCCACCACCCCCACCCCAATACCCTGTTTACCTATTGATACTTGGGTCTCTATCATGCCCCTCTCTTTAGGGTGCACATATCCGAGGCTCACCAGTCTCCAGCGTGGGACTCCTTGTGCAACCCCTGCACCATTTTAGTTGTCCTCCTCTGGACAGCATCCGCCACTCCTGTTTATGCCCTTTCTCAGATGTGGCCTCCAAAACTGCACACAGCGCTACAGGTGGGGTCGCAGTGGTAACACCACCTCCCTCCTCCTACTGGTACCGCCTTTTCCTATGCACTCCATCATCCCACTGGTCAAGCCTACTGCCTGGTCAGTAAGTCATCAGATATTATACATCCAAGGTCTCTTTTCTACTTAGAGACCATCACCACCCACCTGCCTTCTTCTCTCCCCCCCACTTTATATTCAGCTCTGGGGGTTCTATGCCTGAAGAGGGCATACCGACAAAACTGTGTTGGAATAATGGCACAGTGAAATCTGTGCTGAGGAAATAGCATCGGTGAAAACAGTGACCGGGAGCGGAGAGTGTGGGGATATTACAGTGATTCTCTCCCCCCCCTCCACTCCCAGGTTGGAAATCGCAATCGCCTCCCCGAGTTGAGATTGTAAATCCTCCCCTCCCCGAGTTGCCTCCCCCTGCCCAGAGTTGTCACTGTAAGTTGCTGCGCTATTCTTTCCTTTCACTGTTTGTGAGGTGTGGTTTTTGCTGTCGGCGTTTTGTCTGTGAAGTCACTGACAGCGCTGCAATTTTATTTTATTTTTTGCTGTCTTGTTGTGAACCACCTGAGGAGCACGATTTTGCATTTTTGACTTTGAACCCCAGCTGCCATGCCCTCGACCACTCGTCAAGTTTTCCAGGGTCCCTACACCTCTCCACCCCCTCCTTGGTATCCACCCTATTAAACATTTTGGTGTCATCTGCATAAAGACACTTTCCCTTCCAGCTCTTCTACAATGTCACTTATGAAGACACTGAAGAGGACTAGTCCTAGACTGAGCCCTGTGGCACCCCACTGGTCATTCTCCCCTCATTAGAGTGAGGGAGTGCTGTTTACCACCACCCTCTGTCATCTATCCTTTAACCGCTATGTTACCCAAGTTACCATTTCGACTCCCACTGTTAGACTGACCAACTTCTTTATCAGTCTCCTACGTGGCACAGTGTGGAAAGCCTTGCTGAAGTCCAAGTAAGCCATGTCCACTGCCACTCCTCGATCTATTTCCCTGGTTACCCTGTTAAAAAAAAATTGATCAGATTTGTCTGGCATGAAGCCATGCTGCCTTTAGTCTTGTAACCTGCTGGATTCAAGATATTCCACTAGCCTTTCTTATAACAGTGTTTCCATAAATATCCCCACCACTGATATGAGACTGGCAATTCTGCAGTTGTTAGCCTCCATCCTACTGCCACTTTAACAGAGTAGAACTACATCAGCTCTCCTCCAGTCCTCTGGAACCACTCCTGTTTCCAGTGAGTTGTTGCGTAAGGCCATCGTTGGTGCAGCAATGTTCCCCCCAGAGTCCCATTAGCACCCTTGTGTGTATCCCGTCCAGTCTTATGGCCTTGTCCACTTTCCGGTTTCCAAGTCCCTTCAGGACTCGTTCCTCTGTAACAGGCTTTGTGTACATCTACCCAGCCCCACCCTCACTGTTCCTATTGCAGTCTGTTCCCTCACCCTCTACTGTGAAGACTAAGCAGATGTCTGTTTTCTCCTGATCGTCCTCTGCACAGTCACCCTCTGCTGGCCTCTTTATCCTCACTACCTCTCCACGTGCTTTCCTCTTCTCACTTACGTCCCCCATTACCATGCCCATGGCTCTCCTTTCCTCTGTTTGCGCTCACTGCTCACCCTCCCTACTTCATTCTGCTTCACCTGGTAAACCTCCCTATCCCTCTCCCACCACCCCGTGTTTCCCTGTACCTCCTGAAAGCCACCCTTTTTTTCCGCTTCACTTTCATGGGCACTTCCCTAGAGTACTATACAGTGTCTTCAGAAAGTATTCACCCCCCTTGGATTTTGTCACATTTTGTGATGTTGCAAACTCAAACTAAAATACATTGATATGGGATTTTTTTGTCACGTATCTACACAAATTACTCTATGATGTCAAAGTGGAATGAAACTTCTGGAATTTTTTGTACATGTAATTTAAAATAAAAACCTGAAATGTCTTGATTTGATAAGTATTCACCCCCATTGCTATGACACTCCAAATTGAGCTCAGGTGCATCCAATTTCCTTGTGAGATCACTCTAAAACTTGAATGAGTCCACCTGTGGTCAGTTCAAATGGTTGACATGATTTCAGAGGAAATACACCTGTCTATATAAGGTCCACTGTTGACAGTGCATGTCAGAGCAGAAACTCTACCATGAAGACCAAGCAGCTGTCCGTAGAACTCCGTGATAGAACTGTGAGAAGGCATAGATCTGGGGAGTGGTATAAAAACATTTCTAGGGTGTTGAAAGCTCCCAGGAGCACAGTCAAGTCCATCATTAGGAAATGGAAAGATTACGGAACCACCCAGACTCTTCATAGAGCAGGCTGTCCTCCCAAACTGAGCAACCGGGCAAGAAGGACCTTGGTCAGGGAAGTGACCAAGAACCCAATGACCACCCTGACAGAACTACAGAGTTCCATGGCTGAAATGGGAGAACCTGTCCAGAGGACAACAATCTCTGCAGCACTTCACAGATGTAGCCACTATGGGAGAGTGGCTAGACAGAAGCCACTCCTGAGAATAGGCCACATAATAGCATGCCTGGAGTTTGCAAGGAGGCACGTGGCAGACTCTGAGACCATGTGGCAAAAGATTCTCTGGTCTAATAAACAAAAATTGAACTCTCTGGCCTGAATGCAAAGCGCTATGCCTGGCGCAAACCAAACACAGCTCATCACCCGTGTAACACCATCCCTACCATGAAGCATGGTGGTGGCAGCATCATGTTATGGGGATGCTTTTCAGCGGCAGGGGACTGGGGCACTTGTCAGGATAGAGGGGAACAATGAATGGAGCCAAATACAGGCACATCCTTGAGGAGAACCTGCATGTCTGCAATAGACCTTGGACTGGGGCGAAGATTTACGTTCCAACAGGACAATGACCCCAAGCATACAGCCAAAGCAACACTGGAGTGGCTTCAGAACAAGAAGGTGAATGTCCTTGAGTGGCCCAGCCAAAGCCCAGACTTGAATCCCATTGAGAATCTGTGGAAAGACAAAGATTATGGTTCACCGATGCTCCCCATCCAACTTGACAGAGCTTGAGCAAATCTGCAAGGAAGAATGGGTGAAAATCCCCAAATCCAGATGTGCAAAGCTGATACAGACATACCCAAGAAGGCTCAAAGCTGTAATTGCTGCCAAAGGCGCTTCTACAAAGTACTGACTCATACTAACATACTAAAATACCAGCAGATTAGGCCTAACGGTCTTTCGTGTCTGCTCGTTTGGTCAGCCCCCACCCTGGGTGCTGACCTTGCTGTCCCCCTCGCCTTCTCTGGCTTCTCCCTTCCCAGTTCCGGATATTCTTGCTGCATTGGATTTTGCTTCCAGAACCCTTCCCCTGTACCTGTCCCACCCCTCTTGAACCCCTCCACCGTCTCTGCCTCCACCAGCCCCTAGGCAGTGCATTCCATAGCTCCACCACCCTCTCAGTGAAGTAGCACCTCCTCCTTTCTCCCTGAATCTTCCCCCTCAGCTTCCACCCATGCCCTCTAGTGGCCCTCCTCCTTCCTTCAAGCACCCTGACTGTTCCTCCCTATTTACCCTCTTCATGTACCTGAAGACCTCTATCATGTCCCCGGTCCTTCTCTCTTCCAATGTGTACATATTTAGCTCTTGAGCCTCTCCTCATAGGTCCTGTCCCCAAGCCCCAAATCATTTTGGTTGCCCTCCTCTGGACCCTCTCCAGGAGGTTAATGTCCCTCTTTATGTGGCCTCCAAAACTGCATGCAGTACTCAAGGTGCGGCCTCACCAAGCAGTTATACAGAGGGAGTATCACTTCCCTCCTTCTGGAGATGATCCCCTAGCGATGCATCCCAGCATCCTGTTGGCCTTGGCTGCTGCCCTCCTACAAGTCTCAGAGTTGTTCATCTTGACATCCACCACCACCCCCAGGTCCCTCTCAGCCATCGAGACTTGTAGCATTCCCCTCAGGGGTACACTTGGCCCGGGTTTCTGGCCCCAGGTGGAGTACCTTGCATTTCCCTGCACATTGAACCTCAGCTTCCCACTTTCTAGACTATCTTTCCAGAGCCTCAGGTCCCCCTGTAGGGCCACCCTCCCTCCTCCCCATCCACCACCGCCCCAGTTTCGAGGTCATCCGCAAAGAGACTCATCTCACTCCTGATTCCTGTCCTTATGTCAGAGACGTAGGCGTTGAACAGAAGAGGCCCAAGGAATGATCCCTGTGGGACCCCACTAATGACCCTCCTTGGGGATGAGACTATCCCGCCAACTACGACCCTCTGGGTACGGTCCTGGAGCCAATTGTTGTGAGACTCGGGGGTGAATACTTAAGTAAACAAGATATTTCAGTTTTTAATGTTTCATAAATTTTTGTTACATAATAAAAAATATTTTTGCCCCTTTAAATTGTTGAGTATGCTGTGTGAATCAAGAGGGAAAAAATCATTTCAATACATTAAAAATTCTGGTAGTAACACAACAAAATGTGACAAAATCCAAGGGGGGTGAATACTTTCTGAAGGCACTGTAATGGTCTATTTTTCCTCCAACTTTCCTTCATGAAAGTTGTTTTAAACAAAATCAGGCCCTGCTTCTCCCACATACAGTGCAACACTCTCCCCGTGGCAATACTCTCCAACTACTACCCCCCTCCCCAGCTCTATCGCAATTTAAATACCTGGGGCATGGCAAGTCAGACAAAGATGCTTGCTGCTCTGTTGTGAAAGAGATACTGCTGGCTGTAAGGAAAACCATTTCTCTCACAACAAGACACTCCATGCCCTTGGGGGGGCAATGACCTCACATTACAAATGCTCAGTCTGGGCTCGGGCAGGGTCAAAGCAGTCACTCCACTCTTCATAATCTGCATGGTTTCCTATCCAGCATATGATGTTATGTGAAGACTGCCAAGGAGGAGGGGGGGGAGGTGGAACCCCTCTAGAAAGGCAGGTTACATGGCTGGGCAACCGGGAAGAACAGGCCACTTGCCATGCCAGCATCCAGTGGGTGTCACACAGAAGTGGATGTAGAATTTCCTTTTTTTCTATATACTGTTTATGCTCCTGGCCATTGACTCCCTTCAGCTCCTGCTCTACCCCCCTCCCCCCTCCAAAATCATTCATCATCTTCCCAGGCCTACCTGGACGGCCAAGTACCCCCACAGATTTCCCTCAATGGCCCCCTCAGGATGAGGAGGGCTGTCCCCACTGCCAATACCTGAATCCACTGCAGCTGACCAGGTGCTCTGGTGATGTGATGGCCGAGGGCATCATCACTGCTTGCTGTGCCTTCCATTTTCCTCTGTTTCTCAACCCATCCAGCACAAGTCGTGCCGTACACAGGCAATCGCATGCGCACGGAGCTGTGCATGCATCCCGGGACCATGACTCCCTCCCACCAGTGACGGTCATCTGTTGCTTGGCTTCCCTATGTGCTACCACCAGGCCTCCATCTGGTGGCAGCCAGCAGCCAAGACAGCCTACCAACCAATCTGGGACAGCAGAGCTGCCAAGCAGCCACTGGATCCTCTCCCAGCCCTGCCCCCCCCCGGCTGACTCCTGCAACCCGTACTCATTCATTCTCATAAGTGGGACTGTCTAGTACAGTATGCCCTGCAAGACCATTGGTCCACAATGGGGACCAATGGGCTTAAAGCCCATACTGTACTTGTCATTCGGCAGGCGGCCAGGTGGTGTGCAGGCAGGATGCAGCCGCCCACCAATGACGGGGCTGGACAAGGGGTCTGTGTGGGTGGGAGGGTGCCACTGGACCATGAGGCACTTCATTACGGGATTTTACGCGATCACAGCACCGGGGGGTCACTAGACCACCAGGGATGGTCATGTATCATACCAATCAGGGACCGAGAGGCACTAGACTACCAGGAATTTATCAACATATGCTGCACGATTGCAGCTATGGGGTAGAGGATGCCCCGGGATCCCCACAGCACATGTCATGCTGTACAGGGCACCAGGCGTAAGTCGCCAGGCTGCCCTGAGCAAGGCATGCAAATGGGGCCACAATGCCATGCAAATGGCCACATTTGCGCCTTGCATATATTATAGCCTCATCTGCATGCCCCCTGCTGAATATCGCGGATGATGTGCCTAATGCAACTGTACTTGCACTGGCATATCCCCGTGCTCCCTATCTGTGGCTTGTGCTGGCGCAGTGCCACTATGCCATGCGCAGTTTGTGTGCTGACCGTGCCATATTCAATGGTGTTGCGCCATGGCACATCCCTGTTGAATATCACCTGGACTTGGCCCCGGCCCCGGCACCAGCACATCACAGTTGCACTGCGCCCAGGCTTGCTCCACTGCCTGGCCAAGTCTGAATATCCCGGCCACAATAAATATCCAGGTGCTCCACAATAACTGCCTCTTGACAGGGTTATAATCTGAGGCTGAAATACACATAGGAAGGACCAAGTTTAACCAAGGATATGTAATCAAAAAAGTGACACTGCACCACACAGGATTGTACATTTCAAAATAGAAATTGTCCTCCCGTCCTGTCTATAAGAACAACATACACATACAGTTACACAGACACCTTATAAGGCATTTGTCGAAACTTAAGGGAATTTTGTTTATAAATTTCATTCTCTGCTCCTGAAAAATCTGTGAAAAAATAACGGCTGATATTAGCAACCAATATCTTTGCATCACTACTGGGTGCCTGACCTTTCCAAACATTTAAGGGCCCTCACATTTGGCTCAAAACCTATGAGCAAAGCACGGATAATTATTCGGTACTAATGACCACTGTCCATAAAATAGCAACGCAATACTGGGGTGATGGGAGAAACTTAAAATCCATTTTGTGCACACCTCCTGCTGAGTTTACAGTGATTTGAGGAATGCTACCCTACGAACACGTTAATCCTTAATGCTGTTCTATCTCAGGTCTCTGTCTAGTTCTGCGTTACCTCTACAGATGCTGAGTAACCCTCAATGGCATTCTCCCTCAGGAATCTGACTAGTCCTATTACCCCTACTCTGCCATGTAACCCTCAATGCCCTTCACTCTCTCAGAAACCTGCCTAGTCCTGTGTTATCCCTACTCATGCTGTGTAATCCTTAATGCCTTTCTCTCTCAGGGGAGCACGCTGCATGTTTGCGCATTGCACACGTCATTACACGCCATGCCTCCCAGGGAGCCCACTATCAGAAAAACCTGCTGCCAGCTCCGTTCATGATGCCCTGTCTCTCTGGCCTCTTGCCACCCTCTGGCACTTGGCTGGTGACTGAGCGAGAGTCTCCATCAGTGCAGCCCGGCCCTGTGGCCCCATCCTGGGGGGTGGGGTAAGCCAGGGAGGCTTCCCAATGGTTTGTCCACCCACAACCTTGTAGAGTCTTTCGTGGAGGCCGTGCCTGACTGACACCCTGCCCAGAGGGGGCAAGCCTGGGTGGATCGCCACTCCAAATAAGCCCGGGGGTTGGCAGAGGTCAGAGGAGCCAGGGCTGAAATCTCGGAGGACTGGCACCCAAAAAGCATACGGAATAAAAATAAAACAAAAAAGATTTGTTGAGTTCTGTGTTACCCCTACTCATACTGAGTAACCCTCAATGCCATTCTCCCCAAGGAATCTGTCTAGTCCTGCTTTCAAAGCCTAACAGTGCCAGTTTCTACAAACTCAATGGGTAGGCTGTTCTGCATGCTGATACCCCCTGTGTGAATTCATGCTTTCTAATGTTCTCCATTATTTTGGCCTCCTTAGTTTGCATGCATGTCCTCTAGTCCTTCATGCACTCACCAACACAATACTCTGTGCACTCTGCACCGTGTCTCTCTTTCCATATCTGAAACGCCCCAGCCATGCCCCCCCCCCCCAAACCTTCTCTTCTGTAGGGTAAATATTTTAGTATATCCACTCTCTCCTAGTAGCTCTTGTGCCCTAAGTCCCTTGTGAGCTTGGCAGTCCCTGTGCTGAATACTCTCAATTCCTTCAATGTCCTCTCTGTGCTAAAGTGACCAGAACTGGCCACAGTACCAAACGCCCCGGTGCTCTGAGGCACTTTGTCCTGATTTCTGCGACAGGGCTCCTAGGCTTCTTCGGCAGCATTTTCTGATTTCTGCGACATGACTTATTCATTTATGTGGCAGAATGCAGTCCTGCCATTGGCCAAAATATGATGTAATGTCATCGATGACATCACATGCCGAACATACAGGTGGGGTTTTGGGAAAAACGAGATGGGGAAGGGAGTGGACAC
This sequence comes from Neoceratodus forsteri, assembly GCA_016271365.2. Classification (NCBI taxonomy): domain Eukaryota; kingdom Metazoa; phylum Chordata; order Ceratodontiformes; family Ceratodontidae; genus Neoceratodus; species Neoceratodus forsteri. Next base: position 67,916,945 of record JADMNL010000032.1, read on the forward strand.
TATGGCAAAACTGTATATCTGAATGGAAATTCACCATAAACAGTGAATGCTGTGACTCAATATATATTCTGTGGCGTAATATAAATTCTGCAGAAAATTCTGCAACTACAGACTTCCAGGAGCTTGGCCTTGTACATGGGAGCATCACCTGCTTTTGATCAGTCCCCCCTCCCCCCATGCACCATAATAATCTGGTGGCGCCTGCGTTCAGAGACTCAAAAAGGTGTGCTGAGGCAGGTGAGTCTTTCCAGACGCTCATAACTCCTCAACATGGAGACCATAAAAGAGCAGAGCAGTTCACTTTACTCTGGTCTGTCAGTAAAGGTGATCCTTGGGGGTCCAAATATAAAGTACGTGACCCTAACCCATGTCTGGCCTGTCCCCCAGGCAGCCTCTTACATCAGTGTCTCCTCAGCAAGGTGCTCGAGCTTCTGGAAGCAAAACAGGAGATTTGGGTGGGGAGGCAGCCAGTGTGTAAGTTTGTTTGCAAGGGGGGTCAGGCCAGGGTTGTCAAAAAGGTTTAACGGAGGTTTAAATACTTTTAACAAACTGTAAACTCCTTGAAAACTGTGCAGGTCAGAGGTAGGTGACCGTGACCTATTGCCATTCCTCCCGCAGGGCTGAACTTTCACAAATAACAGGCACAGAACAACAGGGGAGATTGTTACTAGTTAGAACAGAGAAGTCCGTGGCAGTCCCGAACAGCACAAAATCCATCCAGAGATGCAAAAACCACATCTGGGGCAAGAGGACAAGCAACTTTAGCCTGCACCAGCCAGACTATTGTCAACAGATCTAGCCTGTAGTTGTGTGATTATTTATTGCATGCAGCTTTTACTTCTCCGGCTGGAGTTTGTGCTCTCCACAAGTGTCACAAACTTCTCTGTTCTAACAACGTACATATTTACGGCTGGCTGCTCTTTTCCATGAGCACTAGTCCAGCACTGCTAGAATCGCAACTCCCTTGTTTGGATTTTGAGATTGCTAGGTATGGGCAGCTGGTTGTAATCCCCCTGTATGGTCTTTATCGGGATGTGTTACTGGATTTAACAATTACAACTGCATAATATGGTTCCTCAACCGTCGGCTGCCTACCTCAGTCTTCTGCTGCCATCTCCTGTCTTGATGTGACTAGGGGCCCATGGGAGCCTTTCAGATACTGCCTCCAGACACCCCGTGGCTTCACCTCAATATCGAGAATGGAAAAAGGGGCCCCGCAGGTCACAGCAGAACTACTTGAACTCCAAGGGCGGGGGTGGTGATATTAGACTGCCTCTCATCTGAGCATTTTCTGTTGTTAATGCTAGACCTTCAGAGGAAGGGCAGTGTGCTGAAGGGTCATGAACAACATCCAATGTCACTCCTGGGCCACCAAAGGAGGAGCTCGTGCTGCTGGACAGCAGCGAAGTCTGAGAGCACTGTTCCTGCAACACACGGCAGGTTTTGTACTAGGCACAGCAAGTGATTAGGGTGAACAAAATCCAAAGAGGGACTCATTTTTCTTCTTTTTCAAATGTCTAGAACGCGGCATCTTTGCAGATCCTAGGTAAATGAAAGCTCAAGCAACTGAGAGAGGAACAGAAAAACCCAAAGGGTGAGTCAGATTACTGGCTTCATATTCTGAAGTCTGGCAGAATACAGATATTTCTCAAGAATGTTAAAGATCATACGAACATACGAAATTTGCCAGCAGATAAAGGCCTAGAGGTCTATCAAGTCTGCTCGAATGTGCAGCTAGCACCCCTTATTCTGCAGCTGCCCCTCCCTTCCACCCTTCCCCTTCATTGACCCTCCCCCTTGTCCTGTCCCATCCCCTTTTGAAGCAGTCCACTGTTCTACTGGATACCACTTCTGCAGGTAATGCATTCCACCCAGCCACCACCCTCTGTGTAAAAAACTGTCTCCTCAACTCCCTCCTGAACCTTCCTCCCTCCACTCTCATATCATGGCCCCGGGTGTCCCTCCCCTCCCTTACTTTGAACAGCCCCTCTGTACCTGTCTTGTTTATTCCTTTCATGTACTTAAAGGTTTCAATCCTGTCCCTCCTCTCCTCCAGTGAGTACATGTTCAACTCCCTCATCCTCCTCTCGTATGATAAGTCCCCCAGCCCCTTGATCATCTTTGTCACCCTGCGCTGCACCCCCTCCAGTAACTGAATGTCCCTCTTCAGATACGGGCGCCAGTACTGCAGGCAGTACTCTAGAAGCGGTCTAACTAATGACCTGTACAGTGGCAGAATCACCTCCTCCCTCCTTGAGGATATACCCCTTGCAAAACAACCCAGCATTTTGATGGCCTTTGCAGCTGCCTTCCTACATTGTGCCGAGTTGTTTATTGACCCTGTAATGAGCACCCCCATATCCTTCTCCTCCTCTGTCTGGGTTAGCTGCACTCTCCCCCCCCCCAGCTGGTAACTCTTCCTTGGGTTCTACATCCCAAAATGCAGCACCTTGCACTTTTTGGCATTAAACCCCAGTTGCCAGGTGTCTGACCAGGTTTCAAGCTTTGCCAGATCATCCTGCAACCCCTGCCACCCCCCCTAAGTCCTCTACCACCGCTCCTACCTTGGTATCATCAGCAAACAGACTGATCTTGCTCTTGATGTCCCATGATATGTCTGCAATGAATATCCCAAACAACACTGGTCCCAACACCGAGCCCTGTGGAACACCGCTCATTACCCTTGAGTGTGAGAGCTCCCCACCCACCACCACCACCTCTGTTGCCTTCCCTGAAGCCAGTTCCCTACCCATCTCACCAGCTTTGCACCTTCCCCGTGCCTAACTTACTTCCCAGCCTTCCATGCGGCACCGAGTCGAATGCCTTACTGAAGTCCAGATACAGGACATCCACTGCATGGCCCCTGTCCAGTTGCCTAGTTACCCAGTCATAGAACTCCACCAGGTTGGTTTGGCAGGATCTGCCCCATATGAAGCCATGCTGTCTGCTGTCCTGTAGTTCTCTGGCCTCTAGGAGGGCCCCCAGCCTCTCCTTCAGTATAGTCTCCATTAGCTTACCCACGATGGATGTGAGGCTCACTGGTCTGTAGTTTCCCGGTTCATCCATGGGGCCACTCTTGTGGAGGGGCACCACATGAGCCATCCTCCAGTCCTGAGGTACACTCCCCGAATGTAGTGAGGCATTAAATAGGTCTGCCAAAGGTCCTACAAGGACCTCTCCCAGCTCCTTCAGTATCCTGGGGTAGATGCCATCTGGGCCTGGTGCCTTATCCATCCTCAGTGCTTTCAAACCCTCCCAAACTCTGCCCTCCATGATTTCCCCATCTGTCACCCCTCCCTGTTACTGTCATTTCTCCCTTGATGTCACCCTCTTCTCTTTAGTAAATACTGAGCAGAAGTACTCGTTTAGTGCTTCTGCCTCATCGCACCCTGCTTCCACCCAACCCCCCTCCTTCCTAATCCTTACTATGTGGTCCTTACAGCTCCTTTTCTCCCTGATGTACCTAAAGAAGTCTTTCTCCCGCTTCATAATGCCTTGGGCCAGCCTGAGTTCCGTAGATGCCTTGGCTCCCCTTACTGCCCTTGTCACCTCCTCTGATTCCATCAAGTACTCCCCCTTCCCTGTTTTCTTGTACCTCCTAAAGGCAGCTCTTTTCCTCCTTACCTTTTCCATGACCTCCTTGCTCAACCAGCTTGGTTTCTTAGCCCTAGCCTTCTTACTCTGGGCCTTGCAGCAGGTTTTGGTTGCCTCCACTATCCCCAGCTTTATGAGCTCCCACCTCTGGTTAGTGTCCATACTAGATTGAATTCTGGCCAGGTACCCTTTTACCACTTCCCCCATCCTCCCAAAGTCGGCCGTCCTGAAGTCCAGCACTCTTGTGCCAGATTCCACTCCTTCCTTGCCCATATCCAACGTGAGCCATACTGAGTGGTGGTCAGTTGACACAGGGCAGGCAACTCATGGCAAGGAGCCGACTGCCTGGTGACCTAAATCAGCCTTTAACTGAATTTACTTACAAACTGATTTTAAAGGTATGTAATATATATGGCTGGCACAATCATACTTCCTTTTATTACCACGCCAATAAATGCCCACCATAGCCCCACCTCCAAAAAAGGAAAATTACGTACCTACCGTAATTCTTGATCTTCTCTTGTATCTTCACCATTCATTACTTCCTGGGTGTTAGCCGGAGGCGCGCACCCGTCACCGGGAGCTTTTTTTTTTTTTTTTAAAGTTGCCTAACGCCTCCAACAGAGCGATCGCCATGGCGCGAGGGGCGGCCGCAGCTAATCGACTCCTCCTCCAACTCAGTTCTGTGAGCCGGAGAGGCAAAAGTGAAAGCAGAAAATATAGATAGCGAGGCAAGATAGCCGAGGGATAGCAAAGCAAGGAAGAATGAACTGAAAAAGGAATAAGCCGATGGAGGGAGGACAGAGGAGATAAGAACATCCCTAGCCTAGGGACTGCAGGGCCTCCTTACCTGGGCGACTCTAGGAGGAGAGATGAGTAAGGAACGAGAAAATAGAAGAGGAAGAAGAAAGAGAAGAGAGAGATGGGATGTTGAAGGGACCAGAATGCCCAACGAGCATAGTTAGCTTGTAGCTGAAGGCTCGACTAAAGGGGGAAGCAAGAATCCCCGAGATAGAGCTGAAGAGAAGTTCACCAACCCGCTAGACAGACCCAGGAGGGCATAGTCCTCATCTTCAACATGCCATTAGTCTCTGACACCCACCTCGGCTTCTGGCCGGAAGGCCTTTAACTGGAGGACAGCCGGGAGGGAAGAATAGAACTTAGCAGCATGAGAGCGCTGCTCAGGGTTTAGAAATGGAAATGTAAGCCTTTCAGGCGCTTTTAAGATAGAAATGGGACTCAGACTGACTGGCTAAGGCAGGCCAATGCTGAGGCTGGTTAGGATTGGATATGGTCAGCAGAGCTCTACTGTAAAAATTGTCCAGAAGGACACTTAAAGGGAGAAACCAATAGCAAAACAGCGAGAAGGATAGCCTACCTTCTCATTTGCCCTCTTGTTTGATTTCTCCTTTTTGAGTAGATGCATGACCAGGAACCAAGATGCCTATAGCAGTCGGAGAGAGTTCCCTCAGCATTTTTTTTTTTTTTTTTAAAAGAAGAAAGGAACAGACGTACTCGTTCCTCTGCTCTGCAAGGCAAGAATAGAGGGGGATAGATTTCAGGGCAACTATCTGAACACGGGATTGCAGGATCAAAACTGAATAGCCTGAGCCAGGCCAAAAAACCCCAGAGGTATCTTGCCAGAAGAATAGCAAGAGATAGTTGTGCAGTCTGATCGCCAATGCAATCCACTTAGATGGCCCATGAATCTTAGAGTAAGTAATTTTTCTGAATTTAGACCTCCCAAGAAAGATCTTTTTTTTTTTTTTATTATTTTTTCGGAAAACTTAAGCAATTTTCCCTATATTTTATAAAAAATGCAGAGAGAGGAAGGAGACGGGAGGTGGAGAAGCCACAGGAAGAGGCCACTGAGGGATGGTGGTAGGAGTAATGAATGGAGAAGATACAAGAGAAGATCAAGAATTACGGTAGGTACGTAATTTTCCTATCTTCCCTTGTCAATCTTCACCATTCATTACTTCCTGGGTGAGTACCAAGCTCCTCTTCCCCTGGAGGGGGAAGAGGCCATACCCTGAGGGAACAAGACCCCCAGCCTTCTGTTGGTGAGAAACAGAAGGAGAAGACCCTGGCTTATTCAGAAAAGCCTAGGTGGGAGAAGAGCTAGGAGGTGCCTCCCGAGGACGAGGAGACGGAGGGAGCCCCTGTAAAAGTCTCCTAGCTCTGGTAGAGAAAAGACGGGTCCCCCGGAAGGCGGAGCGAATCACCCTACGCCGGGCCAGGGGTGACAACCTGGAAAGACGAAGCCATGCCGTCCGCCTGATGCAGATCGCTGTCCTCAAGCCTGGAAGCCACCTCATTGCGCCATAAGATGCCCTTGCTTGGTGTCTTGCCAGCTCCAGGCCTACCGCGGAGAGGGCAACGGCTTGTCTGGTTTGCTCCGTATCAGGCATAGATGCCAGCAGCTGGGACATCATCGACCACAGATGCCGGTTGTAGGCAGCGTGGTGAGCCTGATGTGATGCAATACATGCACTCGCACGAGAAGAAGAGAACACTCTTCGCCCCCAACGGTCGAACTGGAGAGAGTCCGAATCCGGTGGGCGGTCGTGCGCCAGGCAACGGCGCCCAGAAGGAGTATCCAGGTATACCAAACCTGAGGACGGGTTGGGAAGGGAACCTAGAGACTCAGAGGGGGCACAATACCTACGCTGGCAGTCCGCCGGGGCTGGGGAAGAAGTGGCAGGGGACTGCCATGACCGGATAGACGCCTCCTGGAAGGGGATAGGCCAGGAAGGTACCACCAGATGCTGGGCACTGAATTCACGCGTCTCCCGTTCGGTATTGTCTCTTCGAACGTAGGAAATCCGGAGGTCCCTCACCATCCTCGAGAGGAAACGCTGATATTCTGTGAAATCAGCATCGGAGGACAGATGAGCAGGGGGTTCCTCTCCCTCGGAGGAGGGAGACGAGGATGATGGGGAATTGGAATGTCCAGAGGATTCCTGCGGCGGTGGGGAGAGTCGAAAGACCCGCTCATGCATGTATCTAACATATGAGGGGAAGGCCGCTGCAGAACCCCTGAACTGCTCCCAGGATAACGGACCCGTAGGACTGACATGGCCTGGGAGCGGGGTGGTGAAGGCAGAGATGGGAGAGGGGCACCTCCGCGAGGCAACTGCTTCAAGAGGCTCTGGAACCGGGAAAGGAGCCCTGGAAGGAGGGATCCCGAAATCAGACCAGGCTGCAGAACGGAACCTGGGGAAGCGGAGCCTGGGAGAGCCCTAGGGAGAACTCCCTGTGACGACGCCGACTGCATGGATCCAGAAGGGCAGTCCGCACAAACGCCGGAGGACACTCTAGAACCCTGGAGGGAGGGGCGAGGCTCTGTCATTGCTCCTGGCCGCCTGGGGTGGCTAAAGAAGACCCGCAGCAGACCCCTGCCCTCAACCCTCGGAATCCGAGAGGGCTCCTCCTCGACCACAGCTGCCCCTGTCCCCAGAGGGGGCAACAGCACCCCGGGAGGTAGCTGTCACCGGGCCTCTAGAGAGGGAAGCCTCCCCCTGTGTCACCCCCACGCCTGCCCCCCGGGGCTCCTGGCCACCCCCAGCCGGGAAACCCTCAGGAGACGACGGAAGGGGGGACAGAGGGAGGGGCCCGCTGCGCCGCCCGGCACCTCTAGCCACCGGGGACCCAGACTCCGAAGAGTGGGGGTGCCAGGATGGATCCACGTCTGAATCATCGCCTCCGAGAGGACGCCAGACCAGCAGGACTCAATGCTGGCCACCCCAGGGTCCCGAGGCTACGGGGCCGCCGAACGCCAAGGCACCAGGGAGGCGCCTGCTCCTCATGCCAGTAGCAGCCAGGCCAAGCTCATTACCCCAACGGTGCCGCAAGGCTGGCACTCACTTGAGGAAGGACAAGGCCCACGCCGGAAGGCGAGGCAGCACGCCGCCGGCACCGCGAACGCGCCGAGGCTCAAAGCGAAACCGCCAATGACGCCGCTTCTGATCAACGGCGCCGAATCCAAAGTGGTGTCACGCAACGCGCCGCCTGATCACCGGCGCCACGAACGGCACTGGGACTCAAGACGGTGCCGCATCAATCACGCACCATGAACGGCGCTGATCCAAACGGCGCCGAAAGGCGGCGTTGAGGGTCCACCTGAGCCAGGCCCAAAAGTAGAGGGCCTCGCCACGGGGGCCTGCACCTCCGAAGAGGTGACTGCCGAGGCGGTGTCGGCGCCGCAGCCCTGGGAGGGACTACGACGCCCCCGACACCGCAGAAGGGGCCTCCTCGGCAAGAAAAGACGAGGAGACCCTCCTCCTCAGATCGTGATAGGCCCGGAGGGACCCGGGAAAGGCCAAGAGACCTTCCTGAGAATCTTGAGCGACGCCTCAAGGTCGGCGGGCTTTGCCGAGCTTGAACGCTGGACTTCGAGGACACGGTCGTTCCATGGAGAAAACAGGCGTCGCATCTAATCCATGTCGCGATGGGTCCCAGGCAACGGAGACAAACATCATGCCGGTCCGAGACGGGGAAATGCCGGCCACAGGAGCACCGACGCATAGGGGCGCGGCCCGTCTTCGAGAAACGCTTCGCTCCAGAACCGGACATAACGCGAAACAAACAAGGTCAAAATACAGTAAGAAAACACCCGGCGCCGTACAAAAGAAAAAGGAACAGTCTTACCGAGTATGGCGTCGAGTGCGAGAAAAAAAGGAGTCGGTCTACCACAGTAGAGTTGATCCACGCGACACAGGTGCTGCCTCGACGGCGGGAGAAACAGAACTGAGTTGGAGGAGGAGTCGGTCACTATTAACGCCGCCCGCATGACGCCGCTCTCGAGGGCGGGCCGTAGCACCCTTAAAAAAAAAAAGTTTCTCGTGACAGGTGCGCCGCCTCGCTAACACCCAGGAAGTAATGAATGGTGAAGATTGACAAGGGAAGATCTGTGTTTTGACGACATGACGTTCGGAAGAGGCCTCAGAGCTAATAATAGGTATATAGCTTACTAGGAGACAGCACCAGCAGGCAATCGTACTTGTAAAGGAGGGAAATACATGTTGACTGACTCTATTAATGGCTACAGAAACATAACACAGAAACACAGAAGTAGTCAGAAGATAAGGACCTCTTGGCCCATAGTCAGCCCAGTTTTGCCTGCCTACTGTGCCACCGCAGACCCTACTCGATATCCTGTCGTCTCCTCCCCTTACCTTATTACCAAGGTCCCCTTGTGTCTGTCCCATACATGCTTGAATCCTGTCACCATTTTGGCACCCACCACCTCTGTTGGAAGGCTGTACCAGGCATCCACCATCCTCTCCATGAAGTAGCATTTCCTCTGAGCCCTCCCTCACCTCAGCTTCATAGCGTGACCCCTTGTCCTCCAGCTCCTTCTGCTTTGGAAAATGCTACTTTCCTGTACCTTATTAATACCTGTTACGTATTTGAATGTTTCCATCATATCCCTCCTTTCCTCCAGAAAGTTCATATTCAGTTCTTTGAGTCTCTCCTCGTAGGGCTTTTGATGCAGGTTGTGTACCATTTTGGTAGCCCTCTATTATAGTGTGGCTAGAGGGACTCATTTATTTACGAGGCAGTTATCGTGCAATAACAACACTAGTAAAGAATGCTGACAGCCTGCTGGTTCAAAGGTGCAGCATTAGCGCCACTATCCGCCATACCAGAGAGCTGGGTTCAGGAGTGCACATGGGTTGCTGGGGTCAGCCAGAGAAGGAGAGTACGGAGAGTCCGGACAAGTGCTCTCCTCTCTCGGGGTTGGGGGGTGTGCAGGCTCGTTAGCTCAGTCTAAGACTGTCACCAGGTGGAGGCCTAGTAGCACTGCAGGGGGGAGTGAGACTGAATGGAGGAGATGCCAGTTTGATGCAGCACTTGTGTGCCTCCATATGGCACACTCTGATGTCTGTCCGCAGCATCGGCTCAGGAAGACCAGCAAAACATGGTTAGGTAGGGTCTGTTAAGCCCTGCCCACCACTGACCCATGCCACTGTTCAGGACGCTGGACCCGGACGTGTGTCTCGGTTGGGGGAGGGTCCTCCCCCTCTCAGTCCTGCCGCGGGGGGGGGGGGGATACATGGTGGGGATCTGCAGGCTTGGTTAAGTCCTGGGGGATGCAGGGATAGGACTGATCGCCCCAACCCCTGACAAAGCCTCAGTGTTACAGGAGAAGCATCGGGTTACCATTTTCTGCCCTGCCTGAGTGCATTTAAACTGCACCTCACTCTGCACCATCTGAAGATGTTGTTTTTGCACAAAACAATACATTTTTGAAAACGGACTTGGTTGGTGCTAGTCAATTTTCTTCGAGAAAATGCTCCCTGGTGCCCAAGGTTTGAGCAAAGAAGAAAAACAGGACTTGATAGCCGCCTGTGCCAGCCAGGTGAGAAACACCTTTATTACAAAAAAAAAAGTTGTCTTTATTTTTTCTGATAATTGCATAACGGATTATAATAGGCAATGTTACTGGCAAAATACCCCTTCCTTACAAAAAAAATAATGTTCGACTTCCATGATTCTAAATTGCTCATCACTCAGTTTTTTTTCTCCTTTTAGAAGTCAAATATCAGCCCCCACTCCCACATAATTGTTGAAGTTTTTGCCCCATTTGTGAAAGTGAAATACTTCAAACTGAAGTGACCTGAAGTCCTGACTACAGATATAGTAAGCAGATGCCACCCTTTAAAAGAGATGGTGCTGCCTTTCCCTTGCTGCACACCTGTATGAGCTAATAGCCCCACATTTCAACACTATCAAATATCACTGGCTGTCTTTGGACTAAAAATTAATCTCATAACCTTCTTAACCTGACATTTCATATCGCTTATCGCTGCCCTTTAACGAGCATTAGCGAAGCATAACTACAATAGAGGTCGGGGGGGACTTAACAACCCCAAACCTCAAAGTTTTGAAACTCTACACGTGTAACCCAATTACATACTCGCTAGATCCCAGCGACATAAGAACTGATGAACTGCCTACGTTATGTAAAGTTCTTTACGGGATCTTTACTCACCTTAGCTGAAGTTATTTTTTTTTGGGGGGGTGACACATACCTTTGCACTTAGATACAGTAATAATTATGAAACAATTGCATCATGCGTTTACCAGCTCAAAGTCACACAGGTTTCTGCTTGACTTGTTCTATTTTTGCTGAAGGGTGAAGTCATAAAAATTAAATTACAATGCAGCCAACTGAGACTGCTCTTTAAAAACAAAGTTAGATGGGTAATGTCATCTTCTGGTTTCATTTCTTTTAGATTCTTTTTTTTTTTTTTTTTTAAATCAATATCTCCTGGTCAATCCTTTATTATATTATATTATATATCTCCGCCCCAGTAGCTGGACTGTGACAATACTACGCATCTTTACATAAAAATGTCCTGCCGACGTGGCTAGCCAACTCTGCCCACCCATCGCCCAACTCCCAACACTCCTTTCACTGTCACTTCAAATGCAGACTTGATTTTTGGTGCCACGGGGACAGTGAACTCACTGTCAGGATTAGGATCATCAAACAAGCGCATGAAATGTGCTAAGCTGCCTCCGCCATGCAAGGTACTGAACTTTGGACGTGAGTTGGTATTTAATCCCCCGGGGGGGGGGGCAGCAGGCTCTTTGCAGACCCTTCATTCTATTAAATGTAAAACTGTTATGTATTTATTAAATCCCTTCTAGCTGATGGGAAAATCCTGTCAGATTACAGAACATCTCTGCACTGAGATATATCCTTTCAAAAACAACGCTTCAGCTAGTGAAATTCACTACAAAATATGTTTTTAATTTTTAGGCTTTTTTAACTTGATCATAAGGAAATTCTCAGTAGTCTATCCAAACAGTTTGCATACAAAAAGCATTTGCCTGACCCCAATCGACTTCCTAGTGTCTTTGTTTATGACATCACAGTGCTTTCCATGACAACAAACTGTGATGACACAGATAAAGCAATTGTGAGGTCAGTTAGGGACAGTCAGATGCTTTTTAAAAGCCTGCACAGTAAATATTGCATTATCAAAAACATTTCCGTCTCCAGCAACAAGTAAAAAGTACAAATAAAATCACTATGCAGGCCTGTCGGCGCAGCGACGCCGGTTGGATTCCCGCTAGCGACGCCGGTGACCCAGGTTCAGGAACAGACCCAGGTCGCAGGAGGGCCAGGCGGGGGAGAAGGATAGGGAGTGTGTCCAGCACTCGACGGACCCCTGGTGGAGGCCGGGAGTCACGCAGCTACTGACGCCTAGCACGTTCAGGGGGTGGGGCGGACGCAGGACGTCACTGCACATCCCCACCTCCCAGGAAAAAAGGAGGAAAGAGAGCAGTTGCCGGCTGCCCTCAATGAAGCCCGCCACAGCTTCAATTAGCCCCTAGGCCGGCCCTCTGACCTATCCCATTGTCTGTGGCGCTGAGGGGACTGGCGCCGCAACCCCACCCTGGGGGGCAATCCAATGGGTATTGGAGGGTTGTGACTGTTGTAGGGGTGGAAGCCTGTGGACCGTGACCGGGGCTGAAAGTACCGGGCAGCTGGCGGCAGGAAGGAGTTAAAAAATAAAAAAGCACTACAGTATAACTTAATGAATTGTTTGAAGTATATTAGCTTGCTGGCTTGTCAGCACAGCAGTTGCACTGCCGCTCACGATGCAGGAGAGCCACATTTAGGAAATGAGTGCAAGCCGTCGGAGGCCGGCTGGAGGAAGGAGGACTGAGTGTCTCGTACGATGCTCTCCTCCATCAGAAAGGAGACAGCGGGAAGACTTGATCCACACTGCAACACGTGTAGTGCAGCTGGGAAAAATGGAGGGGGTAGAGGATGGCACATGGGCTCTGCATAGCATGCTTGCATGCTCGCGCTTCAAGCCCCTAACGAGCTGATGTCCTACAGGAGTGGGACCCAAAACGAGAAACCCCCTGGAGCAAATAGGACGATCCCTGTGTGCTTGTGTCCCACCTGATGTCACTGGCCGCCTTCTCTTCTGCAGGTTCTCCTGAATTCATGCCCCTATGGAAGGTGGGAGGGTTTGACTCCAACACGATCGAACCTGGCAATGGGAGGTAAAGTCCACGGGGTTGCAAGGAGAGGGGTTAGTGCAAGGGACATGGGGAGCATAAACAATGAATTAAGTATAGGTTTAAGTTTCCTGCTTCAGTAGCCATGTACTTTTAATTAGCAGTCTAGCATTTTCAGAGGGTTACAAGACCTGAGGCAGCAAGGGCTCACAGGGGAAGGTCATGTCAAAGAAATCTGATAGATTTCTTTGACTGGGTGACAAAGTATTTAGATCAAGATGGAGTGGTGGACATGGCCTACCTAGATTTCAGTAAGGCTTTCGACACTGTTCCACACAGGAGACTAGTAAGTAAGCTGGGTAGTGTAGGGGTGAGTCCAAAGGTAGTGAAGCTGGGTAAGAAATTGGTTCGGGAAGGGGCAACAGACGGTGGTGGTACAGCGCGCTCTGAGGAAGACAGTGTGACCAGCAGCGTGCCTCAGGAATCAGTGCTGGGACTGGTCCTCTTTAATATCTTCATAAGTGACACTGCAGAGGAGTTGGAAAGAAGATCTTCCACCTTATGGATGACACCAAAATCTGCAATAGGGTGGACACTCGTGGGGGTGGGTGGGGGTGGAAAGGATGAGCCGAGACCTGAGAAAACTTGGGGAATGGTCAAGGGTATGGCAGCTGGGTTTCAATACGAAAAAATGCAAAATAATGAATTTAGGATATAGAAACCCAGGGTCAGAGTACAAAATAGGTGGAGTGCTACGAATGACTACCATGCAGGAAACAGACCTGGGGTACTCAATACTGGATGACCTAAAGGTGGCCAGGCAGTGCAACAAGGCAGTCAGGAGGGCTAGTGGGATGATGGAGTGCACAGAAAGGGGGAGGTGGTGTTGCCTCTGTACAGATCGCTGATAAGACCCCACATAGAGTACTGTGTCCAATTCTAGGATCCAGATCTCCAGAAGGACACAGAGTGGAGGCAGTCCAGAGCAGGGCAACTAAAATGATGCAGGGGCTGCATCAAAAGCCCTATGAGTAGAGACTACAGGACCTCAATATGTACACCCTGAAACAGAGGAGGGAGAGGGGACATGATACAGACCATTAAACACCTCATAGGGGTAAATAAGGTAGGAAGAAAGTATTTTTCAGAAGAACGGGTGCTCAAGAACAAGGGGACATGCTATGAAGCTGGGGGGATAGATTCAGGGGAGATGTGAGGAAGTACTTCTTCACAGAAAGAGTGATGGATTCCTGGAACAGCCTTCCAGCGGAGGCAGTGGGGGCAAACACCGTGCTGGGGTTCAAGAATGCATGGACCAGGCACAAGGGAATTGTAGTGGAAAGGAAGGGGGGAGGGAGAAAGTGCTGTAGATCAAGTACGGAAAAATGGGTAGACTGGGTGGGCCAAGCAGTCCTTATCTGCTGCCAAATTCTATGTTTCTATGTCTATGACTGGACTGGATGGGTTTTGCTTCCTAAACAACTGACACATGTTAGCTTCTTGGCAACAGTTCATGTTTAAATATTTTTTTATATACTTAATTAAACTTCCTCTCGCCCTTCCAGTCTGGCTTCCGGAAACACCATTCAACCGTCTCCTCCCTGCTGCATGTTATGGATTCCATCTTCTCTGGGATGGATCAGGGAACACTACGGCTGCTATATTCATCAATCTGGCCAACGCCTTCGATTCAGTGTCTCATCCATTCCTTCTGGGCAAGTTGTGTTCTGCTGGTCTCAGTTACCGCTGCTGCTTGGTGCTATTCTTACCTTAACGGCCCAACAACAATCAGTACAGGTTGGAGGCACCCTCTCACCTCCTCTTCCTATCCAGGCTGGGGTCCTACAGGGTTCCATCCTGGGTCCCATCCTTTTCTTCATCTTTCAGAACAACCTCCCTTCTGCAGGGACAACTCGCATACATGCAGATGACACAGTCATCGTCACCTCCAGCCTTCCACTGCAGCTGTTGAAGACCTGCTCGATTGGGACTTCAGTAATGTTCTGCACTGGTACCAATCCAATCAATTCAGAGTCAATACTAAAAAATGGTGTCCGTGACTTTTGGAGCCAGTCAGAAACTGGCCAGACTCATTGCCCCCCTCTCTCCTCCCCACCCCACCACTCTGAATAGCATGTCCCTTGAAACAGTTCAGTCCCTCAAGTACCCTGAAGTGTGGCTAGACAGCAATCTTGACTTCTCAGTCCACACTGATGCTATCAGTGCAAAACTCTGTCCCAAGCTTGCTGCCTGTATCATAAAGATTGCTCATTCTCACATTCTCACAACCCAAAGAAACCCAGAGCCAGCAGACAGAGAGTAAATTATCCATCTGCTCTCCCCAGCCCGCTGGAGAAGCCTCCAAATTCAAGGGAAGTCAAGAGATGCTCTTTTTCAATGTGATATTTAAACTTAAAAAAAAAAAAAAATTCTGTTTTTTGCAATGGCTGCACAGAACTCTATTAATGTTTTCAAAAGAAAATGTTTGGTATTTCATGAGAAAAATGTTCGTGGAAACCACAAAGACGTCAATTTCAGCCCTCCCTAGCTCTGGCAGTGCTCATGAGTTGATGCTAACAATCAGGTGGGATGCATGCTTGGTGGGTGCTCCTTGTTAGAACATGGTTAATTAAATAACTTACAGCTGGAGTGGGGGCTAGAGAGCACTGTCCTAGCACAGCATACCTTCACACTGCTCTGCATCAGATGCATCTGAATTTCAAATTAAAATCTGAATTTTAAGTCTGTTCTTTATCTAAAACAGTGGAATTGGACTCTACCGACTATGACAAACCTGGAAATATTAAACTTACCTTGGTGAAGTCAAAAGGGAATCAAGGAAGTGGGTCAAAACAATTATGCACCACAGCAGGCCCAAGGGACAGCAGGAATTGCTGAAGTAGGCAGCCTCAGTGTGTAAGTGGTAGAACCGCCGTGACAGGCCCTGACGGAATACATTCATACTATGAACCATAAAATAGAAAAAAAAACTCTTGAATGCCTGGAAGTGCAGGACACACAAATTATAACTCCAGGACATGATGGCTGATGTGGAACAGAGCTCCACTTCCACAACTGTTAGTGTCGCACAGCTAATGCAGGGGAACGGCCAAATTCGGGGGCAGCTGGAAGCCCTCGAGAATCAAGACCACTCAATAAATTTACAGACAGCGAGACTGCTGGAAGGAGGTGAAGGCTCAGATTTGTTGGACTTTTTAAAGAATTTGGCTGTGAAGAAATTGCTACTGCCGCACCGGACCTTGAACTGCCTGAATTTAAAAAAGCTTACCCGGTAAGCCTCTGTCCCGCCCAATCAGCACCAATTCCAGCCCATACAGTGCTACTTGATACTTCCAGGTCAGACACCAGGGACTTAATAGCGAAACTGGTCTTATCAGAATATCCACTATCAGCAGAGAGAGGAGATACTAAATTCTTTCCAAACTTATCTTTCCAAACCCACAGGCACCACACAAATCTGATGCCATATGGCAGTGCTTAAGAGCACTGGGGGCTGTTCACTCTTTCCTCCTACCACCTTACCTCTGTATTATCTACGACCAGTGGCTAGAGGAAATGGAGAATTCATTTCCAGCAAGAAGAACTTGAGAAGCTGGGATTCCTGAGAGTGATGAACTTTTCTTTTTCTGGGACCTTGCAATCCAAGCTATTATGCAGTTTGTTGTTTTCTCACATCCGTGGACGTAAACGTGATATAAATGTGACTATGGTACAGTTAATGTGCGGCGCTGGACTTTTCCTGGACTGATTTTTGAAGAATGCTATACAGTCCTTTAATGGTATAGTTTACTTGGTGGGGGGACTTGTAGGGGAGATGGCAGCAGAAAAGGTTTGTCATGATACATTTAAAATGACGGCCTCATGGCTGGAGCATGGGTATTTTGGCTGCTCTGGTCCCTTGCTACCCCTCAGTAGCTTTTTGAAAATGTCACTGCAGACTGGCTGTATGTATAACGTCCCATCAGGGACCCACTTTGAGAGACAGTGTGGCATAGTCCTAATTGCTTTATTTTATTATAGTACTAGAGAGATGCGAGTATTTCTAACATCTGTGGTTGAATAACTACAAGATTCACGCTGAAAGTTTATTTTCAGGATTGATTCAAGTTCAGATAATTATTCTTGTGGTTTATTCACTGTCAGGCCCTTATTTTTGTCTAGGGGGTGGCCAAGATAACCATCATTTGGGGTTCATGTTACCCTATGTTAATAATGGTTACTGGTTCAATAGAAACAGGTTACTCACCTGTAAAGTACAGTTATATAAGAACTTACTGTAACAATAGATCTTCGAGACAGGCTCTTGCAGTAGGTAATTACAAATAGGACTGAAGCCGGTTGGCGTCAGGACCCCACGGAAAAATTTCTAGCTAGCAGTCTCTGGTGGGGGACCGCCCCCACGTCAGGTGACCGACATCAGTATAAAGGGGTGGTCCCCCACGCCCACCTTCCAGTTCTTTCCCGCCAAAGGCTAAAAAGGCAAGACGGGAGAGAAGCGGATATTTCCCTTCCAGGAAAAGAAGCTGAAAAAGCTAAAGGGGATGGAAGGCGGGAAGGTATTACCTACTGCAAGAGCCTCTCTCGAAGATCTACTGTTAAGGTAAGTTCTTACATAACTGTACTATCATATTTAGAGAGGGCTCTTGCAGTAGGTAAGACCCCTGGGACGTGAACTGCCATGAGGTGAAGGTTGTGCTGCACTGCCCAGTCCCAAACTCACATCGCCTCCCTGTAGAGAGGGTAGGGATGAGTTCCTTCCTGTTTGCTCATGTACCAGACCACACACGTCTGTCTGGACTGCCAGATGCCCGGGGAGCAGATACAGATGAAGAGCCTGAAGAGCATAAAGCACGACCCAAAGCTCAAGCACACTGATGTGGACTGTTTTCTCAAGCTGGACCAGGAGCCCTGGGTCCCGTGAGACCCCAAATGGGCTCCCCAACCCTCGCCTCATGTGTCTGTAGTCAGCGTCTGGGAGGGGGGAGCAAGACAGAAGGGAACTCCCCGGCAAAGGTTCTCCTGAACCGTCCAGCAATGCAAGTCCCGCGCCATGGGATTGGAGACCAGAACTAGGTGATCCAGGTCGTCCACCAACTAATCCCACTGAGACCGAAGTGTCCACTGAGAGATTCTCATGTGGAGCTGAGCACGAGGGACTGTCGGAATAGCAGCCGCCATAAGCCCGAGGAGGCGAAGGACCGACCTGGCGCTGACTCACCTGCGGATGGACAACAGGCTGACCTGAGCCTGGAGAGAGGTCGCCCTGTCCAGTGGCTGGAATGCCATGCCGGAGGTCGTGTCCAGGATCGCCCCAATAAACTGGAGCCTCTGGGATGGGATCAGATGGGACTTGACCTGGTTGATGGTAATACCCAGGTTGGTGAAAACCTACAGGGTAAGGGAAAGGAAGCGCAGGAGCTCCTCCCTGGATGAGGCCGCCAGCAGCCAGTCGTTCAGGTACGGGAAAACCTGAGACCCCTGGGTAAACAGGTAGGCCGTTACCACCGAGAGGCATTTGGTGAACACTCGGGGTGCCGAGCAAAGACCAATTGGGAGGGCCCTGAACAGGCAGTGGTCCCTCTGGAACGAAAAACGCAGGTATTTGTGGTGGGAAGGGCGAATAGGGATATGAAGGTAAGCATCCTGTATGTCCAGAGTGCACAGCCACTGTCTCAGCTGAAGAAGGGGCAGAAGACTCTGTAGAGAGAGCATCCTGAACCTTCTGTACTCCATGAAAAAGTTCAGTGAGCTGAGGTCGAAAATCGGCCTCACATCTCCTGACTTCTTCAGGACCAGGAAGAAATTGTAGTAGTAACCCGTCCCCCGTAGATGGGGTGGGATGGGCTCTGTCACTTCCTTCCGAAGAAGAGAGGATATTTCTTCCTGGACCAGAAATACAGGTTACTCACCTGTAACAGGAGTTCTAGGAATGGTATATGTTGTTCATCCACACTTATTGGCAGGTTCCTTGCCGCTTTAAATCTTGCCGGAAGGTCTTCAGCTAGCTCCTCCCACCACCCGGGTGGTAAACCTCGGCTCCGCCCCATGACGCCAGATCTGGCCGCTGGAAGCTCAGGCTGTCAAGCCGGGAGGTCGGAGTTTAGGTGGGATGAACAATATATACCATTCCTAGAACTCCTGTTACAGGTGAGTAACCTGTATTTCTGGGACATGGATATGTTGTTCATCCACACCCTTATTGGCAGACTCCTAGCAGTTCTCCGGGAGGAGGGAGGCAAGCACACCCCTAATACTTACTTGGGGAACAAAGATTGAGAACCGAGGCCCCAAAACCAGCATCCGGCGTGACTCAAGGTCGATGTGGTAGTGGAAATAAAGGTGTGTGCTGACTTCAGGTAGCAGCCCTGCAGATCTCCTGGATAGGGACATCCCTGGAAGCAGCCACCGATGCAGCGTATGGCGGTAGAATGAGCTCTTATCCTCTGGGAGGCTCCATGCCCGCCAACTCATAGCAGAGATTTATGCAGGAGGTGACCCATCTGCCTATCGTCCGCTTGGCTGCAGGTCTGCCAGGTGCGGCTTCAGCGTAGGTGACAAACAGCTGACGAACCTCTCCCCGAATTTCAGCCATGCGCTCCTTATAATAAGCCTTCTCTTAGGATCCAGAGTATGGAGCCTATATTCGGCCTCCGAGGTGTGATTGGGGTAGAACACCGGCAGAGTCAATACCTGATTAAGGTGAAACTCCGACACCACCTTCGGAAGGAATTCCGGGTGGGGGCGTAGGGCAACCATGTCCCTGTGGAAGACCAGGTAAGAAGACTCGATGCTTAGCGCCTGGAGTTCTCCCATCCTTCTGGCTGACGTGATAGCCACCAAGAAGGCGGTTTTCCACGACAGGTGGGGGAGACCACACCTGTGCATTGGTTCGAATGGCTTGCCCATGAGCTTTGCCAGTACCAGCAGTAAATCCCACGGAGGTGGGGGTTCCTGCACTGGAGGGGAAATGTGATCAAGGCCTTTGAAAAAGCGCCCGACCACTTTTTCCTGCGCCACTGACTGCTGACCGGCCCGCGCCCGGTAAGCAGAAATGGCTGCCAGGTGCACCTTAAGGGTCACCGACCTAAGCCCTTGACTAGATAGGGACCATAGATAGTCCAAATGCTCGCCACAGGACACAAGAAAGGGTCCAACCTTTTTTCCGGCACCAAATGGAGAACCTCTTCCATTTGAAGGCATAGCATTTTCTGGTCGACTCCTTACGGGACGCCTCAACGACGTTGAGGACCTCGTCGGAAAGACCCAAGGCCTGGAACTCTAGCCGCTCAGGAACCAGGCCGTCAGGTGCAGGGATTGAAGGTCCGGATGGAACACCTTCCCTGATTGACTGAGAGCAGGTCCGGGCGGCTGGAAGCTGCCGCTGAGTCCTGGAGCTGAGACTGAGGAGATCTGGTACCAGAACTGGCGAGGCAGTCTGGGGCTATCAGAATCACCTGCGCCTTGTCCCTCCTCGCTTCAACAGGACCCTGTGAATCAGGGGAACGGGGAAAGGGAAAGAGGCCCGGGTCCACGGCCTGAAAAGGCATCCCCTGCAGCGAGCCCTGCTGAGGGGGCGGCATGAAACAGCTCAGCTTCGCTCTCCCTGGAGGCAAACAGATCCACCAGAGGTGTGCCCCAGCGGGAGAACAGGTCTTGTACTATCTCCGGCAGGAGAGACCACTGCGCATGCAGCCCCTATCCGCTCAGGGCATCGGCCAGGGTGTTGGAGGCTCCTGCCATGAATGGCCAGGAGATCCGCCTCCAGGCTGGCGACTAGTGACCAGATGCGGAGAGCTTCCTTGCATAGAGGCAAGGAGCGCCCCGCCCTGGCGGTTTAGATAGTACATGGTCGTGGTATTGTCCGCCTGGACTCGGACCACTTGACCCCGGAGAAACGGAGCAAAGGCGGTGAGAGCAGGCGGACCGCACGGAGCTCCAGCAGGTTGATATGGCATCGACTCCCGCTGGGACCAGAGGCCGGCGCCGGTGTTCCCCAGATGGGCACCCAACCCATCAAAGAGGCGCCGGTCGATAGAGAGACCGCGGCTCGGGCGGACAAACGGGATACCCTCCTGCAGATGGGACGGAACGGTCCACCACTGGAGAGCATTCCACATCTCCTGGGTCGTCCACATACGCTGGTCCAGAGGGTCGCAACGCTGTGACCACTGGCCAGCCAGACCCCACTGGAGGGGGCGCATGTGCCAGCGTGCCCAACGGACTACGCTGGTACAGGCCGCCATAAGACCCAGGAGTCGCAGGAAGTCCCGGGCAGGGCGCGATTGCCCAACCAGAAATGATTGGGCAAAGGAGGTAAGAACCTCGGCCCTGTCAGCCGGGAGCCATGCTCTGGCTCGAGAGAGTCGAGCTCTGCCCGATGAAGGATATCACCTGCTTGCTCGAGTTCTCGACTTGGCCTGCTGACCAGGAGGCCCAGTTGAGAGCAAACCCGAGGGCCAGATTTCTGGACCGCCCACCTCCAACCTGGAGGGGCTGCTATCAGCCAATCGTCCAGGTAAGGTACACCTGACCCCTCGCGCCCAGAGGAAAGCTGTCACCGCTGCAATGCATTTGGTGAAGACCCTGGGAGCTGAAGAAAGGCCAAGGGCATGGCCTGAACTGAAGAGGATCCTCCGCCTGAAGCGGAGGAATCTCTGATGAGACGGATGGATAGGGACGGAAAGAACGCGCCCTGGAAGTCCAGAGAACAGAACCACACGCCGGTTCCAGAGATGGTATTATCTGAGCCAGAGTGACCATTCTGAAGGTTCGAGACCTTAGGAACTTGTTCAGGTCGTAGGTCTAAGATGGGGCGCCAGCCCCGTCCGCTCGGGACCAGGAAGTACCTGGACACGACTCCCTGGTTCTGGTGAAGGGTCCTCTATCTCTTTATCACCCTTTTTGAAGGAGGAGGGCGATGTCAACTCGACGAGCCTGTAGAGATTCTGGGGACCCCAAAGCCCCACGCGGGGCGACGGCTCTGAAGGGTGGAGCCTGCTCGAATTCCAGAGGCAGGCCTCTTTCCACCACCTCCAAAACCCACCTGTCCGTGGTAACAGCGGACCAGGCGGAAAGGAAGTGTCAGAGCCGTCCCCCCACGGGGAGAACCAGGGGCGAGGTGACGGGATGGGGGTGACACCTCAGCCCGCTACTTAGCAGGCTTGGAGGAAGGACCGCCTGGGGACCACCCGGCCTTTTCCTCCTTGCTTCCTATTAGAGGAAGCCGATGGCTTGGGCTTGGAATACTGTCTAGCCTGCTGGCCCTGACGCTGTTGTTGGGCGAGCGTGGTGGCGGGAGTAGAGGGACGAAAGGACTTAGGCTGGGGCTTATGACCCTTGTCCCTCTGTGCGGACGAGACCGAATCCAAGGTGGCATTGGATTTTTCGATCCTCTGGAGGTGGCCTTCCACTCCAGGGCCGAACAGGTCTGTTCCAGGAAAGGAACGCCCGCTTAGCTGTCTGGGTATCCGCCGGTAAAGGTGGATATTCGCAGCCACGCCCACCGACGCACGAGGCAGCAGCGGCCGCCACTGACCGCACATGAGTCTCCTATATCCAGAGCAGTCTGGAGCTGTTGTTTGGCTACCGTTTGTTTCTGATCCCGCACCTGCTTGACCGTGGTCTGCAGGTCAGCGGAAGATGAGGGACCGCCATCCAGGGAACCCAACAGGGCATGGGAGAAATGTGCCAGAGGACGGCCGAACTGGCCTGACGAGGCCGAGAGAAGAGGCAGCATACACTTTCCTACCGAGTAGTCCAATTTCTGGACTCTTGTCGGGCGGTTTTGTCCATCGCCCTGGCATTACCGCACGCCGAAAATACTGTCCGTGACCAGCCCTTCAGCCGAGGGGTGTTCAGAAACCCGACAGAGAGCCAGTAGGGACCGTGATACTTCCTGGCCATCCTGGCCGAAGGCGAGGACAGGAAGCTGACGCTGCCAAAGTTCCAGGGCCGGCTCGACAATGGCTTCGCCACTGGAAAGGCCTCTGGGAGAACTCGGTCCAGAATCTCGTGAGAGGATATCTGGCCCGCTTGATACGGGTTCAAGCTTCATCCCAGTGGATTCTGAGATGAGCCCAAGAAGTCCTAGGAAGGACGAAGGGCTATCGTCCACTGACTGCCCCCCAGAGGACTCCAAGTCAAGGCGCTTGGAGAACAGGGAGGAGTCATCCGACTCCGACGAGTTGTCGAATAGCTGCCTGGAGCCCGAGCCACCCTCCACTTGCCGAGGCTTGTCAGGCGTGAGAGTGACCGACAGCCTACGGGGAAGGCCTTGGGCCAACCGCGAATCTTTCGTCGGAGCCCCAGCTGTCGGCTGAGGTGGAGGCGGTTCCACCACAATTGGTGGGGCAGCCGGAATAGGTCGGACAACTGGCCTGGAAACAGGCTCCTCAACCACTACCTGGTCCGGTGGCAACCACTTAATGGCTGGAGAAGAGGCCTGAGCCTGCTTATTGGCCAGAAAAATTTGTTGCCACATGAGGTCTCGTCGGACAGAAGCTACCGCTGCCTTCCTCCTTGGCCGAGGAGGAAGAAGAGGAAGAGCGGCGACGCCGCTTGCCGCGGTGCCGAGACCGAGACCGTCTGTGTCGACGGGAACGGCTGGACCGCGAAGATGTCCGAGACCGAGACCGAGAAACTCGGCTAGGCCGAGGTCGGTGAGGCGGGGAGCCGAGGATCGGCGATCCCCTCGGTTCGGTCGGCAAAACCGACGGCTCCTGATTCACCGGTACGGGAGAGCCGACGATATCCTCAACCCTCACCGGGGGAACCGGGGAGGAGGGAATCTCGGCTTCTCCAGCCGACAACCCGTCTAACGGGTCGAGAAAATCTCGACCTCGCCGTGCGGGAGTCTCAGTCACCTGGCCTGACGGGGCACCGTGAAGCCAGTGGCCGAAACCGAGAATTGACTCAAGTCGATTGTCGACAAGGAGGGGGATCTTTCCTGCCCCAAGAGCGCCGACGATGAGACTTGGTTTCAGACTTCTTCACCAATGAAACGGACTCAAGAAGTAGACCCCGCCTTTAGTTGAGAGGGTCAAGCAAAGCCTCTTAAAGGAAGCTGAATATGAGGACCCGAGCGATAGAGGGACAAAGGTCGCAGAAGAGGAAGTCACGCCTGAGCCGCCTGCTCTTCAAGGCTGCACTAACCTCTCTAGTTGTTCGGCTGATCCCGCAGTCATGGAAACCGCCAGTCGGGCCTCTTTGGATTTGACCGAGGAAATCTTCTTCGGACGCCTTCAGAAGTAAGCCGGCAGCGGGTCTCGAGGACGACCGAGAAGGAGGAACACAGGTCGCAAGCCCGCGGGTCGCGGTCCCTGGCTAAGGCAATAAACGCACGTGGAGCGGTCCGTCTGTAGACATCTTCTGCCCACAGGGACATCTCCAAACTGAGTCGATCGGTCCATCGCAGCCGCCAAGGAAGAAGACTGAGAAAGTTATAAAGGTTTTTTTTTTTTTTGAAACCGGCGATTTTAGGCCCAAAACTTAATCGCAGAGCGTTAAGGAGGGAACCCGAGCCCAGCTGGTAAGGAAGATCTGGGCCATGGCGGAGTCGAGTTTTACCACCCGGTGGGTGGAGGAGCTATTGAAGACCGCAAGATTTAAGCGGCAGGAACCTGTTATTGCTGTGGATGAACAACATATCCATGTCCCTAGAACAACAGGTTACTCACCTGTAACAGTAGTTCTAGGAGTGGTATATGTTGTTCATCCACACTTCTTGGCATGTCCCTTTCCCTTTAAATCTTGCCAGAAGTCTTCAAGTTGGCTCCTACCACCCACCCGGTGGTATAGCCTTACCTCCCCATGACGCCAGATCTCAGCCCGCTGGAAGCCAGGTTGTGCGCCTAAAGCCAGGGAATGGGGGAAGGGGTCAGGTGGGTGTGTGTGGCTGAACAACATATACCACTCCTAGAACTACTGTTGCAGGTGAGTAACCTGTTCTTCTAGGAGTGTGGCTATGTTGTTCATCCACACTTCTTGGCAGACTCCAAGCAGTTCTCCAGGAGGAGGGAGGCAAGGCGCACACCCCCTACTTAGTGAACAGAGATTGGATAACTGAGGCCCCAAAACCAGCATCCCGGCATGACTCAAGGTCGATATGGTAATGGGTAATGAAGGTGTTTGCTGACTTCCATGTAGCAGCCCGGCATATCTCCTGGATAAGGATGTCCCTGGAAGTAGCCACTGATGCAGCAGTATGGCGGGTAGAATGAGCTCTTATCCCCTCTGGGAGGCTCCTTGCCCGCCAACTCATAGCGCAGACCTATGCATGATGTAATCCACCTTGCAATGGTCCATTTGGCTGCAGGTCTGCCAGAAGTGGCATCAGCATAGCTGACAAACAGCTGGCGAACCTCTCCACAAATTTCTCCCGGTCTGTCCTTATAACAGGAGAGAGGATGTCTCAGGTCCAAAGTATAGAGCCTGTACCCGGCATCCGAGGTATAGTTAGGGTAGTTTACTTCCAGAGTCAATACCTGGTTAAGGTGAAACTCTGATACCACCTTTGGAAGGAATTTTGGATGGGGGCGCAGGACAACTTTGTCCCTGTGAAAGACCAGATAAGGGGAGTCCACCGACAGCGCCTGGAGCTCCCCTGTCCTTCTAGCTGACGTGATAGCCACCAGGAAGTCCATCTTCCACAACAAGTGTGAGAGTGCACACTTGTGCATAGGTTTGAATGGCTTGCCCATGAGCTTTGACAAAACCAGCAACAGATCCCATGGAGGTGAAGGTTCACACACCGGAGGGGATATGTGATCCAGGCCTTTGAAGATGCGCTTGACCACTGTCTCCTGCGCCAATGTCGACTGAACGGCCCACGCCCGGTAAGTGGAAATGACTGCCAGGTGCACCCCTAAGGGTCGATGACCGCAGACCCACTTTGGAGAGAGACCAAAGGTAGTCAAGAATGTTAGCCACTGAGCAGGGTAAGGGGTCCAGACTCTTACCCTGACACCAAATGGGAAATCTCTTCCATTTGAAGGTGTAACATTTCCTGGTCGATTCCTTATGAGTTGCCTCCACCATGGTGTAGACATCCTCGGAAAGACCCCGAGCCTGGAACTCTAGCCACTCAGGTACCAGGCTGTGAGGTGCAGGGATTGATGGTCCGGATGGAATACCTTCCCCTGGTTCAATGATATCAGGTCCGGGCGTGTACAAAGCCACTCCAGGGGCCTGCAGCTGAGGCTGAGATCTGGGTACCAGAACTGGCAGGGCCAATCGGGGCTACCAGGATCACCTTCGCCTTGTCCCTCCTCCCCTTGAGTAACACCTTGTGGATCAAGGGAAATGGAGGGAAGGTGTAGAGGAAGCCTGGGGTCCACGGCCTAGAGAAGGCATCCCCCTACAGCATCAGTCATGAGGATGACAGTCGGCTTGGGGCAAGCAAACGGGATCCCTTCCTGCAACCGGTCTAGGACGGTCCACAACCGGAGAGCGTCCCACATCTTCTGGGTCACAGTGACCAGCTGGTCGAAATGACGTAGGCGCTGAGTCCACAGGGCGGCCAGCTCCCACTGAAGGGGGCGCATATACCACCAGGCCCAACGGACCACGGAGGTGCAGGCCGCCATGTAACCCAAAAGGTACAGAAAGTCCCGGGCAGGGCGCAATTGCCCAACCAGAAATGATCGGGCAAAGGGTTAATTTTGAAACCTTTATGTTCTTGTTTAAATATGGTTTTAAATTGGAGCATAACAATGAGATTTTATTAGCAGGGAAGGCAGTATATGATTGATTCTAGAACTGACTGGATACATTCTTATTTTGGATTTAGATCAGAGGATGCTGTGGGAGCACACTGGGAGATAAAAATGGAGCCATCTTTGTTTTTGAGCAGATAATAATTTAGGGCAAATATCCCGGTTCTGACTTATTTTTAGATTAATCTCTTCAGTGAACTTTTCCAAAAATGAGCACTGGCAGAAGTAGCCAGTTTTTTTTTTTTGGTCAACTTTGTTTATTCACCCCACGACCTGGAACTCTCTTAGGCTTTCTCTACTGGCCGGCCTCTCTACTGCCGCCCTGATCCCCTGCCTCCTCAGAGGGACTGTTACCCTCCTCCAACCTCCGACTGGGAACCCCCCAGCAATGAGACCCCTGGGGTAGGGTCGCCACTCTATCCAGAGCTCTATCTACAGTCTAGTGCTGCTGGGGGGGAGGAGGGAAGGGAGGCAGAGGCAAGGTCCGGTATTGGCGTGTGGCGGTGTCCCGGAGAGAAGCCATCGCCTATCCAGGTGCAGAGCTTTTTTTCCTTGTTTGTGTGCTTGCCCCAATGCTGCGGGCTGGGCGTAATGACGCCAGCTGCACATCCTTGCTCTGATCCCGATGTCGGTAGTACTTCCGGTCTCCACCGGAAGTCACTATTGTGCCAGGATGTCCCTGGATCCCACCCCAGGGAGAGGAGAGCTGTCCTCCGGATGCTCAATATTACTCCCTCCCTGCTGGCTCCCAGCACCAGGGTTCGTTCCCAAACCCGGGTCGCTGGTGTGGCGCATGGTGTGGTGTCCTGCGCCTCAACCCTCAGCACCACTGGGCCAGCCCAGCAATAGCCAGTTGAAATAACTTTTTGTGTGATCACCGTATAATTGGGTTTCCCCCATATCTTGTTCGAAGGGTTGCAATAACGCTCATATCTGTAAATCCTTTTTATGCTAACTTTCATATGCTGTACTATATTGCACAGACTAACTGTGTACTATTTGCATAAAAACCATAAATAAAAAGTAAAAAAAAAAAAAAAAAGAAATGATTGGGCAAAGGAGGAGAGAACCTCCGCTCTGTCTGCTGGGAGCCAGGCTCTGGCTCGGCGAGAGTCTAGCTCTGCCCCGATGAAACACTTGACCTCGTTGATCAGGAAGCTGAGTTGGGAGCAGGTCTGGAGGGCCAGGTCCCTGGACCTCTCCACTTCCTGTTGGGTGGAACCTGCTAAGAGACAATCATCGAGATAGGGGTAAATTCTGACCCATCCAACACCCGAGATGGGCTGCCACCACTGCAATGCATCTGGTGAAGACCTGTGGAGCTGATGACAGGCCGTATGGCATGGCTCGAAACTTGTATAGGGTTCCGTCTGCCCTGAAGCAGAGGAACTGCTGTTGGGATGGACAGATTGGCCAGCCCGGTGGCACTGAGGGCAGAGGCGCTGGTCGCCGCACCTCACACCATGCTGGTGACCCAGGTTCGGAAGAGAGCACAGGTGCCGGAGGCTGGCAGGGAAGGAGAGGGATCGAGCGTCCAATGGGACTGCTCTCCCTCTCCGGGGAGAGGGGGTTCTCAACGGTTGGAGCCCGACTACCCCCAGGTGGAGGCTGGAGGTCAGGGGCGCATGCCGTACAGTGGGGTAAAGTCTGGGGGCAGACGCCAGGATGTGGGGCACGTGCGCATTCCCGCCCACTGGCGTCATTGCACGCCCACCAGGCTTAAAGGGGGAACAAGGAAAAGTGGCATCTCTCACATGGCTTGATGGCCATCTGCGAGTATCCATTGGCACCTGAACTGGATCCGGAATTGGTGGGTAGATGCGGGGAGGCTCCCTGCCACCCTGCTGCGGGGGGCAAGCCACAGGAGTTATAGAGTGCCAACGAGACGGACAGCGCCCGGATCCCCGGCGGGCTGCACAGAAGCAACGGGATGCAGAGAGGTGGCCAGGAGGATAAATAAAAAAGAACTGGTGGAGAGACCAGTTTAGGCTGAACTGGAAGAGATTTTGCCGGCTCCGCGGGCAGGGGAACCAATTTTATCGGTTCCTGGAGAGTCGGCTTTGGCCTGGGAGGCGAAAGCCAAGTAATGGCCAGGGTAGGAGCCAGGGTCGGCTTATGCCAGGACAAAATCAGCTGCTGCCACATAAGGTCCTCGTAGCATCAACAGAGTTTCCGCCAAAGCCTCTCCTCATCCGAGGAAGACGAGGACAAATTATTGTGTTGCCTCTTTTTGGTGTGCTTGTGTGCCTTTCTCGGCCTGTCGGTCGAGGAGGTCCTAGACCTCGATCGAGATTGGACAGGCCAACTCGGTCACTCAGGAAACACCATTAAAACTGGAGACTTCCATGGGTCGGGGACCACTTCCTTGGCGGGTTTCCCAGTGGGCTGTCTTCTCCTCGGGGATGGAAAGGACTGGAGTCTGACTGAGGGAGTTGGCGACTGGAGTCGTCGACAAAGGGTTGATCAGGTTGAGAACAATCTCAACTTCGTCAATCAAAACTTCAGTTGACTGGCCCGATGGCAAAGCCAAGAAGCCAGTGGCCGAAGAGGCAATTTCGACTGAGGTCGAAATGGCCGGCTCCTGGGACCGAGATCTCTCCTGATCCCAAGAGCGTCTCTGTTGAGACGAAGACAGCCCTGGGTCCTTCACCCACTTACGGGGCCGAGAGGAGTGCATGCCTGCAGGACTCTCACCCTTAGTCAGGAGAGAGTGGCACAACTCTCATAAGGAACCCGAGAAAGTGGAGCCCAAGTTGAGTGGAATGAAGAAGCCCCAAGAGAAAGATTCTGTGGAGCGAGACGCTTCCTCCTTAAAGGCCTGCATATGTTCCAACTGCTCGTCGGATCCCACGGCCTCGGAATTTGCCAACCAAACCTTCTTAGATTTCACCGGCAGGTTCTGTTTTTTGGGTCTGCCCAATTTAAGGCTTGCAAGACGGTCATCGAGGACATTAGGCTGAAAAGCGAGGCAGAACTGGCAGGTCGTGGTGTCATGGCCGACACCAGGACAGTAGACGCACGCAGTGTGCAGGTCTGTACACAACATCTTCTGGCTGCATAGGCACCAGCGAAATCCAGGGGGAGACTTGTCTTCCATAATCGAGAAGCAAAGGTTGCAATCGCTAACACGAGTACGTTTAATTTTTGGAATAACCGAAGGTTGAGAAGCCAGGGTCTACAGAATGCGAAAGCATGATGGAGGCAACGTGGATCTTCCAGCAGAAAGGAAGATCTGACGTCATGGGGCGGAGACGAGGGTTATACCACCCAAGTGGGTGGGAGGAGCCAGCTTGAAGACCTTCCGGCAGATTTGAAGGGGAAAGGGACAATGCCAATAAGTGTGGATGAACAACATATCTACGTCCCTAGAAGATGGGTTTCATGCAGAACCGTGATAACTCCTTTAAGTTGTTGAATGTGTTTCAAGACTTGACAGCTTTTAACCTTCCTCCTAGCACCTCTGATGTTTCAGGAAAGCAACTTCATACTACCCGCCATCAAAATCATCTTTATCTGGATGTCCTGAGCTCATGCTGGGAGTAGTAACCCCACCCCACTTTGAAAGGCAAGCCGAGACCCCCCCTTCCTCACCCCCAAAGCTCTAACCATGTAGCCCACTAAATAATAAAAATTATACAATGAAGAACATTTCCTGGACTCTGATTGGTCAGTGTGTGCCTGAGACAGTGATGATATTACACAATAACAGCACTGTGTGGATTTTTTGGAGGATTATATGGATTTTTTTTTTCAGAAACAAAGATACACTGCCTCACTAAAAATCTACTAAAAACATTTTAATTTTTATTTTTGTTTTGTATAACATTGAGCCATTGTACAATTGCAATAAGGCACTCCAAGGTGTGTGTTATCGTGCAATAACGTCACTCCTGGGGTGGGTTGAAGCTCGAGGCGAATCCCAAACATTCCCTCTGTTCCGATAGCCCTTCCTCACCAACTTCTGTTTGAATAATGTAAAATTCCCCCTCTCCCCAACATAATCTTGTTCTGGTCCGTGATGTACAGACTCAGCAAATCAGTTTCCCCTTCCCCCACCCGCTCCATGTCCACCCCCAAAACAAGTAAATATATCACCAAAACAGCATTGCCCTGGTGTAACACCTATCAGTAAATGACACAGATAGTACGACATTATATAGTGCAACAGGCACAGTGAAAAATGGTACCAAACACAGTCAGCACATTACTGGCACGGCCATGCTACCAGACCCTCAGACCCACATAACGATCCCTTAACATGGATTTGAAAGTCTGAGCCTCAGATATAAATATGTATATAAAAAAGACTGTTAAAAATAATATGAATTTATTTTTACTTTAGATAATGCTCCAGTGTCTGATGAAGGAACACTAGTTCTGAAACGTTACATGATATGGTGTGGAGCACTCATAAATAAAAGAATCTGCTAAAGAAGTATTTCACATTGGTTCTTTGTTGGTTGAGAAGGTGGTCGTTTGTTTGACTGCAACTGAGTTTGTGCCCAATAAATGAAAATACAAGCCACACGTATACGCGTGGTCTACAGCCAGACTTGATCCTCTGCACAGAACTCTCTGGCTCCTAAGCACAATCTATGTACTCCATTTTGCAGCACTTCAATTTCTTAAAGTAAAGGAAGGGAAAAGTAAAAGCCCCCATTGAAAGCAAAACCAGAAGGCAATCCCACAGGGGAGTATATCCAAAATCAGGCAGGGTATAACAACGAGAGAGCAGTGTCCATCTTGCGCACCTTTTTCATCCGAGACAGGCTGTCTTGCTAATCGAACTGTTGGGGAAGGTAGATCGAGTACTTAGTTCCTCCCATGACCACTCTTCCACAGGAAAACATAAGGTAACTCACATTTGTTCGTTGCAACCACAAAAGCAAAGGTTAATTTTAAGGGTCTGCTTAAGGCCCCAGTCACTACATAAAGCGAGAGTTTTACAGTAAAAACGTACATTCCTTAGTCTCTCCTTACCCTTTTGGCGATCTTTATTTTATTATTTTTTATTTGCTTTTGTTTACCGGGTAAGCACACTAGACAGCCAAGTGCCTATTTTCAGGTGCGACCCGGGAGATTACAAGGTACATTACAAAGTACATACATGAACATCGGGCAAATACAAATGGAGGATTAGATTACATAGAATTAGCACAACAGGGACTTTACAAGCATCATATTTCATCAGGCAAATAGTAGTGAAGAGTTAATATAAAGTGACCAGAACACAGGGACATTGTAAGACAACAAAACCAAAAAGAGGTATTACAACACAGTATTAAACACTGCAGTCAGTAGGAAGAAGTGCAGTGTGAATTCATCGCTCCAGGCAGCAAGTTGTAAGGCTAGCAGTTAGAATATGGAGGAGTCACAGTTGGGATAGAGTGGGCCCAGTGCGAGAGAAAGGAGTGCACAGTTATAGTGCTCACCCTGTTTTGCCGGTGGGCCTAAATGGTCCATTTTTATATATGCTGTGAGAACAGGAGGAGTATGAGCACAGTTGTGCTCTGCCCAAGTCGTAATGTTTAGGTGGCATCTCAGTTAGTTGGGGCATCTCAGGCTGAGAGGGTTTGCTTTAAACAGGTTGGGCAGCGTATCTCTCAAAATAGCCTCCACTGCCTTTGGATCCTCAAAGCTGGTCCAGGTGCCATCCAGTAGGACCTGAAATTTGGCCAAGTATAGCATTTTGAATTTAATCCCAGCTGGGATCAACTTGTTGACTAAGGGGTGAAACTGAGCTCTGCATTGGTGGACAGAGACTGGGAGATTTTGTGCGACTCTTAAGGTAACCTCTCCCCACTTAACTTCTTGCAGGTCTTGAACTTTCGTTAGAAAGTGTTGTCCTTGTAAACAGTTCAGAAAACGAAAGATTAGTGGTCTAGGGGGCGCGCCCACAGCTGGCATGGGGCGCAGCGCCCGGTGAGCTCTTTCAATTGAATACGCGGAGCCAAACGGAGATGGGCCTGCCAATTTTGGCACCAGCTTTTGGACAAATAGGATCATATCTGACCCTTTCTCTCTCTCTCTGGCAAACATTGCAGTTATGTAAGAACTTACCGTAACAGCAGATCTTCGAGAGAGGTTCCTGCAGTAGGTCTTCAAATATAGGACTGTGCCCCCTGGCGTCAGGTCCTCACGGCAAATTTGTAGATAGCAATCATCAGTGGGGACTGTCCCCCAACGTCAGGCGGCGTGACGTCAGCCCGACTATAAAAGGGGCGGTCCCACGCCCGCTCTCCAGTTCTTTTCCAATGTCGAGACCTATAGAAAGGTTAGAATAAGACCGGAGTAACAACTACTCAGACCCTGCTTCCACTCTAGTCCCGAAGGACTAGACAGGCTGGAAAGTAAGGATAAAACATCCAAAAACTGGGGGAAGGTGGGTGGGAAACTAGACCTACTGCAGGAAACTCTCTCGAAGATCTACTGTTATGGTAAGTTCTTGCGTAACTGCAATATCTTCCTTCGAGAGGGTTCCTGCAGTAGGTCTTCACATATAGGACTGAATACCAAGCAGTCCCAGAGAAAAATAAAACATAGGTGCATCCGGGAGGAGAAGTCGCCATAAGAAATCACGACAGGAGGCCTTGCAAGACTGCAAGACCAAAGCCAGTTCTGCGCTGAGAGGCAATGTCCAGACTGTAATGCTTAGTGAAGGTGTGAACAGACAACCACGTAGCCGCTGCACGGATCCCTGCCATGGACACATTCCTAAAAAAGGCAGTAGAGGTCACCATACTACGGGTGGAGTGGCCTTTAACTGCCCACGGAAGGGACTTCCCATATTTCGTGTACGAAAAATGGATGCAGTTAGCTAGCCATCGAGAGATGGTTTGCTTGGATATAGCCTTGCCCTGGCACTGTGGAGCAAAAGCTATGAATAGTTGGTTGGATTTACGTACCTCTTTAGTCCAGTTCGTGTAGTACCTCAGGATCCTGTGCACATCAAGGGTGTGCAGAAAGTATTCCCCCCTGTTGGAATGCTGTGGATAGTATAATGGTAATTCCACGCTCTGGTTCAAAGTGGTTTCCGAAACCACTTTGGGTAGAAAAGAAGGGTTAGTCTGAAGGACTACTTGGTCCTTATGAAAAATCAAATAAGGCTCCTTACAGACGAAAGCCTGTAATTCAGAGACCCTTCTGGCCGAAGGAGAGGAAGCAGAAGTCGCAGGAAGAAGCTGGTTTGAACGGGAGAAAGGTCAGCCTCTGGAGCATGAAGTTCGGGTCCCGGGAGGACAAGGATTCCTGACTGGAGGTTTCAAATGAAGGATGCCTTTCAGGAAGGTTTTGGCAACCTCCAGCTGAGCCAAGGTTTTGCCCTCCACCAGGAGGTGGTAAGCAGACACCGCAGATAGGTGGACATTAATTGAGGAGTAGCTAAGGCCCGCCTCAGACAGATGTGCGAGGTACTCTAGAACCTGGGAAGCCGAGCATGAAAATGGGTCCCAGCACCTTGCTTGGGCCCAAATCATGAATCTGATGGAGGGTTTTCTAGCCTCCACTAGAATTTGCACAACCTGCAACAATACCCCATAACGAGAAATTGCTATGTCCACAGGTGCCACGCATGAAGATGGAGAGGCTGAAGGCCCGGATGCACCAGGCTGCCCTGCTCCTGAGTCAGAAGGTCACGGGAAATGGGCAAAAGAACCGGAGGTTCCAGTGCCAATTGTTGTAGTAGAGGATACCAAATTTGGCGTGGCCAAAGTGGAGCAACAAGAATGGCGTGAACACTCTCCTGTTGTAGTTTCGCCAAGACCTTCTGAATGAGAGGAAAGGAAGGAAAGATGTACAGAAACCTCCCTGTCCATGAAAGAGACAGCGTGTCTCACCAAAAAGCACCATGCCCAGGAACGAGTGAGCAAAAGACAGGTAGTTTTGCGTTGAATGGGTAGGCAAACAGATCTATCTCTGGCCGACCCCATCGAAGAAAGAATTCTTCGACTACCTCTGACTTTAGCGCCCACTCGTGGGCCCTGGCCACTGATCGACAGACTGTCCACCAGGATGTTGCTTACGCCCGGAATGTGGACTGCTGTCAAGTAAAGGCTGTGCTGAATCACCCAGTACCATACCCTCATTGTTTCTCTGCAAAGTGGATATGATCGGGTTCCTCCCTGTTTGTTTAGGTACCAGACTGTGGACATGTCTGTCTGGACTAGAAGTGATCCCGGAACCAGGAGAGACTAGAATGCATGGAGTGCGTAAAGAACCGCCCTGGTCTCCAGAACATTGATGTGAAGAATAAGCTCCTGGTCGGACCAAGATCCCTGTGTCTTGTGAGTCTCCAGATGGGCTCCCCAGCCCAGATCTGAGGCGTCCGTGGTGAGGATTTGGGTTGGAACCGAAGGATGAAAAGAAAATTCCTTCAATAGGTTTGAGAGATCCTGCCACCAGCGAAGATCTCTCTGTAGACTGTTGGAGATCATGACCTTTTGATTCATGTCGTCTATCCTCTGGTCCCACTGGGCTCGAAGAGACCACTGGGTGACCCTCATGTGAAGCCTGGTCATGGGAACTGTTGGAATGGCGGCCGCCATCAGTCCCAAGAGATGGAGCACAGAGTGTGCTGGGATCCATCAGGCCTGGGCCACGAGAGTGACCTGAGAAGCTAAGGTCTCGGCTCGATCCAATGGCAGAAAAGCCTTGCCCTGAACTGTGTCTAGTACCGCTCCAATGAACTGGAGCTTCTGGGATGGTACTAGCTGGGACTTGGGAAAATTGACCGTTACGCCTAGAAAACCAAACAAGTTCAGAGTGAAAGAGAGAGACTCTTTCAGGCTGGTAGGAGAGGGTGCTGCGAGGGAGCCAGTCATCCAGGTACAGGAAGACATAAATGCCCTGACGGCGTAAAAATGCCGCCACTACCGCTAGGCATTTGGTGAACACTCTGGGGGCTGAAGAGAGGCCAAAAGGGAGTGCTCTGAATTGGAAATGGTTCTCCATAAAAACAAAATGGAGAAAGTGGTGGTGGGCCAGGAGGATAGGAATATGCAGGTAAGCATCCTGCATGTCCAGGGAGCACAGCCACGAGTTCGGGTGGAGCAGGAGAAGAAGCCCCTGAAGAGTCAGCATACGAAACTTCTTGTACTCAACGAAGATGTTTAGTGTGCTGAGGTCCAGGATCGGTCTCAGGTCACCTGTTTTTTTCAGTGCCAGGAAGAAGTGGAAGTAAAATCCCCTTCCTATTTGGTTTGGTGGGACGGGTTCTATGGCCCTCTTTAGAAGAGCCTGAATTTCCTGAGATACAATGGGGACCTGATCCCAAGGATAGAAGGACCGTCCCGGTGGAAGAGGGGCTGGAATCTCGCTGAAATCTATCGAGTGACCTCGCCGGATGAGCTGAAGCACCCAAGTGTCTGCAGTGACGCACCTCCAACCATTCAGGTGGAGGCCGAACCTCCCTCCGACCGGTTCCTCCTGTGGTACTGGAGGGAGCGGAAGGAGGGGAAAATAGTCAGGACGCCGAGGGGAGTGGAGGGGAACTTTTGCCCCAGAGGCCTGTTCAGGAAATTTTGCGTGTGGGGTTTGAGCTCCAGATCCAGGGGTGCGTTTCTTTGCTTGGCGCTTAGCCTGGGATTTGTTCAACCTTATTTGCCGGCGAAAAGGCTGCTTTTTTTGGCCCATCTTATACAAGGAACGGTCATCCCACAAGGAGCATCTGCTCTCCTGCAGCCCTGTAATGATATCCTTGGCATCGCCATCAAAGAGGACGGAACCCCTAAAGGGGGCGTCCAAAAGGGAAGACTGTACATCCTGCGTCAGGCCTGCTATAGGAAGCCAGGAAAGGAGGCGGAGACAGATCCCCGAGGCTGCCGCTCTAGCCACCGAGTCGTAAGTCGCCTGTAGAGAGTGACGACACGATGACTTCGCCATCCTAACTTTATCCAATAACTTCTTTCTCAGGGTTTCATCCTGAGCCTCTTGAGGTCCCTTTCCAGATTCAAAGAGAAGCTTTTGAGCGACCATATGGGGCGTAATTAGAGATAAGATGCACATTGAGGAAGAATAGATTTTACGCCCAAACTGATCTAGCTAATGCGAGTCCTTGTCAGGAGGCGAAGAGCTCAAGTGTTTGGGCTAGGCTGAACGGTCGTGAGCGGCCGTGATGACCACAGAGTCAGCCTTAGGATGGGAGTTAAGATGAGAAATCCCTTCCGGGGGGTAATAGGTGCGGTCTGCTTTGCGAGAGACCACTGGTATAGAGAACGGTTGTTGCCAAATCTTGGTCACTAGGTCCTCATGGGGCCCCATCCACGGGGGAATGGGGATACGGTCAGAAGTGGCCAGATCCAGGTGCGCCGCAAGGCGTTTTCTTTGCGGGTCTACCTCTTTGGATGACCAGCCGCCTGAATGGAATGCAGCAAGTCTCTGAAAGAGGGGTCCTCCGGTGGAGACTTGGGAGAGTCTTTAGGGGGAACCTCTACAGGAGACCTGGGGTCCGACGGATCTGAGTCGGACTCGGTGCCAGAGAGCTCAGAACCACTAGGAACTGATGGGTCTGCTTCCATGGTGCCAACAGTCAAGGAGCCCGAAGCTCTGGTCCGAGAAGGTGGGGGAGAGGTGACCCTCGGAGTGGGTGAGTCTCCCACCAACTGTCATCTCTGACAGAAGTTGCATTCTGACATCCTTCCGCCAAAGGGGAACAGACTCGTGGTCCAGTACCGGAGGAGGGGGCTGGAAGCTCGGATACTGAGGGTACTGCCAGGATGGATAATAATGGAGTACCTGGGATAACCCGGTGTGGGGTGTCCTGGGGTGGGATACCTCGGTGTCGGATATGACGTTGTCGAGTAACCTGGCGTCGGGAGGCCCGGCGTCAGATGCTGAGTGGTCGATGAAGGACCGCCCAGAGGCGGGTAGGAGGGTTCAGGATCTGGGAACCCAACCAAAGAGCCCGTGGGGGGCAGTGCCGCAGCGCCGGCAGATGGCACAGGATCCAGGAGTGCGCCCGAAGTACCAGAGGGTGGAGGCTCCATGGCAGGATCCCCAGCCGGTGACGGACTTCTGTCTGGGGACGGCGGAAGGCCTGGCGAGGGGGGGGGGGACCCGAGGGGCCCCTGACAGCAGGTCCAAATGCGATCTAGCTAGTGCAAAAAGCAGAGGATCGGGTGGCGAGTCCCTGGGATGAAGAACCCTAGGGGACGATGGGTCGACTTGTCCCTCACTCTGTCCGGTGTCGGGGGCCAAACTGGAGCCAGACGGGAGAGTGGATGGATCCAGGTGGATGTCGGAGGGGCCGGCATCCGACACAGCAGATCCGACCAGGCTAGAGACGGCTGGAAGGCCACTACTAGACTGATCGGTGGGGCCCATGCGCCCTTCGCTAGAGGCGAAGGGTGTCTTACCGGCAGGACAAGGCGAAGAGATTGCAATCTGCAAAGAGGCTACCCCCAGCTGCCTGCTCACCTCGGCAGGAGGGGGAGAAGGGGCCCGGCTCAAGGAAGCGGACGGGGTGCCCAAAGAAGTACTCACAGCTGCAGGCCTCTCTTGTGGCGACGGACTCTGATCCCGGCGCTTCTCTTTGCTTTTCTTCTTTTTTGGGGCCAGCGATGACCACCTTTCCCTGAGTTTTTGGAGCTCCTTTTCCATGGACGCCAAGTGTCGGGTCAGAAGATGGGCCTTGAGGGACCATTTACGCCTGGTTCTGGTTGCCTGGTTGAAGGCCTGGCAGATGGAACACTCCTAAACGTCGTGTTTAGAACCAAGGCAAAGGAGGCCGCGGGAATGGTTGTCCCCATGCAGAATTTGGGCGCCGCACTAAGAGCACTTTTTCTTCTGTCTAGAAGACATCAAATTGAAGAAAACTTTTTGAGAAATACTAGTAAGACGCGAAGAAAACTTTGACAAAAATCAACACGGGCATTGGATTGCTGTTCAAACACGAGCTGAACGTACTGAGGCAACGGTGGGAAAGAACTGGAGAGCGGGTGCGGGACCACCCCTTTTATAGTTGGGCTGATGTCACGCCGCCTGACGTCGGGGGGGTGGTCCCCGCTGATGACTGCTATCTACAAGTTTGCCGTGCGGACCTGATGCCAGGGGGCGCAGTCCTATATGTGAAGACCTACTGCAGGAACCCTCTCGAAGTAAGATCTATAATTACTGTGTTATTTCGTCTGCTGAGCCCTTTCAAGTCTTCAATTTATACCTCCAGGCAAGCCATCCTATGTCTGGTACCCACAATCTCCGGGTCGAGTCTCTCAAAATGTTTCTCTAGGGATTTTATGCGCACCTCACTGTCCCCAGTTCAAGATATTTTTTCCAAGGCCGTGGCCATAGATTTGAATTCGGAGGTCAGGGAGCTGAGCTCTTCCCTGAAAGGCTTGAATTCCTGCAGAAAATGATCCACTGTACGCACACTGGGATCCGAGGTGTGGGAGGCCACTCGGTTGGCTGAGGCTGGTTGCGGCCTTGTTTTCTTGCTTGTCTTTTCCGGAGTAGAAGGCAGCGTGTGTTTGGGGCAAGGCTTGCCGCATCTCTGCTTCCATACTGTAGAGGAAAACTGCAGACACAGATGCTATGCAAGTTCCTGTCACAATTGCCACCAAAATATGCTGCTCAGACCAGAAAAATTAAATTGACATGGAGCGAGCGGGAGCAAACCGGAGAGCTGTTACTCGTGATCCTGTATCACGTGATTTCCATACCAAGCAGATTTGAACTGCCCTACTGTTCTGGAGACAATGACTTCTGCAGGTAGGCTATTCCATGGAGCCACCACCCCTTCCGTAAAGAAAAACTTACGCATGTTACCTCAGAATCTCCCTCCCCTTAATTTCATTCCATGACCCCTTGTCCTTATGGAGCAATTGATCAGAGGGAGTTCCTGGGTAGGGACTCTGTTTATGCCCTTCAGGAACTTGAATGTCTCAATCATGTCACCCCTATCTCTGCGCTGCTCCGATGAGCATATGCTGAGTTGCCGTAATCTGCTTTCGTATGGCAATTCATGTAGCCCTTGTACCATTTTTGTTGCCCTCCTCTGTACTGTCTCTAGTCCATCCACATCCTTCCTGAGATAAAACCTTCAGAACTGTAAGCAGTACTCAAGGTGGGGCCTTACCAAGGACTTATATAGTGGCATGATCACTTCCCTCTTTCTACTTGTGATGCCCCTTCCCATGCATCCCAGCATTTTGCTGGCTTTTTGCACTGCTTTTTCATACTGTCTGCCCACTTTTAAGTCATCAGAGATGATGACTCCAAAATCCCGCTCCTGTTTGGTGGCTGTTAGCTGCTTCCCTCCCAGACAGTAGCCCATCACTGGGTTGCTCCTGCCCAGATGCATCACTTTGCATTTTTTGCATTAAATTTTAACTGCCGCATGTTGGACCATTTTCCTAGCTTGACCAGGTCACTTTTCATTTGTTCCACTTCCTGAGCAGTGTCCACTCTGTTGCAGATCTTTGTGTCATCTGCAACCAGACTTACTTTCCAGCCCAGACCCTCAGTGATGTCACTTATGAAAATATTGAAGAGTAAAGGACCCAGGACGGACCCCTGTGGAACCCACTGGTCACCCCCCTATCCCCTGTTGCCCCGTTGACCATCACCGACTGGTTCCTCTAACTAAGCCAGCTCCTAACCCATGATCCCACTTCCTGCCCCACTCCTGTATGCTCAAGCTTATTTAGTAACCTTCTGTCTGGGACCAAGTTGAAGGCTTTGCTAAAGTCGAGGTAGATAAAATCCACGGCTCCCCCCGGTCCACTATCTTAGTAACAGAGTCAAAAAATTTAATCAGATTAGTCTGGCAGGACCTTCCCGCCATGAAGCCATGCTGCCTGTTGTCCAGCTGTCTAGTCTCTTCCAGGAAAATTAACATTCTTTCCTTTAGCAGGCTTTCCATCATCTTGCCTACCACTGAGATGAGACTGACAGGGCGGTAGTTACCCACCACCTCCCTGCTCCCTACTTTATATATGAGAACCACTATTGCCCTTTTTCAGTCCTGTGGAATAATGCCCTCTTTCAAGGATCTGCTAAAAAGATCTGCTAGAGGTGCTGCCAATTCATCCCTAAGTTCTCTCAGTATGCATGAGTGGATTCCGTCCGGCTCCATGGCTTTATCTATCTTTCGTTTATTGAGTTCAGTTCTAACCCTCTCTACTGTGAAAGGGCCTGTGTCTACCTCACTTGTGCAATTATTAACTCCTTTAGTGGTGTGCCCATTTTCAGGCTCTTCCTTTGTGAAGACAGAGCAAAAGTACTCATTTAAGACCTCTGCCTTCTTCTATCTTCTTCCCATCGCTGCTCATTAGTCTAACAATACCCCTGTTTTTCCTTTTAAAACACCCATTGTTGTAATGCACATATAATGCACCTATCATGCCCCCTGAAGTCTGCCTTATTGTAGCTTCCGATTTCGATCCTACCTGCAGCTCTGGTGACCTTGACTTGATACGTGGAAATTAATCACATTATGGTCGTTATTTCCCAATGCTTCTTTCATTTTAATGTTTTTAATTTTGTCTGGTCTATCTGTAATGATGAGGTCTAATATGCTGTTTTTTTCTCTAGTTGGAAACATGAATCTCCCATGTCCAAGGCTGTCTGCACTTGGTGTTTAGCTAGCGACTGACCTTGACCTCTGATGACCATCACCGCCAACTGCTGAGAAGCTGGGAAGTGAAGGAGGATGGAATCAAAATCTCCCATCAGGAGCTTGGCCCGGTGGCACTGAGGGTTGAGGCGCTGGACGCCACAACTTGCCGGCGTTTCAGTAACAAGCTCAGGTGCCAGGGGTCGGCAAGGGAGGGAGAGGATCAAGCATCCGACGGACTGCTCTCCTTTCCCTGGGGAGGGATCCAGGGCATGCCTGATGAAGTAGAAGCCCCCGGTGGTAGCCGAAGGCAGTACAACGTGCTTGGGATGATGAGTGGGAGGAGTGTGGTGGGCGTCTGCGGCCTCAGTGCCACGCCAACATCATTGCACTGCTGTACTCCTGGGGGAAAAATACCAGAAAAAAACTCCACAGCACCTCGGAGATGATCAGGGCTCCAGGGGCAGGCCCATATCCCAGTGACGGCCCATCGCTCCAGGGGACTCCACAGCCCACCTGCTCAGGTAGGCCTCTTTAATTTCAGAAAGGCTGCCATAGGAGGGCGGCTCTGTCCCGGGGAATCAGACCTGCCTGGGTGCTTCAGGGGAGTAGGTTGGAAATGATGGGTTCAGGCAGGGAGTAGAGGCCTTGCAGAGCGAGTACTTCGGAAGGATGCCTGGGCCATGGGGAGCAAAAGGAAAGTCTAAAAAAAAATAAAATAAATAAATAAGCTCCCATCAGGGAGTGACCAAAACTGGCCATCATCATGGCATAGCTAGCCTGACAGAGACCTAAAGATTGCTGCAGCACACAACTTTTTAATGGCATGGTCAAGCTCATGGGACTCCTTGTCCAGAGGCTTGTCATGTCCCCCTGGCGTGCAGACTTGCTGAACTCTGAATCAGTTACACACCCCCCCCACACAGAGTGGTGGTCTGAGAACCCAGAAAGGGACCCGATAGGGACTGTACACTTGCAGACTATACGGGTAAGATGGTGCTGGGCAAGATCCTGCTAAAGCTCCAGGGCTGGTCCCCAAAATGGCTTCAATCGGGGGGGGGGGGCAACCCCAATGTCGTCAGCCCTACCCAAAATGCCCATAAAAGGGTGCTTACCCCTTTTTGGACTGGCTCTAGAGGGTCTGGCATGGACTCTGATATAAGGCGGAAAACTGCACCGAAGAACATCAGACCATGTTCGGTGGACAATTCCTCAACCTATCCCTGGTCGAGGAGGAGAGTCCCAGAGAAGGCCATGGACTTGTGATCTGAGTCATCTGAGGAATCTTCGAAAATCGCCCCCAACCATTTCTCACCACAGACCACCCACGTATCCTCCAAGGTGATCTGCACTGACAACCAGCCTGGCAAGCTGGTGGCCCAATGAGCCTCCTTGGCCAGAGCTTCCACTTTCCGCTGCGATGGTGGTGGCTCCACACGAAGAGGTGAAAGAAGCAGCCGTATAGCAGGAACCAGCAGGGGCACTACTGGCGACTGCCAGGTAACCGGAGATCTTGGGGGGGGGGTACAGCCTTACCCTGCCTTGTAATGGTTCACTGTTGCCAGAGGAACTCCTTGTAATACCGGTGCAACTTGCAACAGAGCCTCTCCTCACTCAAGGATAAGAAATTTGAGGAGCATCGATGGTGACAGTTCCTGGTCAAGCAGGATTGAGAGCAGGAATGCCTCGACTGAGATCTCAATTGCGACCAATCGACGACAACGGTTGGGGGGGGGGGCCTTACTGCTGACTGTGGCATATCACATGCCTGTCCCCATTAAGCAGCATTGGCATGGTAGGTTTGACTGCCAGTGGAGGCTGCTCCAGAGGACCAGGCGGGACACAGAGCAAACCACGTCCTCTTGAGTGAGGACCGGGAGCACCAGGGTCTGCAAGACTGATTCCTCGACCTTGTCTGACAACTGGTTGACAAGCTTGAGGAAAATTTCCTCAATTTGCTCGACTGGGGTAGGAGGACCGAAGAGCCCCTGACCTGCCACTTGACCAAGGGGTGCTCAACCACTGACGAGTAGTCGGGTGAGTCGAGAGACCAGAAGGATCTCGATTTCTCCTGGGTCCATGACCAGTGCCAGCAGCATCTGTGCTTGGTACCACAGTGGGCAAGGCTCTCTTCAGGGTCTGGAAGGCCAAACACATGTCCTGGAGTCTGGTGAATGAACCTCAGACGCTGGCCCCAGCTGGTAGCAGCGGCGAGACCAAGGAAGTGCCTACTGCGGCAGCTGCAGTTTCCACTTCAAGGGCCACAAGCTGCTGGGCAGACCCGACTGCAGCCAAAACCTTCTTGTGTCCCTTAGAGCAGTCCTTTGGATCCCATTCAGAAGGCCAACCCAGCAGGAGCTGGAGTTTCCTATCCACGAGAGACTCAGAAATCATGCTGAGACAAAGGCTGTACCCAGCCATGTCATGCTGCCCACCCATGCAA
Organism: Neoceratodus forsteri; assembly: GCA_016271365.2. NCBI lineage: Eukaryota > Metazoa > Chordata > Ceratodontiformes > Ceratodontidae > Neoceratodus > Neoceratodus forsteri. Next base: position 67,960,248 of record JADMNL010000032.1, read on the forward strand.
TACACACACACACACACACACACACACACACACAGCCGCGGCGCGCGCGTGTGTGTCATGTGGGTCGGTGACCAACATCTTCTGCCAGCATCCAACACAGAACTTGAACCCTGGCCTTCGTTGCTCCATTGAACATCTAAGAGAGGAGTCGAAAGAAACCAAGGAAAGAATGCAGATAACTCGAACAACCTCAAAAGACAAAGTTCGCTTATGGAGCACTAAATCCTAGATGGGAGCCATGAATAAGGTGTTGTTTTTCCAGCGGACAGAAAGATCGGATATCACAGGGCAAAGTCAGGGGGTAGAACTGCACAGGTGGCAGGAAGAGCTTAGCTTAAAGATGTTTGCCAAATTAGACTGTTCCAGTGGAACTGCCAGAGTATGACTAGGGAACCTTATCCATGCCGCTGGACATTCCTGTTCTTCTTAGAATAACCAGCATATTGTTTTATAAAAATAATAAAAGTTACACAAAACAAAAAAAAAAAAGACTAACCCATAAACAAAGAAAAGAAAGGAAAAAAGACAAAAAAAAAATTTTACAGCTGGGGAACAGCATTATATAAAAGCAGAATTGAGACTGGACACCTTCCACATCCACACACTCACACGCACGTGCACACATACACTCGTACATGCATGTAGGTGCACACATGGCCACTGACAAGAGTCTGAGGAAACCCTGACAGGACACAGATAACACAAAAATGACATGAATTAGCCTATACAGTACATGATTACACAGAAATGTAAGGTCAGAAGGGACTCTAGGTCCATCATATCTGCCCCCCTTCATAAGATGGATTCATTCTGTATGCAGTGCAGACATGTACTAGTTTATGGAGATTCTGTACCAACAATACTTAACAGGGTACCTGCTAATTCCTTGTGATACAGCCTTGAACCCGGGTCACCATCATGCCAAAACGGTCCCTCACTGCTCGGCACAAAGGAGCAGGCTCTTTTACTTTTTAAGCATCACTGTATGACCAGGGGTTGGGTTACCATCAGATGATGTCATGACAAGAGGTGCAGTTGAGTGCCTTATCTGGCTAGGGTTAGATTAATGAAAGTAGCCAAACATCGGGAGTGTTTTAATGCTATTATTTAACTGAAGTATTTTCATTTTTTTTTCTTTTTCTTTTTGTATGCCCCCTTCTCCAGCCTGCCACCTCTGTCGTCGTCTCCAACCCCAGCCCTGACATCCATCTTCTCTGGGACTACCCTGCTCCAGTTCTTACACCCCTGTGGCTTATCTCCATGGCAGGGCTTTTTCACTAGGGTTCAGAAGGGCTACAGACAACTCGAGTCAACTCAAGCCAGTGCCTGTCCGGAGCAGTGCCACAGTTGTTAGTGTAGGGTCTGTGGGTGGAGATCCTGCTCGGCTGGGGACCAATATTTTGGTTTTCTCCCCAGAAACACATGCACATTAGGAGAGCCTATGTGCAGCGCACGCAAAGTGTACGTGTCGCTCATGCTCCTGGCTGGCGTCCCTCCTTCTCCGGCACCCTCAGCTGCACTGCCACCTGTGGTTACCCAGGTGGCAGCACAGCAGCAAGGATGGCAACCCCTCCCTTTCCAGAGGCGGAGGGAGTCCTTTGGGAAGCTCAGTCCTCCCTCCCCCACAGCCACCCCAACGACTCAGGCTAGTTACCGAACCCAAGTCACCAGCATCACGAGCAGTAGCGCTTACCACTACATCAACAGGCCATCTGTTTTCAATTTTTTTTAATTTTTTTTTTAATAGTTAAAATGTGAATGGTTCTAGTGTTCCTAAGGGTTTCTAGCTGTTAACGTAACCCTTTTAGAATACTGTCATCCAATTAGAATGCTCCATTACCAACCACTGTTTCACAAAGCCCATGATACCTTGATGTGTCGGTTCATGGCAGTGGACTGTGCAGCTCGAACCAGACCTTCCAATTCTGCACCACTGTAGTTTTTGGTCTCTGTAGCCAGTTCAGAAATCTTGACATCGTCAGCCAGCAGTCTGTTGTCACGCATCTTGGCTGTGTGAATGTTGAGGATCTGAAGACGCCCTTTCTCATCCGGCAACCCTGTTTATTTAGCACATGTGTAACAAACATGACTTTGGTTAGTCGTGGTGGTCTTTTACAACTATATATTTTTTCTTACAGTCTATCCTTTCAGTTTCTGTTGGCTGATCTGCCCTCATTAGTACTAGTCGCCCCACCCCTGACATTCTCTGGGCCTTACGTTGCTCCGGATTTTTTTTTTCCTGCCACAGGATCCTGTCGGAGGTGCCCAGTTGCCAATGCGGGGCCTGCAGGGGACTGGGCTTTCATCCCGCTGCAGTTGGTGTTTTTTCATCCACTGTTTCCCCATGGGGCCACAAGCCTGCAATGATGGGATGTGTACTCCACCTCCATGGAGACACCCCCAGTGTCTGAGTGTGAGATCCCTCCCCCTGTGCGCAGTCTCGTGCTGCCAACCAGATTCCTTCAGGGGGCAGCCAACCAGCAGGATACACTAACCCCCCTCCCCGAGGCAGGAGAGCTGTCCGAAGCATGCTCAATCTTCCCTCCCTCCCTCAGCTGGCTCCTGAGCAACCAGAGTCCATCCCCGAACAAGGGTAACTGGAGTAGCATGCATCAGCAATGCCGCTGCAGCACCCTGCCAGCTGCTTGCAGATCTGTTCTTTGCAAAATATAAATCATGACCTCATTTATAGCCAGTCAGGACTGTTTACTTCGTTCTAAGCATTCCACGCACTCTTACTACCATAAGATGGTGTCTCATGCTAACAGTTCCCATAATCCGAAGTTCCAAGTATAAAGAAACTTTTTAATGTTTTTAATTCATAATGTAAATTTCTTGAACTGGTCACCCTGCGTTGGAGCAAATAGTCATTTAACATTCTGACAGGTCTGCCACTTTGATCTGAGTGCTCCAAGTGGGGAGGTATCGTTATGTTAAGGTCTGCGGCCTCTGTGTACTGCCAAATGGCAGGTGTGCTGCTCAGTACCAATGCGGAAGCATGCCTGCCTGCAAGTACATAAGCACTCAGGGAGGTAGTATAGCACAGTGGTTTAAGGCTCTGAGCTGCAAATCTGGAGACCTGGGTTTGAATCTCACAGCCTCCACTTGCATACTGTGTGACCCTGAGCAAGTCACTTAACTTCCTTGTGCTCCCAGGTTGCACCTGTAAACAAGCTTCCAGCTTAGTGTGTCATACCTGGTTAAACAACTGGGGGAAAAAAAAGGCAGGGGTGGAGTACCACACCACTGGGGACAGAGAAAGTGGGTGCCAGGCGATGCCGTAGTGTGAACAAACAAGGGGTGGACACATTTATTCAGTCACGTGAATGTTTAGGATTTTTTTCTCAGTTGTTCTGAGCTGCAGGATTTAGAGTCTGAGAAAGCAAGTGACTGCAGGAGTTTCAGGTTAGCAATGTGAGCCCGACAGCTCGGTGGCAGAGCACCAGGACAGTATTTCAGGGGTGTGGGTTCAATACCCTGTTAGGTTTCATTATTTCTTTCTCACTAAAACTTGTGTTTTAAATGCTTAGGAGTGGCTACTAATGCACAAGTAATGACATATGTTTCAAACTGGTGAATAATACCCCTCCCCCCATGAAAAAGAACATGGGAGGAAGTCAAACAAGTACAAAATACTACTGGTTCTGTATTAGACTTGTTTTTTGTCTCACAAAACTTGAAGGTTGAGGGCTGCAGAGTCCTTCCTTTAAATCTGGGGGACCATAACCCAATTCATTGTGTTCTATCCTTACAAAAAATTTGGGGAAGTGGAAACCATGACTTCTGGGTACGTGATTTCACAAGATTTAATGTATCACCTTTTATGGATAGTCTTGGAAATTTTGATTGGTCAAGGGTATTTTTGATTCCTGATTTAAATCTGGCTACCCAAGAATTTTCGGATTCTTTTTTGGACATTGTCCAAATTCATGCTCCAAAATTAAAAAAAGAGCAATAATATTAAAAACTTACCATGGCTTAGTGAGAAATTGAAAACTCAGCTACGCATTAGGAACAGAATATGGAAAAAAGCTAAGAGAACAAGACTAGCAGAGGATTGGGATTCCTTTAAACGTTGGCGGAATAAATGTAAACGATTGGTATCTTTAGCCATAAAAAGATTTTAACACAACTCTTTGGGTAAGATGCAAGACACCAACAAATTCTGGAAGAATATTTCTGACTTAAAAAATCCAGCAAAGTCTAAAAATCCTATTAATTTAGTACTGGGAGAAAAGTTGATAGACAATCATTTAGAGGTAGCTGACCTGCTAAATCACTATTTTAAGGACTTGCCAGATTTGGAAATACCAAAACTAGGAATGGTTGATTCTAATGTAACTCCCCCCTGCAAATGGGGGTTCCCAAAAGACTTCCAGGAGCTTGCTTGAATGCTCCAAGCCTGAATGGTGTTTGGCATTTAAGCCATTTATCAGTGAGTGTTTTTAGAGCCTCTGGTACTGTCTCTTTAAGAGCTGTCTGCTTGCAGACATAATTAGTTTGTATGGGGGGACTGTGTGCTTCTCTGAGTACCACTCAGCTGCTGCCAATTCACTTCATTTTGCAGTCACTAGGAGTGCAAAGGAACCTATCTGAAAGATGTAACTGTTTGCCAGAAATTATTTAGAGTAATAATGAAATTACAGTTTGTCTAACCTGCTTTCTTTGCAGTCAGAACTGTGTCTGCTAGTTCCCCATTCTAGTTTTGAACTGCTGAACTGGACCAATCAGTGTGGGGTAAGCTAGCTCTAAAATGGTGCCTTGGACGAATCAGAACTTGGACTCATAATCTGAGCCAGCCACAAGAGGATTGTATGGGCAGTGACTCTGGGAGATGTAGTTTAGACTTCAGTGCCTTTTTGGACCAACAGCAGCAGTCTATTGTGAGTGACAGCCAACCCAGTCAAGAACTGGGAGGAACTCAAACGAAGTGCCCGGTTTTGTCGGTTGGAGTTTCAGTTGAGCTTTGGCAGTGAAGAAGGAAGGAGCCCTGTGCTTTTTCAGTGTGCAGTTTTAGTCAAAAAGCGTGTAAGGCCCAGAGTTCCGGTCTGCAGCTTGTTAGGACTGAATCCCTGTGAAAAGAATCAAAGGATCTCTGAAGAGTAGAAACCAGGCTCACCCTGTAGAAGACTGGAGGAATTGCTGAAAATTGCACTCGGTCTGTCAGGAACTGAATCTGCTGTGTGTTCTCCGGGTATTGTGCAGTAATTGCGATCGGGATACAGATGCAGCCTGCCTGGTATAGTGCTTCTTTTATATGGATGTGTGAAGAGGTTTGTGTACCTCAAGTGAGCCCTGCTGACATTGAAGGACCCTATCTTATTTGGAGGTCGTGAGTACTAATTCAGGGTCGCTCCTGTTGAATTGCCACATTAAATCCAAATGGAATTACTGTACTGCTGACTGTTTAATTCTCCTTTCTCTGTGTGAAAGGGTCCCTACCAGCTGCCACGGTTTGGACTAGCCACTAGGGCTTGGTACCAGGACAGTAACTGATAGGGATAGGCCTGTGCACAGAGCCATAGGTAGATTATTAGAGTGATAAGCTAATTAACCTGATTTCCCCTGTCCTTGTTATATCCCCTAAATAAATCAGAGCTGCTTGTTTCAGCAAAGTTATACTGCCTGAGGTATTTGTCTATGTTAAAGTACTGTACTGTGATTGTTGCACTGTATCTCATTTCACAGGAGGTCCCAGTGCGGAACCAGACCTGGGGGTAAGTGTATACTGTGAAGGTAATTCTGATATATTGTGTGGGCCACTAGTGGGAAGAAAGGGGTTGCAGTGTCCCAGAGGGCTGTGACCAAGTTAGTTTAACTACTGCAAACCCTGACCTCTGGGTGGAGGCACCCGCCATTGGATCCAGGCCCCTCAACCTGTTAGTGGCAAATCAGGCAGGGGTAGTAGCCCCTGGGATAGCGCCATCTAGGGGTTACACTAAACATACACATTCTGTTATTTCTACAGTTAATAATACGGGATTTAAACTAAATAATATTGATGTACAGGACGTAGCTAAGAATTAAAAAATCTGAAAGTATCAAAGAGAGCAGGGATAGATGGTATTGATCCCAGATTTTTGAAGTCAGGTTTCAACATTATAGCTCCAATAATTACATACCTCTATAATTGGAGTATACCATCTTCCTCTGTACCTGAACAGTGGAAAATGGAGAAACTGTTCCCATACAAAAGGGTGGAGACCATACAGCTCCCTTTAACTACACGCCTATCACCTTGCTCCCGATTCTATCAAAGATTTTGGAAAAGCTGATAAATTATCAGCTTGGACATTATCTTGACCAAGAAGGGATATTAACTAAGTACCAATATGGGTTCAGAGAGGGTAGGTCCACAAACACCGCCCTACTTGACTTTGGTGATTTGGTGGCAACATCACTAAACCAGGGTAAGTATACTGGGGTGGTGTTTGTGGACCTAAGCAAAGCCTTCAACTTGGTACACCATGAAACCTGTTTGCATAGATTGCTGGATATCGGGATGCAACAGGAGTCTCTGCAATGGTTTACATCTTATTTGTCTAATCGTAGGCAAAGGGTGGTCTGTGGTGCTGCAGTCTCAGGTCTCCTAGATCTACATTGAGGTGTACCACAAGGCTCTATTTTGGGCCCTGTGTTATTTAACATATCCATAAATAGCCTTGTAACCCAAATAACTAGTACTGATGTCAGACTTTATGCAGATGATATTGTACTGGTTGCATCTGCAGATGATCCCAGACACCTGAGACAGCGGCTCCAAACAGATTTCTCTAATATTGAGAGCTGGATGAGAGACTCAGGTCTTTTAATGAGTACTGGAAAGACGCAGAGTATGATATTTTCTGTGGGATCACATGTAAAAAACAGATTTTACAGATTTAAAGATTAAGTTTCTAGATGGGACCAAGGTTCAGATGGTATCTAATTATAAATATCTGGGGGTTCTTGTTGATTACCGCTTTTCTTTTTCTGAACACATTTTATTACAGATAAAAAAGGTGAATCAAAGAATGGGAGCCTTAAGAAAGATGTCAAGATGCCTGACTAGGGAAATTAAAACTAGAGCAGTAAAACAATTGTAGTTGCCTGTACTCGATTATGGATTTCCATTATATATGCACTCCTACCAGAAATTTCTGAATAAATTAGATCAGACTTATTACAGAATGGGGTATTATATATTACAGAATAAATACTGGGCTCATCGATGCTTGGTTTACCAAAAACTTGATTGGTTACACCCAACAGCATGTAGAAAGTACTTGTGGTCAGCGATATGTCATGGTTTAATTTATCCTAAGAACAAAAAATTACATCCACTAAGTCATCTAACATGTTTGAATTCAAACTTGACATATTCAGATAGGTTAAGGAAAACATCTAGGAAATTGCCTGTGATCCGAATTATAAATAGGATGGGGGATATAATTCTCCAGAATAGTCTAGCAAAGACTTGGAATTAATTATCTTTTCAAATTACTGCGATTTCTGGTTTGCACATATTTAAACTTGAATTGCATGACTACCTGAATGTTTGTTGTCATTGTTTTTAGATTGTATGTAATCTTTGCACTGCATGTACTTATTTATTTTGTTTTTGTTACTGTAATTATGTGCCACAGGAACTTGTTATAAATGGGGATTTAATTCTCCAACAAATCAATCTGTACAAAAATAAACTTTTAAACAAACAAAACAAACAAAATGGAAAGAGGCCACAGACACACCAGCAGTGCATCGTGCCACTATTCCAGTGACCTGGGACTGCAACCAGAACCGAATGGGTACTCAGCTTGGAAGAGCGCTGACTTCGGCAGAGTGTTATCTACCTGGGGGAGGATGGCGCAACGTTCCGCAGCAGCAGCAGTGACCCTTATGGTGGGCCAGGAATTGTGCTCCTATGCATGGGGTCACTGCAAGTGCAAGAAGACCCTGTGAGTGGTGTATGTAGCGCTACTGGGGGCGGAGCAAGGGTCAGTGGTTAAACAGAGGAAAATGGCGTCCATCAGGATGACGGCATCAGCACCCTCTCATCCAACCCCCCCCCCAACTGCTGCACGCCTCATCCTGAATCCAAGGGGAAGGAGGTCTCACTGAAAGCCCTGCCATAGGAGGCAAGCCACAGGGATCCACGGAAGTGAAAGTGGAGGCTGTCTGAATAAGAGTTGCTTCAGACTACTCTAACAAATACTGCTGCCTTCAAATCAATTCTTTACCATAATGTTAATAGGTACTGTGACTGTCTCTCTTCTGATTTATCAGAATATCTTCTCAAGTCCTTTGTGCACCAGAACTGCTCAGCTTTGCAGGTGTCTCATCCAAAGACCTCGAGAAGACACTCTCTAAAGGTCATCACAACTGACTGCCTTGTAAAAAACATTTAGAATATAATTTCATATTCCAAGCTAAAATGATCTCTTCATAGCCCTGGCCAAAACTGAAAATAATTGATTGTGAAATGTAATGGGCCAATTAAGAGAGAGGTACTGGAGTCTGTTTTTAAAAAGATATGAAGGCCACCAGCAAGAAACAATCAAAACTGCTAAGAAGGAGCGTACGCCACTGCCCATAAAGGTGTTACAGCTAGAGTCCAATACTGAAAAAGCAACAAAGCTGTGCACACACTAAACAGGTACTAGAAGAAAGATTTATTGTTCAAAGCACTGCAAGTACAAGCTGATCCCTTTACGCATCGCCTGCCACAGAGCCTTCTTCAGGGGGCCCTGAAGAAGCCTCTACAAGAGACAATATGTAGGTGTGTTAGCCCGGCTTGTACATGCAGAGCTCTGGCCAATAAATCCTTCTTTAGTTCTTTAAAATCAGTCTTATTCTTTGGTTAACAATATGGTAAATTTAAAAAAAAGGAATAATGTATATTATACAATCATGTCTAATCCACATAGGGGGCCCTTAAAATTTGTTGTACCAGAATACAACACATTACAGCTTCAAGATAAATATTTCTTCTAGCACCTGTCTGGTGTGTGCATAACTTCATTTTTTTAAAGAAATCTTATTTGTCATCGGTAGAACTCAGTAACACACTACACAAAAATCATAATTTTGAGCTATTCTGTTCTTTATTACTAAGAACATCTGCATGAAAACTGTATCTCGTTAATATCAACACTACCAGGGGAACACCCCACAGCCAAACGAGAAGGAAAGACATCAAAGCTCTGGCGGCAGATATTCTTTTAAAATTGGAAAACTAAGTAAATACAGTACTGTACTAACTTTATATGGACCTTAACAGTCCATACAGATTGTGGAGACCGAGAGCTGCTGCTGCTGGATATGAAAAGCTACATATTTCTAGTGCAGACACTTCCAAATGGGGCAAAACAACAGATGGGTCCCAACCGGGGGGGGGGGCAAGACTTGCGAGGAGTGAGCAAGGCCTAATAATGCCACAGTCATGCCACCTATCAAAGCAGAGCCCTTGCAGCTGATGAGTGCAGCGTTACTTAAAGGGACAGTCAACCATTTCTGCATATACCTTTGAGTTAAAAACTCACATTTCATGATTGCTTACTTTCTCAAAAAATTCACTGATGCTGCTTGTTGTTTTATCGGTTTCCTTTCTAAGTAGAACTGAAACACATACCAGTGGTGTAATTATACCCAAACTTGTTTTGTTTCAAATCTTTGATTTATTCTTCTTGCCCACTTCCTAAACGTAAGGAACACCTCCCAAAACAGTGCAGCCCACTCATGGTGCAACAGTCTCCTCTCCTCCAACTGCATCATAAGTGGCTAGACTGTTGGGGTGTTCCCAAGTCCAGGAAAGATGCAGTGGGTATTCATCAAAAAATGTAAACTAACATGTTTTTATGTGGTAACTCCAGTATGGAGGGCAGTCTGTCACTTTTTAAAAGAAAAAAGGAGTCACAATGAAACTATCAGTTATGTTAGCAATCTCAACAGAATGTGACCAATCATTAAATGTGCTTTTTAAACGTAACACACTGGGAGGCCCAAGGCAATTGACAGTGTCCGTTTAAAGCCATTCATGCAACTGCTGCAAATTTTGAGGAGTACTCAACTAAGGTGCCAGAAACTGACAACACTGTGCTGCCACCCTAGGGAAAGCCTCAACAGCACCAGGGCTGATGGGCTTACAAGAAGGTGCGGAGGATCCTTCATACAGAGTTAGCTTATGGAATCACTACAGCTGGTGGACCAACTACACATGGTGAAGGCCTCTTGGGTGGCCCTTAAGAGAGTGTTGGGGAACATAATCTCCAGCAAGAACTCATTTGACTCTCCTAGGCAGTGCAGAAACAAGCTGCAAAGCAGACAGCTTGGAATGAGTGACAAGACACAAGCGAATGGATTTTTCCTGATTTCAGCTACATGACCCACACTAGGAGAAAGGCTTCTGATGGCATTCGGGGACAGCTGCAGGGGCTGATCCCACTGAGGCGAGCAAGCTGGTAGTGAAAGCAAAAAAAAGAGACTGCCCCCAAGGCATCTGGCTCGGACTCAGAACACAACTTGGGGACCAGCACTGCATTAGCAATACTGCTCATGACACAAATGACCAAGGTTCGGGAACGAGCTAGGACTGGCAGAGGGTCGGAGGATTGAACATCCCAGCAGACACACTTCTCCGGGGGGGGGGACTCACTGATCCATCACCACCTGGTCTACCACAGGTAGTAATGCAAGGGATAGCACTTGGAAGGAGATTTTGGAGCAAGCGTCAGGTCAGGTGGGTGAGTCAGTGTGCCAGTACTAAATGATGTGGCAAGCTCCTGGGGGAAGGGTGGAAACTAACAAGAAAATTGGGGGCAGACTGGGCAGATGATGCCTCTGCCCACCCACCATGCTCGGTGCCGGACTGTTTCCAGGGGATCCTCCAGGTCTTCACTGCCGCTGCAGGTGGCCAGATGGCCAGCACGGAAGGAATGCTGAAGTGGCTAAAGGCATACTCGGCCCTTGGGGGGGAAGCCATGGGGCAGCAGTGGGACGTGGGTGGGCCGAGGGTGCCTAGATTGGTAATCACAGAAGTCATGGCGAGTGGGCTTCAGGGCTTGGCAGAGATGGAAGGAGGTCCGAACCAAGCACAAGGGGGAAAATATGTTTTAACAAAAAAAAAAAAAAAAGGAGAGGAAGGCTTGAAATAACTTTGTTCAGAACACCATTATTCCTGGTAACTGTTTATGATTGTCTGTTGCTGCTAACGGGGACTCTGAGGATATGTGTAAAATGTGGTGCACATGCTGGCTGTTTTTTTTCTCTCATTAATAAAACACTGCTTCAAATGTTTGCCAGTTTCCAGCAAAATGGCAATTTTCTCAAATTAGGAGGGGACTAGACTCTCTTCTTCTCCCCACAATACTCAGGACCTGGTACTATATTTTTGGGGCACTTTGTTTTGATTTTGAAACCATGCTTTGAATGCTCGGGGATGGGGGGGTTAGGTACCTAAGTAAACTGCAACAGTATGTACTTGTTAAACTGACCTCGACTTGTCCTGTTTTGCCTTGCAACATCTAAACATTATGCTCCTTCTGACTGTATTGAAGTGCTTATGTAAGATTATTTTTGTGATGCTGCTAATTGCTATTTATTTTTTCTTCTTTTGCACTATCTTCCATAACCCTACTGACCCACCAAAAAATACCCCACAAAGCAGAAAACAAGCCATGATCAGCTCAGTATGTCTTTCATGGTAAAACCTTTAAAATAAACAAACATACAAACCTCAAAAAAGCAAGAGCAGTAAATCATGGTGGCCGATACCTGAAGGTGGCCAATACCTGAACTGATGGACTGGATTTCAGAAGACCTTTATATGCAGTGTTTCAACGAGCAACACAAATAGTTCAAGTGACTACTGACAGAGTAACACAAAGCTTTAAAAATCAGCATTTTTACTGAGTGACTAACTATGGAGCTGATGGCTCCTTATGCTTTAAAAGGGCCCCTAGAATTCTGCGTTTCCATAGCTGCAGACTTTTCTGCAGAATATATGCAATGCCATGGAATTTATTAGTGTTAGTGATTTTTCATTCAAAGATACAGTTTTTCAATAGTGCCTAGCTCCTTTACCCTCCTTGTTTTACCTGAAGCCCCCTCCTCCATGCTCAGCATGTGATGTCATCAATGACATCACATTATACTAGCCCCAATGGCAGGGAGGCATCCTGCCAAAGAAATGTAATTTATTTATTTTTAAGTTTTGACCAGGAAAGACAAGCTAAGCTTTGACGGCTTGTTTCCAGGTGCATCCTTGGGGGTGGGATACATGGACTTGATTTACTGACAGATGAAATGGATAACGCGTGCTACAGGAATAAACAAATGCTGTTGCAGAAGCCTAGAAGCCCTGCCGCAGGAATCTGGACTGAAGTGCCGTAGAGAACAGGGGGCCTTGCCACAGAAATCAGGACTGAAGTGCCGTGGAGAACTAGGGGCCCTGCCACAGAAATCAGGACTGAAGTGCCATGGAGAACTAGGGGCCCTGCCACAGAAATCAGGACTGAAATGCCATGGAGAACTAGGGGCCCTGCCACAGAAATGAGGACTGAAGTGCTGAGGAGAACTAGGGGCCCTGGGTTTAACACATAATCTGAATGTGACCATTAAGAAGCTAGTAGCACCAAAAAAGTAGCAGAAAACTGTAGTAATTTTAGAGGAAGTCCCTTATTATTTCTGAAATGGTTTATGTGCTCATTAGATGGTTTTCTACCTAATACTACGGAGGGCGATGTGAAAAACAGTGCATTTCCTGGAAGCATACATATGTAGTTCTAGTCCTCCGACTAAATCATCTGTAAGTGACACCACTCATTGTTGCATCACAAGTCCCACTGACTGGTAAATACATGTTACTCACCTGTAACAAGAGTTCTAGGAGTGGTATATGTTGTTCATCCACACTGTCCAGCAGGTACCTTGCCACTTTAAGATGGGCCAGAAAGTCTTCAAGCTGGCACCTCCCTCCCACCCACCGGGTGATGAAACTCCGGCTCCATACGGCGCCAGATCTAGCCTGCTGGAAGCCAGGTTGCGGGCCGAAGCCGGGGAGGTCGGGTGGGTCCATGTGGATGAACAACATATACCACTCTTAGAAAAACAGGTTACTCACCTGTAACAGTAGTTCTAGAAGTGGTATATGTTGTTCATTCACACTTATTGGCATGTCCCCTTCCACTTTAAGATCAGCTGGAAGTCTTCAAGCTGGCTCCTCCCTCCCACCCGGGTGGTATATACTTCAGCTCCACCCCATGACTCCAGATCTTAGCCTGCTGGAAGCCAGATCTTGTGCGTTCGCAGCCGGGGAGGTCGAATGGGTTCGCGTGGATGAACAACATAAACCACTCCTAGGACTACTGTTATAGGTGAGTAACCTGTTTTTCTATGATCGTGGATATATTGTTTATCCACACTTATTGGCAGACTCCTAGCAGCTCTCCGGGAGGAGGGAGGCAAGGCGCACACCCCCATACTTAGGGAACAGAGACTGGAGAACTGGGGCCCCAAAACCAGCATCCTGGCATGACTCGAGGTCGATGTGGTAGTGTGTGATGAAGGTGTTTGCTGACTTCCAGGTAGCAGCCCGGCAGATTTCCTGGATAGGGATGTCCCTGGAAGCAGCCACCGATGCAGCAGTGTGGGGGGTAGAATGGGTTCTTACCCCTCTGGGAGGCTCCTTGCCTGCCAACTCGTAGCACAAACCTATGCATGATATAATCTACCTGCAATCTTCCGCTTTGCTGCAGGTCTGCCAGAAGCGGCTTCAGCGTAGGTGACAAACAGCTGGTGAACCTCTCCCTGAATTTCCGCCATCCTCTACTTGTAACAGGAGAGAGCATGTCTCAGGTCCAAAGTGTGGAGCCTGTACTTTGCCTCTGAGGTGTAATTAGGGTAGTATACCGGCAGAATTAACACCTGGTTAAAGTGAAACTCCGACACCACCTTCGGAAGAAATTTCAGGCGGGGGCGTAGGACAACCTTGTCCCTGTGGAAGACCAGATAAGGGGAGTCTACTGAAAGTGCCTGGAGCTTCCCTGTCCTTCTGGCAGACGTGATAGCCACCAGGAAGGCCGTCTTCCACAAGTGTGACAACTCACACTTGTGCATTGGTCCGAATGGCTTGCCCATGAGCTTTGCCAGTACCAGCAGCAGATCCCACGGAGGTGGAGGTTCACGCACCGGAGGGGATATGTGATCCAGGCCTTTGAAAACGTGCCCGACCAATGTCTCCTGTGCCAACATCGGCTGACCGGCCCACACCTGGTAAGCAGAAAGGGTCGATGACCGTAGACCCCCTTTGGAGAGAGACCAAAGGTAGTCGAGAATGCTAGCCACCGTACAGGACAAAGGGTCTAGGCCCTTGCCCTGACACCAAATGGAAAAACTTTTCCATTTGAAGGCATAACATTTCCTGGTCGATTCCTTTCTGGATGCCTCCACCACGGTGTAGACATCTTCGGAAAGACCCAATGCTTGGAACGATAGCCGCTCAGGTACCAGGCTGTGAAGAGCAGGGACTGAAGGTCCGGATGGAATACCTTCTCCTGGTTGAGTGATATCAGGTCCAGGCATGCTGGAAGCCGCTCCGGGGGCCTGCAGCTGAGGCTGAGGAGATCTGGATACCAGAACTGGTGTGGCCAGTCTGGGGCTACCAGGATCACCTTTGCCTTGTCCCTCCTCACCTGGAGGAGCACCTTGTGGATCAAGGGAAATGGAGGGAAGGCGTAGAGGAGGCCTGGGGTCCATGGCCTCAAGAAGGCATCCCCCTGCAGTGAGCTCTACTGAGTGGGGGCAGGCATGGAACAGCCTCAGCTTGGTGTTGTCCCTGGAGGCAAACAGGTCCACCATCGGTTTGCCCAAGTGGGAGAACAGACTGTAAGCTACCTCTGGATGGAGAGACCACTCGTGGGATATCTGGCCTAAGCGGATGAGAGCATCCGCCAGATGGTTTGAGATTCCTGCCACATGGATGGCTAGGAGAGCTGCCTCTAATCGGCTCACGAGGGTCCAGACATGGAGCGCCTCCCTGCACAGCAGACGGGAGTGCATGCTGCCCTATTTGTTGAGGTAGTACATGGTCATGGTATTGTCCGTCTGGACTTGAAACACTTGACCCCGGAGCTGAGGAGCGAAAGCTGACAGTAGCAGTCTGACTGCTCTGAGCACCAACAGGTTGATGTGGTATCGGGGGACCAGAGCCCGTTGGCCCTTTTGTCCCCCATGTGGGCACCCCAGCCCATGAGAGAGGCATCAGTCATGAGGACGACCGTCAGTTCATGGCAGACAAATGGGATCCCTTCCTGCAACCAGTCTGGGACGGTCCACTAGAGGAGAGCGTCCCACATCTTCTGGGTTACAGTGATCAGCTGGTCAAAATTACTGTGGTGCTGAGTCTACTGGGCGGCCAGCTCCCATTGAAGGGGGGTGCATGTGCAACCGAGCTCAACAGACCACTGAGGTGCTCGCGCAATGTAACCCAGAAGCCACAGAAAGTCCCGGGCAGGGCGCAATTGCCCAACCAGAAATGATTGGGCAAAGGAGGAAAGAACCTCTGCCATGTCCGCCGGAAGCCGAGCTCTGGCTTGACAAGAGTCGAGCTCTGCCCCGATGAAGCCCATCACCTGAGAAGGCACGAGTTCCGACTTGGCCTCGCTGATCAGGAGGCCGAGTTGGGAGCAGATCTGGTGGGCCAGGTCCCTGGACCTCTTCACTTCCTGTTGGGCGGACCCTACTAAGAGCCAGTCGTCGAGGTAAGGATAAATCCTGCCCCCTCCCCACGACGCCGGAGATGGGCCGCCACCACTGCAATGCATTTGTTGAAGACCGTGGGGCCAATGACAGGCAAAACTGCATGGCTTAGAACTTGTACAGGGTCCTTTCAACACTGAAGCAGAGGAACCGCTGATGGGACGGATGGATTGGGACGTGAAAGAATGCATCCTGCAGATCCAGTGAACAGAACGACATGTTTTGCTCCAAGGATGGTATGATCTGGGACACAGTGACCATCCGAAAGGTGCCTGACCTGAGGTATTGATTCAGGCCATGCAGATCTAGAATGGGGCTCCAGCCCCCCGTCCACTTGGGCACCAGGAAGTACCTGGGGACAAAGCCTGGGTCTGCTGGAGGATCTGCCACTGGAGCTACTGCCTCGAGGAGGAGCTGAGCAATGTCACCTCGGAAAGTCGACTGACTCTGAGCAGAAACTCTTTCCTCCCAAGGGCACGGGCTCAGCTTGGAGGGTATTGCTCAAATTCCAGAGGCAGTCCCTGACCGACCACTTTGAGAACCCACCTGTCTGAAGTGACAGTGGACCAGACAGAAAGGAAGTGGCGGAGTCGGCCCCCCATGGGAGGACCCAGAGTTGAGGTGACGGGAGAGGGGTTGACAGCCCCTGTCCCGTCACTGAGCAGGCTTGGAGGAGGAGGATGCTCCAGGACCTGAACCTCGGCCTCCTTTATGGGCCTGGGAGGGTCTGTGCTTGGGCTGGGGGTGCCAAGCTCAAGTGTGCTGCTGTTGCTGTCCACCTTGAAAGAAGGACTGCTGAGCCACAGGGAAAGAATGCCGAAAAGCCTTCTTTTTTCTTCTGCTGGTTCTTGCCTCTGTGCAGGAAGCTCTTCGCACTTGGTCTCTCATGCTCAGCCTGGAGGCTGAGCTCCTAGCCATTCGTGTGGCAGGAGCCTCGAACAGTCTGGCCGATGCCCTCAGTTGGGGGGCGGACTCGAAAGAGAGGGATCTGCTCGAACTCCAGAGGCAGGCCCCTGCTGACCACTTCCAGCACCCAGCGGTCCGTGGTGATAGCGGATCAGGCGGAAAGGAAGTGGCTGAGCCAGACCCCCACAGGGGGACCCAGGGGAGGTGAGACGAGGTTGGGTGCAGCACCCAGCAAATCGTCACTGGGCAGGCTTGGAGGAGAAGGGACCAGCCGAGGAGCCGCGAGAGCCCTTCCCCGGGCTTCCTGACCGAAGAAGCGATGGACTTTGCTCTAGGGCACCAAATTTGAGCCTGCTGCTGGTGCTGCTGGGCAGATCTTGCCACAGGAGCGGAGGGACGAAAGGGCTTACACTGCTGATGGTGGCATTTGTCCTTCTGTGCAGATATGACCGAATCTAGGGTGGCACTGGATTTTTCAATGCGCTGGAGGTGGCCCTCTACATTGGGCCTGAACAGGTCAGTGCCCAGCAAGGGAACATCTGCAAGCTTGTGTTGGGTGTCTGGTGTGAAGGTCGAGATCCGCGACCAAGACCTGCAGCGCATGGCCACTGCAGCCGCTATCGAACGGGCACAAGAGTCTCCAATGTCCAGAGCCATCTGGAGCTGCTGCTTTGCCACCACCCTTCCCTGATCCTGGACCTGCCTGACTGTGGTCTGGAGGCCGGCCAGGAGATGAGGGAGCACCTCATCTACGGAGCCCAACAGGGCATGAGAGAAGTGTGCCATCATAACAGCTGAGCTGGTCTGGCGAAGGCCCAAAGAGGCGGCAGCGTACACCTTTCTCCCTGAGCAGTCCAATTTCTTGGACTCCTTATCTGGAGGCTTGTCCACGTCCCTCGTGTTGCCCAAGTGCCTGAAGACAGAATCTGCCACCAACCCCTCAGCCGAGGGGTATTCTGAGAAGCCAGAGAAAGAGCCAGTAGGGGCTGCGTACTTTCGGGCCATCCTGGCCAATGGCGCTGGGCAGGAGGCTGGGTGCAGCTAGAGTTCTAACACCAGGCCCACAATGGCCTTAGCTATGGGGCAGGCCTCCATGGGGGAGTCCCTCTTGTCCAGAATCTCCATAAGGGGATATCTGTCCTGTTTCTGCATGGGTTCAAGCGGCATCCCGGTGGACTCCGAGATGAGCCAAAGGATACAGAGGAACGAGGTGGAGCTCTCGTCCACAGAAAGACCCAGGTTGACTGGACGGGAATGCAACGAGGAGTCTTCGGACTCTGAAGAGTCCACGTACAGCTGATGACCACCCGAGCCACTCCACTCGTTGAGGGGGATCGCAGGCGAGAGTGACCGTCAACCAATTGGCCAAACCTTGAGCAGACCAAGAATCCTTGGTTGGCGCCCCATTCTTTGGCTGGGAAGGCGGTGGTTCCACTAGAATGGGCAGGGCAGCTGGTTCTGGCCAAGCCGTTGGCGCCGGGACCTCGACCGGGGAACCAGCGGTGGGAGTCTGCTTCGGCCATTCGGGCGCCAGCCACTTAACTGCCAGTATGGAAGCCGGCGTCAGCTTGCTGCCAGCCAAAAGGAGCTGTTGCCACATTAGATCCTCATAGCGCCGACACAACTTGTGCTGGAGCCTCTCCTCAGCTGAGGAGAATGAGGAAGAAGAGCGTTGGCACCACTTTCCGCGATGTCGGGACCGAGACCGCTGACGTCAGCAGGATTTCCCCAAAGCAGAGGAGGACCGAGACTGACGGCGGTGCCAGCAGCGGGCCGAGGAAGGAGCGGGGGAAACCCGCTGCCCCTCTGGTTCAGGGTCCTGGGCCGGGGACTTCGGCTCAATGGTCTGATGCACGTCCTTGGAAGGCACTGAAAGCACCGGTGTCTGAGAAAGTGAGAGAGAGAGAGAGAGAGTTGCCAGTCTCCTCGGTCGACAACCTGTTGGTGGGCTTGAGAAAAATCTTGGCCGCATCAACAGGTGTCTCGGCTGGCTGGTCTGATGGGGACACTGTGAAACCAGCAGCCCGGGCCACAACATCGACCAAAGTCGAGAGCCAACGGTCCGGAAAACAAGATCTCTCCCGCTCCCAAGAGCATCGACGATGGGTCTTACCTTTTTTCGGATCCTTCTTCTGGGACAGAGGGGGTGCGAGACCCAGAAGGACCATCCCCTTTAGTCGAGAGGGACTGGCACAACTCCCGAAAGGAAGTCGTGTAAGAAGAGCCCAGTTGGAGCGGAATAAAGATCGAAGCCAAAGAGGAGCTTGCCGCAGCATGGGCCGCCTCCTCCTCGAGGGCCGTGAGCTGTTCAAGTTGTTCAAGTCATTCCGCAGAGCCCACCGCCGCCGACACCACCCAATGGGACTCCTTCGATTTTACTGGCGGGTACCATTTCTCCGGTCGCCCCAGCTGGAGTTGGGCAGCGCGGTCTTCGAGCACTGACGGAGAAAAGGACAGACATCACGCAAGCTCATGGATCGAGGTCGCGCTTCCGCGCAATAAATGAATGAGGGCGAGGGGCCAGTGCGCGCAAGCATCTTCTGCCCGCAGAGCCACCGCTGGAACCCAGGGACGGTCTTGTCCTCCATCGCAGCCGCAAGGGAAGAGGGTGAAGACTGAACTCAAATGAGTTTCAAAGTAAGTTTAAGAAAAAAATCCAAAGTTTTTAGAGCCAGGGCCTGCAAAACGCAAGAGCGCTAAGGAGAGAACCTGATGCTTCCAAGCGGTAAGGAAGATCTGGTATCATGGGGCGGAGCTGAGAGTTTCATCACCCGAGTAGGTGGGAGGAGCCAGCTTTAAGATTTAACTGCCAGACACATACCTCTCAACCTCGTGCCACACAAATCAGGGACAAGGCTTAAATAAATCAGGGACAAAGGAACAGAATCAGGGACGCATCTTCAAAATTAGAGATATCCACCCAGAAAGCTGGTAGAATATGGGGCTTAGTACAAAATGCATTTTCAAAGGAAGAACAAGTCTGTAACTTTAATGCTTGACATGGAAACATGGAAACATAGAATTTGATGGCAGATATCGACCGCTTGGCCCACCTAGTCTGCCCACTTCCTTACCTGATGGATAAGCTGCAGATTCTAGTTAATCAACAGCTTACTTCCTCCTACCCCCCACTAGAATTGCCTTACGCCTGTCCCATGCATTCTTGAATTCTCACACTGTTCCTGACTCCACATCCTCCTCAGACATTATTTTGTGCTTACAATTTCCACTGTTTAGCAAAGGAAACACAAATTTTAGGAGGGATAGAGTAAGGTTTTGAGGCAAAATCAGGGACGTCCCTGTAAATCAGGGACAGTTTAGAGGTATGGCCAGACTGTGTGGATAGAACAACATATTCACGTCCATAGAACGCACATTACAAGTTACCAGTCAAGCAGCAGAAGATTGGCTCTTCTTCATTACTAGTGGTGTCACACTCAGTGAGGCCACAACTCTGATGATGTATAGGGAGGAACAGAACTATGTCGGCCTCCAGGCAGAGTGTTGTTCCACACATCACACCTAGTACTATCAGGTAGACAATCCTCAAATTAGCAAAACAGAAGACAAAAAGTACTTCCGATATAAGAAGTGATAACTGACTAGTTCTGAAAGTTACTATTAATTCTAGCCAGTACACTCGCCATTTAAATCCATGGCATTTTTTTGGGAGTGGAAATTTTGAAGTTACAATCTTACTTTGGTTCAGTTCTAGCTCTTGGCAACTACAGGATAAAGTTGCATTGTGCTGTTCTTTGGACAACCCCACATATGAAGTCACACCAGCAGAGGACTAATGTAACTCCTACCCATTATATGAAATATCGCGCCAGTTGGGAATGCATCACTGTACCACAACTTGTACTGATCTTGTGAAAACAAAAAAGGTTAATAAAAAAAGAGTTACCATGTAGGCTACATTCACCATGCAATTCATGGTTTTTGTCAGGTATTGTACATCTCATGGCGTTCTGACTGCACCGTCTTACCTATTTCCATTTTCACCTCCAGTCTCCCAGGGCGCAGAAGGGCCTCGTCTATTAGGTCTGGCCTGTTGGTCATTCCTAGGGATGGAACACAGCAGCTTAAAATAACCCGCCCAAAAAATCAGCACAGTAACCTCATATGACCTGCAGCGCAGCTTACTGACAGAAGTACCACCCCTGATATTTACAAAGCAGACCTTTCTGGGATTTGAACATAGCTGTTGCACCCACCTATTCAGATCATTTGTGTTCATTTTATTTACATAAATATCTCTTACATACTGTTCTGAATGGTCAAATACAGTGCCACTGGATACAAAGCTATAATGAAGCAGTCTAACTATTCAACAGCAAAACTACAACCTTTACACAGCTCAAAATGTCCCAAGGAAGTGACAAGGCTGATTTACCAGAAGGCTTGACAAGTGGTACAAAAATAAATAAAAAGATAAACAGACAGACAAACAAACAAACTGAATGTTCAAGAACTGGGTCTGCCCAATGGTCCAGCAGGTTGCACATCTTGCTCCCATACCACCACCCAGAGGTCAGGAGCAGACTCGGGGCTGAGTCACGAGGCTGAGGGGGCTGAGGTAGCATAGCTGCGCGGCAGCACTTCCAGTCATGGTGGGGCACCACTGGGTTCTGCCGCCGCAGCAACCCGTAAGGTGTGCCAGGGAGATAACCGATCTCCTCCATAAGGGCACTGCTGACTGCATGCAAAGCCTGACAGGGCACCACCTAGTATCAGTGAGAGGTGAGCAGGATTTAGGGATAGGGCGAAAACAAAGAAAAAATCTCCACGTCACCTGCATGATGGCTACTGGCACTCTCGGCCTTGCTCCGTGTTGAACACCACTGGTCAGACAGACAGGCGGGCGGGTGGGTGGCTGACAGGACTGGGAGGTTGCCAGAAAAGCCTGAGGGTCAGGCAGAGGTGGAGATGCCGCCAGTACTCTCAGCCCCACTCCATGTTGATCCCCACTAGTCAGACAGAGAGGGGGCGGCTGACGGGGCTGGGAGGTTGCTAGACAAGCCTGAGAGTCAGGCAGAAGTGTGATGCTGCTGGTACTCTTGGCCCTGTGCTGTGCCGATCCCAACAGGTCAGACATAGACAGGACGTCTGACAGGGCTTGGAAGTTGCCGGATAAGCCTAAGGGTCAAGTGGAGGTGGCGATTCAACCGGTATTCTCATCGTGCCGATCCCCACTGGTCAGACAGAGAGGGGGACGGCTGACAGTGCTGGGCGGTTGCTAGACAAGCCTGAGGGTCAGGCGGACATGGTGATCCAGGGTTTAAAAAGACCTATATAAGGAAAAAAACAAAAAAGATTCAAGAACTGGCATTACAGATTTTTTTCTCTCTCAGATGAAGTTGGTCTCAAAATAGCACTTTTTTTTTTTTTTTTTTTTTAATTATTTTGTCCTATCTCGTTTGATGCAGGATCGAACACACCTGACAGGAGTTGGGACACATTTCCTCATTGTAGATTGCATTTTTAGACTTTATTTGGTCAGTTTTATGTTTTATGGGGGGAACATTTTACACAGGAGCAGTCCTTCACCCTTTTGCTTCTGGAATTTAGCCAGACTTGCAATTTCACTCCTGAAACTAAGTCCCCCATTTCCACCATGTTTGTAATCCCTATAAAAAATAATCCTGGGTTGACCCTCCGGTCTTTTCAAACTGCATTTTGTGGCACACTATCTATGCAGCCTACATACACATATTATTTTATTTATTAATTAGTTATCTATGTATGTATGAGAAAACTGGTAACAGGGAAAGTCACACTGAGCCAGGGCTCTTTTCCAGGTGTGGCCCGGGGAAAGGGAAAGGGGGTACAATAAATCATACACAGGAGTATTGAGACATGTTCCCACAAAATAAAGTGCAAACAGTAAACAATGCAACATGGTTCAAGTTCAAATAACAGTAACGACGGCGGTGGCACAGGAGCAGCCCCACAGCCCAGGGTAACTGACACCAACAGGTGAAACAATTCAGTGCAGCAGTAGTTCGGACACAAGCTGACCCCAGAAGGGTGACCACAGCTGGGGAGGGGAAGGGGCAGCAGAGGCACATATTGCAAGCCTACAAAATTCTGTATGTTGTGCCAGTGTATTAAATAGCTGCTACAGCACAGCAAAACACTACACAAAATAAGAGGTAATGCTAACCATTTCCAGTATCTCCACGTCGACAGGTTCCCAGTCAACAGTCTACACGATGTCGACCTGTCCCTAGAATACTTTACTATTATCTTCAATTCTATAGTCAACCATCATGCACCTTTGGTTAAGCGGAGGTCCAAGGGGGCTTCTGCTCCTTGGCTCTCCAAGGATCTAAGAGCTCCCATGACTGAACGTGATGCTACATGGAAGGTATTCAAGAGTTCTGGCATGCCAGTTAACTGGCTGGCCTACAGACACCTTCGTAACCAATAGTAAGTCACACTCGACAAAAGGTACATACCTGCGTACCCTCCAAACCAATAACCTCTCTAGCCCCAAAGAATTCTGGGGACAGATAAACTCCCTATTTAAGGGCAAATCTACTTCCTCACCCCACACCATGCTCCTTAATGGCTCAGAGATCACTGACTCTGTCTCAACTGCTACCGAATTTAATTTAGCCTTCACAGACCTATCTAAATATAAGACCTCCTTACCAACACATGCTCCACAGCCACCCTCCCCAACTTCCACTGATAGTAGTCCACCCTTCCACCTTAAACTGGCCACCTGCAAAGAGTTTCTGCATCACCTCAGCTGCATCAAGGACACCTCCCCACCTGGGCTTGACACTTTGGAGCCGCATTTTCTTAAACTGGGTGCCCTTGCCATCGCCCCTCCCGTGTGCAACCTGATCAACAAGTCCTTTTGCTCAAGTACCGTGCCCAGTAAATGGAAAGCAGCAATAGTCGTTCCAATACACAAGAATGGTCCAAATTCCTTGTTTGGAAACTACCATCCCATCTCCATCCTTTGCCCCCTTGCTAAAAATTCAAGAAAAAAATAATTCATGCCAAGCTTCAATCTTATCTTGAACTGAATAACTCTCTCTCCATGTTCCACCATGAGTTCCGAAAATCACACAGTACCCACACCGCTCTCATCACTGTTACATCCAACATTCTCAGCAGTACGGACAAAGGCCTTGTGACTGGTGCAATATTTGTTGACCTCACCAAGGATTTTCACCTTGTTAATCATAATCTGTTGCATTTTTACTCACCTTTGGACTCAACATCCTAGCACTGAAATGGTTCACAAACTACCTTGCTGGCCATGCTCAATGCGTTAAATGGGCAAGCCAGACTTCCTCCTTCAGTGCCATAAAGGATGGGGTCCCTTAGGGTGCTATTCTTGGTCCACTCCTGTTCTCCTTATTTATCAACAAGCTCCCACAACACTGTGGGGGTGTGTTGGTTCAATTATATGCTGACGATGCCATCGTCTATCGGTCCTCCTCTGACCATGCCATGTTAAACCACCTTCTCCAGCAGAATTTCTTGAACCTCAAAACCTGGTTTCTCTTAATAACCTCTTGGTGCTTAATACTAAGAAAACTAAATCTATGCTCTTCTTCCATGAGACCCCCAGGCCTCCTGCCCCACCCCCACTGTCAATCTACTCCTCTCAGGACGACCCTCTTGAAATGGTTCAGTCTTCTGAATATCTGGTCTTGACCTTGGACTTCCACCCTTGACACCCATGTTTCCTCAGTGGTCAAGACTCTCCATCAGAAGCTCAGAATGCTGTACCACCTCAAGCCCTATCTTACACCTGCCTCCCGCCTTATCATAACCTACTCCTCCTCCCCATTTCTGATCATCTCCTACGGTACCCCAATCTTCCACTCTGTTCAGGTCTCCCCCCCCCTTAACAAGTTAAAACAGCCATCACAGGATAGCTCCATTTACCCTTGGGGCTAATGCCAGTGATCACAATTGCACTGTCCTTGGTACGCTGGGCTGGCCTTCTTTTGAAGCCAGGCTGCAATTCCCCATCCTCTGCCTGACATTCAAACTTGTGCATACTTACACTCCTCCTCCTTGCCTACTGACCATCATTCCACGTAAACCCGTAACTAGACCTTTACAGTCTCCTGGCTTACCTTTACTCTCTATCCCTAAACCCTGTCTAGCAGTGGATCGGCGTGCCTTCGCCTTCTCATGTCCCTCTCTTTGGAACACCCTTCCACTGTCATGACCTGTACCTCTATTCACCTGTTCACGCATTCTGTAAAATCTCACCTTGCCTCCACTCAACTGCATAGCTGCTACTGTTGACCGCTCCCCTTATCTCTCATCACTCTCCCCTCTCTTACCCTTCTTCTGGGTTCCTTACTGGAGTCTGCTTATCCTCCCTTTATTTACTATGCTGTGCTCTGGTGCTATGCAAATCACACTTTGATTGTCTGGTTGGTCTCAGCTGTAAATAATTTCTCACTGTGCCTGTATACTCTGTATTCGGTTATACCTAATTATACATACACTTTGCTTAGTTATCGTTCTCAGACTTTTATCCCTATACCAGTTTTGAAGATGTAACTTAATTTACTGCCTGTGTGACGTTTTGCTGTATTATGTATGTTTCTGTAAAAGTGTCTGCATACACTTACCATGTGCTATTTACTGCATCACTGTTCCTCCCTTTGTAACCCTTTTCCCCGGGTCGCCCCTGAAAAAGGGACATTCCGTCTCAGTAGGCCTACCCGGTTACCAAAATTCAAATAAATAAATGCATAGCAGTAGACTGCTAACCATTTTTGGGGTAAGTACGTGGCACAATAGACAAAAATGAATAAAAACAATACATATTTTTTAAATGTTTCTAATCATTCTGTACCAAGTGCTATACATTTTCACAGCTGATTAGCCTTTTTATGCAAATAACTGCTAATCACGTTTTTCAGCTTATTTAATACCCTGCTGTGCAAATATGAAGTAATTTAAAGAGTTCCCTCCTCACTCTACCATGCAGGGTACTCGCTGATTCCCTTGGTAAGTAAATATTTGTCCAGGGTTACCATGAAGGCCTGCGCTGTCTTCATATCCAGTCTCCACTGGAAGGCAATGCCACAACTCTACCACCCTCTAGGAGAAGAAATGCATCTTAATGCTGCCTCTGAACGTACCATCTCTGAGCTTCGGGGCGCGTTCCCAAGGCCTATTGGAGTTCATCTGATAAAACACTTCCACCTGTTTGGTCATATTAATACCCTGGAGTGTGCGAAAGACTGAGAACATGCCCCTCTCAGCCTTTTCCTCTATGAGGTGAATAAGTTGAGGACCTCCAGCCTTTCCTCACAGCTTCTAGCCTCCATACCCCCAATTATTCTGGTGACCCTCCACTGCTGCCTAAATGTACTTTTCATACTGAGCAGCCCAAAACTGCAATCAGTACTACAGGTGGGGCCTGACCAGGGCCTTGTAACATTGCAGGATTACTTCACCTTCGCTGCTGGTCTCCCCCTTTCGATCCACTCCAGCATTCTTCCAGCCTTGACACCATGCATATGTTCTGCAGGCATGGGGGGTTCTGAAGAGTGGCAACAGACTTTTTAGGCAGACAAATGCTTAGATAAGGACCTGGTGCAAAAGAGAGGGTTTCCTTTTCCTAGACAACTGAAAGCCTTCTGGAGCCAGGGACATCGGTTTACTCAGAGTGCTGCACCCGGGTCAGGAGGCAGTGGGTGTACTGGTCAGAAGAATGGAAAGGGCAGTCAAGGGAATTTAAACTAGAGAACAGTGGGGGATGATGCAGGGGGGCACCAAAGGACGTTGATGCATCAGATCACCAAGGGAAGGACAGCAAGAGCTGGGAAGCAGGAGCAGGGAAGACCCTGGGAATGGTGCTGGCTGGGGGGTAGCAAGGAAGCACAGAATGGCAACTACCCTCACTATCATGCAAGCCAATATGAAGAGCGCACATGAAACAACAAGCGAGCCTGAGGACCTGATAAACTTCAGAGTCCAGGACTCAGTGACATTCCCAGAGACCTGGTGGGGGGAGGAGAAAATAACTGCGACCCCAGAATAGAGGGTTACAGGTTAATCCGTAGGGATAGGCCTGACAGGAAAAAAGTAGGGCGGGGTGACTCTCTGTGGTGAACAAGGCTGTGGGGTGGAATCCATGCCCAAAAAAATCTATCTGGGTTAAGGCAAAAAAGGAACAAACGAGTCACGGGGGGAGGGGGGGGGCACAGGCTCTCAAACAGCTCAAGCTGGTCAGGGACACTAACAGAGCAGCCAAATCAGATGCAGTGGTGATTCTGGGACACTTCAATCTCACGGGCAAAGACTGGCACCTTGAGAAGGCTACTGGCAGGGCTGAAATCAAACTGATGTCCATTTACAAGGACTGCACCCTAGAAAGCTTCTCTACCAGGGACCATCTTCGAAGCCACTCTTGACCTTGTTGTCGGCACACTGGAGGTAGTGACTGCAACTCAGAAACCCCAAGGGAACAGGCAAGACCAGCCTGGCGTCAGCTACCAGGACCTGGAAACCCCTGAGGACAGGGAAGATCAGCCTGGCCACAGCCACCAGGACACCCCTGAGGAGAGAGAGAAGACCAGCCTGGCTTGAGCCACCAGGACCTGGAAACCCCTGAGGAGAGAGAAGACCAGCCTGGCCTCAGCTACCAGGACCTGGAAACCCCTAAGGAGAGGGAAGACCAGCCTGGCCTCAGCCACCAGGACCTGGAAACCCCTGAGGACAGGGAAGACCAGCCTGGCCACAGCTACCAGGACATGAAAACGCCTGAGGACAGGAAAGACCAGCCTGGCCTCAGCCCCCATTGACATGGAAACCCTGATGAGAGGAAAGACCAGCCTGGCCACAGCTACCAGGAACTGGAAACCTCTGAGGACAGGGAAGTCCAGCTTGGCCTCAGCCACCATGACATGGAAACCCCAAGGACAGGCAAAACCAGCCTGGCCTCAGTCACCAGAACCTGGAAACTCTTGAGGACAGGAAAGACTAGCCTGGCCTCAGCTACTAAGACCTGGAAACCCCCAAGTACAGGGAAGACCAGCCCGGCCTCAGCCACCATGACATGGAAACCCCTGAGGTGGGAGAAGACTAGTCTGGTCTCAGCTGCCAGGACCTGGAACTTCAGAAATGCAGACTTTGCTGAGATGATGGAGCTGGTGATCAAGGGTTTGGAGCAGCTGCAGGAGGCTGATAACACAGAGCCTAGGGAGAGGGGTTGTTAGGGTTGATGAAGAAGGGGTTTAAACAGTCACGAGGATCTGCATCCTTGTAAGCTATATGGGGAAAAGAGCAAAGAAGTGTTCTTCCCAACTCTACAGGGACCCAGGGCAACTGATCTTGCACAAAAAGGTTTACAACTGCTGGAAAGACAAAGGTTGCCTCCAGGCAAGAGAGGAGTGTAGAACAGCACTGAAGGTCAGACAGACAAAATGTAAGGAAGTCAAAGAGGGCCTGGAAATCAAGACAGTGGTAGGGGCTGTGGACAACATCAAAGCCTTCCAGGACAGAACAGGGAAGAAGGAGAGGACTGAGCCCTTGAAAACAGGAAAAGGTGTGAGAGTCAGGGGTGATGGCTGAGATGCTGTATGAATATTTTGCTTTGGTACTCACCAAGAAGCCCACAAGGCATAAACAGTAGCCATGATGCAGCCTGAGAACATTGCATACACCCTAGTAGCTGACTATGTGGCTAACATTGAGCCAAGTAAATCACAAGGGAAAAACGTGATACCCACCAGGATCAAAGTAAGTAAGTAAGTAAGCAACAAGCCACAATGGGGTGCATTAAAGGATTAATGTGGTACGTCCCTGGGGTGTAGTAAGGCACGAGGCCAGAGGCTGAGTGTCCTTATGCCCATTGGGAGTGCACGGTTAATCCTTTAATGCACACCCCAGAGCGTCTTATGGCACTTATAAAATGGATCGTTGTCAACAATGAGGTTTTCCAGCCTTTGTAATGAGATATGGATTCTGACCACGCATCGCTAGTATGTTAATGCATGGTCATGTGACAGCTGTCGTCCAATGAGATTTCTGGATTTATCCTTGCCATTTTATAAAGCTAAATAAACAATGGCCATGGCTGTTTTCAGTAATCTTTCCTGAGTCTGTCCGTACAGATATGGGTCTGGAGGCATGGAAAATGATGATCTGGGTAACCTTTTACCAGTCAGACTCACTCCTCCTTAAGTTTGATGCAGAAGCCAGAGTGTTATACCGTACCTATGACCAGGATGTTGTTAAGCTGCTCGACTCCATCAATTTTGGAAAGCAGCTGATTAACGACTGTGTCATGGACACCGGTGCTGCCCGCCATGCTCCCTCTCTGCTTACAGATGGCATCGATTTCGTCCAAGATTATGATATGGAGTCCACTGTTAGCGCCAAGCTGTACGGTTGGGGTGGGGTAAGAGAGAAGGTAAATGTCAGTCACTATAAAATCTTAATTCTTTTACCTAATTTCAGACTACTTATCCCTATTTCTCATGGGGTAGACAGAAAGGTTCAATTTTCCAGTGTTACTCCATCTTAAACTTCAAGCAGCAGTATTTGCTAGTCAGCAAAATTCATTGTATAGTTTATAGCAAAAAATGTATTTCTGCTATCCTTAAGAGTATTTTTAATTTTCTCGGCTTATTTTTAACCATTAGGCAGCCAGAAGATTTAGAACGTATAGGTTTTTAGGACTTGTATACATGCCCACGGTACAGCAAGGGTTAAAACCCCTTTCATAACTTATATTGTATTTAATGACTCACATTATTAAAGATGGCTGCCACTCACAAATTTAAAAAAATCTCTTCTGCTATGGCTATCCCTTGAATGTACATACCAGATTCTTACTATGTATCTATTAGGATGGTGTTACCACATGTTTCTGATGGTAAACAGTACAGTACCATATCAAGATACACAGGTTACTCGCCTGTAACAGTAGTTCTAGGAGTGGTATATGTTGTTCATCCAAACTGACTCACCCGACCTCCCCGGCTTTCGACGCACAACCTCTGCTTCCAGCGGGCAAGATCTGGCGTCATGGGGCGGAGCCAGCTTTTAGACCTTCTGGCAAGATTTAAAGGGAAAGGGACATGCCAACAAGTGTGGATGAACATATACCACTCCTAGAACTACCATTATGGTGAGTAACCTGTGTTCCTAGGGATGCGGATATGTTGTACTTATCCACACTTTTTGGCAGACTCCTAGCAGTTCTCCCAGAGGAGGGAGGTGAGGTGTACATCCGTTACTTAGGGAACAGAGACTGGAGAACTTAGGCCCCAAAACCAGCATCCCGGTGTGACTCTAGGTCGATGTGGTAATGGGTAATGAAGGTGTTTGCTGACTTCCAGGTAGCAGCCCTGCAGATATCCTGGATAGGGACATCCCTAGAAACAGCCACCGACGCAGCAATATGGCAGGTGGAATGAGCTCTTATCCCTCTGGGAGGTTCCTTGCCCACCAACCTATAGCAGAGATCAATGCAGGATGTAATCCATCTGCTAATCGTCCGCTTCACTACAGGTCTGCCAGGCGCGGCTTCAGCATAGGTGACAAACAGCTGGCGAACCTCTCCCTGAATTTCAGTCATTCGCTCCTTATAATAAGAAAGTGCTCGTCTCAGGTAAAAAGTATGGAGCCTGTACTCAGCCTCCGAGGTGTAATCGGGGTAGTACACCGGCAGAGTCAACATCTGATTACGGTGAAACTCTGACACCACCTCCGGAAGGAATTTCGGGTGGGAGCGCAAGACAACCTTGTCCCTGTGGAAAACCAGATACGGACACTTAACTGAAAGTGCCTGTAGTTCCCCAGTCCTTCTGGCTGACATGACAGCCACCAAGAAGGTGGTCTTCCATGACAGATGTGACATCTCACACCTGTGCATCGGTTCAAATGGCTTGCCTATGAGCTCTGCCAAAACCAGCAGTAAATCCCATGCAGGTGGAGGTTCACGCACCGGAGGGGATATGTGGTTGAGACATTGAAATAAACACCAGACCACCTTTTCCTGTGCCACCGTCTGCTGACCGGCCCGCGCTCGGTAAGCAGAGATGGCTGCCAGGTGCACCTTAAGGGTCGTAGACCGAAGACCTCCTTTGGAGAGAGACCAAAGGTAGTGAAGGATGCTAGCCACCAGACAGGACGAAGGGTCCAAGCCCTTGCCCTGACACCAATGTAGACTCTCTTTCATTTGAAGGCATAGCACCTCCTGGCCAGCTCCTTCCTAGATGCCTCAACTACAGTGAGTACATCGTCGGAGAGATCCAAAGCCTGGAACTCTAGCCACTCAGGAACCAGGCTGTCAGGTGGCAGGTACTGAAGGTCCGGATGGAATACCTTCCCCTGACTGACGGAGATCAGGTTCGGGTGTCCTGGAAGACGCCGCAGGAGGCTGGTGCTGAAGCTGAGGAGATCTGGATACCAGAACTGGCAGGGCCAGTCTGGGGCTACCAAGATCATCCTTGCCTTGTCCCTCCTGACCTTGAGGAGCACCTTGTGGACCAAGGGAACTGGAGGGAAGGCACAGAAGAGGCCTGGGGTCCACGGCCCCGAGGAGGCATCCCCCTGCAGCAAGCCCTGCTGAGGGGGGTAGGCATGAAACAGCCTCAGCTTGGTGTCCTCCCTGGAGGTGAACAGGTCACCTGAGGGGTGCCCCACTGGGAGAACTAGCCGTGAGCTACCTCTGGATGGAGAGACCACTCGTTGGACACTTCGCCCACACAGCTGAGGGCATCCGCCAGCTGATTCGAGGCTCCTGCCACATGCATGGCTAGGAGATCTGCCTCCAGTCTGCTCATGAGGGTCCAGAAGTGGAGTGCTTCCTTGCACAGAGGCTGGGAGTGCATGCCACCATTTGTTGAGTTAGTACATGGTCGTGGTGTTGTCCATCTGGACTTGAACCACTTGACCCCAAAGGAACAGAGTGAATGCAGCCAGCACCAGTCGAACTGCTTGGAGCGCCAGCAGGTTGATAGGGCATCGGGTTTCCTCGGGGGTCCAGAGCCCGTGGACTCTGTGATTCCCCATGTGGGCACCCCAGCCCATGAGAGAGAGGCGTCGGTCATGAGGACGACCATCAGCTCAGGGTGGACAAATGGGTTCCCTTCCTGCAGATGTTTCTGGACGGTCCACCACTGGAGGGAACCAGACATCTTCTGGGTCACAGTGACCAGCTGGTTGAAAAGACTGTGTTGCTGGGACCACTGGCTGGCCAGCTCCCATTGAAGGGGGCGCATATGCCACCAGGCGCATTGAACCACAATGATGCAGGCTGCCATGTAACCTAGAAGTCGCAGGAAGTCCTGGGCAGGGAGCAAATGCCCAACCAGAAATGATTGGGCAAAAAAGAAGAAGAGAATCTCCGCCCTGTCCGCCAGGAGCCTGGCTCTGGCTCGGCAAGAGTCGAGCTCTTCCCTGATGAAGCAAATCACCTGCAAGAGCACGAGTTCCGACCTGGTCTCGTTGATCAGGAGGCCAAGGCTGAGGCAGCTTTGGAGGGCCAGATCCCTGGACCTCTCCACCTCCAGTGTGGAGGGACCCGCTATAAGCCAATCATCGAGACAGGGGTACACTCTGACCCCTTAACACCGAAGATGGGCCGTCACTACCGCTATGCATTTGGTGAAGACCCTGGGGGCCAATGACAGGCCGAACGGCATGGCTTGGAACTCGTAGAGGGTTCCCTCTACCCTGAAGCGGAGGAACCTTCGGTGGGATGGAGGGAAAGGGATGTGAAAGAACGCATCCTGAAGATCCAGTGAGCAGAACCACATGTTGTGCTCGAGGGATGGTATGATCTGGGACAGAGTTACCATCCGAAAGGTGTGAGACTTGAGAAACTGATTCAGGTCATGCAGATCTAGAATGGGGCGCCAGTCCCCCTTCCATTTCGGGACCAGGAAGTACCTGGAAATGAACCCTGGGTTGACTAGTGGGTCTGTGGCTCTGACCACTACCTCCTTGCAGAAGAGTTGGGCAATATCATCTCCGAGACCCGACCGAGTATGGGCGGATACCTTTTCCTCCCATGGGGCGTGGGCTATGCTTAGAGGGTACTGTTCAAATTCCAGAGGCAGACCCTGGCCGACCACTTCCAGAACCCACCTGTCTGTTGTGACAGCGGACCAGGTGGAAAGCAAGTGGCGGAGCCAGACCCCCACGGAGGACCCAGAGTGGCTGTGGCGGGTATGGGGTTGGCTGCCCCATCCTGTCACTGTGCAGGCTTCGGGGTGAAGTGCCAGCAGCGGGGATGCCGGAACCTCTACCTCCGAGCTTACGGTTTGTCGAAGCCCCAGACTTGGGCCGAAGGAGCCAAGACTGAGCCTGCTGCTGCTGCCGCCCAGTTTGATACTGGGGTTCCTTGGCCACAGGGGCAGAAGGTCGAAAGGGCTTCTTCTTCTGCGATTTCTTAGAACCCTGGGGTTCTTTTTGGGTGGAAGTAAAGAGTCCAAGATGGTGCTGGACTTCTCGATATGCTGAAGGTGGCCACCAACTCCTGGACCGAATTAGTCAGTACACAAGAAGGGAACATCCGCCAGCTTGTGCTGGGTGTCTGCCGTAAAGGTCGAGACCCTCAGCCAGGCCCTGCGGCGCATGGCGACTGCAACTGCTACTGATTGGGCATAAGAATCCCCGACATTCAAGGCCATCTGAAGCTGCTGTTTAGCAACAGCCCGGCCCTGATCACAGACCTGCTTGACCGTGGTCTGAAGGTCCACTAGGAGATGAGTAAGCACCTCGTCCAGTGAGCCCAAGAGGGCGTGGGAAAAGTGTGCCATAATAACAGCTGAACTCGCCTGTCGGACACTGAGCGAGGAAGCAGCATAGACTTTTCTGGCTGTACAGTCCAATTTTTTGGACTCTTTATCCAGAGGTCTATCCAGGTCTCCTGAATTGCCCAAGCACCAGAACACAGATTTGGTCACCAATCCCTTTGACAAGGGATACTGTGTAAACCCCGAGGGGGCACTGATGGGAATCGTGTATTTGCAGGCCATACAAGCGGAAGGTGCAGGGCAGGAGGCTGGCTGCTGCCAAAGCTCCAGGGCCGGACCAACTATGGCCTTGGCTACTGGGAAAGCCTCAGACGGGGCATCCTCTTTTCTGAGAATGTCAGTCAAGGGGTATTCGGCCCATTTTTCAATGGGCTCTAACGGCATCCTCGTTGATTCGGAGATGAGATGGAGGATGGCCATGAAGGACATGGGACCCTCCTCTGTAGACAGACTCACTGAGTCATCGTCACAGGGACAAGAATGAAGGTCCGAATCCTCGGACCCTAAGTCCGGGTAAAGCAACCGACCACCTGAGTTGCTCTTGACCCGCCACGGATGGTCACAAGTGAGGGTGACTGACAGCCTGCATGGGAGACCCTGATCGGGTCAAGACTCCTTGGCAGAAGCCCCTGAGGAAGGCTACTTAGGTGGTGGCTCCACCAAGATAGGTGGAGAGGCCAGCTTTGGCTGAGCCAGGAGGGTCTTCATCAGCTCCACGGGCGGAGGAACAGTGTTGACTGGCTCCAGAGGAGTCGGCGTCAGCCTAGAGGGCAATAGCCAGGTGATGGCTGGACTGGAAACCAAGGTTGACTTCAGACCAGCGATCATTAGCTGTTGCCACGAGATCCTCGTAGTGACGTGCAACTTGCATCGAAACCTCTCTTCACCCAAGGAGGACGAGGACAAATGGGGTCGGTGCCGCTTCTTCGAGCACCGTTTGTGGGATTTCCTCAGCCTATCAGTCGAGGGGGACCGAGATCTAGAAGACGACCGTTGGGGGGACCAATGGGGTTTCTCAGAAGGAGCCAGGGACAACCATGGCTCCTCCAGATCAGGTACCATGACCAAGGGTGGAGCACCAGCTAGTTGGTTCTCCTCCTCGGTTGGCAGGATCGGAGTCCTAAACAAGGAATTGTCGGCGTCATCAGTAGACATCAGGTCGACGGGGTCAATGATAATTTCGACCTGGTCGTCATCCCACGTCTGAGTCGTCTGGCCTGACGAGGGTACCATGAAGCCAGTGGCCGAGGCCACAATTACAATCAAAGTCGAGACAGGAGACTCCTGTGACCGAGATCTCTCTCTCTGTCCCCAGAGCATCAACATGAAGATTCTTCTCTCAGCTCTCTGTCCTTTTACAGGAGCGGGAGGTGTGCAAACCCAATGGGCCCTCCCCTCTAGTAGGTAGAGACTGGCACATCTCTTTGAAGGATCCGGAGAATGAGGTGCCCAATTTGAACAGAACAAAAACCGGCACTGAAGGGGGGCGTGGCCGACCAGCAACTATGGCGGACGCTTGTTAGCGCTGCTCCCTGGGACACTAACAGTTTGCCTGACTAAACAGTTACTATTTGTGCCTTCGAATCGCTCAAACTCAGCCGGTAGAATAACTACGGGGCATGGCATCTAGAAAATCCCAAAATAAGCAGGCTAAGTTATTTTTTGACTCACGCAAATAAGCTACAACCTGCTCGAGTGATCGGCCGTGCTCCAGGCCGCAAGACAGCAACCGAAAGTGCGCGGGGGATCAGTCTAGCGCCATAATAGAAGCAATAACAAAATCGTTGGCCGGAGTGTCGGCTACATTGCTTACCATGCAGCAAGAAATTAAGTCCGGATTTTTAAATGTCACAGCCCAGCTATCCCATCTGCAAACTGTGGTGACTGGACTAACGGAGACCACAGCCACCCATACCTCACAAATCTCGGAGTTGGAATGCCGAGTGGGGGAATTGGAGGACTCATACACTGGGGTCTCTGCAGAGCATGCAGGCCTAGTCTCTACCCTGGCTGAGTTAAAAGAGCGCCTGGATGATCAAGAAAACAGATCCAGGTGCTCAAACCTTAGAATTGCTGGGCTCCTGGAAGGTGTGGAGGGTTGGGACCCATGCAAGGGGATACATCACTGGCTTGTGGAACAATTGAACCTCTCGGAGGCATATATGAATT
Source organism: Neoceratodus forsteri (assembly GCA_016271365.2). Classification (NCBI taxonomy): domain Eukaryota; kingdom Metazoa; phylum Chordata; order Ceratodontiformes; family Ceratodontidae; genus Neoceratodus; species Neoceratodus forsteri. Next base: position 67,995,821 of record JADMNL010000032.1, read on the forward strand.
TTGTAGTGGAAAGAGCTCACCGTGTGGGCCCCCCTCTGAAGCAGGGGGACAGACCACGACATTGCCTCATAAAATACCTCCAGTATACCAACAAAGAACAGATCCTGCAGCAAGCAAAAAAGCTGGTCCCATTTCATTTGGCAATGCCACAGTTTATATGCATCAGCACTATAGCAGGGACTTACAAATCAGGAGACAAAAATTCACCCATGTTAAAAGATGGGCTGGTCTTTTGCCTTCTTTTACCTGACTCGCCTGAGAATAGACAGACCAGGACAGAGTCCGGTCCTTTTCCTATGCCCTAAAGCTGCCGAAAAATGGGTTGAGGAGGAGACCAGGAGGGAGAGGGAGCAGTCTGCTTCACCGTGATCTGCCTGCATCATACCTCAAGTAAGTGATATATTTTCAGTGATATTTGGAACTGCCCTGGAGCTCTTATGTCCTCCTTAGCTCAGAGAGACATGCCCTTCCTTTGAAAAGCACTGGCTGGGTCGAATTTTGATTTACTTAGGTGTGAGCCATATTAGTAATATGCCTTGCAGCAGGGTGGTGGCCCCAGACCATGCCTGGGGGCATGGGTAACAGCGGGAGACAGCACTTTATCCTCGTCGCATTTGCTGGGATTACACTGACTGATGGCATCGCCACAGGGAATATCCACTGACTCTGCCCTCTAATTGGGTTTTGCCTGGGGGGTATTTGATTTTTGCCTCCCGCCCCTAAGCCTGCCTAACTACCATGGTACAACTCCCTCACACTTGGTCTGACTGCATCGGGGATACTGATTTAAAGTATGCTGAGGTTAGGCCTGCTCTTTAAGTGTTTGGATCTCTATGCGTTGGTACCTGTGCTTTCTGTTTGGCTGTATGACAGTACATTCTCGAGGCCTTCAGCTATAGTTATTCTCTCAACAGGATGCGCCTCCCTTTTACGGATCGTATTAGGCATACCCGACCGCTCCTGGGGGTGCAGGTACCAGTGGGTATGCCCTGATTTTTGTATGGTCCCTCTGTGCATACTTCCGACTCTTTAAATCTCAACCTTTTAGCTGTGGCACCTCAATATTCAGACTTTTTGAGACTTGAGACAATGAAAAATTGGGGGGGCCACCACTTTGCCTTTTAACCAGCGCTGGTAATGGAGTGTTTATGGGTGATGAGCTCTCTGAGCCTAGAATTCCAACTGCCTCAGTTTACGAGTTAACCTGTGGCAGTGGCTGTTACACCTTTTTTTAAATTTATGATGCATAGTGGTGTCCGATCCCACAGCCGCACAGAGCACACGACAGGCATCCTTAGACATGACAGGCGGCTGCGGTTTTTCCGGTAGTCCCGGTTGTAGACGTGCGAGGCAATCGTCCAGCACCTGAGGATGGAAGGCGCAACAGAGATTGCAAGCCTGAGGGGCATGCGCATGGCCCAGGCAGTAGACGCACATGGAATGCGGATCGGTGCGGGACAGTTTCTGTCCACAGGGACACCGGCGGAACCTGGGTGAGGACTTGTCCTCCATCGCAGTTGCGATCACGAACTGCTGAGGAGCTACTCGAATGAGTTTTAATTTCGGTATTTTAGCCAACGTTTTGAATGTCAGGGCCTACTCAACAATGAGCGGTAATAAGGGAACTTGTATCTTCCAAGCGGAAAGGAAGATCTGGCGTCATGGGGTGGAGCCAAAGCATATACCACCTGGGTGGGTGGGAGGAGCCAGTTTTTAGACCTTCTGGCAAGATTTAAAGGAAAAGGGACATTCCAACAAGTGTGGATAAGAATATACCCACATCCCTAAAACTTACATTTTTTTTTTTTTAATTGTGGCCATGTTATGGGAACAGGAATTGAAAAAAAAAATTCAAAATCCATATCCTAGTCCTGAAATAAAAGAAAGCAAAAAGTAAAATGGGTATATGATATTTTTTGTCAGAAAATTATTATTTCTGAAAAACGTTGCATGTTAACTAACACATACTGCTGCCTCAAGGGGTCAAACTGTGGGTCACACTATCAGCTGTACAATCAATCAAGTGTGAAACAGCTTTCATCAAGGCTCAGCTTTGACTGTATGGTATTACAAGTCTATAGGTGCTATGAGAGCCGCTTCTTACGGTACACGCTGTGCAGTTTGGGCGAGCGGACCAGAAAGTGAACTTCAGCAGTTGTGCAGTTGGGGCGAGAAGGCTACCAAGCGAAGTTGAGCAGTTCTGTCTGCCCAAACTGTGCGAGATGCAGCTCTTTTACCACAAGGCACATCTCTGGCAGCACAGAGAAACTTACTATAAATCACAAGTTGGCTGGAGTGATTTCAAAGTTTTATGTTCCATACTGTTATTTTAAAAAGAGACTGTAACGCTCCACCCCTGCCTTTGAAGTGGAATACCCCCCCACACACACTGAAATGGAATGTTCCACCACACTCTGTGAAGTGGAGTGCTCAACCCCTGCCTCAAAAGAGGAACGCTCCACCCCTGCTTCTGAAGTGGAACACTCCACCCTACCCTGCCTCTGAAGTGGGAATGCTTCACAGCCACCCACTAAAGCGGAATGCTCTATCCCTACTTGTGAAGTGTAACGCTACACCCCTGCCTCCGAAGTGGAACGTTCCACTTTAACTCTGCTGAACGAGAAAAAAACTGTCCCTAAGATAAGACGTCCTGTGAATCTGCTTGATTAAAATCTCATGAGTGCTCTATAAAACCAGATGAAGAGGCTTCTAAGGTTTCAAAAGTGCTATATACAAATGGACATATTATGCTAATTAATTCATTAAGCAATCAACTAGCTAGAAGTATCATCTCTCCTGAAGGAAAAATGCTTTTTTTGCTCATACTTTTTCTACTGGATAACACACTGCACCCTCCAAACAAGTCACAGGTGACATATCTAACCTGGGAAATACCTGAACGTGTTCCCACCCACCAGGGACCTTTAATACGGTACAAGGGAGGGAAATTCTCTACCTGTGGACAAGTCAAGTAAGATGTAAACTGAAATGGTCCAGTTCTGCGGGCACTGTACATCATTTAGCAATGCCAAAAAGCCTGGGTGTTGATCTATGAGACAGACCACAAGAAATTTCACTGATGTGCTTAGCTCCGGGGGACGGGGGAGATTGTTTAACCAGGAAAGGCACACTAAGCTGAAGCTTGTTTCCAGGTGTGACCTGGGAGGACAAGGAAGTAAAGTGACTTGCTCAGGGTCACACAGTATGCAAGTGGGGCTATGGGATTCAAACCCAGATTTCCAGCTCACTGCCCTAAATCACTGCGCTATACTGCCTCCTAGGAGGAAGGGGTTGCATTTGGGCACACCAATATCCGCTACCAGTCGATCACACAGTGGTATTAGCATTGGCTTGGGAAGATAGCTACTCGTTTGTCCTCCAACCTGAAGGATAGGTGCTGCCGCGGCAGACTCCAACCAACCCACCCTATCATAAGAAGGTCTCTTTGTAAACAATCTCGAACACCGAGGCCTATTTCTATAAGAAAAGATGAAACTGATCTGCAACAACATGAGCAAGTTCGGCCATCTCCAGTTAATTAAAGGGTTAAAACATAACCTGTCCAAAGTCAGAACGCTAGGATACGCAGCGTCTCTCCACTTCTTCCCTGAACAGCTATTCCATTTTCCTTTAAAAGGATTTCTACCTTTCAACAACACGTATCCTTTTACATTAATAATCAGAAGAAGTGCGCAAAGTAAACTCCTTAAAGGGCACTCAGACAGAGAAGAGATGCAGATGCTGGGCCTAGGACTGAGAGTACCGCTGGGACTGCTGGAAATCAGCCAAGGATTCAAGCTCTTACAATCCTGACCTTTTCCTAGCCACTCTAATTTCACACGACCCTGTCATCAGCAATCTGGAGCAGTGATATGTTATGTAATGAGCGGCTGTTAACAGCACTGGTTTCGACAACAAGCCAAGATCCTTTTTCTTTAATCCTTTCTTCTTCTTCTTCCACTTTTTAAGTCTTCTTGGTGACAATTTTGGGGCGAGGGCTCGAAGAGACTGGAAAATGATGGCTTCTGTCTACCAGCAGGACAAACACGGCACAGTAAAAGTGACAGCGTACTCCATGTCAATGCCAAACAGAAGGACAGACCCATCTCCCAGAGGGAGAATTTTTGTGTGCATGTGTTAATATTCATTCTTTTTTCCCTTACAGTTCTCCCAGTCCTACCGCATACCCCGATGCCCAGGGCCACAACAGCAGCACTCCTTCTCTCCCTTTGTGCATCAAACATAAAGGCATCGATTCATATTGTCAACTCTCAACACGGTTTCCTCTAACACGAGGAACACGTCAAGGATGCCCCTCTCCTGTTTTCCCTTTATATTAAATCCTTAGCTATAATGGTAAGAGATTCCTTAAAGGTAGAATGTGTTCCCTTGGGTGGTCGGGTCTTAAAACGTTCCTTATACACAGATGACATACTGCTTACCCTTCTGGACCCAGAAAATTCAATTCTGGCAGTGCATGAAATACTGCGTTCCTATGCCTCACACTCTGGGTATGTGATAAATGTGCAAAAAACTGAGATCTTAGCCCTTCACTTTACTCTCTCTTGAGACCTAAAAGAAGAAGTTACTCACCTGTAAAAGTAGTTCTAGGAGTGGTATATGTTGTTCATCCACACTTCTTGGCATGTCCCTTTCCCCTTTAAATCTTGCCGGAAAGTCTTCAAGCTGGCTCCTCCCACCCACTCGGGTGGTATATACCTTGGCTCTGCCCCATGACGCCAGATCTTAGCCCACTGGAAGCAAGGTTGTGCGCCTAAAGCCGGGGAGGTCAGGTGGGTGCGTATGGATGAACAGCATATACCACTCCTAGAACTACTGTTACAGGTGAGTAACCTGTTCTTCTAGGAGCGTGGATATGTTGTTCATCCACACTTTTTGTCAGACTTCAAGCAGTTCTCCAGGAGGAGGGAGACAAGACGCACACCCCCTACTTAGGAAACAGAGATTGGAGAACCGAGGCCCCAAAACCAGCATCCCGGCGTGACCCAAGGTCGATGTGGTAGTGGGTAATAAAGGTGTTTGCTGACTTCCGGGTAGCAGCCTGACAGATTTCCTGGATAGGAATGTCCCTGGAAGCAGCAGTAAGGTGGGTAGACTGAGTTCGTATCCCTCTGGGAGGCTCCTTGCCCGCCAACTCATAGCACAGACCTATGCATGATGTAATCCATCTTGCTATGGTCCATTTGGCTGCAGGTCGGCCAGAAGAGGTTTCAGTGTAGGTGACAAACAGCTGATGAACCTCTCCACGAATTTCCGCCGTCCTCTCCTTGTAATAGGAGACAGCACGTCTCAGGTCCAAGGTATGGAGCCTGTACCCGGCGTCCGAGGTGTAATTAGGGTAGTATACTGGCAGTCAACACCTGGTTAAGGTGAAACTCTGATACCACCTTCAGAAGGAATTTCGGGTGGGGGCGCAGGACAACTTTGTCCCTGTGAAAGACCAGATAAGGGGAGTCCACTGAAAGCATCTGGAGCTCCCCTGTCCTTCTGGCTGACATGATAGCCACCAGGAAAGCAGTCTTCCATGACAAATGTGAGAGCTCACACTTGTGCATGGGTTCGAATGGCTTGCCCATGAGTTTTTCCAAAACCAGCAACAGATCCCACGGAGGTGGAGGTTCACGCACCGGAGGGCATATGTGATCCAGGCCTTTGAAGAAGTGCCGAACCACTGTCTCCTGCACCAATGATGGCTGACTGCCCACACCCGGTAAGCAGAAATGGCTGCCAGGTGCACCCTAAGGGTCGATGACCGTAGACCCCCTTTGGAGAGAGAGAGAGAGAGACCAAAGATAGTCCAGAATGTTAGCCACAGAGCAGGATAAGGGTTCCAGACCCTTACCATGGCACCAAATGGAAAGCTTTTCCATCTGAAGGCATAACATTTCCTAATCGATTCCTTATGAGATGTCTCCACCATGGTGTATACATCCTCGGAAAGACCCAGAGCCTGGAACGCTAGCCGCTCAGGTACCAAGCTGTGAGGTGCAGGGATTGAAGGTCCATATGGAAAACTTTCCCCTGGTTCAATGATATCAGGTCCGGGCGTGTACAAAGCCACTCCAGGGGCCTGCAGCTGAGGCTGAGGAGATCTGGGTATCCAGGACTGGCACGGCCAATCTGGGGCTACCAGGATCACCTTCGCCTTGTCCCTCCTCACCTTGAGTAACACCTTGTGGCTCAAGGGAAATGGAGGGAAGGCGTATTGGAGGCCTGGGATCCACGGCCTCAAAAAGGCATCCCCCTGCAGCGAGCCCTGCAGAGCGGGGCGGGCATGGTACAGCCTCAGCCTGGTGTTTTCCCTGCAGGCAAACAGGTCCACCAACGGTTTGCCCCAATGGGAGAGCAGACTGTAAACTACCTCTGGATGGAGAGACCACTCATGGGATGTCTGGCCTAGATGGCTGAGAGCATCCGCCAGTTGGTTCGAGACTCCTGCCACATGAATGGCTAGGAGATCCATCTCCAACCGACTTACGAGGGTCCAGATGCAGAGCATCTCCTTGCACAGCAGATGGGAGTGCGTGCCCGCCCTGTTTGTTGAGGTAGTACATGGTCGTGGTACTGTCCGTCTGGGCTTGAACCACTTGACCCCAGAGCTGAGGAGCAAAAGCTGACAGGGCCAGTCTGACTGCTCCGAGCTCAAACAGGTTAATGTGGCATCGGAAGTCCTCGGGGGTCCAGAACCCGTGGACCCTGTTGTCCTCCATGTGGGCTCCCCAGCCCATGAGAGAAGCATTGGTCGTAAGAATGACCGTCGGCTCGGAGCGGACAAATGGGATCCCTTCCTGCAACCATTCTGGGGCGGTCCACCATTGGAGAGCGTCCCACATCTTCTGGGTTACAGTGATCAGCTGGTTGAAATGACTGTGGCGCTGAGTCCACTTGGCAGCCAGCTCCCATTGGAGGGGGCGCATGTGCCACCTGGACCAACGGACCACCTGAGGTGCATGCCGCCATGTAACCCAGAAGACGCACAAAGTCCCGGGCAGGGCACAAGTGCCCAACCAGAAATGATCGGGCAAAGGAGGAAAGAACCGCCGCCCAGTCCGCCAGGAGACGAGCTCTGGCTTGACAAGCATCGAGCTCTGCCCTGATGAAGCCCATCACCTGAGAGGACACGAGTTCTGACTTGGCCTCGTTGATCAGGAGGCCGAGTTGGGAGCAGGTTCAGAGGGCCAGATCCCTGGACCTATCCACCTCCTGAAGGAAGGAACCTGCCAAGATGGGCTGCCACCACTGCAATGCACTTGGTGAACCCGTGTGGCCGATGACATCCCGAACGGCATGGCTCGGAACTTGTACAGGGTCCCCTCGACCCTGAAGAGGAGGAATCGCTGATTGGACAGACAGATTGGGATGTGAAAGAATGCATCCTGCAGATTCACTGAACAGAACCATATGTTTTGCTCGAGGGATGGCATGATCTGGTTCAGAATAACCATCCAAGGGTGCGAGACCTGAAATATTAATTCAGGTCGTGGAGATCTAGGATGGGGCGCCAACCCCTGGCCGCTTGGGCACCAGTAAGTACCTGAACACGAATCCTGGGTCTGTAGGAGGATACGGCACTGGAGCCACCACCTCCTTGCGGAGGAGCTGAGCTATGTCGTCTCGGAGAGCTGACTGGGTGCAAGCTGAGATCCTTTCCTCCCGAGGGGCACGGGCTCGGCTGGGAGGGTACTGCTTGACCTCTAGAGGCAGTCCCTGACCGACCACTTTGAGAACCCACCTGTCCGAGGTGATATCGGACCAGGTGGAAAGAAAGTGACGGAGCCAGTCCCCCACAGGAGGACCCAGAGCTGGCTTGACGGGTGTAGGGGTGGCAACCCCCAACCCGTCACTGAGCAGGCTTAGAGGAGGAGGAGGAGACTCCTGGACCTGCACCTCGGCCTCCTTTACGGGGCTGTTGGGGACCCTGCTTGGGCCGTGGGCACCAAACTTCAGCCTGCTGCTGCTGCTCTTGCTGCTGGCCTCCTTGATAGGAGTGTTGCCTGACCGCAGGGGAAGAGTGCCGTAAAGGCTTCTTCTTACACTTCTGCTAGTTCTTGCCTGAAGAACCCTTCACAGAAGTAGCATCCAAGGTGGCACTGGACTGCTCTATGCGCTGAAGGTGACCGGACACTCCTGGACCGAACAGGTCGGTGCCTAGGAAGGGCACGTCACCTAACTTGTGCAGAGTATCTGCTGGGAAGGAGGAAAGCCTCGACCAAGCCCTGCGGTGAGTGGCCACTGTGGCTGCTAAAGAGCGGGCACAAGAATCCCAATGTCCAGGGTCGTCTGGAGCTGCTGTTTTGCAACAGCACGGCCCTGATAACAGACTTGCTTCACTGTGGTCTGCATGTCCGCCAGGAGATGAGGGAGGACTTTGTCTAATGACCCCAGGAGGGCATGAGAGAAGTGTGCCATTATAACAGCAGAGCTGGCCTGACGAAAGCCTAAGGAAGAGGCCGCATAGAACTTACAGGTGGAATGGTCCATATTTTTTGCACTCCTTGTCCGGGGGACGCTCAGTGTCGGTTGAGCTACTAGTACGCCTGAACACAGAAGCAGTCACCAGGCTCTAGGCTGAAGGATGTTCTGTGAACCCCGCCAGGGATCCCATGGGCACCGCGCACTTGCAGGCCATGTGGGCAGACGGTGCTGGGCAGGAAGCTGGGTGCTACTAAAGCTCAAGGGCCGGGCCAACAATGGCTTCAGCCACTGGAAAGACCTCCATCGGGGTATCCCCCTTTTGAGGATATCTGTAAGGGGGTACTCCGCCTTCTTCTGGATGGACTCCGGGGCGTTCCGATAGATTCAGAGATGAGGCTGAGAATCCCCTGAAAAGAGGAAGGGCCTTCCTCCAAACCTGCCATGGACGACTTATCATCCCCAAGATGGGAGTGAAATCCAGTGGCGTTCAAGTCCAAAGAGTCAGGATACAACGGCCTTCCACCTAGTCTCCCTCGATACACCGAGGGCGATCGGGGATGACCGTGATCGACAGACGTCGAGAAAGCCTGGTGTCTGTTGGGTCCTCTTTCAAGGGAGCCCCTCCCTGAGGCTGCTTAGGCGGTGGTTCCACCAAAATCGGTGGAGAGACCGAGGCAGGCCGAACCGGGATACGTGCCGACCAATGGGCAGGGGAACCGAAGACTTCAGTTCTGGAGGAGTCAGCCTAGGAGGCGGACGCCAAAGTGATGGCCAGGGTGGCCAGCGGGGCCGGCTTCTGCCCAGACAAAATCAGCTGTTGCCACATGAGATCTTCATAGCATCGATGGAGTTTCGGCCAAAGCCTCTCCTCGTCCGAGGAGGATGAAGATCTGTGGCGATGCCTCTTCCTAGTGTTTATGACTCTTTTTCGGCCGAAAGAGTTCGGGACCTTGATCAAGACCAAGGGAGTCGACACGATCAATCGGGAGACAGTGGTGTCGGTGAAAACCGAGGGTCCAGAACAGTTTCCTCGATGGGGACACCAGCAGGCTGGGTCTCCTCATCCGGAAAAACAAGGACCGGAGTCCTTTCCAAAGAGTCATCGACTGGGGTCGGCGACAGAGAGTTGATTAAGTCGAGAGTAATCTCAGCCTCATCGGCCATTTCCTCGCTCCCCTGGCCAGATGGGATGTCCGAAAAGCCGGTGGCCAAGCATGCGATCTCGACCGAGGCCGAGACCGCATACTCTTGAGACTCAGACCTTTCTCAGTCCCAAGAACATCTTCGATTAGACGAAGACTTTGGATCCTTATCCCTCTTGCGAGGGCGGGAGGAGTGTGAGCCCTAGGGTGCCTCACCCCTGGTGGGGAGAGAGTGGCACAACTCCTTGAAGGAGCCTGTAAAGGTGGAGCCAAGGTTGAGCGGAACAAAAAAGCTTCGATTGGCCGAAGACTGAGCTGCTTCCTCCTCGAATGCCTTCATTTGCTCCAGCTGCTCGTCGGATCCTGCGGCCTCGGAAACCGCCCACCTCGCCTCCTTCGATTTCACCGGTGGGTTCCTTTTCTCCAGGTCTCCCCAGTTTTAGTAGCGCCTTGCGATCGTCCAGGACGTTGGGATGGAAGGCCAGGTAGAAATGCAAGACAAGGAGTCATGTCCGACACCTAGGCAATAAACGCACGTTAGGTGGGGATCGGTGCGCGACATCTTCTGGCCGCAGGTACACCGGCGAAATCCAGGGGACGATTTATCCTCCATGTCCGATGCGCTACAATCGGAATCACTATCTCGAACAAGTTTTAAGGTTAGTTTCGTTAAAAAACGACGCTTTGAATCCAGGGCCTACGAATTGCTGTGAGAGCACGAGGGAACCTGTATCTTTCAGCGGAAAGGAAGATCTGGCGTCATGGGGCACAGCCGAGGTATTTACCACCTGGGTGGGTGGGAGAAGCCAGCCTGAAGACTTTCCGGCAAGATATGAAGGGGAAAGGGACATGCCAAGAAGTGTGGATGAACAACATATCCACGCTCCTAGAACAAACATTACCCGCCAGATGGTGATGTACTAAAATGAAGCATTTAGGGGTAAATTTACCGAAGAATGTAACACATCTGGAGTTAATTAACTATGAGCCTTTGACACAAGTGATAGAGGAGGAGTTGGTTCGCTGGGCCCATCTCTACTTGTACATTTTTCCCAGGATTGAGGCAGCACGAATGACAGTATTACCAAAGCTTCTATATTTGTTCCAGACCCTTCTGTTGACACAAGCAGCATGCTAGTTTACTTAATTGAATGGAATTTTATCTAGGTTTATCTGGGCCAGAACCCGTCCCAGGATTCGCTGGTCCTTACTGCTGTAACCAATTGATAAAGGAGGCTTGAACCTCCTCAGTTTACAGAATTATTATAAGGCAGTGCTTTTTTTTTTTTTATATACAGCGTGTGTGTATATATATATATACATATATATATACACACACACACACACACACACACACACACACACACAGTATATAAAAAAATATATAATTTATGCATCTTGTCAGCCCCCAGCTGCCCCCTTCTGACGACCCCCCCAGCCCGTCACTCCAGTATCACTGGGACATATCTCTGCCCGGTCGCTGAGTGTGGAGCCTACCAGGGGTCGGTCTTCATCTGCAGCCAGAGGTGTGTTTCCTCCATTTTTCTCCCTTCCCTGTCGCTGACGCGCACATGTAGGATGCGCGTATGTGGAGGCGTACGTGCCCGCAGAAGTCCCGCAGCACCCTACCTTCTTCTGGCCCCTCAGATCCAGACTACTCTCCGGCCTCCACCTGGGGGCAGTCATCCGGTGGGAGTGCCAGTCCTCCCTCTCCGGGAGAGAAGAGCTGTCCTCTGGATGCTCAATCCTCTCCCTCCCCTGCTGACTCCCAGTGGGCTGTGCTCATTCCCAAACACGGGTCGCTGGCGTAGTGCAAGATGTGACGTCCAATGCTTCAACCCTCAGTGCCACCGGGCCGAGCTAAGTCAGTGCTTTTTAAGGTTGCAATGCTTTGGCTTAGCCCTCAATATGAGGCCATGTGGAAGTACATAGAATTTGTACTTAATGACTTGTTTGACATAAGTAAGATATTGTTTGCACTGCTGACGTCTCCCCCAGACTTTAAGATTTCTACATTTGGTACACGGGACACTATCAGAAATTGGTACAAATTAAGAGCCTCCTCTTCTTTAACATTCCCATTCTTTTATGTTAGACGTCTCCATACTGAAGCAGATTTCTTGCCGGCCCGTATGACGCTTACTTTTCAGACTTGGCACCGTATGGGCCTTTTTTACATTTAGCAGTTCCTAGATGCTGGCGGGTAGTATTTACCCTATTGCAAGCCTCTCAGTGGTTGCCCACCACTAATTATGTTTATTATTTACAAGTATGTGCATTTTTGCAGCAGAAGGGCACACCCTGGAATGCTCTTCCTAACCCAACACCCCAACTGTTGAAATTATCGATGCACTGAGGGGTATAATATACCCACATTTAATAGGCTTAGCCTATAAAGCCCTCGGAGAATTATGGAAGGAGACTACCAAGTCAGTTCTATATGCACAGAATGGTGAACTGTGATCTGATCTCTCAAATGAGAAATGGTTGGAGCCAGTTGTCCCTTCAATGCACATATCGCAAGCCCCGAATTGGAAAGAATTCATCTGGAAATGCCGAATTTGATATTTTAACACACCAGCCAAGCTACTGAAATATTTACCCCCTTCATACGGATCATGTTGGCGAGGCTGTGGGGATCCTTGTGCTAATTTCACCCACATATTCTGGGGTTGCTCCAGACTGGGTCCTATCTGGCAAGATTTTGGTTTAGCAATGTCCCAATTATTTACTCCTGGCATAATCATTTCCCCTCACTAAGTATCATTATACATAGATCACGAGGATACAGTACCCCCAAGTCAGAAGTATGCTCTACCTGTATATAGCGGCAGCCAAAAGGGTGGTTACACAATTATGGCATACCCCAACACCTCCTACACTTGCTCGATGGCAAGCAAGTGTAAATGAAATTTATTACATAGAAAGAACTACAACACACTTTCTAGGTCAGGAAACACAATCTGAATTAACTTGGAGGCCATGGGTTTTTTATAATTCACAGGAAGATGATGCTTTTGTCCCCTGAATCGGTTTTGATTCGATTAATTTGTGACATAGGTTTAAATGTGATATTCACAGGAAATCATGATAATATATTTTATGGTATGAAAGATTTATACAACTACAGTAACTAAGGCTCCTTCTTGCTCTCCCATTTTTACAGCCGCTCAAGCTGAGACTCTGTTTTGATACTGAATGTGAACTAAGTGTACAGAACTGATGGAAAAGAAAGCATGTATTGTACACTCATGTATTTCCCTGCATGACTCAATAAAAATAAATTAAAATTTTTTTTTTTTTTGCACAGCCCCTCCCAATTCATCGCCAATGTTTCAGGTTATAGATTGCAGGTGCACTACCAAGCAACTGGAGCGCTCTTTTCCGCTGTATGCAAGATACTTTCATTTTGTGAAGAATGTCTCATATGTAGCTGGCCTGGAAACAGGCACATTCAGAGCATTTTTTTTTTTTTTTTTAATTGGTATTAATGGTCAAGTTTGCAGTGTCAGTGGCTCAGTAGGAAGCACACTCGCCTCTGAGGCCGGGCGATCAGAGGGCTGTGGGTTCAGTTCCCACATCTGGCACTTGGGTTAATATCCCAATACTGACACTGTAGTGCAGCATAAGAGGGGTGCCGTCTTTCGGATGAGATGTTACACCGAGGTCCCATCTGCCTGGATTGGTGGTAGTTCAGGTGGATGCTAAAGATCCCATGGCACTTATCGAAAAGAGTAGGGAAATTTTCCCGGTGTCCTGGCCAAATTTCCCTCATTCACTAGAAATACCACCAACAGCTTAATCTGGTTCAAGGTCAGTTGGCATTCATCTGTATCCCCCTCCCCCGGGTCGTGCCTGAAAATAGGCAGGGTTTGTCTAGTGCACTTACCCGGTCAACAAAAACTAAATTAATAAAATAAGTTCAATCAACAATTTAGTGATATCACTGCTGAGACTACACTTATTGTAACAGTGCTCTCACTTACATCCTTAGGGTATCAAAACCACTCACCTTTGGCTTGCAGTTTTCATACCGTGAAGAATGCGCGCGAGGCCACTCTTACCACCTTAACATCGTTCTCGGTGATAGTGTAATATACATAACCACAGACACTTTTTTACATGTATTTTTATTTATTGACTGGGTAAATATACTAGTCCAAGAAACCTTTTATAGGAATGACCCAGGCCTAGGTAGGCAAAGACAAGGGTGGAGATAAGACCAACGTAGTTATAAACAAGCTGGGAAATACATTTTCAAGAGTAACGAAGCACAGATAGAAATAAAGACATACACACAGTCTTCTCCTCTCTTACTTACTTTTGCAAAATGGGCAAGCAAAAACCCAATTTAGGCCATGACATAAAAATAAATAAATTAAATAAATAAATAAAATAAGTTTATGCTTGGATTTCACCTCTTATTTTCAAACAAGTTGTTTTCTTTTGTTTTTTGAACCTTGATTCCGTTTTCCATCAGTGTTTACCAGATTATAGTGTTATGGAAGATCAACAGGGACAAAATATATGTTGTTTCAGTTCTTATACACATGTAAAAAGAAATAAACAATTTAGCATTTTCTCAGGCAGTCAGCCACTGGCTGCACAGGAATGAAACACATTCCGTCCATATTTCTATTCCTATGGATAATGGCCATATTGTGACAGCGTCGGGGTAAAGAGAAGTACTCACCCTCCTCTGCTCCTCCTCGGCATCAGCAAACAGTTTTCGGATGTTGGCCTCCGACTCACCAACGTACTTGTTGAGGATTTCGGGACCGTTGACCACTTTTGGCTCACGAGCATTGAGCATCTTACCAATCTGCCTTGCCATTAGTGTTTTGCCACAACCGGGAGGCCCAAACAGCAGGATACCCTTCACGTGTTTACAACCTGAAATGAAGAGAAAGATGAAATACTGTTAGTGGATCTGAACAGCTTCTCCTCACTGGGGGTCGATCACAGCCAATGACTGAAAAAAGGGAATACAATATGGAGTCTTTTTTTTTTTTTTTTAAGGGACTTTTGATGCAGCAAAGTCCTTCTTGGAGGAGGAGGGGCTTTTTGTTTCTGCTTGTTTTTGCAGTCACAACCCGCTGGTATCTCACTCCATTAAGCCCACCCATCTACTGCCAGTAGGTTTCAGTCTACTTGCCTCAACAGTACACCATACAGACACTCCCAGTGCCCCCCTCGTCGGATGTGGGGGTCTCCCTGGGAGGAGGCAAGTTTTAAGTATTTGATGATGCGCGTATGTGTGTTTTTGGGGGGCTTTGGCAGGTTTCGCATATAAGAGGGTCATGTGGCATATTGTCTGAGGCCCAGGCTAGCGATCTTACTTGCTGTTCTGCTTAGCGTCACCAAATGACACATGGACTGCGCCTCCCGGATGCACTATATATAAGCAGTCAGGTGACAGCATAACGACACTGTGGTAGCACATGTCGTGTCAGAGAGAGGGAATCGGATGACTAGCCAGGATTACAATGCACTCTCTAAACATGGATCAGGAAAGGGGACCTGCACTGCCAGTCGGCGAGGCCACAAGACTGCCCTCCACACCAGCAACCTGGTTTGGGAACGAGCTTGGGGGTAGGAGTTTCAACTGGATTGGGGGGGTGGACTGAGTATTCCACGGGACATTCACCTCCTTCAGGGAGGGTGTCTGTCCTTCTTTGCAACGGGATCCCTACCTGGGTGATCAAAGGTGGTACTGCAGGCACAGACTGGTTCAATATATTAGCAGGCTTGTGTGCATATGAACCCATGTCTTTGGTGTCCCACAAGGAGGAGGAAAAAGTGAAATACCTGAGCCCAGACAGTAAGGCTAGCGGTACTCTTGGGGCCTGCGAGGACCGCATGCCACCAGGAACACTGGATTCAGATTTCAGTAGTATTTGGGGAGCCCTGAAGACCCTGCCATTGGTGGTGATCTGTGGGGTTAAGTTCTGTAGGCATGTAGGGGCGGTGACAGCTGGGGAGGTTGCAGAGGGCTGCTGGGCTGAGGTCAGAAGAAGGAGAATAAAGAGAAATTTAAAAAAAAGTTTTGGGGGGCGGCACTAATGGGCGGAGTTTGGGAGTGGACTCCAGTCACTGCATTGGAACACAGTCAGGATGCAGGCAGCTGTTGGAGGGCAGTACAACTCAGAAGGGATGGGCTGGTGGTGGGTTTGGGTGCGCAGCAACCCCTGTGGGAATGTCAGGAAGCTTGTTCCTTTCACAGGGCACGTTGCAGCATCAAGGTTGACAGGATCAGCCCATGCCATGGGTGTGAGAGAACATTGCACAAAAATCTTCTGCCATCCAAATGAAGGCGAAAATTGCCAGAACAGGGCATATCCCAGGGCGAAGGCTGGGGTGGGCAGAAAAAATAATACGAGAAAAAAAAAGTAATGGAACCTCTTGCCATATGTGGCATTTCTGGCTTAGGGAGTGGTCGAACAAAGGCACATTTAGAAGCTGGCACCGTGTAACTGAATGAGAGGATGGTTGGCAGGAATGGGACCAGCACTGACCCCCTGAGGAGGGGGAGAGTTTTTCTTTTTAAAACCTTTTTAAAGGCCCTGCTCCAAGGGGCAGAGCCAGCAGCCATAAGGGAAAAGACACCTTTCCCCAGAGCTCCAACAAAATCGTGCTCAATCTGTATTATTCTGCTTTAAAAGTTTATTACTTTCGAGAACATTTAATGGAACTGAAGGATGTGGATCATAACTAGAGCAGTCTGGGAAGTCTGACCACATCAGGGAGGTAACAAATACAAGAAAAGGCAGAGGGGAGAGTGGCTGTAAGAAGGGACAGCGGGTTGTGGCTGCAGCAATATCAAAACTACTAAAACTACCACAAATGTTGGCAGTCGTCTCAGATGACATGCTCTGAGCAAAGTACTGGATCTGAGGGTAGCCACCCTACATTAGAAAATCGCAGAATTTCCAAACAGGGTAACCTTGTGTGGACACCAATTTGCAGCAGCCGCTGCCGATTCAAAGGAAGCTGCGGGTGCAGCACTGAGGATGGCCACTGCCACCACAAGCCTATAAAGGAAAACCAGATGCTCCGGTTTTGAGTAGAGGCTCTAAAAACCCTGTCCTGTTCATCCAGTCTGAGGGTGCTAGGACTACTGGAGGCATGCGAGGGGGAAAACTCCATCACCTATGCAGCAAAATGGCTATAAAAGCTTCTCCACCAGGACGGGACATCGGCAGTGTTAAGGGCTTACAGATTTATACCCAGGAAAAGACTCAAACAACAACTCACCTCGGACCCTTCTTACTGTCCTGAAGGCACTCATGAGCATGCCAACATTATGGACGCTGTAAGGAGGATTGGATACAGCAGCCTGGACGATGGTAAGAAGATTTAAATTTTCCTGGATCTGCTGGCCCGCTGGCGCAGGGGCAGGGCGCCCATCTGTGACGCGGATGACTTGGGTTCAGGAACGGACTCAGGATGTTGGAGGGCCGGCCAGAGGGAGAGGGACTGATTATCCTAGGGACTGCTCTCCTTCTCTGGGGTGTGGGAGTAGAGTGCCTAGCATACCACAGGACCCCGGGCAGAGACTGGGAGCACCACCGTGCCGGCGCTGTCACTTGAGGGGCCGGGGCGGACACGGGACGTCACTGCATGCACTTGTCCCCAGGGAAGCATTGAAAAATAAAAATGCCGGCCTGCCCCACCGCCATCTCCACTGCCTTCAACGTCCGCCCGGATGGACCGCTCCCATAGCCCCAACCTGGAGATGGCAGGGAGCTTGCCTATAGTGTCTGATGGCGGGGGAGCTCCGCAGTGGCCCGCTCAGGGTGGTAAGCCCGGACATGGGTGGAGGGGATGGCGAACAAAGCAAGTCTTTTTTTTTTTTAATTTATATTTATTCACTTTTTCATGAACATATCATAAAAATCAGTTAGTGGAAACATGTTACATTATACTTCATTTGTTAGCTTCAGGATTATGTTATTCCAATAATCTTTGATACTTCACTTGGGGGTATAAACAAGATATGTAACAGTAGTCATAACCCTAGGAAGGCTAACCACACCACAACCTGTGGGGTAAGAGGAGTTAAAATAATAACATTTTTCAACATGGCCCTACCTAAGCCATTATCCCACGAAATGGATTTTGTTTAATAGATGATCACTGGGTTCCCTCAGCCCTGCTCGAGTCCCAACAAAACTACCACCAATGTAATGTCTGTAATAATCAGCTATTTCTATACTTTGGCTCCTTAGTACAATTTTACTTTTTATAAGAACCAAAACTAAGATAGAGCCTGGTAAACAACAAGTAAAGTACAAGATATATACTAGATTATTCTAAGTTTAACTTTTCAACCAGCCTGATATATACTGAGCTAATGCAATACTGGCACAGCTTTAACTTTTGGCCATAGCTGGAGATCTACTTTTAAACAGGCAACAGCTTGAATATTCCTATCCAGAACTGTTAGTCTCAGATCAAACCAAGCCTTTCGATACTAAAGTAATTTTAAGTTTAAAATTAATTTTTTAACCAGCCTATCGAGGTTTATCGACTTAATATGGGAAACAGGAGGATCTAGTCCATCTATCATCTGTCCACACTGCACCGCGTGTTCAGTGCCATTTTAAACTAAGCAAGAAAAAGAGAAGGAAACAAAAAACTTTGCTGCATCATCCCGATTCAACTAGTCTTTCCTTGCTGACCAACTTATAGGAATTAGCCACAAATATAGGTTACTTTTTCTGTTTAGCACTCACTCTGGTGACCCAAATGTCCCGCAATGTCTCCACATGAATATCAACCCTCGTCCTCGGATTCCTCATCCCCCGATAGCTCCAATGGTGGATCGCAATGAAATTCAGCTGTAATTTTGTCCACCTTTTTCTTCGCTTCCTCTGGGTCAAGTTGAAAAAATTTTCCACCGTAGGTGATGCGGAGACATGCCGGAGCAAGCAAAGAGTGAGAGACCCCAAGACTTTTGAGCTGCTGCCTTAATGGATCGAACAGTTTGACGATTTCTGGTCACATACGACCAATCCGGGAATAGTCTGACCTCCTGATCTTCGATTGTGATCGGAAATTGGGCTCTCGCCCATCTTAGGATAGTATCCCGGACTTCTTGCCCCTCGGTTACTAGTAGAACCGTCCTGCTGGCCTCCAGATTTAATTGAGCCCTGCGAAAGTTCACCCGGTAGGCCCTCTTAAGAGATGCTGGAGCTGGGCATATTTCTTCTGGCATTTCGTTCTGAATCCACCTTCTGAGGAAGCATAGTAAGTCTATAGCCTCTGCACCTTCCGTGAGCCTGACGATGCAGATATTCATCGATCTATTACTATTCTCTAAGGTTTCTAAGCACGCTCTCAGGTGCGCATTTTCAGTCATCAGCTTTGCAAAGCCTGCCTGTGTGCATTGAGATCTGCTGACCACCTCAGATGCTACTTTTATTGCACTTTCAATTTTGATATCCTGTGCGGTAAGTCTATCTAATAATTTTTCAATTTTGGTGTCCATCTCACGGACTGCGTTTAACACTTTATCCGATGGAGGCAGATTACTATCTCCACTGGCTTGATCTGCAGTAGTGGGCCCATCTTCCAATCTCTGCTAAGGCTGGTGTAACAGTCCAGATTTCTGTCCCACTCCTGTGGTTGGATTTTTAGTTCTACCCGTGGCAAGTTTAGTATCGATAGGTTCCACAAAACACAGTCTACTCGTCTGGAGCAATTAGAGACCTTTTATATGATATTACAGATTTAGTAAATCAATTTTAAACAGCACTCGATGCTGAGCTGAAGCAACCACGTCCTGTCCCAAGCGTGGCTCACTAGCGCCCCCCCCCCGCAAGCAAAACAAGTCTGAGGTTTTGGTGGGGGGTTGGTTCGGGAAGAACAGGTTACTCACCTGTAACAGTAGTTCTAGGAGTGGTATATGTTGTTCATCCACACTCTCCGATCTCGGGCATGTCCCTTTCCCCTTTAAATCTTGCCAGAAAGTCTTAAAGCTGGCTCCTCCCACCCACCCGGGCGGTAAATACCTCGGCTCCATCCCATGAAGCCAGATCTTAGCCCACTAGAAGCAAGGTGGTGCACTAAAGCTGGGGACGTCGGGTGGGTTGTGTGGATGAACAACATATACCACTCCTAGAACTACTGTTACAGGTGAGTAACCTGTTCTTCTAGGAGCATGGATATGTTGTTCATCCACACTCTCTGGCAGACTCCAAGCAGTTCTCTGGGAGGAGGGAGGCAAGATGCACACCCCCTACTTGGGAAAAAGAGATTGGAGAACCGAGGTCCCAAAACCAGCATCCTGCCATGACTCAAGGTCGATGGTAGTGGGTAATGAAGGTGTTTGCTCACTTTCAGGTAGCAGCCTGATGGATTTCCTGGATAGGAATGTCCCCGGAAGCAGCCACCAATGCAGCAGTATGGCGGGTAGAATGAGCTGTTATCCCTCTGGGAGGCTCCTTGCCTGCCAACCCGTAGCACAGGCCTATGCATGATGTAATCCATCTTACAATGGTCCGTTTGGCTGCAGGTCTGCCAGAAGTGGCTTCAGCGTAGGTGACAAACAGCTGGCGAACCTCTCCACAAATTTCCTCTGTCCTCTCCTTATAATAGGAGAGAGCACATCTCAGGTCCAGAGTATGGAGCCTGTACTCAGCGCCAGAGGTGTAGTTAGGGTAGTAAACCGGAAGAGTCAACACCTGGTTGAGGTGAAACTCTGAAACCACCTTTGGAAGGAATTTCAGGTGGGGGCGCAGGACAACTTTGTCCCTGTGGAAGACCAGATAAGGGGAGTCCACAAACAGCGCCTGGAGCTCCCCTGTCCTTCTGGCTGACATAACAGCCACCAGGAAGGCCGTCTTCCACGACAAGTGTGAGAGCTCACACTTGTGCATGGGTTCGAATGGCTTGCCCATGAGCTTTGCCAAAACCAGCAACAGATCCCACAGAGGTGGAGGTTCAAGCACCAGAGGGGATATGTGATCCAGGCCTTGGAAAAAGCACCCAACCACTGCCTCCTGTGCCAATGTCAGCTGACCAGCCCACGCCCGGTAAGCAGAAATGGCTGCCAGGTGCACCCGAAGGGTCGATGACCATAGACCCCCTTTGGAGAGAGACCAAAGGTAGTCTAGAATGTTAGCCACAGAGCAAGATAAGGGGTCCATACTCTTACCCTGACACCAAATGGAAAACCTTTTCTATTTGAAGGCATAACACTTCCTGGTCGATTCCTTATGAGATGCCTCCACCACAGTGTAGACATCCTCGGAAAGACCCAGAGCCTGGAACTCTAGCCACTCAGGTACCAGGCTGTGAGGTGCAGGGATTGAAGGTCCGGATGGAATACCTTCCCCTGGTTCAATGATATCAGGTCCGGGCATGTACAAAGCCACTCCGGGGCCCTGCAGCTGAGGCAGAGGAGATCTGGATACCAGAACTGGCGGGGCCAATCTGGGGCTACCAATATCACCTTCTCCTTGTCCCTTCTCACCTTGAGTAACACCTTGTGGATCAAGGGGAAATGGAGGGAAGGCGTAGAGGAGGCTTGGGATCCACGGCCTCGAGAAGGCATCCCCCTGCAGCAAGCCTTGCTGAGGGGGGCAGGCATGGTACAGATTCAACTTGGTGTTTTCCCTGGAGGCAAACAGGTCCACCAATGGCTTTCCCCAACAGGAGAACAGATTGTAAGCTACCTCTGGATGGAGAGACCACTCGTGGGATGTCTGGCCTAAGTGGCTGAGAGCATCCGCCAGTTGGTTCGAGACTCCTGCCACATGGATGGCTAGGAGATCTGCCTCCAACCAGCTGACGAGGGTCCAGATTCGGAGCGCCTCCGTACATAGTAGACGGAAGTGCATGCCGCCCTGTTTGCTGAGGTAGTACATGGCTGTGGTACTGTCCATCTAGACTTGAACCACTTGACCCCGGAGCTGAGGAGCAAAAGCTGACACTGCCAGTCTGATTGCTCTGAGTTCCAACAGGTTGATGTGGCATCGGGACTCCTCAGGGGTCCAGAACCCGTGGGCCCTGTTGTCCCCCATGTGGGCTCCCCAACCCATGAGAGAGGCATCGGTCGTCAGGACAACCGTCGGCTCTGGGTGGACAAACGGGATCCCTTCCTGCAACCATTCTGGGGTGGTCCACCACTGGAAAGCGTCCCACATCTTCTGGGTTACAGTGATCAGCTGGTCGAAATTACCCTGGTGCCGAGTCCACTGGGCAACCAGCTCCCACTGAATGGGGTGCATGTGCCACCTGGCCCAATGGACCACAGAGGTGCAGGCTGCCAAAGCCCAGAAGGCGCAGAAAGTCCCAGGCAGGGCGCAAATGCCCAACCAGAAATGATCGGGCAAAGGAGGAAAGAACCTCCGCCCTGTCTGCCAGGAGCCAAGCTCTGGCTTGATGAGAGTTGAGCTCTGCGCCAATGAAGCCCATCACCTGAGAGGGCATGAGTTCCGACTTGGCTTCATTGATATGGAGGCCAAGTTGGGAGCAGGTTCGGAGGGCCAGATCCCTGGACCTCTCCACCTTCTGAAGGGAAGAACCTGCCAGGAGCCAGTCGCCGAGATAAGGGTAAATCCGAACTCCTCGACGCTGAAGATGGGCCGCCGCCACTGCAATGCACTTGGTGAAGACCCGTAGGGCCGATGACAGGCCGAACGGCATGGCTCGGAACTCGTACAGGGTCCACTCAACCCTGAAGCGGAGGAACCGCTGGTGGGACGGACGGACTGGGAAGTGAAAGAACATGTCCTGTAGATCCAGTGAACAGAACCACATGTTTCGCTACAGAGATGGTATGATCGGAGTCAGAGTTACCATCCGGAAGGTGTGAGACTGGAGATATTAATTCAGGTCGTGGAGATCTGAGATGGGACACGAAGCCTGGATCTGTAGGAGGATCCGGCACTGGAGCTACTGCCTTCTTGCAGGAGGAGCCGAGCAATGTCGTCCTGAAGGGCCGACTGAGTGCAAGCTGAGATCCTTTCCTCCCGAGGGGCGCAGGCTCGGCTGGGAGGGTTATGCTCGAATTCCAGAGACAGTTCCTGGCCAACCACTTCCAGAACCCACCTGTCCGAAGTGATACTAGACCAGGCGGAAAGAAAGTGACGGAGCCGGCCCCCCACGAGAGGACCCAGAGCTGGCGTGACTGGTGTAGGGGTTGCAACCCCCAACCCGTCGCTAAGCAGGCTTACGGGAGGAGGAGGAGGCTCCTGGACCAGCACCTTCGCCTCCTTTACGGGGCTGTTGGGGACCCTGCTTGGGCCACGGGCGCTAAGCGTGAGCCTGCTGCTGCTGCTGGCCTCCTTGTAAGGAGGGCTGCCTAACCGCAGGGGAACAGAGACGAAAAGGCTTCTTCTTGCGCTTCTGCTGGTTCTTGCCTGAAGAACCCTTCGCAGAGGTAGCATCCAAGGTGGCACTGGACTGCTGTATGCGCTGGAGGTTACCAGCCACACCCGGAACAAAGAGATCGGTGCCTAGGAAGGGCACGTTAGCCAACTTGTGCTGAGTATCAGCCAGAAAAGAGGGTAACCTCAGCCAGGCCCTGTGGTGACTGGCCACTGCGGCCGCTAAGGAGCAGGCACAGGAATCTCCAATGTCCAGGGCCGTCTGGAGCTGCTGTTTCGCAACAACACGGCCCTGGTCACAGACTTGCTTCACCGTGGTCTGCATGTCCGCTGGGAGATGAGGGAGGACTTCATCTAATGACCCTAATAGGGCATGAGAGAAGTGTGCCATGATCACAGCCAAGCTGGCCTGATGAAGGCCTAAGGATGAGGCCGCATAGACCTTCCGGGCAGAATGGTCCATTTTCTTGGACTCCTTGTCCGAAGGGCGGTCAGTGTCGGCTTAGCTACCAGTGCGTCTGAACACAGAAGCAGTCACAAGGCTTTTGGCTGAGGGATGCTCTGTGAACCCCACCAGGGACCCCATGGGTACCGTGTACTTGCGGGCCATGCGGGCAGATGGAGCTGGACAGGAGGCAGGGTGCTGCCATAGCTCAAGGGCTGGGCCAACAATGGCTTTGGCACTGGAAAGGCCTCAGTCGGGGTATCCCCCCTCTTGAGGATATCCGTAAGGGGGTATTCCGCCTTCTTTTGGATCGGCTTCAAGGGCATTCCGGTAGATTCAGAAATCAGGCAGAGGATACCCTGAAAGGAGGAAGGACCTTCCTCCAAACCTGACACTGATGACTCATCATCCCCCCGGATGTGAGTGCAAACCCGTGGCATCCGAGTCCGAAGAGGCGGGATATAATGCGTCTCCCCCCATGTCTCCCTCGATGCACCGGGGGCAATTGGGGACAACAGTGATGGACAGACGATGGGGCAGTCCTGTGTCTGTCCAGTCCTCTTTCAAAGGAGCCCCTCTCTGAAGCTGCTTAGGTGGTGGTTCCACCAATATAGGTGGGGAGACCAAAATAGGCCGAGCTGGAATACGTGCCAGCCCCACAGGTGGGGGAGCTGAAGCCTTCAGTTCCGGAGGGGTCGGGGTCGGCCTGAGAGGTGGGGGCCAAGTAATGGCCGGTGCTGCCGGCGGAACAGGCTTTTGATCGGTCAGAATCAGCTGTTGCCACGAGATGCTCATAACGTCGACGGAGTTTCCGTCGAAGTCTCTCCTCATCCGAGGAGGATGAGGATCAATGGCGATGCCTCTTTCTGGAGTGCTTGTGACCTTTCTTTGGTTTTTTGACCGAAGGATTCCTGGTCCTCGATCGAGACTGATGGGGTCAGCTTGTTCGATCGGGAGATGCTGGAGTCGGAGAGAACCGAGGTTCCGGCACCTTTCCTTCGATCGTGACACCCAAGGGCTGGGTCTCCTTGTCGGGGAAGGAAAGGACAGGCGTCCTTTCTAAGGAGTCGGTGACAAAGGCTTGATTAGGTCGAGAGTGATCTTGGCCAGTTCAGCCATTTCCTCGGTCTCAGTGCCATTGACCTGACAGAAGGTCCGAAAAGCCGGCCGCCGAGGAAGTGATCTCGACCGAGGTCGAGACTGCAAGTTCCTGTGAATCGGACCTCTCTCAGTCCCAGGAACGTCTCCTTCTTAAGGAAGAAGACTTGGAGTTCTTGTCCCTCTTCCGAGGGTGGGAGGAGTGCGAGCCCAAGGAAGCCTCACCCCTGGTGGGGAGAGACTGGCACAACTCATGAAAGGACCCAGTAAAGGTAGAGCAAAGGCTGAGAGGCACGAAAAAACTTCGGCTGGCCGAAGCTTGAGCAGCTTCCTCTTCTAAAGTCGCCATCTGATCGAGCTGTTTGGCGGATCCTGCGGCCAGAGAACCGCCAAACTGCCTCCTATTTCACCCATGGAATCTGACGCGGTCTCCCAATTTCAACGCGCCTTGTGGTTGTCCAGGATGTTGGGTTGGAAGGCCAGACAGATGATGCAAGAGGTGGTGTCATGTATGACACCTAAGCAATAGACACATGAGAGGTGGGGACCGGTGCGACATTTTCTGGCTGCAGGAACACTGGCGAAATCTGGGGGATGATCTGTCCTCCACATCTGCTGCGCTAGGATCGGAATCGTAAACTCTAATGAGTTTTAGAGCAAGCGTTTGCAGTGAAAACCGACATTGAGAATTCAGGACCTATGAACTGCTGAGGTAGCACGAGGGAACCTGAATCTTCCAGCGGAAAGGAAGATCTGGCGTCATGGGGCGAGCTGAGGTATTTACCACCTGGGTGGGTGGGAGGAGTCAGCTCGAAGACTTTTCGGTGAGATTTAAAGGGGAAAGGGACATGCCCGAGATTGGAGAGTGTGGATGAACAACATATCCATGCTCCTAGAAAAACACATTTCCTGGACCTAAGTTTCACAACTCACAGCTGTAGGAAAGCTTTCGATGTCATACAAGCCACTTTAAAATCCCATGATGTGACCCATGCATTACAGTATGCTGCTAAACTTGGAGACCCAGAGGGCACCTAATGAACTGCTGCAAAAATTTCCAAGGACTATGGAGCCACGGAACAGGACAACTATGCTGACTTGGACTGTGAAGCCTGAAAGAGGGTGCTGTGAGCACCAAATGGTATTTTGCGATTAAGTGGTGGGAGTGGGGTTCAGTGCCACATATAGGAATAGGCATTATTACTTAATGCTAATGTGAGATTTAAAAAAAAAAATAAGCTACTCACCTGTAACTATAGTTCTAGTAGTGGTATATGGTGCACATCCACATGATGACAGTTCCACTGGAAGTGTTGATTTGTTGGAACGTCTTTAAGCTGAGCTCCTCCCCCCACTTGGGCAGCATATCCTCCGTCTCTGCCCCATGATGTCAGATCTTGTATGCTGGAAGAGGGATCCGTGTGCCATTTGTCAGAGGGAGGTTGGGTGGGTGGTGTGGATGTAAACCATATACCACTCCTAGAACTAGGGTTACAGGTGAGTAACCTGTTTTTGTAGGGGTATGGATAGGGTTCACTAATCTACAAGATGGCAGACTTCCAGCAGTTCTCCAGGAGCAGGGGGCAAGTCTGGCCCACCTACTTGGCAAACAGGGATTGGACAACGATGTCCTAAAAGCTGCATCCTGACGAAACTAACGATCGATGCTGTAATGGGAGATGAAGCTGCATGCTGACTTCCAGGTGGCAACCCTGGCAACTGAGGCAGCAGTATGTCTGGTGGAATAAGCCCTAAAGCCTATGGGAGGCTCCCTACCAGCCAATCTATAGCAGAGGTCGATACAGGATGTAATTCAATTGCCAATCATCTGCTTAGCTGCCAGTCTGTCAGGTGCGGCTCCAAAGTATATGACAAACAGCTGGTGTGCCTCACCCCAAACTCCAGCCATGCGCTCTACATAATAGGAGAGTGCCCACCACAGGTCAAGAGTATGGAGCCTGCGGTCTGCCTCCGAAGACGGGTTGCTAAAATGATATCAAAGGTGCATCACCTGGTTACGGTGGAACTCTGATACACCCTTCGGGAGGAACTTGGGTGGGGATGAAGGACTACCTTGCCCCTGTGGAAGACCAGATATGAGGACTCCACTGAGAGCACCTGGAGCTCACTAATCCTTCTGGCTGACGTGACAGCCACAAGAAGGCACTCTTCCACGACAAGTGTGACATCTCACACCTGTACATAGGCACAAAAGACTTGTCAATGGCACACTTTAGGCACTACAAAGCACAGAGCTGCAAAAAAGGAGAAGACCAAACTCTTCCAGCGGAAAGGAAGATCTGATGTTGTGGGGCATAGCCGGAGAATATACTGCTTGGGTGGTGGGAGGAGCTTAATTTACAGACATTCCAACAAAACTGCACTTCTTGTGGAACTGCCATCGTGTGGATAAGTGAATCATATATTCACCCCTAGAAGCTGTAGTTTACCTTTGCTATCTAGAAGAGAACATTTTGATAACGGTGGTAAAATGTTTGCCATTTATGGTGCTGATCACATGGCTCCCACTGCGTGACTGCCACCCACTCTGGCAGGACTCTATGATCTTAAATCATTCTGGACTAACGGATATACTGTTCTGCTAGCTAGAGCCTTCAGAGTGTTACATCCTGTTTACTATTATAGTACTATTACTAGCAACGAATACTTTTGTTTTAACCGATTTTCTTAGAGTGAGACTTACTGTCTTAAGCAATTTAACAATGTTTTAATTTTGTAAGCAGAACAGCATGTTGGTTTCATGCTTCAATATGAGAATATTAGTGAGATTTGACTGGAGGGAAGGGGGAATACTTTACAGACGTGCTGATTGCCATTTTCTAATTTGCCAGACCACAACAGTTCAGGAGTGACTGTGATGAAAATGTGTTGCCTCTACTTTTTACTAATTGGTCTACTTACATTATGCCACTGCTGGCTATATGAGTTAACATTTATGCAACTGCAGGTATAATTATAATGTTTAGCCCTCCCAGGACATTAACTCTGGGACGCATATACATGTATTCTACTGGAATTATGTGCATTAATTACCTATATCTTGAATGCTGCGCCAACTGTGACAAGGTTTTGTAAGGTGGTTACTTATAAAATAAATAAAGATGGCTACTCTGCAGGTTTCCTGTAGGGTGACTTGAAAATTAAACAGGCCCTAATCCACAAGTATGATAACGCAACTAGTGGACAGTATTCGTTATATGGTAACCCATTATACACTGTATTCAGGAAATATGATTCATTACTCGCACATCCCCGGTCTGCAACTGCAATCTTAAATAAAGCAAATTCTAACGTCAGCGACCCGGGTTCGGGAATGAGCCTATGACCCAGGTTCAGGAACAAGCCCAGGGCGCTGGCGGGCCAGACAGGGGAGGATGGCTGAGCGACCCGTGGACGCTTGCCTCCTAAGGGGTGGGAGGACTTCTGGTATTGCCATATTACTGCCACCATGGGTGACCCACAGGTGGCAGTGCAGGCTGGAGCCAGCATCAGGAGGGCGGGGGGGGTCAGCTGCAGTTGCTCAAGGATGCTCGAGGGTGGAGAGAAACAGTGGCGACAAATCCCAACTGCGCAGGTTGCAGTAAGGCAACCTGACACTTGCCCCACATTGTTGACTGTAGCTCTCGTTCCCCCCTCCCCCACTTAAGTTCAACTCTGGGAATAAGGAGTGTTCCCCGGTAAAGCCCTTCCTGTGTGGGTTCATCCACGGGGGAACAAGGAGCGAGGTAGGTCCCAAGGAAGGCGGGGTATGGGCTGGGCAAGGCGGAGGACTGAAGAGGACTGGTCCAGAGCTCAGGGGAGAGAGAATATAAACAAACCAAAAAAAATGTATCCAACCAGGATAAAAGATTCTCAAGATAAACAACTAATTTAAGGCCGGCCTGGTGGCGCTGCGGGTTAAGGCGCTGAACGCCACACCTCGCACCATACCGGCGACCGGGTTCGGGAGAGAGCTCGGGCCACCGGGGGAGACAGGCTGGAGCGTCCGACGACAGCTCGCCTCCGGGGATGGAGGGAGTTTCTAATCCAGCCGTTTGACCTACTCTGGCTGAGGCTGGGGTGCGACGCAAGCTGGAGTCTCTGGGGTATGACTGGTCACAGGCATAGGCTGGTGACCAACCAGCCTCAAGGGCTGTTCCTTCAAGGAAGGAGGGGAAGGGACACTGCTGACGGCGCAAGCGCCATGACATATGGGCCCGCAATGTCTCACAAGGAACATCAGAAGAACACCCCACTGGAGCTGGGAAGATGGAGCGCCAAGCCAGGTCCCGATGTGCCAATGCCTGCCTGCAGCCTGAGGACCCTGACGAGATTTGCAAGATTCGGGGCTGTTCCCCGCCCAAGGGGTTTCCGAGGCCAGATGGAGGGACTGGAGACTGTAAGGTAGGCACTGGTAGGGGCAGGCTTAATGGGCAACTCCCGATGGTTCGGCTCTAGTGGGGGTAGTAGGCGAAGAAAAAAAGAAATATACACACACACATATATATATATATATATATAATTTAAAAGGGTGGTCTCCCCAAAGATCCTGACACCGAGGAGTTGAATTGTGCCCGCCTCCTCAGTGACAAGTGCTGCTAGCCTGGAAACCCCTGAACATCCTGAATTTGCACCATGCTGCAACCCTGCTCAGTGGTAGGCCAGAAAATGGGTTTAGAGCAACATGGTTACCTTAACCCTGAGTTAACAGCAGTGTGAATGTGATCCGTGCTGTAAACTCAAGTTAAGGAGGGCATGTGTGACATGCACTGTGGTTTTTCAACTGTTCACAGCCCAGAAAAAATGTATTCTAACCATTAACTGAGCTCCCAGTGAGCAAGTTCTAAAACCGCAAGACTTCTTAAATACTAAGAGTGGTACCAGTAGATCAGTACCAATAAACACAGTGCTAATCGGCACTCTGTGCTGAGAAACACAGTACAGAGAAATGCCATTCCTCGGGTCTGCCTGGTTCGGATACTCCCAGGAATGCTCTGGATAGTGATAGGCCTGGTACTGACTGTTTTCATAGCAATCGGCAAATCTTTTCTGCTGGGTGCACTGTGGTGGTGAGGAACTTGGCTCCCAAGAGGGTGGGAGTGGGACCCCCAACATTCACAACCCCCTGACAGCTGACATCATAAGGCATTCATATCGGCAATGAAGACAGCTGCTCCCCATCCTCCAGCAAGGTTATAGCCATGGCAGCCGCAACACGGGGTGCGTGGGTGGTGGTGGTGGTGGGGGGGGGAATGAACAAAAAGAATAACAAATGTTACTTTTTTCCTCTCGAATTCCAGTAGTGCGGAGTCACCAGCCTGGTGGAGACCAGAGATATGTCTAGTAACAAAATGAAAAATGAAATCTCTAAAGGCTATAAAGGAAGAAGAAACTGCCCCAGCAGCTCAGAGTAGTTAATTAAAATGGCAATCTTTCTCCTCAAACCACAATTTGACAGTTACCTTAATAAAAAGGAACCTTTCTGCCTTTTTCAGATCTAGAATTAGAATCTGTCAAATGCCAACATACACCCTCTTAATCCGAAATGATTTACACCCGCTACAAAAGCCACAGAATTTGTGTCTAAAGTTCTTGTTCTACACAGGGATACAGGAAGTTGGGAGAAGAGGGGGAGCTGGAGTGGTGGGAGTGGACAAGCCAGTTTGATTAGCCAACAATAAAACCATCAGTGGTACAAGCATATACAGGGTGTGAGAAAAGGAGTATACAGAGTTATCCAAAAAATATCCCTTTGTCTCTAAAAATGTACCCAGCTCTTTCATTGACTTGATTATTTTCCACCCGACAGAAGACAGCTACACTTAAACTTAGGCAATTTCAAATTTGCTTAAATCTGCTCGTAAAATGTACAAGTGGTACACTTTTTTTTGGTTAACCATTACTCAACTATTATGTTTTACGATATTTTAGTTGCTATAAAATCAGAGACAAGGATTTTGGAACCAACTGCTGCCTGGCTTCTGTGGTGAGGTTTTGCATCATTAAAATGGTCTGGTACAATTCATTTTTTTTTTTTTTACTATTTTTCCTCAACTCCAGTCAACGCTCCCATCGGTCCTGGCACCATGTCTTCCCCAGAACTTTATCAACTGCAGTTGTCCTATGGCGTACCCCATGGTGAGGGGGATGGGATGGAAGCAGGTCACAGCGTTGACTGAATCCATGTTCAGAGCACAGCCTGGCCAGCAGGTACAGGGCCTGCGAGATGCTGGAATCATCCTGTATTTTTTTTTTTATTTATTTTTTTTTTTTTTAAACACCTTATTCTTTATACTTTCCCTTCATCTCCACAGTTGCCACTTTCTTTGGGGTCCCAATGTGCCCCTGCATCAGGACGACGGGAGAGCTACTAGCTCACATGGGTGCCCCGCTCCTCAGACAATCTCAAGCCCCCAAATAATCCCCCTGTTGGGGTAGGAGTCCCCCTTCCCTTAGATACCTTCAGTGGGAGCATGCACCTTGAGCCATCCTCACCGGATTCTCCTCGATCGCCGGCGCCAGGTCCCATCTACAGGTACAGCGATGGGGTATTTCCTTGTTTTTCTCCGTGCCTGCCGACATCAGCACTCGAGGAGGACCAAGGAGACGGAGGCACACAGAGACGCACCTCCACTCCAGGTCCTCAGCTAACGTCGACCCCTCCCCTCTAGCCTGCCTCCTTGGTCGCACCAACACTACCCGTGGTCACCCAGGTGGTGGCGGTATTGCAGCAAGGAGCGCAACCCACCCTTCCTGGAGAAGAACAGTGGCCCATCAGGTGCTCGATCCTTCCCCCCCCCCCGGCTGGCCCTCCAACGACCTAGGCTTGCTACTGAGACAGGTGGCCAGCATCCTGGCGGTGGTGCTGCAGCTGCTTGACCTGATCATCCTGCATTCTGATCAAGATTTGCAACTTGTTTTGGCTGTCCCCTGGGTTTGAGGCATTAGCATGCCGGCATGCATACATGCAACGGGTGTATGCATGCTCAAGCTGTCCAACTCCCTCACCCTCTTGCTGTCCTATGTACTGCGTCCCCTGTGCTACCACAAGAGGCAAGTGTACACAAGTGCAGGCACTGCCCCCGACACAGCCAGCATCCACAAAACGATCTGGGCTCGTTCTCGAAACTTACTTGCCAATATCATGAGCGGTCACACTACTGCTGTGGTGACAGGCCAGCCTTATGCAATTTTAAATTATATTTCTTCTCCCCCCAAATGGTCCCCATCCCTATAACCCAAGGATCAGGGTCACCCTGGACATCCCAGGGGAGGAAACAAGTGGACAGGAGGGCAGACCAGCAGCTGCCATGACACCCAATGCCAATTTCACTCTGAGGTCCGCTGATAAGGAGTGCATGATCGCCTGGTGGTCTGCACCTCACCACAGTCACACACCTGTCCCCCAGCTGGCACCAGACTGGAATTCAGGGTGAGGGGTGTCACATGCACCCCTCCATCTCCCAGGTGGCATGATGCAGGGCCGTCACACCACTGATCCAGCTCACAGCGCAAATCTAATGCAATCAGTGTCAGTGGCTCAGTAGGTTGCACACTCGCCTCTGGGGCTGGAAGACAGGAAGGTGGTGGGTTCTATTCCTAGACTAGGAACGTGGCCTAAAAACAAATCCTTTTTCTAATACCATTTATTTCTGTTTCTAGCACCCTGAACCTAACCTGATCCTCCTTCCATCTCCCGTGAGGTCCCTTTGTCAACCTTGGAATCCCTGCAGAATGACCGTTTTCTGCCTTTGCTCATTTCTAAATCTGGCTCAGAATCAGTAATCTGTGGTTTCTCCCACACAGGTGGGACCTCGAAGCGGGCGCAGCTGCAGGATATATATAATTTGCTAATCTGTATGGAAGACCAAAGGCAGGACCTGGGGAAGGGGCCATGTGGTGCGGTGGGACAAAGGGATTTCACCTTTCCCAAGTCCTCCCTTCCCTTTTGTCTTCGTAACACTTCCCATTATCCCTCCCGCAGGGCTTCATCCTCTGGAGCAACCCCACGTTAAACCTAACAAGGCCAATGAAAGGGCAGGTGAGCCAGAGCCCTCCACTGGGACTCACCTGCTAACCGTGCTCTAAGTGAAGGACGTCTCTGCGTTGCACACTAGATGAACAGGTGTGTGCCGACATAAAGGCTGCTTCATAAGGGACCACTGTGTTTCTTCTCAAAGGACACCCCTCTCCCTCCCCGAGCCACCAGGGTGCAGTCATACCACAGAAGTAGGTGTCCTCCATCCTCGAGGTAGAAGGCGTATATGGCAGACACTGGACCCCACCTTGCTGGTCAGTATCAGAAGACACAGGCTAGGGGCTTGAACCCAGGTCATCTGGATGGCAAGACTTAACGCTAATGTTGTGCTAGTCACCCAGGACTCTAAAACCGAAGACTGACACTGCAGTGGAGTACTAGGGGACTGCTGAGATGCCGTCCTTCAGAAAAGACATTTAATTGCAGTCCCATCTGCCCGGTTTTGGTGGCTGTCCACGTGGATGTTAAAGATCACATGGCACGTGTCACAAGAGTCAAGAATTTCCACCTGTGTCATGGCCAACACTCCCCCACCAATAAAACTGGCTCATGAAACCCACCCCCAGGATGCACGTGGAACTGAGTTATCAAAGCTCAGTGTGCCTTTCCTGGTCAGAAAGGAAGCAGATGTGTTAAGTTTTTGCTGGCCACTGTTCTTGCAGGCCACCCCACCTAGGACACAAATGTTTATTCATGATAGCAACGTTTGCTGTGATTGCAGCTATAGAGCTGTTGGCGGGAGGGCAGAAACCTCAGCAGCCTTCAGAATGACGACAGCTGAAAGCAGACAAGCTTCCTTCCCCAACACAAACCAGTGCCTCTACTGCCCGCAGGCCACAAACATAATTTATTCCGATCTCAGCTAGTTTTAATAGCGTCAGCAAGATGTGATTAATATTCGTCTTCTGTTCGACAATTTAACAAAAAGTGCTCTGTCTAGACTGCATGACTGGTCTTTTTGCTCGTTACCTGAATGCACAAGGACTGCGTACTGCTGTTACCTGCAAAAGATGCAGCTGGATTATCCAAGAAAGGGGAAGGGGAAGAGAGACACATACACGCACATAGACGAGCAAATTCTTTCTGACTGCTCAGTCTCTTGGGTTTATATCAGAGATCTGGGTTTGAACTGAGCTAAGAGAGAGATTTGTCACTCAGGATCAGACCTTCAGCTGTTCAAAGCTGAACCTGCTCAGCTCGACCAACAGTTGTCAGGGAAAGAGTACAGAGATGCATACATTTTACAGACAAAGGTAGGCGAATGCCCATCTCCTTTGCCTGTCACTCTCTCAGGAAGCTATTCCCTTGTATGCCCTTAACACTCAAACTGATCTAAATCCCTCTTTTATACCTGCTAACGTCTTACTAGTCCCCACCTCCTGGGAGAGTGCATCTGAAGTTACCTCCACCCTCTCTGAATTGTGAAAAACAAATTCTCCTCTTTCTAAGTGCTTCCTCTTCATTTATTTCTGTATCTCTGATACAAAGATTCAGATCAGTGTTTCTAAACCTGAGATCTGGGGCCCACAGGGGGTCCTTGAGGCTTCAAACTAGGGTCCCCAGAAAAGGAAGGCACAAAAAAGCAAGCTCAGCGTTCTTGTTAAATGTCATTTTCATGTGTACAAATATAAATGTGTCCAACACCATTTAGTTCTAGTTAATACTAATCTATTTATTTATTGAATGTTGTTAACCAGGCGGGCCCGCCAAGACTAAAAGTCCTTTTTCAGGAGTGATCCGGACTTAATAGAGAGCTACGATAACGAAAATTCAACAATAGGAAAAGATACAGTATATAATTCACAACATTCTCATGGGTACAAGGGTTATCAAAAAAAAAAAAAGTATTACAACACAAGTAAATCAATTAACAAAACTGCATAACTGATGTTCCTTTGTGATAAATACTGCAGATTCTTTGTATTAGGTAACCTGCGGATGAGGCATATCCTGTACCTGTATTGTTTTGCAGTTGGTTGCTACAATACAAAGATGATTAAAAAAAAAAATAGATTATACAGCAGGTCAGAGTCAGGGCACTATGGGCTAGCAAGGCCAGCTTAAACTTGTCAATGGTAGCGGGGCACTGGCTCTGCTCAAGAAGGTATGCCTGGAGGCCTTTTTCTGGGGCCTTCCAGTGTGGCGCAGTCTAGGAGGGGTGAGGGAGAGTATTCCACAAGAAAGGGGTAGAAGCGGTGAAGGATCTTTTTCCTGCACTGCACTGCACCCTGGGTAAACCTAGAAGGGTGCTACTGACCCTGTGTAAATCCAGAAGGTTTTGAAGGAGAATCAGCACTTTTCATACACACTGTATCACAAAGCGCTTTACAAACAATGTTAAACTGACAGTGAAGTGACTTAGGAACCAGGACGCCCTTGATGCAGGTGAGGCGGGGGGAAGGGGGGGAAGACAGGAAACACCCTTTATAAAGTTGAAAGCTAAGCAGAGGAAATAAAGTGAAAACTACCAACAATTACAATCTGCTTGGGGATAGGGGATTCTGGGTTCGTCTGGTTATGGTCGGTGTCCTCGAGCCTGTGGCCATAAAGAGGAGATCCACAGGCACATATGGTCATGATCAGGGGGTCCTCACTGTTGGAATGGCTGAAACCCCCTGATTTAGCCCAAACATCAACTCTGGATCCTTGTATGCCTTATCTACAATACCAAAAATCAGGTCACCTCTCATCCTTCTCCTCGCCAATTTATGGAGGTATAGCACCTCTACCTTCACATAGTCTTTCTGCCCTCAAGCTCCTGGTCATTCTAGTTGCCCTTCTCTGCAGCCCCCTACACTCTCATTACATCATCTGTACATTCAGTGGACTAGAAATGTGTATAGCAATCCACGTGGGGGCCAGGGGCCTTACCCGTGATCTGTACAAGGGTCACATGGATCCATCTTATTTCCAGGACACAGCATCTCTCCTGGTGCAGCCCAGACTTTAGTTGCATTTTCTAACCACCTCAGGTCCCTGTTTCAGTGGGTTAGAAACAGTAACTTCAAAACCTCTCCCCTTGTGGATGTTTGAAGCATTTTTCCATTTAAGGAGTAGTTTGCCTCTACAGTATTGCACCCTAAGTGTGCCACTGTACATTTTTCAATATTTTTTTTTGTGTTATCTATTTACTCTCCTTCCGTGCCTCCGGGTTCGCCCTCCTTCTGGCTGCATTGCCCACTGCACTCCTCGTCCCTCTCCCCTCCCCTCACACCGCAGCCAACCCAGGGTGGCCGGCATATCCTTTGCCGGATGGGTCCCCCCTCCTCCAAGGGGAAAGACACCGGGGGGTGGTGAGCCCCAGCGTGGGCGTCAGACCCTGGGTGCTGCTGAGGTGGCATTGGAGGCTGGGACCCTCAGACCAGCGAGGCGGGCAGCCATCATCCGGCGAACCCGAGGCTGGTATTTCCGGCTTTTCTGGGGGCGTGGTGTGTCCTGACGTCAAGGCGTGGCGGCGTTCTGCGCGCCCTCCCTCAGCGTCCAGGTAAGCGCTGCGACTGGACCCCCGGCCTCCGCCAGGGGGTACCATGCAGCGTTCCTAGTGACCCATCCTCCCCCCTGGAGTAGGTGAGCAGTCGTGGGACGCTCTAACCTACTCCACCCCGGCCGGCTCTCCAGCAACCCGAGTCCATTCCCAAACCCAGGTCGCCGGCGTCGCAAGCGGAAATCCAACCGCTGCGCCGACGAGCCGGCGTCATTTTTCAATATTAAAACACATTTCTGAGAATCTTGCCCATTCTGCCAGCATATCCAGTTCTTTTTAATGATGTGACCCAGTTTTAAGTCATCTGCAAATGTTGTCATCCAGCCACCATTAGTGCACTGCACATACTGAAACGTTAACATTCGAGCCACCCAGTTGGTCACGCAGTAGCGCATCGCCTTACCATGCAGGGGAGCAGTGTTTGGGAGTCAGCCCCTTGTCTGGCGGCCCTCAGTCAGAGATGCTGCCAATCGCAGCACTTTCGTGCCAGGCAGGAGGGGGCACTTTATCTGTTCCCAAACAGACCCCTGGGATAGGTCACAGACCATTTGAGACTTATGTTTCACTGCTTCCTCCACAAGGGTGCTACGAATGACGTGTGGGAGGCGGCACCTGGGGGGGGAAGGGAGAAGTGAGGATGGGAGAAAACTGAGGAAGAAGAAATGCTAGCGTCCAGGATGATAGCCTGTGGGACTCTTATTTATTTATTTGGAAATTTCGGAAGCATACCTTTGAGCAAAGCTCTTTTACAAAGGTTCCACATCAACAATGAATAGACAACAGACACAATATACATCATTAACATCAAGCTTCTCAGTACAGGGTACCACATCGGATTAATAGCAGACTCTGATAACACTAAATTTAGAAAGGTAGGGGTGGGTACATGGGAAGGTGGGTGAGATAACGGACAGGTGGATTACAGACAGATAAATATAGAAGAGTCAAATGCTAGTACATAGGCTGAGTGGAAAAAAGGGGATAAGGGGGCGTTGAGGGGCGTGCGGGTAATTTGGGGAGAGAAAGGGGGAGTAGGAACAGTAGAGGACAGAAGGCTAAGGTGTACCGGGGCAATACTGGTACAAAGGCTAGGCAATATGCCAATTTAATAGGCTAGAGAGGTCATAAGAGTAAAAGGGGGGGGGGCTCCTGGAACAGCAGGTTAAGTAGAGAGAGGTGGTGGGCAGCCTCGCGAGGGGGCATTGTCGAGTGGGGAGAGGGGTAGCATTATAGGCAAGGTGAGGGAAGCAAGAAGGAAGAGGCTAGGACTCTTGATCCCTGCACTACAAAGTAAGCTGGTTAGGTTGCTGTTGGTGCTGGGAGGGTACCAGTTACTGCATGGGTTGGGGCAGCCAGGGTGTACTGAAAAAAAAAAAACAACACCTAGTGTAGAGCTACAACAGAACTGTTACATCCTGCAGTGTTATTGCATTTTCTCCCCTTACTGCTCACTGTCATGCATCCGGACGCCCTCAGCCCAGTCACCAACCATCCCCAGGACTTAGCCCAAACATGTCCATCACCTACCCCTCATGACAGGGTCAGATGGGCTTGCCTTTGCCCCTCTGAGGAGGGTGGATGTAGTCCCATTACACACAAGTGCTAGCAGGGAGGAGGCTGGCAACTGTAGGCCAGTCAGCCTGACTTCGGTGGTAGGAAAGTTCATGGAAACACTGCTGAAGGAAAGGATTGTGGAATATCTTGAATCCAACAGGTTACAAGAACAAGAACCAAGGCAGCATGGATTCACCGGGAGTCGTCATGTCAATTGAATCTGATCAGATTTCTTTGACTGGGTGACCAAGGAACTAGATTCAGATGGAGTGCTGGATGTGGCCTACCTAGATTTCAGTAAGACTTTCGACACCGTACCACATAGGAGACCAGTAAGCAAGCTAGATAGCTTAGGATTGGGTCTAAAGGTGGTAAAATAGCAAGAAACTGGTTAGGGGACAGGCGATAGTGGGTGGTGGTAAATGGAGTTCACTCCGAGGAAGGGAGGGTGCAGTTTTATTGCATGTAGTTTAATTTGTATACAGAACTTGGGCATCTGTACAGTGCATAGAGTCGCAATGAAACAGAGCGCTCTATTAAATGAATTAACTAAATGAAATTAAACTCAGGGAATCAGTGCTGGGACTGGTCCTCTAACGTCTTTATCAGTGACGCTGCAGAGGAGCTGGAAGGGAAGGTCTGCCTCTTTGTGTATGACACCAAACTCTGTAATAGGGTGGACACTTGAAGGGGGTGGGGTGTGTGAAAAGGATGAGCAGAGACCTGAGAATACCAGAGGAGAGGTTAAGGGTATGGTAGGGGAGTTTCAATGCGAAAAAGTGCAAAATAATGTACTTGGGGCACAGAAACGGAGAGGTGGAGTACAAAATGGGTAGAGTGGCACGGACAACCACCAAGCAGGAAGGAAACCTGGAGGTAAACATATTGGATGACCTAAAGGTGGCCAGACAGGGCAACAAGGCAGTAGGGAGGGCTAGTGGGATGCTTGGGTGCATAGGGAGGGGTATCACCAACAGAAAGAAGGAGGCAGTATTGCCTCTGTATAGACTGTTGGTAAAACTCACCTAGATTAGTGTGTCCAGTTCTGGAAACCATATCTCTGGAAGGACACAGAGTGGAGGCAGTCCAGAGGAGGGCAACTAAAATGGTTCAGGGTCTGCATTAAAAGCCCTATGGGGAGAGACTAAAGGACCTCAATATGTACACCCTGGAACAGAGGAGGTAGAGGGGGATATGACAGAGACCTTTAAATACCTCAAAGGAGTTAAAAAAAAAAAAAAAAAAAGAACGGGAAGGGAGTATTTTTCAGAAGAAAAGGCGCTCAAGAACAAGGGGACATGCTATGAAGCTGGAAGGGGATATATTCAGGAGAGATGTGAGGAAGTACTTCTTCACAGAAAGAGTGGTGGATTCTTGCAACAGCCTTCCAATGGAGGTGGTGGGAGAAAAAACAGTGGTGTGGTTCCAGAATGCTTGGGATAAGCACAAAGGAATCATAATGGAAGGGAAGTGGGGAAGGGAGAAAGAGCTGTAGATCGGGCACGGTATGTGGTAATAGTGTACATAGGGAGAAATGGGCAGACTGGATGGACCGAGCGGTCCTTATCTGCCGTCAAATTTAGTTTCTGTGTTTCTCCGAGGCAAGATCTAGTTGAAGACCCCAGTCAGTGCTGCCAGACCTGTGAGGGGTCATCCGTCATCCCACCCCATGACGGGATTTTCCACTCGTTTCTTCCACCTGGATGTAAACATGCACTGACGCAGTGCATCTGTTGGTGCCCCACTCCCTTTTGGGTCTCCCGATTGCTGCGACACCCAGCTTCCGTTAGGTGTCAGATGCACTGTGCTAGATGTGACCCACACTATGACAGGAGAGGAATCACTCGGACACTCAACCTTCCCACCTTATGGCAACCCCTAACGACTTCAAGTTCACCGGTGCAGCAAGCGGTGGACGTATTGCTGCACTAATGGGCCAGCAGGGCCGGTTAAAGGACATTTTAATGGCTCAACGCAAAATCTAGTAGCATTTGGTTAGAGTGCTGGGGCCAATTCCAAACCCTGTAACCCTCAGCACTCCGATCAGAGTGACCCCAGTTCTCAGGGGTGATTCAGCACTATGTTTCGAGGTCGAACAGCTATATACCTGTAGCCAAATCCCTCCCTTTCTGTAGCGGGTTTTTGTTTCACCACTGGCTAATAGGCCATGTGATCATGTTCACGTCAGAGACTGAGATTTTTTTTGGGGGGGGGGGCTTCGAGTCCCTGCATATTTACCTGTGCCTGACAGCTCTATGGGGGACTGAAGTGAGATGATGTGCGACCGACTGAGGCGGTAAAATGCTCTAAAAGAAAATAAATGGAAAGAGTGGGCAGATGTCACTGGGTCAAAGGTCAACAAAATCTTGAGAAAAACTTCTAACTAATAAAGTGGCAAGCATTTGACAAAAATTATGCTGATCTGTTTTCAGGCTTCCTCAATACAGATCTAAACACACCGGTGTACATGTTAATTTGGCAGAGAACAGGGGATGTGAGGACGATGATGACTTTGAATCAATGTCTGTCAAATTAGTGTCAGCCGGAGTCTGCTCATTCCCCGTGCAAGGAAATCCGATCCTCTCTGTAGCTGGGGAAAGGCGTGAGGCGGGATTGGGTGATGAGTGACACATAAAAGGCAATCTTAAACAGCTCTTCACCAAAGCTCAAAACGGAGACTGAGGAGCCATACCCAGCTGGGACCGGGAATACATCGGCAAGTCGGGACACATTTAAAAAAAATGCTCAGGTGTGTTTTTTTTTTTTCCTCCCCCTCCCTGCAGATTTTATCTACCTTTTCAATTTAGTGTACCTGCAAAAACGGTAATGAACTCAGTGAGCACCTGCCTACTACTACCAAACGGGAGGTGTGTGTGTGTGTGTGTGTAGACACAGATACTGTACATATATAATATAAATGTTAACATTTGCAGGCTTTTAGTTTGCAGTATTGAAGACAAAAGGTGATTTTAATGTCTTTTCAGCCAATCAGAGTGCAAGATCCCATCCACCGGTTTACATAAACAGAATTACACATATAATGTTTCATACAGCCCACCCCAGGATGCTTTACATTGCATAGCTGCTGTTCAGATTTTGTGCAATATTTTTTTTTTAATATATAAAACAGTTTTAGTTTTATTCCTGGAGGCAATGTATAGCCTTACTGCTTTGAGACCTAGATTTGCATCCATCTGCTATCTTTTACTCACAGGATGGAGGTCTTGCGCTTTGCCTCCTCGGGGTCCCTCTTACCCCCACTGGACCTCCATGGCCATTCCTTAACCTCCCTCAACCTCTTTTAACCTCCCTGTGCTTGCCTAAATGCTGACAGAATTGTTCATGGTTTGGAATGCAAGGTTTATGAAAGGCATTCAAGAAAATCCGATTCTGACTTGGCCTGTCAGTGCAGTGGTTCGCAGCTCTGGCAGCCTGGGGTCAGAAATGACTCTGGGACACTGGAGGGCTTGCATGGGTGGAGGTGGGGGGAGGAGGTTCAAGCATTCCATAGGCAACTCTATTCCTTGGTGTGGGAGGCTGACCGATACTGGATGCTGCATACCTGGTGGAGCTGCGCAGGCTGGAATGGTGTGGAGAGGGGAGATGCAGAAGCTTTAAGCATGCCACGCTTGTTGCATGCATGCAGCATGCACTTTAACAGACAACATCCCCCCCCCCAAACACTTTTTATCCCCTGACACCACTGGCCAGGACCTCATTCGGCTGACTCCAGCTCCTGATCCTACCCCACCAAGATCCTCTCTGGCCTGTGACCCTGGGCCCTCCAGTCCACGTGCGACTCACTTAACTGGGTACCCCTCAGCTTGTACAAGCCAAGGCGGGGTAGGCTTCAGCTCCATGGCACTTCCGTACAATTATCTAATGCCCAGTAGACAGAGGTGAAGACCATAGGAACACAGACTTTGACGGCAGATAAGGACCGCTTGGCCCACCTAGTCTGCCCATTTCCTTACCTGCTGGATAAGCTGCAGATCCTAGTTAACCAACAGTCTATTTCTTCCTAACCCCCCACAAGAACTGCCTTATGTCTGTCCCATGCATTCTTGAATTCTCCCACAGTTTTAGACCCCACATCCTCCTCAGGAAGGCTGTTCCATGCGTCCACTACCCTCTCTGTGTAAAAATACTTCCTCACATTGCCCTTGAGCCGTCCCCCCTCTATCTTCAAATTGTGTCCCCTTGTTCTTGAACATCTCTTTTTCTGACAGGTGCTACTCTCTTGGCCTTTGTTGATTCCAGAGGGATGACGGGACCCCAAGAGAGCAGAATCTAGTAGTGGACATGGAGGCACAGAGCAGTGTCATCTGCCCAGCCAGTGGGGTTTTTCCACTTTGTAGTTCCCTGGAGGAGAGGACATAATGACATCCAGGTGACGTTAGACATTCTCCCATTGCCTCCCCCATCAATCCCCTTGCATTATGCAGTCTCTGGCTCACAAAGCCCCAGCTGTTGCTAAGGGTTGGACTTTCGCTGAGTGCAGCATCCCACCCATCTCAGTGGAGGACAGCAGTCCTTAGGATGCTCAATCCACCTCTCCCCCCACCCCGCCGACCCTCCAATGCTCCAGGCTCGTTCCCGAACCTCGACAGTCAATGTTGCAATTTGCGCCAGCAGGCCGAACAGCTGACATCTTAAAAGCTATAGGAAACTATCTTACATAGTTAACCTCCCTCTCATTCTTCTTCCATGCCAGCTACGTATTCTGCTATGCTTTGACCACTTTTTGATAAAATAATCTAGCTTTGGGGAGTCCTCAGAGTTCACCAGCTACTTTCTTTCTTTTCATATTTCTTAAGACATTCCAGGACATCAGAGACATCATTCCATGTTCTTCATCTGAATGGCCTGGAACGGAGTTACTGATGTCACAGAAAGAGACGCAGCGATATGAAAAAAGAAAGCAGCAACTGCTGAGGAGGGAGGCATGGGATTCAGGTAGTTACGAAGGCAAACAAAATGTGTATTAATTTAATACAAAAAAAGGTCAACACATATCAGAATATTGGAAAGACGCTAAAAGGAAAACAGAAGGGCGTCCAGAGGTGTAAAAACCTGGTTCATATCTCCTTTAAGGGCAGAAGAAACGAGGGAGAAAATTCCTCCCAGCAACACAGAATGGCGCCTCAGCAGGCTCCAGCCCTGCACTGAGTGTCTGCTCAGCACGAAAAGGTCCCCCGGCCACTGAATTTGGACCCTGGATTGTCCCTCTGCAGGGGAGTAAACTATGGGACAGGCAAAGGGGACTGTCCGGTGAGGAGAGGCGGGCGACACAGCTGGGTGGTTGCTGTATGAGGCAGATGATAACCATGGCTGGGGAGGTTAAAAAAATACAAACAAATGCCACCCTCCCCATTTAGGGTACCTGACAGACGTTTAATACACTCTGTGGTACTGTGTACAAGAAGCTGTTTGCAAGAAGAGCTGTGTTTAGGATTCATAAAAAAGATTTAGGGGGAGAGAACTAATGTCCTACTGTTCATTTTCTGTCTCCTTCTGTCCCCAAGCACATACATACATTGTAACCCAGTGCAAAGCATCAATCACAGAAGATAACTAGTCAGTACCAGGTAATTCTCCCCATCAGTGCTGGATAATTCTCCCCATCAGTGCCGGATAATTCTCAGTCAGTCCTGGATAATTCTTCCCGAAGTCTCACTCGCAGACCAGCCATGCCAGGTAAGACACTTCAACCATGCCTAACTGAGACAGGTGATGACACAACCTAAATGGTAGCTCTCTACATAATTATGATTCTACAGTGTGCCCCCTCCCCACACAGAGAAGCTTTTTATAGGCATGTGCGTGTGCATATAAATTTTATCTAAATCAGTGATAGGATCATTTCAATATGACATCAATGTTCTGGTAACACCTCTGACAGATAGCACTGTTTTCATAAAAATATAGAAGTAGTCGGTAGAAAAGGACTGGTAGGCCCACCTACTCTGCTCTATTGTCCCTCCCTAACACTACACCCTGGACCCTGCTTGGTCACAGGTGTCTCTTCCTCCTCCCCCCTCTGCTTATTATACCCATGTGCTTATCCCATGCATGCCTGAAGCTTCCCTCTGTCTTCTTCCCTACCACTTCTGGCAGGCTGTTCCAGACATCTACCACCCTTTCTGTGAAGAAGTATTTCCTCACATTCCTCTTAACCTCCCCCCCAAGCTTCACACCATGCCCCTGTGTACTGGTACTCCTGCTCCTTTGAAAGAGGCTCTCCTACTGGACTTTGTTCACCCCCGTGTGGTACTTATAGGTCTCAATCATGTTCCCTCTTGACGACCCCTCCCCCACACCCCGGAGTACATGTTGAGCGCCTGCAACTTCTCCTAATATGGTTTCTTGTGCAACTTCCACATCATTTTAGTAGCCCTCCTCCGGACCGCTTTCGCCCAGTCAATGTTCTTGTGGTGGTGCGGCCTCCAGAACCGGCCACAGTACTTCAGGTGGCATCTCACAAGTGAGCAATACAGTGGGAAACACCATTTTCCTTCTCCTGCTAGAGATTCCCTTCCCTATACATCCCACTGTCTGGCTCGCCTTGCCTACCACCTTGTGATACTGCCCTACCTCTTTGAGATTATCAGATATAATCACTCCAAGGTCCTTCTCTTGCTTGGTAACTGTAAGTCGTCGCCCCCCCCCCCCCCAATCTTATACACAGTCCCAAGTTACCCCACTCCAGGTGTATGACTTTGCAATTTTTGTCACCGAAACCCAACTGCCACTCCCTAGACCATGACGCTAGCTTCCCAGATCCCTTTGCATTCTCTCCACCCCTTCCAGGGTGTCCACCCTACTGCAGATTTGTGTGTCATCTGCAAAGAGATACACCTTCCCCTCCAGTTCCTCAGCAATGCCACTTAATGAAGACAATGAAGAGGACAGGAAGAAATATTATCTCTTACGCGTATCATCCCACCTCATTTCATAGATTATTTTACTTTGATGGTATTTTTTTTTTAATTCACGGAGCACTTTTGTTTAAATTACACAGAAACCAGAAAGGAAAGGATAATGAAATATCGG
The DNA here is from genome assembly GCA_016271365.2 of Neoceratodus forsteri. Classification (NCBI taxonomy): domain Eukaryota; kingdom Metazoa; phylum Chordata; order Ceratodontiformes; family Ceratodontidae; genus Neoceratodus; species Neoceratodus forsteri. Next base: position 68,040,405 of record JADMNL010000032.1, read on the forward strand.
GTAGAATACATCCTATAATTATTTTGCTTCATACTACAGGAGCTGTGATGTCGACCTGCAACTACTGTTATAAATGGGCAAAGACAGTGTTGGAATCTGACTGGCTGAAAAAGGATTCTAGGCACGTCTTTTTTTTTTGTTATGTATAGCACAGGGTGGAAAAAAATGAGCCAGTATCTGCATCAGCTTTACAATGTGCCATGGGATAGAGCAACTAAAAATGTCTGCCATTAACTTTTAGGGAGCTGCTAGCTTCAACCCCCAGAAACTACCAGCAATGTTGTAAGGAGGCTTGCAGGTAGGCAAAGATAGTCACATTTGGATAGGGGCTCAGAGGAAGATATAGTGTACAGTACAATGCTCACCCTGTTGGGCAAGACCACTTAGGCCCACCTGCCCGACAGGATGAGCATTATTACTGTGCACTCCCTTATCTTGCTCTGGGCCCACTCTATCCCATTGTGACTCCTCTTTGCCTACCTGCAAGCCTTACAACATTGCTGCCTGGAACAATGAAACCACACTGTACTTCCTACTGCCTGCAATGTAAATCCCTGCTGCTACTGTTGCTTGTATTGTCCCTGTGCACTAATTCTCTTTAATGTAATCCTTCACTTGTTTTTGCCTGATGTTCATGTATGTACCTTGTAATCTCCCGGGTCGCACCTGAAAACAGGCACTTGGCTATCTAGTGCGCTTACCCGGTTAACAAAAGCAAATAAATAAATAAAACGCAAGAAAAGTTTTTCTGTTTGTTTTAAATCCCTCCTGCTCTCCCCTCCTGACCCACCTGCTCTTCTTCCCAATACATAAACTGCTGCTGAGCTGACAGCACTCTCTCAATCTCCCTCCTGACCAGCGGCTGTGAGAGAACGCAAGTACTTAGATAAAAGCTGCTACCACAGATGGTAGTGTGCTACTGGCAAGACCAGAAAAAAATTACGGTCTTGCTAGTGGCCTAGTGTAGCGATCCGATGCAGTCTCAAAAGGCAAACACATCAGCACATCACAGCACAGCCCCCTAGTTAGAACTGAAAAACCTAGTGGCAAGTGGAGGGACTACTTAGTATTAAATTAGAAATGTTTTGAAATATTTAACTTTTTTTTTTTAACAATATGATTGTTTCTTATATACCCATTTTAGACATAATAACTTACTCTAAGGTGTGGGTTAGTCTGTAGAAATGCACTAGGAGCAGCAAAGCTCTTGGAACATGTTTATGTAAGCATTAATCACAGCAGAGGAGCCTCTGAAAAGGATTAATGACCGCTGGGGCGTTGTTACCATGAGGCAAAGGGTTCAACCCCAGCGGGCAATAATCACCGACAGAGACAACATACCCGATTAATGCCTTGTAACACGGACAAGCGCTGATGTATACTAGGACAAGCAGAGTCATTAAGAAAAAGGCGCCGGAGACTGAGGCAATCTTCACAGACTTTATTATTACTTTATAACACAGCATTATTGAGGGCTCTCTGGCGCCCGCGATAGGCGCGCCAGCCGTCCACGTGGTGCAGGAGCTGCCATGTTGCTGTGCTGGGAAAGCGTTCACGACTCAACCGGCATTATTTCTCCTTAATGCCGTTGTTGCTCTTTAGCGTTCGAGCCCAACCGCGGCATTATGAGAAATAATGCGTGTTGGGTAGTCGTGAGCGCTTCCCAGCACAGCAACACGGCATTTTCGGCTCACAATGCCGTGTTGCTCCTGCACCACGTGACGGCGTTGCGCCCTCCTAGAGCCTTCAATAATGCCGTGTCACAACACAGACTAACCCACACCCTGTCATGTGTTGTTCACAGACTAACCCACACCCTGTCATGTGTTATTCACAGACTAACCCACACCCTGTCATGTGTTATTCACAGACTAACCCACACCCTGTCATGTGATATTCACAGACTAACCCACACCCTGTCATGTTATTCACAGACTAACCCACACCCTGTCATGTGTTATTCACAGACTAACCCACACCCTGTCATGTGTTATTCACAGACTAACCCACACCCTGTCATGTGTTATTCGTTACTTATTCCCGATGAGCTTGTTATGTCTGTGTATAAAGAAAATTAATTAAATACTGACTACACACAAAAAAAAAAAAAAAAACAGAAGACGGCAATACTTGCTTACTACTCACTCACAATACATCTTGGGCCTGTGCTGCTCAACAAATAGCCCCCCTCCCTTCATTTTCTTTCTGGGGAATTACTGGTTATTAAAGGTATGCCCTGCAGTATTTGAGAAAATAATTCACACACAACCCTGTGGCAGTTTTAGCACTTCAAAACAATATTCAGCTAATGGGGGGGGGGGGGGTTATATACTGCTGCAGCAACACACATTTCTTCAGAGGCAGTTTGGGACTACATTGTTGAGTGAAGCAGATTACAAGATGCAAGTCCTCACCTGTGCCCCCCCCCCAATGGAAGGCACACAGTTCTCCCCTCTAAGATGGGAGGGAATCCCCTGACCACCCATATGCTTTTTCAGTTCTTGCTGACTATACCCCCACCCACTACGTGCATCTGCCTTTTTAAGTAGGATTTAGCGGTGTCTGTGAGGTGGCGCACCACAGGGATTTGCTGCTGTCTGCTGTACAGAGATGAAGAGTTGGGTACGTTGAGAGGTGAGATTCAACGTACCATTAGAAATAAAACTGCCTTGACATAAGTCGCAAACAGTGCAATGTATGAGGACACATGTCAAAATAAGTACTGCTGTGGCTTGAATAAGCAGACCATATTTAGACAAAGAACTGAAGGTAGGTTTAACTAATAATGTTTGTACTATTTTGACATAATATGTACGTATAAATTTATACATATATAAAAAAAATTGAAAGTCCATATCAATGGGGAGGCGACAAGAATTAATGATCTAATCAACACAAATGTAATTATAATATGTTTAACACACTGCCATACTGCCAACTCCTTATGTATTTATCAGGCCTAATACATACTTAAGCAATACTCAAAAGAAAGTCAATCTCCTTGACCCTATCTGGACAACAAACGTATGTATTGTATTGCTTCTGTTCCCCGGGTTGCCCCTGAAAAAGGGACCTTCGTGGGCCCAGTGGGCCAACCCGGTCATCAAAATTCAATCAATAAATAAATAAATACTCTACACCTATCTTAACCTATCTGACCACCTTCCTGCTAAATAAACTCAAATTAAATACCTTGAAGCACAATTCATTTTTATGCTATTTCTGATACTGTATATATATTTATAATAATTTCCTAATTCTGTAAGTCCTATTTCAACCGAAGTCACTGCATTGTATAAAGGTTTAGAATGAAACTGTATTCCCAGAACAAACTTACTGATTTATAGGCCATTTAGTTTTACAGGCTCGAAAAGAAGGGGTATTATTACTTTTGTGCACAATGATATTATTAAAATAATGGTTCGACTAAAGCCATACTCAGAGTCTTATCAAAGAAAATGCTGACGGAAAAATATTAACAAAGCCCTCAGCTTCTTGTGCTACCAATGACATCTCCTTGTCAGATGTAGGCGGACACATCCCCCTCTGAATGAATCCTTTTCATACTGGTATCTCATGAAGGCAGCAAGCTGACAATTTCGAGAAATGTGATTCTGACTTCTGCAGAAAGCAGTTTAATTGAGGGTAACTCCTCCCCCACATTTTTGGGAAGTTCTGGCATAACACAGTTCCTGCAGCATCCAGTAGGATGCCTCCTCCCTTCCCCCACTGCCTGTACTAGAAACTCAAAGGTTTTTTTCTTTTTATCTTCGTATATTTGTTTATATATAAACAGTGACAAGACAGATGCTACCAATAGTAATTTTACTTTTTTATGCCTGGGATAATGGTCCTCCTTTTGCTGGCCTTCCAGAAGCTCCACGCTCGGGAGTTGCTGGCCTTGCAGGGTACAACCCTGCTGCTGCGCCTACGGAGCAGCACTGCTCCCATTTTCTGCCAAATTCCACCCCTCCCGAGTGGCGACAAATACATCCACCCCTGTGAGGAACCAAGCCTTTTTTTTTTTTTTTTTTTTTTTAACCATAATAGTTTTTAGGGCGGCTGTCAAACATCTTAGAAACCTACTTCGAAATTTCGACTGGTCCCCCCTTGATCATCTGAAATCAGCTGATGCCGCTCTGTCCTTTTTCATAAGTTCCTTCCAATCTGCCTGTGACATCTTTGCCCCCTATGTCACACGGGTTGAAAAATCCAAATCATCCCCTTGGGTAACACGGGCTCTGCTAGATAAAATGAGGGCGCCTGATGACCTGTGGTGCAGAGCCCTTCAGTCTGGTCAGCCTGCTGACCGGCAATGCTATCGTGCAGCCAGAAATACTTGCACCTGGGAAATTCGGCAGGCAAAGGCAGCTTATTACCAAACAAAACTCTCTGCCACCTGGGGTGATGGGAAAAGTTTCTGGGAAAATATAAAGGAACTCAGTGGAAAGTCTCCCTCCTCTCCCCCTGACATGCTTATCCTAGATGGTATCCCTACCAAAGAACCCAGCAAAATAGCGGAAGCTTTCAACATGTCTTTCTCTGACCTAAGCACTATTCTCCCCCCAGACTTTTTCAGTACTGACGCAGGATCTTTCCCGACTCCCCCTAGTGTGCCACCATTTCGTCTCAAAATAGTCTCAGCGAGTGAAGCCCGTGCATATATCTCCAAGTTCCTAGGGAAGTCCAGACACAGTGGCGACTCACTAGATGCAAAATTACTATCAGTAACCCTTGATGATGTTCTGGTGCCTCTCACTAAAATCTTAAACATGTCCCTATGCCTAGGGAAATTCCCATCTTTATGGGAAAAAGGCGAGGATTACACCAGTATATAAAAATGGTGCGCGTACCTCAACTAGTAACTACAGGCCCATCTCCATACTCCCTCCACTCTCAAAAGCCTTAGAGAAAATAGTGGCTGATCAACTTACTAACTATCTAGATGCTCGACAGCTAACCTGTATGCAACAACACGGTTTTAGGAAAGCTCACAGCACCACCACTGCTCTACTGGAGCTCACCTCCTTTGTTCATGATGCTCTTGACCATGGAGACCTCGCTGGTACAGTCTTTATTGATCTCTCCAAGGCATTTGATACAGTCAATCACACCATGCTCATAAACTCCCTCCTCTCCATTGGTGTCTCAAAAGAAACTACTAGCTGGTTCTCCAGTTATCTCTCTGACTGCACTCAACAGGTAATGATAAGTAACATCCTCTCCCCTAGCCTTCCCGTTAGATCTGGTGTACATGAGGGTCTATCCTCGGACCGCTCCTTTTCTCACTCTACCAGAACTCATTACCATGAGCCTCCTCTGGGCGTCTTCTTCTTTATGCTGATGATGCTGTGATCTTCAGTCGGCACCCTGACCCCACTCAACTTCAAGAAGCCTTGCAGAGCTCTTTTGCTCAAATTGAAGCCTGGCTCTCCTCACACAAACTTGTTCTCAACACAAAAAAGACGAAAGTCATGTTATTAGCCCACCCACAACACAAGAACAGCTCTGCAAAATTAACTATATGCAATGTGATGGGCTCAACACTGGAACAAGTGCCCAACTTTAAATATCTCGAGTTACCTAGACTCCATGCCCTTACCTATCAGTGAACATATTGCGTCAACTTGCTGAAATTAATAAAATTAGTCCTCTACAGACTTAGACCATGTGTCTGCCTCCTGGTGCTTTTGCGCCTAGCTATCTCCAGCTCCATTCCTTCTCACTGGTAGACTACGGCATAATCATATATGGGGCCACTTCTGACATAGCACTGTCTAGCATCAAATGTGCCCTTAACAGCCTGCAGATTGGCCATAGGTTGTGATCGCCTCACGCACACCTGTGACCTCTACCCACGCTTCATGGCTAAAACTTCCAAGGGCGACTTGTTTATCAGACCTGCCTGATGGCCAAAAAAATTCAGTTGGGCTTAGCCCCCCCCAGGCTGTCAAAAGCTCCTCCTTAAGAATATCCCGGCTCGTTCCACAAGACACTCTGACACCACCACATTCCGTGTCCCCTTTGTTAATACCACTGCTGGCCAAAGGTCCTTTTGCTTTAGGGCCCCACTCTGGATGAACTCAATCCCTGACTCTATCCTAACAATTCCCAGACTTGGGCCTTTTAAACATGAGTTACTTAATCACATTATGTCAAACTCCCACTGTGACTGCAGAGGTAACCTGGAATAACATTAATGCACCTTTGTTTCATAATTTATGATGTTCCTTGTCTGTGTAAATTGTAATCTTTCTGAAGGTTACTGTCATTATTTTGCTTGAGTTGTGTCTATATTGTGTATTCCATGTAATACTGTGTTCTAACCCATTTATGTACGATGTGGAGTCTTTGCAAATGAGTCCCTGACTCAAAGGGTTGTAATTCCTAGACCTTCAATAAATAAATAAATAAAATAAATATTAAAAGATAAAACACTGAATGACAAATTACAATAATTCATCGCCTTTTACATTAGAATTACACACAAGAACCGAGACTTAATGTTGTGGTGGAGTCTTAATGAATATTTTAAATAATTTGTAACAGAAATAGGCGGACGTGATGTCACAGTACTGCAAGCATGACACCTCCCACATCAGTACTTTGCGGTTCTTTCTTTATAAATACATACAGCGATTCATTTAACCTTTTGAGTTCGTCATGCATGTGGCGCAGACAAGCTGTTGAAATGAGTTCATAGAGGGGTGTGAAGGGGCAGCCCACTGGGAGCTCAGTTCCAAGGGTCAGATCTGTGCCAGGCGAATCAGTAGGCAGGCTGCTCGAGGACTTACTTTCTGTTTTTGGGAAGGAGTTATAAAGTTTTCAAAGGACAGAGTCGAATCAATAGTGGCGCGGTCGGGTCCTCTGAAACAGCCCTGCATTACATTAGCTTCCTGTTGCGCGTTCACACTGCTGTAGCGCATACAGTGATGACAGCTGACGTGAACGCGCTGAGCCTGTGTTTAAAAGCAAATGAATCCCTCCCGCTCCCTCCCACTGCTCCTGTCCTCCCTCCATTCCTGTTAGAGCCCCCACCCCAGCAAATCACTCCCTCCCACTGCTGCTATCCTCCTTGCGTTCTTTTTTGAGCCCCCATCAGCAAATCAATGCCTCACACTCCCTCCCACTGCTGCTGTCCTCCCCACACTCTCCGTTCTGTTTGAGCCCACACACAAACATACAGCAAATTCCTCCCTCTCCCTCCCTCCCACTGCTGCTGTCCTCCCCACACCCTCTGTTCTGTTTGAGCCCCCAACACACACAGCAAATTCCTCCTCTCCCTCCCACTGCTGTTTTCTTCCCAGCACCCTACTGCTCCTGTCTCTCGGGAGACACTGGGAGCCTCCACCCCCAGTGTCCAGAAAAATGTACACATCAAGCTTCTGTATATAAAAAAAAAAAGAAAGAAACTGCCCCCAATGTCTTTATATTTTTCAACCAGAAAAACAAAACGCCCATCATTGTCTCCTGTCCCCTCCCTATCCCGACCCTCCCACTCGCATCCACCTTCCCGCACCCCCCCTTACCCATACTTTACTTCCAGAGGTAGGGAGCAATAATCATCTGTAGACCGGACATGTCTGCACTCTTCAAAGTCAACTGGCTAAGTGAAGCTTTCAAGGTAAGCTGAATAATAGGAAACAATGGGGGGGGGGGATTCAACTTAGGTTACTATCACAGCCATTTTTACGAATTTTGGCCCCACATTTTCAACATAGGGTTCTTGGGACCCTGCCTCCTGAACACAGTCCCTACCATTTTGTTATTCTGTCTCGAAATGTGATTTCGCGGTTGCTGCATGGAATCACCCTTTGGGACAGATTAATGAAACAACAGTGCCACTGTTCATGAGGTGGGGTCCCAAAAAGCCCATGTTGCAAATTTGGTGAAAAAATTCCAAAAAATGACTGCGTTGCGAGTGTGCGTTGTGCAGTTTCTATGCACGCTCCTAACTTTGCCAGTTTTTAGTTTTTCACTCCAGATTTTCAGCATTGCTATTATTTCACACCTCCTTATGAACAGTATAGCTGTCATTTTTCATATCCTGCCTGAAACATATTTTCGCACTTGTAATGCAGAATGGTGTGGTGGCTCTCCAAAATCAGCTTTCGGGATGAGTGAACGACATGACAGTGGCACTTTTACTGAGGTGGGGTCATAAGAATGCAACACTGAACATTTGGTGTGAAAATATTAAACAACGAAGTTACGAGCATGCAGTAAAATTAACAAACACAGGCTCATACCTTTGTTACTTTTCAATATTTTGACCCCAAATTTTCATCATAGCCATTTCTTCACTGCACCTCATGAATGTGACAGCTGCCATTTTCCAGATCCTGGGCAAAATGTTTTTTTGCATCCCGAAAGGTGATTTCGCAGCCACTACGTGAAAGTACCTTTCAGACAGGAGTTGAAATTGTACTCTTCCTTTCTTCATGAGGTGGCATAATAAGATGGCTATGTTGAAAATGTGGTGTAAAATTATTAAAAACAATGAAGTTATGAACTCGTGGTTGAAATTTGCCAGCACTGGCTCGTACTTAACCACCACCCCCAAATGGCACCCGTGCACACGATGAACTTTTGGCACTGACAAATGCTTGTTTTTTTATTTAATATACATTATGCCCTCTTCCTCCGACGGCCCATTAGTCCTACCATTCCGCCAGCCGCCCGTCACCTGCCATCCTTGAGACTTACTTTCCGCTCCATGTTCCCCGACTGGATGAACCCCCCTCACCCTGAGGAAGGGCTACAGGAGGCCAGCCCAGCTCCTCCAGTAGAACTGAAGGTTTGGTTCTGGAACAGGGGCTCGTCCAGCAGTACAGGGCTTGCGGCGAGCGGCAGATGGCATTCTGTGCAGTCGGGGTTTTTTTTTTTTTTTTACCCCGACTTTTTCTCCCCAACCCTCAGATGTTGAGTAGGCCCTGACTAACGCACAGGACACAAGCAAGGTGTGCTACGTGCTTCAGAGCAACGACGCCCCCTCCCTCAATCGCTGGCTCCCACTTGCGATGCCACCTGTGGTCACCCAAGTGGCGGTTTTATAGCAGAGTCTAGGAGCCCTCCCTCCCTCTCAAGAGGAGGTAAGCGTCTGCTGGGATGCTCCACCATCCTCCCTGGCCTGCCCTCCGATGACCCAGGCTCTTTCCCGAACATGGGTCACCGGCATTACAGTGGTCATGCTACCACTGTACCGTGACCAGATAATATTTTTTTTTTTTTTAAGGTGAAAAAAGGTAAAAAATCTGCAAAAGCAAGCCAGCTTTGTGGCGCAACGCGACAGGGCACCCATTCAAAAATCTGAGTTTGCACCCACAGCCCGAGACAAAAGGAGAAGCAGCAGCAGGTAAAGGTGGCCACGGAGCATCCATGAGGATTCTCTTCTCTGAGGGGTGGGGAGGGGGCGGAGTAAAGCATCACTGAGAGAGTGGCTCTTAGTTATGGTGTGCTGGTGTTGCCTATGACGGCATGGGTGACTACTGCGCATGCTGCCACCCCCCACGTACACGTGTGGACCAGTGGGTGGAGGGACCAGAATGGAAAACACTGCCCCAGCCTGGCATGCAGTATGATGGCCCTCAAATTCTCACTCCACCCATCCCCCAGCGCATTGCCAGGATCCCCCCCTCCCCAAGTCAACGTCTTGGTAACAAGGCACTTCCTCCCCTGGAGGTAGCAAGGAGGCCATCGAGAAGGATTACTTAAAAACAAAGGAATGTGGAAAACTTGGCGAGGCTGGAAAACATGAGCGACAGCTAGACGAGCTTTGCAGGCAACGAAGCAGAAAAGAGTGAGGTGCCAGGGGGAAGAAATATATAAACAAAAAAAGAAAAGCAAACTCAGTGAGTTCAAATCTGGAAGCCATTCCAATATTTTAGAAGTCAAACTACTTCCCAGTTACCACATTCTGGATGATGAAATTTTGAGAGAAACCAGTTACCCTGGCTCTTTTACCCCAGGTCAGCGCATCACTGGTTTGATGAAACAGAGAAATTTACATAAAAAAAGGACGCACGGTCCATCCAGTTTGCCTGGTAACACGATACCCAAAAGGCAACATGAAGGGCCTCCAGCTTTCCGCGGCACTTCAGTCCCGATTTCTGCAGCAGCATTGATTCATTCCTGTAACATGAATTATTCATTCCTGTGGATAGAATGCAGTCCTTCTATTGGCTAAAAAATGATGCGATACCCTCGATTACATCACGTACCGAGCATAGAGGATGGGGTTCAGAATAAACCAGGTGGGAAGGAGAGCCAAGCACTATGGAAAAACTTTCTATCTGGATTTAAAAGAAAAAAAAAATAATCACCCAGAGCGATTTAAAAAAAAAAAAAGAAAAGAAATCACTCAGAACAACAAACTCTGGACCATCACAAGTATTCTGTGGCACGATGCAAGTTCTGTGGAAATTTCAGCGGCCACGGAAATCGCACAATTCATGGGGCCTTGTAATGGGTCACTGTATATGAGGGGAAACTGTATGCTTATTCTCTACAGGAACGATACAGACACCACAGATAACACAGAATAATACTGTCAATGGCGTCACAAGCTAGTGTCGCATGTTCATTTATACACGGCTGTCAATTCCATTTCAATACTAAAGCACAACACAGTCTGCATTATTAATGCAGACACGGTTATTCCTACTAATTAACTGGTTTAGTTTGTCATGTTCAGCTCTAATTAGCTCATTAGGAGGACGGCAGAAAACCTGACACTAATCAAACAACCAATTGCTTGGTTTATGACTCCCGCTAATTTTAATTCTTTAAGCTCAGGCAATTATAATCACATCTAAAAACAATTTGACGTGGACTATGACTAATTAAAATTTCACATCTTTTTTTTTTCCTTTTGTTAATTGGCAGTCTGAGAGAATATAAGGAAGAATTAGTGCAGTGACCTCCCAAAGTTATACATAAAGAGAGCTGGGGGGGGGGGTTAAAGAATGGAACTACATATCCTATTTTTACCATCGAAAGGCAATACCCACAATCAAATATAGAAAAAGTCAGTTTAATTTAGGTCAGAAGGCTCTAATGTTTCTACATAAATTCACTGTTCATTAGGAAACAATAATTATAATATTCTAAGTCAAAGAAAAATAAGTTCCATTACAAATGGATGAACCTTAACTTAAAAAAAAAAATAAACAACAGACTTTGTGGTGCTGCGTGATGGGGGTCTTACTCTGGAACACTTGCAACCCTGGTTTGTACCCCAAGCCTAGGACAGCAGGGGTGGAGGTCAGCAGGGAGGGGTCAGAGTGTACTATGAATGCACTTCCACTGGGAGGAGGGCACTCGCCGCACTGCTCCTTAGCAGCTCCTGGTGGTGGAGGTGCCTTTCACGAAGTGGGTGACCATGTGCCATCAGGTCACACCCCTGACCAGCCACAGCATACCCAAGATTGTGGGTGGGTGGGGGGATGCAGAAAATATAACACAGGTACACCGGCTGATGGCCACGTAGTTCCTCTTATGCCAACGAATCCTGTGGCGCACCAGTCTAAGAACCCTGTAGCCAGCATCCGCAGTGTGTCTTCCTCCTCCAAGTCATAGGAGGACCTCGGCAAGGACTACCCAGCCAATGGGATAGGATTTTAGAGTGCAGCCCAGGAGAGCTGTTCCTCCATGACAACCGGAGGAGCCCTCAGCAGGGACAAGCTGGTGCCAGGACATAGCAACTGCAGGTTTGGTTCAGTCTATGAAGCGGGAAGCAAGAAGTGAGTCTGATGGCCAGCGGGGCAGCAATCGAGGCCTGAAGGAGGTGGGTGTCAGTGGGATCGGTGAAGCATAAAGACTTAAGACAAATAAAGAGACAGAAACCATGAAGCGTGCCACAAGGGAGACCAAGGGTTAGGGTACACTGTGCCAGAAGTGAGACCAGGAGTTAGGGTGCAATCCCGTGACACAGAGTTGTAGCGCTATGCTCATGGGGAGGGTGGAAGCAGAATGGTCAGCAGTTGTACACCTTATGACCCAAGGAATCCAGCTGCTTCGACTCTCTGTCAGGCGGCTGGGTACTCAGGTGCTTGGGCCTCTGCGAATAGTCGTGTGCTGCCGAGACTACCACGGAGTCAGCAATGGGTTGCTCGGCCAGAAAGGTATGGTCCTCGGGGGCTCGGTATAATCTATGTGCCTCCTTGGGCACAGCAGAGGATGCATGTGGATGCCTCCAAGTGGCATAAGTGACATCTTGGAAGGTATCTACCATGGGAGGGATGACCACTGGCTTGGGGTCCTTCTGGCAGAGGTATTTTGCCAAGAGCAAGCATTCAGGGCCGGGCCTCAGTGTCCCAACCCATGTTCTCCTGTATGTGCCTCATGACCTCCATAAAGCTGGGGTCATCTGGTGGAGATTTAGGTTGGTTCTCTGTATCCCCAGGAAGTGGATCGAGGTCGGAATCTGGGGTGGAGGGATCCAACTCGATATAGGTATCCGCAGAAGAGGAGGAGGAAGGAGAATGGTGCCTCCTCATCTTTCGCTTGGGTCTCTCTGGGGTAGGCGAGTGAGAGGAACTTCTGGATCTTGACCTCCTGCGCTTGGATTTGTCCCTATGCTTCCTGGGACTGAAGGGAAATTTACCCGCATCTTCCCCAGATGGTACAGGGATTTCTTCCACGTCCGGGGTAGGCTCAATGCAGGAAGGCTCAGGAGTGGTAGCAAGGTCCTGCTTCACTGTTTCCCACCAGTGGGGAAAAAAGCTCCTTCATGTGGGCCATGCCCAGTTTGGGAGAATCCGGTCTGGGAGGAGGCGTTGGCTGGCCAATGCCCATACCGGTGTCGGGCTGGTCCGGCATCGGTCTGGCTGGGGATGACGGTGGCATCTCAGAGGCACCATCGCTGGATTCCAGCACCGGGTGGGCCAGCATCTGGTCTTTAGGGAGAGTGGCATTGGAACTGGCGTCAGCCTGAGCCAGAGGAGCCGATGGCGGAGTGGGTTCTGCAGACGGCTTGGCAGGTGCCGCCGGGGTGATGACAGGTCATCGGTCCAGCGCCAGGCCGTAGCCAGAGTCTGACAGATGTTCTCTAGCAGCCGAGGACGGTCAGAATGTTTATGGGATTTAGGAGTCTTAGCAGACTTTTCTGATGGGCGTCGATCAGAAGCCGAAGGCTGACGCTGGTCGGAGGACTTAGATTTTGGAGGTATGGACGAGGCCCTACCCAAGAATGCCTGAGGCCTTCTTGGATTCCCGGAGGTCAGCTGCTGAAAGGGAGGCCAAGCAGGAAGATGACTTATCGTGGCCCGCCTGAGACTCTGCGTCCGGGGGTGGACGAATTTTGAAAGGCTGAAGGCTGGAGCCAGAAGACTTTTGAGAAGCAGAAGAAGAGATGAAGAGCCGGATCTTCCAGCCGAGAGCAAGCTGGAATACCTTGGTCTGGAGCAAGATCTTTCCCGGTCCCGGTGCTTCTCCTTATGATGTTTTTTCTTTGCGGGGGATGAATCTCTAGATTCCTTCCTGAACGAGGACTCTCGCTGCATTTCAGCCAACAGCTTCTGGGGACAGGCGCCGGAGTCGTGATCTGGGCCCAGGCAATATAAGCAGGTGGAGTGGCCGTCCTCTGAGGGAATATGCCTCCTGCAGGAGCACTTGTTGAGGTGCCTGGTCGATGAGGTTGACATACGTATGAAGATTTCGGTAAAACCGAGAAAGGTGGAGAAGTTCTTGTAAGAGTGGTCGGACTGCGAGAGAGCGACGAGAGCAAACTAACCCGTGCCGCAGTGGGAAAGAAAGTACAGTTACGTAAGAACTTACCATAACAGTAGATCTTCGAGAGGAGCTCTTGCAGCAGGTAATACTATTAGGACTGAAGCCAGCAGGCATCAGGACCCCACGGAAAACTTGTAGCTAGCAGTCTGAGGCAGGGGACTGCCCGTGAAATTGGCTATGCCCAACGTCAAGACGTGGTATATAGGGGGTAGTCCCCTGGCGCCATCTCAGTTCTCCCGCTGGAGATCCAGCTAGAAACCAAACTGGAGAACCGAGCAGGAAGTCCCCACTATGATCTGGTGACATAAAAACCAAATTACAATCCTGGGAGATGGAGGGGGGAAAGCCACCTGCTAGAAGAGCTCCTCTCGAAGATCTACTGTTACAGTAAGTTCTTATGGAACTGTACTATCTGACTTCGAGGATGGAGCTCCTGCAGCAGGTAGCACCATTAGGACTGAGTTCCAAGCAGTACCCAAGGATAGACCCAGGTCGGAGAATGTGGTAGGAAGAGATGCTGAAAATAGCCGAAGCTGAAAAAAAGCACCTATGAGAGTAGGCCCTGCAGGACCGCTAGTCCAAAACCTGCTCTCCTTCTGGATGCAATGTCTAGACTGTAATGCCTGATGAAAGTGTGGACTGAACTTCATGTAGCTGCAGCACAAATATCTGCCGAAGAGACATTTTTCAGTGCTGCGAAGGAAGAGGTCACTGCTCTGGTAGAGTGGCCCCTGACTGTTCCCGGAAGTTGTTTATTATGATGCTGGTAGCAGAAAGTAATACACTGCACCAGCCAACGGGCTAGTGACTGTTTGGAAGCAGAAGCCCCTAGCATTCATTTGGCGAATGAGATGAACAACTGGTCCAACTGTCGGGAGGAGCGGGTCCTGTGTCGGTAATACCTCAAAATCCTGTGAACGTCCAAGATGTGCAACAGCGCTTCACCTTGATTGACAAATTCCAGATAATAAACCGGAAAGTTACTGTCCTGATTAAGAGTCAGCACAGACACCACCTTTGACAAGAACTTAGGGTTCATGCACAGGGTCACCCTGTCCCTGTGGAAAACTATGTAAGGTTCCTTACACTTCAGGGCCTGGAGCTCGGAAACCCTTTGAGCGGAGGTGATAGCTATCAAAAGGAGGGTCTTCCATGTGAGGAAGTGTAGCTCGCAGGAAGCTGCTGGCTCAAAGGGTTGGGGGGGAGAGTGAGTTTCTCCAGGATGAAAAGTAAGTCCCAAGGAGGAACGATGTCTCTTCTGGAAGATCTGAAATGCAAGACCCCTCTTAGAAATGTCTTACAGACGTTGAGCTGTGCCAGTGTTCTATCTCCAAAGGGATCATGATATGCTGAAACTGCACACATGTGCACCTTAATGGACGAACAGCTCAGTCCTAAGTCCAGAAGGTGACGGAGATATTCTAGCATGTGCCTGGCCGGACAACCCAGAGGATCTAGGGCATGGGTCGTAGCCCAAAGACAGAAGCGTTTCCATTTCAGAGCATAGGTGGCCCTGGTGGAAGGCTTCCTTGCTGCCACCAAGATCTCAGCCACCCTGCTCGACACTCCTAGCCTCTCTTCCGCTAGGACTGCAGGAGCCACGCGTGCAAGTGAAAAGAGTGAAGAGCAGGATGGACGAGTGTCCCCTGCTCTTGTGAGAGCAAGTGGGTGGAGAGTGGCAACTGTACTGGAGGTTCCAGAGACAGTTGCTGGAGCAACGGATACCAGATCTGGCGGAGCCATAGAGGGGCCACCAGAATCATTCTGGCCCCCTCTGACTGCAACTTGAGCAGTACTCTCTGAATGAGGGGGAAAAGGAGGGAAGGCGTACAGGAACTTCCCTGTCCAAGAGAGGGACAATGCGTCTCGCCAGAAAACATCAGGCCCAGGAGTGAGCGAGCAAAAGTTCTGCGGTTTGGCTTTGCACAGGGACGCAAAGAGGTCCAACTCTGGATGGCCCCAGCGACCGAACAGGTTGTCTGCGACTTCTTAGAGCAATTCCCACTCGTGATTCAAAGAGGTAGAGCGGCTGAGACTGTCGGCAAGAAAATTCTGGACCCCGCCAAATGAACTATGATGGGATCCAGTCGGTGTTCTACTGCTCAATCCCACACTCTCATGGTCTCTCTGCAAAGGGAGTACGAATGAGTCCCCCCCCTTGCTTGTTGATATAGAAGACCACTGGTGTGTTGTCTGTCTGCACCAGGAGGGGACCTGTCGAGAACTGGTCTCTGAAAGCGATAAGCACATTTAGCACAGCTCTCATTTCCAGAACATTTATATACAGAGAGCTCTCTATGGCAGACCAAGACCCCTGGGTCCTGTGATCCCCTAAATAAGCCCCCAACCAGATAGAGAGGCATCTGGGGTTAAAGTCTGAAGCGGGGTGAGGCTCCGGAATGGGACCCCTCCCGCTAGACTGTCGTGACGGGAGCCACCATTCGAGGGAGCAGTGTGCCACACAAGAAATCTGGATTCAAAGATCCAGATCGTCCACTGATTGGTCCCACTGGACCTTGAGATGCCATTGGAGGGTCTGCATATGTAGCCTGGCTAAGGGTACTGTGGCTATGGCAGCTGCCATATGGCCTAGGAGTTGGAGAACAACCCGGCCGGGGGAAGAGGAGGCTTTCTAGAGCCTGATGGACAGATCTCGAAGGCGGACTGCTCTGTCTGGGGGCAGGAAAAGCTCTCCCCTGCTCGGTGTCCAGAGTAGCCCCTATGAACTGCAGCCTTTGTGTCAGCCAAGGATGTGATTTTGGTCAGTTTACTGTGATCCCCAGGGAGGAAAATAGATCCCGTGTCTCTCGTAAGGCGATTAGAAGCTCCTCCTCCGACTGAGCAGAGAGGAGCCAATCATCCAGGTAAGAGTAGACGAAGAGGTCTCTCCTACGGAGGGCTGCTGCTACCACCGCTAGATACTTGATGAAGACCCTGTGAGCGGATGAAAGGCCAAAGGGGAGTACCCTGAATTGGTAGTGCTCGTCCTGGAAGCTGAAACACAGAACCCTTCTGTGAGACTTCAGGACTTTGATATGCATGTAGGTGTCTTGTATATCTAGGGAGCACAGCCAGTCCCCTTGACGGAGCAAGGGGAAGAGCCCTGCCAGAGTGACCATCCAGAATCTCTGGTACTTTACCGACAGATTGAGCTGGCTTAAATCAAGAATGGGACGAAGGTCTCCTGTTTTCTTCGGGACAAGGAAGAAGGAGGAGTAATAACCTTTTCCCTTCTGGGGCTGTGGGACCCTTTGGATGGCCCTTTTTTCTAGGAGCTGTTGGATCTCCACTTCTAAAAGGAGACTGTGTGCTGGTGGACAACAGGCCGGAGTGGGGGGGGGGTTGTCTGGCGGGATAGAGATGAACTCTATTGCGTACCCTTTTCGAATGGTGTCCAGCACCCATTGGTCCGCCACGATACTAGACCATTCGAGTGGGTAAGGCGCAAACCGCCCTCCTACCTTCTCGTTCTGCATGAAGGGAGGAGGGGGCAGAGGGAGTCAGGCTGAGGGGGTGGTGGAGCCTTGGGCCCTGGGAGTTTTGGGCTGTTTGGGGCCCTGGGAACCTTGAGGGGCTGGGTGACCCCACCTCTTGAACCTCTTACCATGGGATTGTTTGGTCCCCTGTCCCTGCCCATTACGAAAAGGGTGTTGGCGGGGTTCCTGAGGCTGGGACTCATACATCTGGTGCACATCGGCCACCGCTTTTCCCCGACTCCTAGAGTTGCTTGATCATCCCTTCAACTTCCGGGCCGAACAAAACGGGACCCTGAAAGGGGGAATCCAAGATAGACTCTTGTAAGTCCGGCTGGAATCCCATGAGCCTAAGCCATGACTGCCACCTCATGCAGACCCCCAAGGTGGCTGCTCTGCAGGCCATATTTACGGCATCATAAGAACACCTCAGGGCGTGTTTGTTGATGTCTAATCCCGACTGGGCACACGCCAATACTTCCTGCTTCGAGTTGGAGTCTGGCATAGAGCTGACGAGGTCCACTGTCTTCTGCCACAGCGACTGTTGATAGGTAATCATGTGGGACATGAAGTTTAAGGACCTGATGGCTCCAGTGGCTGAGAAGACGATTTTTCGGCCCAAACCGTCTAACTTTTTAGAGACGGGGTCCAGAGGTTGGGAACTCAAATGCTTTGGCTGGGAACCTCTTCCGTGAGCAGCCGTGAGGTTCAAAGAGTTGGCCTTCGGTTGTTCGGCTAGAAAAGGTTCAGACCTCAGAGGCTTATAAAGTCTGTCCGCCTTTTGAGAGACTGCTGGTACGGAGGACGGGGTACGCCAGGTCAGGCGGGTCACGTCCTGGAATGGTTCCACGAACTGGAGAATAACCAAAGGTTTGAGTTCCTTCTCTCCGAGGAACTTGGCCAGGCGCTTGCGCTCTGGATCCAAGTCCTCCGTGTCCCACTCGTATATAGCCTGGATGTGCCTCATGATGTCCAAAAACGAGGGGTCATTCAGGAGGGACCGCGGGGAATCTTTAGGTCCTGGGGAGGGGAGGACAAAATTCCCCATCTGAGTAAGGCTCTGATTCAATGTTGCACTCATCTGAGGAGGACATGACAGGAGGGGAAGAAGGAGACTGAGACAAAGGGCATTTCCTTCTCTTCCCCTTAGGGTCAGGACATGGTTGCTCACCCTCACCCCCTTAAGGCCCTTGGGAGGGGGGATCCATGGGTGGCGGGGTAGGGACAGTGTCTGGGGGTCTAAACAGAAGATCCCTTTATTGTATTCCACCAGGTAGTAAAACTCCCGAAGTCTGCTACTGGGACGACTGCAGGGCCTGGCGCCAGGTTTGAGGGGCTGGGTGTCGGGTCTATAGGCGCGGGCGTCTCAGGCTCAGGTTCCTTGAGGGCAGGCGTCAGGTCCGGGGTCCCGACGTCAGTGGGCTGATGACCGGGAGTGCCTTCGTCTTCTGGTCCGGCATCTGGTGTGGCCCTGTCAGGCGTCCGGTCCCTCAGAGGAGGGACAGACGGACGATCTTCATCCTGCAACCGCTCCGTGTCAGGCATCGGGGAGCGGGACGACGGAGTAGATGACCGGCTAGGCTTGCGCTGATCTGAGGGAGGGCGAACCTTAGCCGGAGGAGGGGGAGGCATCAGAGTCTGGGTGGCCTCCTGCCTACCTGAGGGTTCTTCTGAACGCTTGTGTTTGTCCGAAGAACCGGGTCAGTCCTGAGCCTTGGATAGGCTTTCCTGGGTCGACCCTGAAGGTTTGAGGGGTCAATGGGCCAGGGAAGTGTGGTGTCCCTATGTGGCCGACTTCCAATGTTTGCCCTGAGAAGAGGCAGGAGTGGGCTTAGATGTACTGGAAGGTTCGGACGACTGGGCCAGAACCGAACCAGACCTCCAGCCGGAGGTCGAGGAAGAGGAGGCCTGCTTGGCTGGTGACTTAGGGTGGGACTCAGACCTGGCCCGACCCTTACCCTTGTGGTCATGCTTCCCCCCGATGATTTGTCTTTTGGTGGGGAATCCCTGGCAGGAGAGGATGAGCTGGCTCCTGATCCCTGCTGCATGACTGCAAGCTTCTTCTTGAGCAGAAAAGTCTTGAGTGCGTTGGCCCTCCTGGCATGTATCTTCTGGTTAAACTTCTGGCAATGTGTGCAGGCGTCGGGACGGTGTTCCGGGCCTAGGCAAAGGAGGCAGGCTGCATTTCCATCTTTGGCCGGGATCTGCTTCCCGCATGCACACTTTGCTTTTCGCCACGGTGGGGAGGGCGACGTCACACACATGGGGAGATGGTTTGAAAATGCTGAAGAATGGAAAAACTTGTCTTTCATTGGCTGTCGACTGCTAAGGAAGGCGTCCGAGGAGCCGAAATACACGGGTTGACGGCGGGAAAAGAAATGAGATGGCACCAGGGGACCGCCTCTATATACCACGTCTGACACTGGGTGTAGCCAACATCGGGGGCGGTCCCCTGCCTCAGACTGCTAGCTACAAGTTTTCCATGGGGTCCTGATGCCTGCCGGCTTCAGTCCTAATGGTATTACCTGCTGCAAGAGCTCCACCCTCGAAGTCAGATCTGGAGCACATGGGGACCGTCGTCTCCCTTTATACTGGGTGATGTTGGGGGTGGTGCCGATGTCAGGAGGGCGGTCCCCTAGGTACTGCTGGAAAAAGAATTGCCGAGATCTGTTGCGTTCGTCCTACATGTTTTACCTGTTGCAAGAGCTTCCTCTCAAACTAAGACTGAAACTTACAAGAACATTCTGTGAGAAGCAGGCTCTCTTAACGAGCTCCCAGACAAAGACTTATAAAAAGAGCAGCAATGCTTTTGCTAGAGAGACAAGGAGTGTGGGAGACAAACTTGGAATTAAAAGATACCCTTAGAAGGACTTATGTAATGCCCTCACCCCTGCCTTTTTGCAAACGACAGGTGGTATGCTGTTGAAGCTGACAGCAGTACCAGGTGAGGACTGGGTTCAGGGAGGACTAGGTTACTCGGCACAGGGGCTTAGGTTTGGCTACTCTGCACAGGGGCACCCAAGTAAATCCGAACACAGGAAGCAATAACTGTAATGTCCAATACCAGGAATGGGATTCTAAAGTGTGGCTTTTATTCACATCCAAACTGAACAAACAAAGCATAGATGGACCCCCACGGGGCTACATTCCTGGTAATGCAGATAAGAGTAACAGAACACTTCTTCAATACTTCAGCCCTCAGGCTCTGAACCCACCAGGCACACAGCCCGGACTTGCACGCTGCTTTGGGTACACAGCCCGACTTGTACACTATTTGTTTTTTTACTGGCATGGCTCCCCTGCCGGCCACTCGAACCCTGCCCATATGGCAGTGGACACATTTTCCTGGTGGATCCCTAAACCACAGTAGAGCCTTGGACTTCTTAAAGGAAATTCCTTTCAATCCCACGTCTGGGTACTTCCCTCAGCACTGGCCAAGTGCCTGAGGCAAAGTAAAAGGGCCACAGAGCAAATTCGTAGAAGTGAATCTGGTTACTAAAGATGGGGGGTCTCCCACCTCCAGCTTCCACAATCCATACCCGGCCATTTCTCTGGACATTAAACAACTCTTTTTTGAAAGCTTGGCAATGTAGATTAAAGGGTAAGCATATAGCACATTTCCTCTACGTCTTGACTTTCCCCTTTTACTAAACTCGAACATACTTAAACATCTCTTCCTGAAAAGCTTGGCAATGTAGATTAAAGGGTAAATGTATAGCACATCTCCTCTACACATCTTGGCTTTCCCCTTGTGCTGGACTTGAACATACTTTTACTTTGGCTAAGCCTATTCCTCTAGGCCTCCCACTAATTCAACAGTCCAATCCCCACTTTAACAACAGTTCAGGTGAAACATAGGCCCTTTGACAAGAGCAGAACTCACCCTTTGGTTGCGGGTGCCCCACAGGCGAATCTTGACAGCTTCTGATGCCACAACACATTTCAGAAAAATAAGGCAGCTTCTTCCCTAGCCGGAACCAGGAGGTTGCCCCTGGAATAACAGGCAAACCTTCCACCCCCATCCCCTGAAGGATGAGGCACAGAGGCCAGTATCAGCGGTCTCCACCACTTCACAAACAGCTTACTGTGTTCCTCTTTAGGTGGAAACACACATCTCTCCCTTAAAGTAGCTCTATATCAGAGCTTAGGCTCCAAGAGCCTGTGCACAGACTGCTGTGCTCCTCTCTTCAAGACTGCTCACACACAACTGCCACTGCTCACTGTTCAAAAACTCCCAACATTCTAACCTAACTCCCAACTGCAGATTCCAATGTGACTCATGCAGCTGCGATAGTTCTATGGTGATGTCATCCCTCAGTCTCAGCTGAGACCAAGAACAGAGTGAGACAGTGTGAAATCCATTTAACTTGAGTTTCACAAGCTGCCTTCCCTGCCTACCACTAGGTCTTACTGGGATTCTAGTAACCCCGGGTAACAGGGGGGTTACACTTAGTTTTCTCTGTTTGTACTGCCTTTGTAAATAGTTATACTGAATAATTTTTATTTTGCTGTTATTGAGAAAAATAAAGCACTATTCGCAAATTTTGATCTGCTCCTGGTTTTCCTATGCTTCCTGACCTGTGCCTTGAGGACGATTTTGAGAACTCAGACAAGCAATCACACAGTACAAACCTTGCTCCCCTACTCTGAGGGTGCACCAACTTACAGCAACAATTATTTGCATGATGTGTTCATATTTCCACGTGTGGAGAGCATGCCAAAACTATTGGTTGTTCTTCTGTGTCATAAAAGTTACTACAAAGACAGTCCAGTGGCGTGGAGGGGTTGAGGCACTGGCACCTTACCACCTGTCACACTGGTGACCCAGGTTCGGAAACTGATGCAGGTCGCTCGAGGGCCGGCCAGGAAGAGAGGACTGAGCACTTCGGGACAGCTCTCCTCCCTTAGGGAGGGTGTTGCAGTGCCTTGCTGCCCGTCTGCCACCTGGAGGTATCTTGGTGGCAGTGCAGTGGGGTCACACAGGGGAAGGGACCTAACGCAGGACGTCTCCACGGAGGCAGAGCACACACATCGCATCCATAGCATGTACGGTGCTCCCCAAGGGCAAAAATGTTGGGGGGGGAGGGAACAGATCCAGGATCACGTCCAAATTCCGCAGCCCTGTTCTGTCAACCGGGAACCTCCAAGGAGGCTGTCTGGCCGAGGGTGAGCAGAAGGGAAGTAGGCCCCCAGAGAAGCTGGCTTACAGGGCTGGGGGGAGTTTAGTACGATGGGGGCAGCTGAGGCAGACAAAACAGAGATATCAGTAAATAAATAGATACAAACAGACAATGACGGCAGAAAAAGACCAGAGGTCCATCCAGTCTGCCCAAGCTCCCTATAATCCCTGGAACCTACTGTTCCTCCAGGTTACTAGCCCTCCCCTGTACTCTCTCTCTATTCTCCTCCTTGGTCCTGTCGTCCCCGGTAACCACTATTCCCTTCATTATGTCCCAGCCCTGCTTGAATCCCCTGACGGTTTTCGCACCCACCACTTCAGCTGACAGATTGAATGAATGACTGAATAAATGGTACTGCTGTTGCATAATCACCTTGATATTCTCTGGGCGCAGTGCAACTCTTCAAAATGAAACCGATGTATTTTACCATGACCTTCCACACCAAGTCGTACTCTCCATTACTAACAGCAGATTACGACTCAGTCATTTTCAGAGGTCCCCACTTGAAATGTATCAAATGAGGTGTGATCCACACAAGAGAGGAAAGGAGAGGGTCTCCCAAATGGGGAAAAGGAAAAACAGATGGTTTGGGGGAAGGAAAACATGCCAGCTCAACACCTGAGAACCGGTAACATTCTTCAGGTGGGACAGGCTATCATTTTGTGTTTTGCTGCATTTGTCATGGAGCCAACAGAATAAGTAAATAATAAATGCCACTGTTCTTCAAAGAAGGATTTTGAAAACCCCAGCCATGAAAAGGATTATTAAAATTATTTTTAAGTTCTTATAAAACAAAAGAAGGTGCTGACTGCCAGGGGTTTGGAGAGGAGTCTCTCTGTCAAATCTAACTAATACTCTTCAGGTCTGACCTTTTACTGGAACACAGGTGCGTGTGTGGGTATGTACACACACACACACACACACACACACACACACACACACACACACACACACAAGGAGATGGCCTGGGAGCAGAGCCTGTTTGCTGTTCCTGTCTCCTGGTCTGACGGTGCAAACACCTGTGTCACTGATTGTATCCCACACCGCTCATCAGCATTCGATAACTATCTGCGGACCAATTCTGAAGTGAAAGTTCATTTATTAATTAACTTATTCAGGTCACTTGATAGCACAGAGGTGCTGTGGATGGATGTGCATCGCATTGCCAACTGGGAGACTGGGTTTGCACAAGCATTGGAATTCCCTACTGCTGCTGAAAGGGGGGGTAGCAGGCATGTGGCAGAAGTGAGACACTTGACTCACCAGGGGGGGCAGGCTACTTGACATTCGCACCCCCCCCGTTCAGCAGGGTGGGGAAAGGGGCTGGGGCTGCCTGTTATCTGTGAACCCCTACCAACCAAATGCGGCACAGCACTGGCATCAGCTGTTAAGGCAGCCACCACCTGCCCTTCTGGCCAGAGTAAGGGCATAGCCATGGTGACCCCAAACTGTTAAGGTAGCCAATCACCTGTCCTTATGGCCAGAGTTAAGAGCATAGCTATGGTAACCCCCAAACATCAGGGTGGAGGACTGAGGAATTTATTTATCGCCCCCCCCCCCCACTTAAGTTTATGCTCCTGTCTTGCTGGAACCCATCATGGTGGCCCACCCCAACCTGGTCACCCACCAACCCCATGACTTACCCCTCATGGCGGGGACGGGGGAGGGGAAGGAATTGCCCTCGTCACCCCCCCTCCCCCCAGCAGGGTCCAAATCGGGTGCCTGGTCAGTGGTGACAAGTCTGCAGGTGGGTTGACTTTCATCCCGCACGGCAGAACATCTTTTCCCTCCACCTTTTCTCTCCCCCCCCCCACCCCACAACTGGCCTTCCCTTTTATTCACAAGGGTGTGGTGGGCACATATGAGGCACAAACACGCAGAAGAGATAAAGAAAAAAGTGCCTCAGCTGGAATCTGAACCCAGCTAGTTTTTAGTGGCTAAAATATATATCTTTGTCTGAGCCAGGGCTGTAGCAGACCAAAGCAGCAGCCGTTTTATGGACCCTTGAGACAGACAGTGATATCACAGTTGGGGCAGCTGTATGTTCGTAAGCACAGCTTGATTAAACAACGACATCACTTCCCATTTTAAGGTTCCATAAAAGGGCTCCTGCCTTGCTTTAAGACTGATCAGACAGATGTGGAGGTTTCCAGACTGCTGGCACCTACAGATAAGCCCAATAGCGTCTCTGAGATGTCCTGCTCACCTATGTTCCCCATTAAAGGGGAAAAGAAAAAGCTCTCCAGGAAATAGGAGGGTCTAGTTATGGTAATGTTTTCTATCATACTTTAATTCTCCATTTTCCAGTCTTCAGGGCAGGTTTTCCCTTCCGGCTCACAAACCTGACAAGCTACAAGGTGTACACCTTGAGTGACAGCTGCTGACTTGCCGTCCGTCAGTGTACGGTACCAATATGCCAACATATACTGGTGGGGAGAGAAAAGAAAGAGAACACCACCAGTCCACCCGAACATGAAAATGGTGTAGGTGTAACCATGGGAAGAGCAGTGGGTGACAAGCCACAAGGCTTCTGGTGAGAAGAACTTATCTGAGAGGCTGGACCCAGGACAAAACTGAAATATAACAAAATAGCATTTGGTTTTATGTAACGTCTTTCATGCACACTGTATCAAAAACTGATTCACAAAGCAATAAGCTAGATACAGGTAGTGCAGGGACTGTAGAACAGAAAGATAGGTAACTCAGCTGTAACCGTTGTTCTAGGAGTGGCATACAGTTCACATCCACACTCCGGCAGTTCCACTGAAACAGGCTTTACATTGGATGTCTTTAGGCTATGCTCCACCCACCACCTGAACGGTAGAGCCCCCAATTCCGCCACGTGACATCAGACCTTTGCATGCTGGAAGCAGGGATCCGTGTGCCAACAGCCAGGGGGGCTGGGTGGGCTGTGTGGATGTGCACTATATACCAGTCCTGCAACAAAAGTTACAGGTGAGTAACTCATCCTTCTAGGGGCATGGATACAGTTCCCTAGCCACACTCTGGAAGACACTTAGCAGATTTCGGGGAGGGGAGGCATGTACCCCACTTAGCGAATACTACTGGAAAAGAGGTCCCAAAAGCAGCATCCTAACAGGACTCAAGGTCGATGCTGTAGTGAGATATGAAGGTGCGTGCTGTCTTTCAGGTACCAGCCCTGCAGATTTCCTGGATGGGAATGTCCCTGAGGAAGCCACCGAGGCAGAGGTATGTCTGATGGAATGAGCCCTAAGCCCTATGGGAGGCACCCTATCAACCAACCTATGGCTGATGTCGATGCAGGGTGCGATCCACCTGCCAGTCATCCACTTTGCTGCCAGTCTGCTAGACATGGCTTCAGCGTATGTAACAAACGGCTGGCGAGCTTAACTCCGTAATCCAGCTATGTGTTCCTTATAGTAAGACAACGCTCTCCACATGTCCAAGGTATGGAGCCAGTGTTGGGTAAGTTACTTTTTCTATTACTTTTGGAAACTTGTTCCAGGAAGCTCTGTGCAGTCACTAGCAAGGATGAAGAAGTACTAGAACATGTAACACACCTTACAGTTACTTTATTTCTTTTTATACAAAAATAATACGTAACGGTAACTGATTACATTTATTTGAAAGTAATTAGTAACTAATCTATTACTCTCAAAAAATGTAATCTGTTATAGTTATTAAGTACTATAGTATCGTTTTTGTATGAAATGAAATACGTAACTGTAAGGTGCATTACTTTTTCTAGTACTTCTCCATCCTTGCTAGAGACTGCGTAGAACTTCCTGGAACAAGTTTTCAAAAGTACTAGAAAAAGTAACTAACCCAGCACTGTTATGGAGCCTACAGTTGGCCTCAGAAGATGTGTTTGTAAAACAGACTGGCAAGTTGATCACCTGGTTAAGGTGAAACCCTGATACTACCTTTGGGAAGAACTTCGGATGGGGGTGAAGGATGACCCTGACTTTGTGGGAGACCAGGAATGAAAACTCCACTGACAGCACCTGGAGCTTACTAATCCTTCTAGCTGATGTCATGGGTGACAAGAAGGCAGTCTTCCATGACAGGTGTGACACCTCACACCTGTGCATAGGATCAAATGACTTGCCCATGAGCACAGTTAGCACCAGCAGTAGGTCCCAAGGTGGTGGTGGTTCACACATCAGAGGGGACAGGTGGTCCAGGCCTTTGAAAAAGCACACAACCACCTTCTCCTGGGCAACCATCAGCTTACCAGCCTGTGCCCGGTAAGCAGAGATGGCTGCCAGGTGCACCATAAGGGTCGCCGCTCAAAGTCCTGATTGAGAAAGGGAACAAAGGTACTCCAGAACGCCCACCACAGGGTAGGAAAGGGGATCAAGCTCCTTGCCATCAAATTGAGCACCTCTTCAGTTTATTTTTACCCATAATTTTTGGGTACTTTTTTCATTTTCTTCCCAGTCCCGATCCCTCGTGTCCCCGTAACGCATGCGTATGGAGGCATGCGAATGTGACACCTCACGGGATGCCCCACCCTACCAGTCACTCCATTACCATCTACGCTGGCCACTGGACCTCCATCCAGTGATGGCAGGACTACAGACAGTCGACCCACCCACACGGGAGAGGAGAGCCAACACTCAATCCTGCTCCCGCACCCCCCCCCCCCCTGACGGCCCGAGGTCATTCCCGAACCAGATATGCCAGCGTGGCATGGGGTAAGGCACACCTCTCATTTAAATGCATAGCATTCGTGAGTCAACTCCATACGGGAGGCCTCTACAACCCGGAGCACATCATCTGAGAAACCCAAGTCCTGGAACTCTAGCCGCTCAGAAACCAGACCAAAAGGTGGAAGGATATCAGGTCTGGATGCAGGACCATCCACTGCTACCTGGTCAGCAGATCCAGGTGAAGAGACAAGTGCCACAGAGGCCTGCTGCTGTCTGGGTATCAGAACTGCCTTGGCCAATCTGGAGCGATCAGGATCATCCACACCTTGTTTTTCCAGGCCTTGACTACCACTTTGTGGAGAAAGGGGAAGGCGTACATGAGTCCTGGAGTCTACAGCTTTGCAAAAGCATCCCCCAACAGTGTCCCTAACTGTAGGGGCATGCACAAAACAGCCTCAGCTTGGCGTTCTCCCAGGAGACAAACAGATCCATCAGAGGGGTGCCCCACAGGGAGAACAGGTACTTGACCACCTCCTGATTCAGGAACCACTAGTGTGATGTCTCTCCTACCCGGATGAGAGGGTCTGCTAGTTGGTTGCTTACTCCTGCAACATGGATCGCCAGAAGGTCTGCACTCAGGCTGTACACAAGAGTCCAGGTATGAAGGGCCTCCTGTTCACAGGGGAAAGGAGTGTATTCTGCCCTGTCTGTTCAGGTAGAACATGGTCATGGTGCTGTCTGTCAGAACCTGCACAACATGATCCCGTCTAGAGGAGTAAATGCCATCACAGCGAGATGCACTGCATGGAGCTCCAGCAGGTTGATGTGGTGACAAGACTCCTGGGGTGACCAGAGCCGGGGGGCCCTGTGGTCTGCCAGGTGCACTCTCCACCCCACCAGAGACACATCCGTTGTAAGTGTGATGGATGGCTCTGGGCAGACAAATGGGATTCCTTCCTCCAAATGTTCTGGGACTAGAAACCACTGGATAGCATCTCACATGAGCTGGGTCACTGTGACCAGCTGGTTCAAGTGGCCTAGACACTGGGACCACTTATGGCCCAACTCCCACAGCAGATGGTACATCTGCCAGCGGGCCCAACAGACCACGCTGGTGCCAGATACCATGTACCCTAGCAGCCGCAGGAAATCCTGGACAGGGTGCAAGAGATAAGATTCAGTGCACGGCCTGCAGGGAGTCTAGTTCTGCCTCAATTAACTTGATTGCTTGTGAGGAAACCAGTTCGGACTTGTCTAAGTTGACCAACAAGCCCAAGTCATGATAGATCTGGAGGGCTGGATCTCTGGACCGCTTGACGGTCTCCTTGGATGGCCCAGTTATCCAGGCAGGGATACAACCTGTCTGCCTTGTGACGCAGGAAGGCGGCCACAAAGGCCATGCACCCGGTAAAGACCCTGGGCGTGGACAAGAGACCGAAGGGCATGACCTTGAACTGGTACAGTACCCCTCCTGCATGGAACTGGAGGTACCAGCAGTGTGGACAGACAGACTGAAATGTAAAAGAATGCATCCTGAAGGTAAAGGGAACAGAATCACATGACCTGCTCCAGAGAAGGAATGATCCGATTCAGAGTGACCATCCGGAACTTGTGCTTCCACATGAATTGGTTTAGATCATGCAGATCCAGTATGGGGTCCCACCTCCCCCATCTGTTTTGGAAACAGGTAGTACCCGGACATATAACCTGACTGACCAGGGTGTCTGTGACCCTACTGGGTCATAATGTTGCATGCTTAATAGCATACGACATTATGGCTAACCCGTTACAGCACAGTATGCTACAGTTACTGATGCAATACCGCGTATACTGCTGTATGCGGCATTGCACCAGTTGTGCTTTCCCAGGCAGAGGATAAGACCTCTACTGGGAGCGAGTTTCGAGAAGCAGCTGCCGTGGCTCACAGGACTGAGCCACAGCAGTAGAAACCCAGGCGCTGCGTCTGGGACCGAGTCCGATTACGGTCCCAGAAACATTTTATTTTTTTTATGACTTGTGCGCTCCCGAGTTAGACCGCCCGGAGTTGAGAATCTTTAGTGGGGGTATCGGAGAAGAGCCCCCACAGAAAAAGACTTGTGCCTCATGGCACCATCCTGTATTGGCAGCTGAATTTGTTTATGCGCATAATGTCTTGCGACATTATGACACCGTGCCGTCTGGGACACAGGCTATGGCTCTCTTCACAAGGAGTTGAGCAATGTCCAACCAAAAGGTGGACAATGTGTTCTGTGACACCCTGGACTCCGAAGCAGCATAGTCAGTAAGGTGGCAGAACCTTGAAATCCAGAGGCAACCCTCTGCCTACCACCTCTAGCACCCATTTGTCCATTATGATAGTGCTCCAACACGGCAAAAAGTAGCGCAGCCAACCCCCGACTGAATGCACAGACAGGGACAGGAGGGGAGGGATGACACCCCAAAACCCGTCATTGTGCAGCCTTGGTGGGGGTACTGGTTTTTGGGGCCAGAAGGACACCATCACCACCCCACCCCTGCCCGACCTCACGTGGGGCCCTAGCCCCTGAACTTGGGTGTAAGGCACCAGACCTGATATTGTCTCTGCTGGGGCTGCTGCTGAGGAAGCTGAGGCTGAAAGGACCAGCACTGGAAAGCCTTTTCCTTGATCTTCTGTTTTTGGTCCTTTTGTGATGATACCACAGAGTCGAGGGTTACATATGAAATTGCCACCAGATACAGGCCTTACGGTCTGTCTAGTCTGCTCGAGTGTTCAGCACTTCAGTCCATTACACTGCAGCTGCCCCACCTCTCACTTTTTCCTTCACACCCACCCCCTGCTTCCTCACAGTTTCAACCCTCCCTTTGAAACTGTCCTATCCTCTCTTGAAGCCCCCCACTGCCCATAACGATACAACTTCGTCTGGCAGCACGTTCCTCCCTGTAACCACCCTTTTGGTGAAATAGTGCCTCCTCATTTCCCTCCTGAACCTTCCCCCTTACAACTTTAGAAAGTGTCCTTTGGTTTCCCTTCCACCTTTTAGATTGATCAAACTCCCGGTGCCTACTCTGTTCATACCCTTCAGGTACTTGAAGGTCTCAATCAAATCCCCCCTCTCTCTTCTATCCTCCAAGGTACACATATTGAGCTCACTCAGTCTCTCCTCATAAGGTTTATCCCCCCAACCCCAGGATCATTTTTGTTGCCCTATGCTGTACCCCCTCCAGTAGTTTCCTGTCCCTTTTTAAGTAGGGGCACCAGAACTGCACGCAGTACTCCAGGCACGGCCTCACCAGGGACCTGTACAGGGGCAGGATGACTTCCCAACGCCTAGAAGTAATCCCCCTTGCTATGCACCCTAATATACTGTTGGCCTTTGCCGCTGCCTTCCTGCACTGGGCTGAGTGGTCCATTTCCCCAGTTACCAGTACCCCCAGATACCTCTCCTCTTTGGTCGTGGATAACTGCCCCCCCAACCAATAACTGTATCCTGGGTTCCTGGCTCCTCTATGCATCACTTTGCATTTCTTGGCATTGAATCCAAGCTGCCAAGTGTGAGATCATTCTTCCAGTTGTGTCAAATCCTCCTGGTCTAGTTTACCACCAGCCACCCCCATCCACCTCTGCACAGATCTTGGTGTCGTCTGCGAAGAGGCTGATCTTACTCTTGATCCACACTGTGATGTCGGCAATGAAAATGTTAAACGGAAATGGTCCCAACACCGAGCCCTGTGGGACACCTCTTGTTACTGCCCTGGGTACTGATGCCTCACCCCCCACTGCTACCTTCTGTTGTCTATCCTGCAGCCAGTTCTCGACCCATCTGACCAGTTTCCCCCCTGCTCCCAGGCTGCTCAACCTGCTGGTCAACCAACCATGTGGCACCAAATCAAAGGCATTGCTGAAATGCAGGTAGAGGACATCCACCGCATGACCCCTGTCCATTGCCCATGTCACCCATTCGAAAAAGTCAACCAAGTTCATCTGGCAGGATCTACCCAAGACAAACCCGTGCTGCCTGCCATCCTGGAGATCATTATCTTCAAGAAATCTTACCAGCCTTTCCTTGAGGACAGTCTTCATCAGTTTTCCCACAACTGCGGTAAGACTCACTGTTCTGTAATTCCCCAGTTTATCCTTGGGCCCACTCTTATGGAGAGGCACCACATGCGCCACCCTCAAATTCCTGGGCACGCATTTTTCCTTGGTTTGCCTTTGTTTAAGTTTGGTTGGTCTGGTGGTGGGGTTCTTTTAATCTTTACTAGCAATCCACTGTATACTTTAATTATAAGACTACATCTCTGTACCATTCCTGATATGTCTATAAGGATGTACATAAGTTAAAACCAATAAAGAAGTTGAATTGCAGGAAAAAAAATTCCTGAGCACGCACCCTGTTTCCAGAGAGGTGTTGAATAGGTCCGTCAATGGCCCCGCCAGGACTTCTGCCAACTTTCTCAGCACTCTGAGATGAACTCTGTCTGGCCCAGGTGCCTTGTCTTCCCTCAGGGCCTTAAGGCCTTCCATCACCCTTTCCACCGTGATTTCCACATCCATGGTTCCCCCCCCACACACACACTTCCCCTCAGGTACAAGCCCATCTCTCTCCCTGGTGAATACTGAACAGAAGTACTCGTTGAGTACTTCTGTCTGCTCAGACCCCTTTTGTACCCAACCACTACCTTTCTTGATCCTAACAATTTGATCTTTGCGCTTCCTCTTCTCCCGTATATATCTGAAAAAATCTTTTTCCCCTTCTTTGATCCCCTGCACTAGCCTCAGTTCTTTAGCCACCTTGGCTGCCTTTACCGTTCTGCTCACTTCCCTGGATTTCCTCACATATTCTTCTCTGTCCTCTGTCCTGTTGGGTCTCTTGTAGGTTCTAAATGCAGTCCTCTTATCCCTCACCTTCTTCACTACCTTCCTACTCATCCAGCTTGGTTTCCTGGTCCTGGATTTCTTGCTCTGGCTCTTGACACACGTGTTAGTGGCATCAGTCAGTCCTAGCTGGATGATTTACTTACTTATTTTGTGGCATGATCAATATTTTTCAATGCTCTGTCCAGAGGCTTGTCCACGTCCCCCTGGCCCCCAGATTTACGGAGGGACAAGTCAGAGAACAATCCTTCTGTTGAAAGGTGGTATGACAAACCCAAAAGGGACCTGATAGGAACCGCATACTTGCAGATCATATGACCAGAGGGAGTCAGGCAGGATGCTGGACACTGCCAAAGCTCCAGGATGGTCCCAAGATGGCCTCAGTCATGAGAAAGGCAACGCCGGGCATTCACCCCTATCCAGGATGTCCGTAACGGGGTACTGAGCCCACTTTTGGGCAGGCTCCAGAGTGATATTCATGCACTTCAACAAGAGCTGGAAAAGAGCCCCAAATGACACTGGCCAATGGTCGGTGAATACAGGTTACTCACCTGTAACAGGAGTTCTAGGAATGGTATATGTTGTTCATCCACACTCATTGGCAGTATCCTTGCCGCTTTAAATCTTGCCGGAAGGTCTTCAAGCTTGCTCCTCCCACCCACCCGGGTGGTATAACTCTCGGCTCCGCCCCATGACGCCAGATCTGGCCCGCTGGAAGCTCAGGTTGTGCGTCGACGCCGGGGAGGTCGGGTGGGTCGTGTGGATGAACAACATATACCATTCCTAGAACTCCTGTTACAGGTGAGTAACCTGTATTTCTAGGGACATGGATATGTTGTTCATCCACACTTATTGGCAGACTCCTAGCAGTTCTCCGGGAGGAGGGAGGCAAGACGCATACCCCCTACTTAGGGAAAGAGAGACTGGAGAACCGAGGCCCCAAAACCAGCATCCCGGCGTGACTCAAGGTCGATGTGGTAGTGGGTAATGAAGGTGTTTGCTGACTTCCAGGTAGCAGCCCTGCAGATTTCTGGATAGGGACGTCCCTGGAAGCAGCCACCTTGCAGAGCAGTATGGCGGGTAGAATGAGCTCTTATCCTCTGGGAGGCTCCATGCCCGCCAACTTATAGCAGAGATCTATGCAGGAGGTTACCCACCTGCTTATCGTCCGTGGCTGCAGGTCTGCCAGATCTGCGGCTTCAGCGTAGGGTGACAAACAGCTGGCGAACCTCTCCCCAATTTCCAGCGTGCGCTCCTTATAATGTTTAGCTGCCTCTTCTAGGGTCCAGAGTATGGAGCCTGTTATTCGGGCCTCCGAGGTGTGATTGGGGTAGAACACCGGCAGAGTCAACACCTGGTTAAGGTGAAACTCCGACACCACCTTCTGAAGGAATTTCGGTGGGGGCGAGGACAACCTTGTCCCTGTGGAAGACCAGGTAAGAGACTCGGTGGAAGCGCCTGGAGCTCTCCCATCCTTCTGGCTGGATGGATAGCCACCAAGAAGGCGGTCTCCACGACAGGTAGAGAGAGCACACCTGTGCATAGGTTCGAATGGCTTGCCCATGAGCTTGCCAGTACCAGCAGTAGATCCCACGGAGGTGGGGGTTCCTGCACTGGGGGAAATGTGATCAAGGCCTTGAAAAGCGCCAGACCACCTTCTCCTCCTGCCACGACTGCTTCCCGGCCCGCGCCCCCGTAAGCAGAGATGGCTGCCAGGTGCACCCTTAGGGTCGCCGACCTAAGCCTCCTTGACTAGAAAGGGACCATAAATAGTCCAAGATGCTTGCCAAGGAACAGGAGGAAGGGTCCAAGCCCTTCTGACACCAAATGGAAAACCTTTTCCATTTGAAGGCATAGCATTTTCTGGTCGACTCCTTACGGGACGCCCAACTACATTGAGGACCTCGTCCGAAAGACCCAAGGCCTGGAACTCTAGCCGCTCAGGAACCAGGCCGTCAGGTGCAGGGATTGAAGGTCCGATGGAACACCTTCCCTGATTGACTGAGAGCAGGTCCGGGCGAGCTGGAAGCTGCCGGAGTCCTGGAGCTGAGACTGAGGAGATCTGGTACCAGAACTGGCGAGGCCAGTCTGGGGCTATCAGAATCACCTGCGCCTTGTCCCTCCTCGCCTTGAGAAGCACCTGTGGATCAAGGGAAATGGGGAAAGGCGTAAAAGGGCCGAGGGTCCATTGCCTCGAGAAGGCATCCCCCGCAGCGAGCCCTGCTGAGGGGCGGGCATGGAACAGACTCAGCTTCGCTGCTCTCCACGGAGGCAAACAGGTCCACCTGAGGTGTGCCCCAAAGGAGAACAGATGCTGTACTACCTCCGCAGGAGGAGACCACTCGTGGATGCAGCCCCTATCCGGCTCAGGGCATCGGCCGGGGTGTTGGAGCTCCTGCCACGTGAATGGCTAGGGAGATCCGCCTCCAGGCTGCGCGACAGTGACCAAATGCGAGGAGCTTCCCTGCATAGAAGCATGGAGCGCCCCGCCTCTGGCGTTTAGATAGTACATGGTCGTGGTATTGTCCGCTCTGGACTGGACCACTTGACCCCGGAGGAACGGAGCAAAGGCGGTGAGAGCTAGGCGGACCGCCTGAGCTCCAGCAGGTTGATGTGGCATCGGGACTCCCGAGGGGACCAGAGGCCATGAGCCCGTGTTCCCCAGATGGGCACCCCAACCCATCAGAGAGGCATCGGTCGACAGAGAGACCGCTGCCTCAGGCGGACGAACGGATGCCCTCCTGCAAATGATCTGGAACGGTCCACCACTGAGAGCTGCCCACATCCCCTGTGTCACCGACACAAGCTGGTCCAAGGGACGCAGCTGCCAGACCACTGGCTGGCCAGTCCCCACTGAAGGGGACGTATGTTCCAGCGGGCCCAACGGACCACGCTGGTGCAGGCCACCATGAGACCCAGGAGGCGCAGGAAGTCCTGGCAGGCGCATTGGCTCCAACCAGAAATGATCGGGCAAAGGAGGAAAGAACCTCGGCCCTGTCCGCCGAGCCGTGCTTTGGCTCAAGAGAGTCGAGCTGCGCCCGATGAATAGAATCACCTGCTTCGCTCGAGTCTGACTTGGCCTCGTTGGATAAGGAGGCCCAGTTGAGAGCAGACCTGAGGGCCAGATCTCTGACCACTCCGCCCCTTCCTGGAGGGAGCTGCTATCAGCCAGTCGTCCAGGTAAGGGTACACCCAGACCCCTCGCGCCGCAGGGAATGCTGTCACCACTGCCATGCATTTGGTGAAGACCCTGGGAGCTGGAGACAAGCCAAGGGCATGGCTTGGAACTCGAAGAGGATCCTTCCGCCGGAAGCGAAGGAATCTCTGTGAGACGGACGATAGGGACGTGAAAACGCGGCCCTGCAAGTCCAGAGAGCAGAACCACACGCCGCGTCTCCAAGGATGGTATTATCTGAGCTAGAGTGACCATCCTGAAGGTTCGAGACCTTAGGAACTTGTTTAGGTCGTAGGTCGAGAATGGGGCGCCAGCCCCCGTCCGCTTCGGAACCAGGAAGTACCTGGACACAAACCCTGGGTCTGAAAGAGGGTCCACCACCTCTCTTACCACCTCCTTCTGGAGGAGGAGGAGCGGTGTCGGCCGACGGCCGCCAGTAGGCTGGGGATCCCGGGCTCCCGAGGGCCACGGCCTGGAGGGTGGTGCCTGCTCGATTCCAGAGGCAGGCCTCTTCCCACCACCCTCCAAGACCCACCTGTCCGTGGTAACAGCGGACCAGGCGGAACGGAAGGCCGGAGCCGTCTCCCCACGGGGACCAGGGTAAGGTGACGGGGATGGGGCGACACCCTCAGCCCGTCACTGGGCAGGCTTGGAGGAGGGACCGCCGAGGGACCTCCTGGGGCCCTTTCCTCCCTGCCTCCTGTTAGAGGAAGCCAGGCTTGGGTTTGGGGATGCCAAGGTCGAGCCTGCTGGCCCTGACGTTGCTGGCACGGCGCTAGGGGCACAGAAGGACGCAAAGGGCTTAGCTGTGGTTTGCGGCCTTGTCCTTCTGAGCGGAAGAGACCGAGTCCAAGGTAGCATTGGACTTCTCGATCCTCTGCAGGTGACCTTCCACCCCAGGGTCAAGAGGTCAGTCCTCAAAAGGGAACATCCGCCAACTTGTGCTGGGTATCCGGTAAAGGTGGATATCTCAGCCAAGCCCGCCGACGATAGCCACTCGCGGTCGCCACCGATCTGGCACATGAGTCCCCTATATCCAAAGCAGTCTGGAGCTGCTGTTTGGCCACTGTTCTGCCCTGGTCCCGCACTCTGCTTAACCGTAGTCTGCAGATCGGCGGAAGATGAGGGATGACCTCCTCCAGGGAGCCCAACAGGGCATGAGAAAAATGTGCCATGAGGACGGCCGAACTGGCCTGACGAAGGCCGAGAGAGGACGCAGCGTAGACTTTTCGCCCGACATAGTCCAATTTCTTGGACTCCTTGTCAGGAGGTTTGTCCACATCCTGGCGCTAGCCGGGCGCCGCCGGAAACGCTTGTCGGTAACCAACCCCCTCAGCAGAGGGTGTTCCCAAAAACCGACAAGGAACCGTAGGACCGCGATACTTTCCTGGCCATCCTGGCTCAAGGCGCAGGGCAGGAAGCAGGGCGCTAAAGCTCCAGTGCCGGACCCACTTATGGCCTCGGCCACGGAAAGGCCTGGCGGAGAATCCCTCGGTCCAGAATCTCCGTGAGGGGATACCGGCCTGCTTGGAACGGTTCGAGCTCCATCCCGTAGACTCCTGAGATGAGCCGAATGCGTCTAGGAAGGACGACACGGGCTATCGCCCATTGACTGACCTCCTGAAGACTCCAAGTCCAGTCGCTTGGAGAAAGGAGGAATCATCTTCGACTCGGAAGAGTCCTCAAGAGCTGCCTCTGGCTCTGAGCCACCCTCTTCACCCGCCGAGGTCGATCGAGTGAGGGTAACGACAGCCGGCGGGTAGACCCTTAGCTTACCGAGAATCTTGGTCGGAGCCCCAATTGGTGGCTGTGAGGCGGAGGTTCCACCGAATCGGTGGAGAAGTTGTTTTGGCGCATAACCGCCTGGGTATAGGCCTCGGATAAGTCGAGGGTTGTGTCGGTTGCCCGGTGACAGTTACTTAATGGCCGGGAAGGCGATTTAGGTCGGTTATTCTTGCCAAGAGGAGTTGTTGTAACATAAGGTCCCGCACTGGCCGACGTATTTACGCCAAGCCTCCTCATCCGGGAGGAGAGATTTGAGACGAGCGGGCGACGCTGGCCATCAGCGTGCCGAGATTCCAGACCGCTTATGACGGTGTGGGATCGCTGGACCGCCAAGAGGGTCCGAGACCGAGACCGAGAGTCCCGGAATTTCCGAGGTCGGTGCGGGAGGTGTCGGCCGAACCGCACCTTCGCTCGGATGGTCCATCCGAGGGCCCTCGAACCGGAGGCACAGGCGAGCCCACGGATCTCAACCTCCCCGGGGAACCGGAGGGGAATCTCGCTGCTAAAGGCGACAGCCTTCAATGGGTCGAGAAAAATCTCTCGACTTCATCGGTGGAGTCTCCGGTCAACTGACCTGACGGGACACCGTGAGGCCAGTGGCCGAAGCCGAGCGTCAGACGGCCGACGGTCGACGCCCGGGAGAGGGACCTTTCCGCTTCCCAAGAGCCGCCGACGGACTCTCCTGTCCTCTTTGACCGAGAATAAGGTCCAGTAGACGCAGGCCCTTCTCCTTTAGTGGAGAGGGACAGACAAATGCCCTAAAAGAAGCCGTAGGAAGAACCCAGAGAGAGCGGGATAAATGCCGCGCCGAGGAAGATACGCCCGCTACCGCCCTCTTCGAGGGCGACCATCCGCCGGAGCTGATCCGCCGAGTTCGCCAGCCGCGACACCGCCAACCGGCCTCTGACTTTCACCGGAGGAAACGCCCGGACGGCCCAGTTGTAATCGGGCAGCACGGTCTTCGAGGACGAGGGTCAGAAAAGATGAGCACAGGTCGCAAGCTCGCGGGGTCGTGCTCAAGGCTCATGGTAGACACACGTGGAGTGTGGATCCGTCCGAGACATCTTCTGCCCGCATGGGCATCTCCGAAATCCGGGAGTCGATGTGTCCATCGCAGCCGCGAGGGATAGAAGACTGAAGTCTTTTTTGCAAAATTTATTTTTAAATCCGCAAACGGAGAAATAGGAACCAGTCACAAACGCAGAGCGTTAAGGAGGGAACCTGAGCTTCCAAGCGGTAAGGAAGATCTGGCGTCATGGGGCGGAGCCGAGAGTTATACCACCCGGGTGGGTGGGAGGAGCAAGCTTGAAGACCTTCCGGCAAGATTTAAAGCGGCAAGGATACTGCCAATGAGTGTGGATGAACAACATATCCATGTCCCTAGAATCAACTCTTCAACCAATCCACAGTCCAAGATGCGAATCCAAGAGGACACAATGGGCAGCTGAACTGTCTCATATAAGAACTCTCAAAAATAGCCCTTGACCATTTTTCACTGTGGACCACCCAAGAATCCTTGGATTGGGTGATCTCTACTGACAACCAGCTTGACAGCCAGTGGCCAAGTGGGCCTCCTTGGTAGGGGCACTCACTTTACCTGCAGTGGCAGCAACTCCATTCTCAAGGGTGGAAAATCCGTTGCGGGGAGCACCTGAGAAGCATAGGCCAGCGAGGGCATGACTGGCGGCTGCCAGGTGACTAAAGGTCCAGACAGTAAAGCCCTACCCCACCCTTTGACGGACCATTGTTGCCAAATGAAATCCTCATAGCATCAGTGCATCATCTGCCAGTGCCTTTCCTCATCCAAGGATGAGGCAGTTGAGAAGCAGATACGGCAACATCTCTCAATCAAGCAGGATCGTCTTGTGGCCGGACCGCTGGAGCAGCAGCAGCACTACTGCTTGCAATGCCAACAACCCGGGTTCGGAAGTGAGCCTGGGCATCAGGGGGCAAGCCAGCCAAGGAGAGCAGGACTGAGTGTCCCACAGACTGCTCTCCTCCTTGGAGGGGGGGGGTGAGAGAAGCTCCCGGCACTTGCCCAACCCCTGGTGGAGACCAGGGGTCCGAAAGCCAGTGCCAATATCTATGGGAGGCGGACCACATGGAGTGCAAACCCCTGATGTCATTGTACATCCTGCCACCCAGGGATCAAAAATGGAAAACTCAGGCTGATCAGGATGCCACCCACTTCGTGCCACAGGTCCCATACCACTTATCCATGACACTCCTGGGAACCACATCCCATTGTCCAATGGGAGGAAAGGCCCCACCCTGGGGGCCAATCCAAGGCTGTTAACCAGGTAGAGTAAGTCCCAGGGTCGGTGGATGAGAAAGGTGGGGTGGGAGGGGGAAGGAAACCACAGATGGTGAAATCATGGTGGAAGGGGTGATGGAAGGCCTTAAGGCCCCAAGGGTAGACAAGGCACCTGCGCCAGATGGAGAACTGACCCCTGGGGAACCCCTGATCTAATACTCTGAAAGTGCGACCTATAGTTCCCCAGGGTAACCAGCTGGGTTCTCCCCCTCAAGCATTCCCCAAACCAGTGTTGGGCCACCTGGTCGAGGCCACACTGCTCTGCCCAGTAGGACTCCAAGGTTCAAGGTGTTAAAGGCTTTGGATAAATCCACAAATATGGCCCCGACCAGGTGGCCACTGTCCAAAGCAATCTGGATATCTGATGAAACTTTCGACAGTGCTTTTGCACTGTAATAATGACTACACTAGGACTGAACGCCAAGACCCATTCTCTCATTATATTCATACTGGGAGACAGGCTTCTCATACTAAAATGGACAAAGCCAGCCCCTCCACTTCTCAATATGTCAGCCGTTGTGTCTGCCACTGGCCCAGAGCCTGGATTTAGTTGAATATCTCCAGCCAGCAGCAGGCATAGCAGCAACACACCTCTAGCCCTGGCTAATTTATTATTATTATTTTTTAACCAGGAGAGACACACTAAGCTGAAGCTTGTTTACAGGTGCGACCTGTGAGCACAAGGAAACACAGAAACAGATTTTGACAGCAGATAAGGACCGCTTAGCCCACCCAGTCTGCCCATTTCCCTACCTATTGGATAAGCTGCAGATCCTAGTGAACCAACAGCCTACTTCTTCCTACCCCTCCACCAGAACTGCCTTATGTTTGTCCCATGCATTCTTGAATTCCCCCACTGTTTTTGACCCCACAACCTCCTCAGGAAGGTCGTTCCATGTGTCCACCACCCTCTCTGTGAAAAAATACTTCCTCACGTTGCTCGAGCCATCCCCCCCCCAATCTTCAAACTGTGCCCCCTTGTTCTTGCACATCTCTTTTTCTGAAAGATGCTACCCTCTTGGACTTTGCCGATTCCACTGAGGTACTTGAAAGTTTCTATCATGACCCCCCCTCTCCCTCCTTTCCTCGAGGATATACATATTAAGATCCTTTAATCTCTCTTCATGTGGCTTCTGGTGCAAACCCTACACCATTTTACTTCCCTCCTCTGGACTGCCTCCATCCTGTCTATGTCCTTGCGTATCTCCAGAACTGCACATGGTACTCCAGATGGGGTCTCACCAACTGTCTGTACAGAGGGATAACAACTTCCTGTTTTCTACTGGTGATGCCTCTCCCACTACATCCCAGTATCCCCCCAGCCTTCCTTACTGCCTTCTCACATTGCTTGCTTACCTTAAGGTCATCTGATATGACTATTCTCAGGTTCCTTTCCATTTCTGTTGTTGTTAGCACCCCCAACACACACACACACACACACACACACACAGTGTACTCTTCCCCTGGGTTTTTGTTTCCCAGGTGCATTACTTTGCACTTCTTTGCATTGAATCTAAACTGCCATACTTTTTTCATTCCTCCAACCTTGCCAAGTCCCTTCTCATCCTTTCCATCCCCCTTTGTGTATTAACCCTGTTGCAGATCTTTGTGTCGTCTGCAAAGAGGCATACTTTTCTCTCCAGTCCCTCCTCAATATCACTTATAAAGACTTTAAAAAGGACCAGTCCCAGTACTGAACCCTGCGGTACCCCGCTAGTAACCCCCCCCTTCATCAGAGTGGACTCCATTTACTATTACTCTGTGTCCTGTTGTCCAGTCAATCCTTTACCCAGGCTACCACACTGGGACACACTCCTAGGCTGGCTAATTTATTAATCTTTTGTGTGGGACTGTGTCAAATGCCTTGCTAAAGTCTAGGTAGGCCATGTCCACAGCCCCTCCCTGATCTACTACTCTGGTTACCCAGTCAAATAAATCTATTAGATATGTCTGACATGACCATCCCACTGTGAATCCATGCTGCCTTGGGTCCTGTGCCCCGCTGGCCTCTAGGTACTCAACAATTCTTTCTTTCAGAAGTGATTCCATCATTTTCCCTACCGCTGAGGTCAAACTAACAGGTCTGTAGTTTCCTGCTTCTGCTTTGCTCCCACTTTTATGAAGGGGAATCACATCCGACCTCCTCCAGTCCTTAGGTGCCACACCATCTTCTCATGATTTGTTAAAAAGGGTAGTCAGTAGTGTCACTAGTTCTCCCATTAGTTCTTTTAGAATTCTGGGACGAATCCCATCAGGCCCCATTGCTCTGTCCACTTTCAGTTTTAGGAGTTCTTTCTGATCCCTTTCTTCTGTGAATGGACTAGTATCGACCCCCCTATCCAGAGTGCTTCTATTGATTGGATTAGGTACCTCCCCCTCCTCTTCTTTTGTGAATACTGAACAGAAGTATTCGTTCAGTATCCCTGCTTTTTCACTGTCACCCTCTGCCCACCCATCCTTATCTGTATTAAGCCTCACTATCCTTCCCTTGGCCTTTTGTCACTCCCTAATATACCTTTAAAAGGCTTTATCCCCCTTCTTAAAGGAGAAGTCTCATGTATGCAGTGCTGTGTATTTGCCTATTTCAGCTCTCCCATCTCATATTCATTCCTTCTCTTTGAATTTCCAGTCAGCAATTATGGTTTAAGGAGCATGTGAAATGCAAAAAAATACACTTTTTAAACTAAGTTTTCTAGCTGCTCATTTTTCCAGCTGCTGAAAGGAGGATGTGTGTCATCTGGGCAACAGAAGCATTCAGTCTACTCCTCTGAAGTTACAACTGTCTAACAGCGAGATATAAGCCGCACAAAGAAACAGATTTTTTTTTTTTTGCTCGTGAATTAAATAAGTTTAGATGTATTATTTGCTATGCACAAATAAAGGCTACTAGTACTACACACTGTGTGAGTGGTGTGATAGGACTGTTAAGCCACTGCAAACTTAAAATAAAATAAGGATACAAAGCACTGCAAACCTTATGCTTTCTTCTGAGCTGTTGCTGCAGTGACATCAAAGAATGGGAGGGGTTGTATTACAAGTGCCTCATTTGCATATATATATGGAAATTGGCTTGAAGCTTTACAAGCTTGTGTCAGTGTCTCAGAATATAGATATGTGTTACAACAGAAAACACAACTGATCTCTTTTTGACATACTTGAAATAACTGATGTAATGTATGAAAAATATGTCAGAAATATCTAGTTCATAAATAAACAGGAGTCTTCGCCTTTAACTGAGTTGGCTATCTTTTCTTCGGTTTGGGCCTTTGCTATTCTGACTGCCTTCCCTGCTTCCTTCTGCTTTAACTGGTACAGTTCTCTGTCCTGCTCCTTCTGTGTTTCCTTATACTTCCTGAATGCTATCTTTTTCTCCCTAACTTTTCCCGCCACCTCTTTTGAGAACCACAGTGGCTTTTTCCTTCATTTTGATTTATTTGTTTCATACAAAGGTTTGTTGCCTCTGTGATGGCAGTTTTGATGTTTCCCCATTTTTAATTTTTTTTTTAATTGCCGTTTATCCTCCTCCCCAGACTGCCATCCCTGACCCATCCGGAGATCCAAGGTGGACATCCCCCTGCCTCTCGCCTTACCCGACGACCCCAGATCCCCATGAAGTCGCGGCTTATCCCCTGAGCAGGAACGAGGTGGGGGCCGATAGCATCCCGTAACTTACATTTAGTCGGACCAGGGCCGATGGACGGGCACGGGCATGTCCCCGGAATTCCATTTTCCCAGCGATGGAAGGCTGTTTTCCTCCTCTTTACTCCCTGATGTGTGGTGTGAACCCTTGACGTCATGACACAAGGCGTGGATGTCCACCACACATTGCAACCTTGCCCCTCCTGCAACTGCAGGACTTGTCACACCCCGAGCCTTCAGACGGCCCTCCAGCAACCAGAGTCCACTCCCGAACCCAGGTCGCTGGCGTCGCAAGCGGAAATCCAACCGCTGAGCCGACAGACCAGCCACTACGTTTCCTCATTTGGTTCCAACACCCCTCCTTCTTGCCCATTTGCTAGTGCTTTTCTGAGGCGCACTCTCATTTTGTCAAAGTCAGCCCTCCTAAAGTCTAGTACCCTCACTTTTGTGTGACTTTACTCTATGGCTGTGTTTATCATGAACCACATTGTTTGGTGGTCACTTGTTCCCAGATGACTACCCACTTCTAAATCGGAGATCCTCTCTCCGTCCCCATTTGAGAGTACCAGGTCTAAGACTGCTCCCTCCCAAGTGGGTTCCAACATTAGCTGTCTGAGGCATGCCCCCTGTAGGGCATAGAGAATGGCCCTGCTCTTGGATGTGGCTGCAGCAAAGGTACTCCAGTTAACATCTGGCATATTCAGGTCCCCCATCAGCAATATCTCCCCTTTCTCTGCCATCCTAAGGATGCCTTTTATCATCTCCTTGTCCGTTTCCTCTCCCTGAGACAGGGATCTGTATACAAGCCCTGTGCAGACTGGAGTGCCATTTCCTGTCTCCAGGGTGACCCACAGTGCCTCCTCTCTTCCCTGTTTACCCTTAGTTCCATTGCTTTGATCCCTTCCCTTATGTAGAGAACTACTCCTCGTTCTCTTTAACCCTCTCTGTCCCTCCTGTAGACTGTGTACCCTGGTATGCTGACATCCCAGTTAT
Source organism: Neoceratodus forsteri (assembly GCA_016271365.2). Lineage (NCBI taxonomy): Eukaryota > Metazoa > Chordata > Ceratodontiformes > Ceratodontidae > Neoceratodus > Neoceratodus forsteri. The sequence continues at coordinate 68,084,184 of JADMNL010000032.1, forward strand.
GGTTCTTTGTGTATCACATTTCTGTGACTGCCACGATATCCAGGCGTCCCTCTTTCATCAAGGCCACTAGTTCCGGGAGCTTGTTACCCAGACTACAGGTGTTGGTACTCACTGCCCTCCATTTTTTGATGGCCTTACCCCTTTTAGCCCCATCCCTGTCCTTACTACTTTGGCATTTTTCTCCATTTACCCCTACCCTTCTCCCCATCGATTTCTCTATCTTGGAGTTTACCTCGCTAGCTACCCTGTTGTTTTGGGGGGGGCTGGGATTTCCCCTGCTCCTTTTCAGTGCCTCCCCCCTTGGCTAGTTTTAAAAGCTTGCCAATGAAGCATTTAAAACCATCACCTAGGATCCTGGTTCCCCACCTGGACATATGCAGACCATCGAGCCAGTATAGGCCTGTGTCCCTCCAGGTGGACCATCAGTCCCCAATGAAGCCAGAATCCTGAGCTCTACACCAGTTTTTCAACCACTAATTGAATCTCATGGTGCGGAGCACCCTATCCTCACCCATGCCACAGACAGGCAGCACCTCCAAGAAGGTTACCATGCATGCTACTTGTCTAAGGCCCCTCCCCAACTCCACAAACTCCTCCTGCACTGGTCTGATCCCATTCCCAACCAGGTCATTTGTCCCTAGGTGGACAATGATGTCCAGCTGTTCCTGCGATCCTGAGGATTGCTCCCTGTCCTCCAAGCCATGGCTCAGGCAGGCCTGCACTTTCCTCCCTCCCCCAGTTCTACCCCCCTAACAACCGAGTCCCCCACCAGGAGTTGTTTCCCTTCCCTGTGGGGTCCCATGCCACCCTCCTGTGGGTCTCCTTTGTGGAGGTTCCCAGCATCCTCCTTGGTCTCCACTGCAGGTGCCTCCATAGAGGAACCACACTCTGCCAAAATGGCGTACAAATTGTGGAGAGGTACAACTGGAGGGCTGCACCTCTATTCCACCACTCTCACCCTCCCTGAGCCCACCGTGGTCCAAGCACTCCTCTTTCTTTGCAGCATCGGCAACCCTGGTGGTCCCTGGGTGGGAAAGGAGGTCCCCCAAATCCTGGCCAACTCAGCCTGGAGACGAGCAACCTCCTCCCTCAACCCAGAGAGGTGCCTGCAGGTGAAACAACACCACATCCTCCAGAATGTCTTCCGGAAGACTGCTGCTCCACAGCTACTGCACTGCACCACTCCCATCATGTCTTATTTGTGGCCCCTTGATTGTTGTTTTGTATGCTAACTATTTCCTCTCTCCTCTCTCGGTTTTACTTTTTTTTTTTCTTCCTACTTTCCTACTGCCTCCGTGCCCTTACAGCTCTTGCCCGTCCTGCTCTGGGACAGGAAGTTCCTGTAATCCTCAGTAGTCTCCTTCTTACTTGCTCAGACACAGACTTCCAGCAGCTAGGGGGCGAGGGAGAGCTACTCTTTTCCTTCTGGGGTGGTGAGTCTTTTGTGCCTCTGTGATCACTCCCTTCCTGCTCCCAAACAGGAAGTCCCTGTTGTCAATCAAATCCAGTGCCTATAAAAGTGGAACTGGCTGGGGGGGGAGAGAGGGCTATATAATCCCAATAATAGAGTAGTAATGTTCTAGCAGCACCTCCTTCCTCTTGCTGCTCTCTGACAAAAGCTAATTAGGGAAGTTTTAAAATGCAGACACCTGGCTTCCTGCTGCCTAAGCCACACCCCCTAATTTACGGCTGCCCATTTAACTAACTTGCTCAGGGTCACACAATATGCAAGTGAGGGGTGTGGGATTCAAACCCAGTTCCACGTTTGCAGATCACAGCCTTAAACTACTGTGCTATACTACCTCCTCATTACAAAAAGTTGCTTATACCAAACTGTCTTCCATTTACTAGGCGGCCCCTGCATGTGAAGGACGTTATTTTAATATTTGTAAGGTTGGTTCGGGATGTTATACTAGGCGGACATATCTGTACCATCATAAGATGAAAGACTATTTATTGGCACAGAAGTATCTCCAAGTAGTCTATTTATTTTCCCTGTTATCCAAGCATTTTTCATTCTGAGCATGGTAGTTGGACATAGCCCATGTCAACACTATAATTACTAAGACTACTTGCCTACACTGCTTCATTCCCTATGTCTGTGTACAACCAGCCTGAAGTAAATTAGAACACCTCACCTAAAAACCACTGCCCAGAACTGCACTTGGCAGGGACCCTGTACTATAGGCAACACCCTTAGCAATGCTAAATAAATACCAAAGTATAAACTTCAAATAAGTCTAATGTCCCACCACAAACAGAACCCGTTTGTAAAACGTTATTGTGGAATGCTTAAAGTTTAGCAACCTAATATTAATTATAAAACCATCCTTTACTGTAGAGCAATTAAAAGCAACACATCTGCAAATTTATCACAGACTGAAAAACAATTTTTTGTAACAGGCTAACTAGGCTAACTTTACTAACTACTGTATATCAGGCAGGAGCCTTCGAAGACTAATTATGTAACTTGGTTGCAGTATCATAAAATATAGAGAGCAGTTTCTTTTTGTTGGTACTTTTTATTGCCTTTTGCTCCCAGCATCTACCTTTGGAGGGAGCCCCCAGTCCTGTTCCTGACGGCTCACCAGCTCGCGCCGACCGATATCCTCAGGCCCCGGTAGGCTCATCGAACTCCCATTGAAGACAGATACAGTGTGGCTGGTGCCATGGCTAGCCAGGGGCGGGACCTCGCGAGGTGCCCTCCGTCATCCAGCCGGAGCAGATTTTCACCTCCAGCGTTCACCCCACGGAGGCGAAGCGTGCAATGACACCAGTGTTGGTAACGCGCACGCTCCCGTATGCGCACCTTCAGGAGTCTGCCCCACCTCTAACCTGCAGGCAGCAGTGTGCCGCCCCAGCATCTGCTAGGGGCCAGGCATGCCCCGACAGCTGAAACTCCCCCCTCCCCCCTCCACAGAGAAGGAGAGCAGTCCCAGGATACTCGATCCTTCTCCTCCCTGCCTCCTCGGTGGCTCCACACTCATTCCCCTAACACCGGTCGCCGGCAGGCACAAGGTGTGGTATCCAGTGCCTCAACCCCCAACGCCACCGGGCCGGCACAAGAGAACAGTTTCTAAAACAGGCTACCTACCTTTACTATACTAACTTTGTCATAAAATGAAAGCCCTGTATATGCTATTAAATAGACCGTTTGCGTAAATTACTACTATTACACAAAATCAACAATAACAGCCTTGTATAGCAGTCCAGTTTCTTAACTTAGTTCTCGAGCAGGTTGAGACTCGGTTCTTGATTTTTTATGCTTCCCGAGTGGTGCCTGCACCACGCATGCTCACGCTACAGCGCTCGAGTCATAGGGCGGCACTTGCTTTTAAGTTGTACCTGTGCCCCATCCCTTGTTACAGCTCACAGCCACTGGCCCCCCATGTCAGCTGTGTATATTAACAGCCAGTGAGCAAAAATAACACACGGCAAACAGTCAAGATAGAGAACAGTTCATAGGAAGCAGAGGCAGGTGCAGAATCTGTGGTGCAATTAAGGGGGGCTCTCCAGTGCAGATTACAGCAGTCAAACAGACAGCAGTTCGTGCTTGCCCCTCGTTCTCCCTGCTCGTTGCAACAGACACAGACGCTGTTTCAAAATCTGGTCTTTATGGCTGTTGATTGCTCACAGGTCGGCATGGGCTTTCAAGTTGTACCTGTGCCCTGCCCCTGCATTATGGCTCACAAACACTGACCCTGCTGCCCCCCCCCCTCGAGTCAGCTGTGGATATTAATTTCATTGAATTCCCAGCCTTTCACATTCCTCTTCCAAAATTAGTCTGAATGATTTCTCCATCATCCTCCCCAGTATTGAAGTTAGACTAAGTAAGCAATAAGCTATGACAGGGTGTATATTACACAGTTCTAACGCAAGGCCAGGGGTGTAGTGTCACAAGGCCTCAGGATGAGTGCCTTCAGCTTCTGGTTATGTGTTAGAACTGTCTAATGCACATCCCCAGAGTGTCTTATTGTGCTTATAAAACTGATCTGTGTATTTTATATGCACTTAAAATTTTAAATCAACAAGGTTGAATAGTAAAGAATATAAAATCTTTTATGTATTTTAATGTTAAATAGTTCCTCCACCTGCATTAGCTTTCCCAGTTTTCCTTTTGGAAATGAAGAGTTTTGACCTAATACGGCCACCCTAGCTTGTTGTTATGACTCCCCAACCCCACCTCCCCACATATGCCCATACATATATTTAGTGTGCCCAGTTCAAAACTGTGCTGGCAAGTATTTGGTTTTAACAAGAAATGCTTCTTTTGTATTTACCTGTAACTGTAGTCATGCGAGGCGAGACATAGGCAAACAAGTTAGCGGGAGGACACACAAGAGTAAAGCCGTGAAGTCTGTGCGGTGACATAAGCTGTAAGTGATTAACAAAAAAAAAATCTTCGGATCTACAACGCATGTGTGCCAACTAATTTGGATGATCTTGGGGACTGATTGTGGTGGTGGCGCTGGCGAGTGATTCACAGAGCAACCGAGCAGCAGCCGACATCACGATGATACTGTGTCAGTGACTGAACGGTGATGTTAAATGAGCGAGTAATCAGCAGGAAGGGAGTTGCTGAACGCCGATGACTACAACACAGGTAGGTGTATGGCTCTGAACAGAAACTGTGGATGAAAAAATGAAAAGCGAAGAGAAAGCAAGAAGCTGGAGTGTTCAGCTGAGCAGGAGCGTGACCGGGGAGAGAGTCAGAGTGAGGGCAGTACATTGGGTGGGGAGAGTAAAGGGCTCTGGCAATCAAGCCATTGAGGCAGGAAGAGAGGTAGATGAGCAGCGGTCAGTTGGCTGCATGAAAAAAAAATTGAGAAACTGAAATACACTGTGGGGAGTAAAGAACTGATTGCCATTAAACAGTAAATAATCATTAAGCAGAAAACTTTTAAGGGAGGGAGTGGCAGGCAGGAGCAAGTGACAGGTGGGTGACAGATTGCATCCGACAAAAATGAAAACCAAAAAATGCATCCGATAGAAAAGTGAAAAACAAAAAACAGAAAAATTTGTCAATTTTTATTTAAGTACTGTGATTTGGAAAACGGAATGAAGCAGCTGTTGAGTACGGAGGGGAATTAGGCTGTGGTAAACTGTTACTACATGGGGAAAAAAAATGGCAGCCTTTTTTTTTTTTTTTTTTAAATAAACATTCTGGGCTCTAGGATTTCCCTGATGTGCTGCGTTCTGGTTGGTAGCACTTGTTTTCAGCAGGGATTAGATACTTCTAATGCATGGCTAACAACCAATCAGTATTTCCCTTTCCCATTTTATAACAGGCCTACTATTACTTGGTGTTTCCTTACTTTTCTTCCTTCTTATAAATAGGTATATATCACATACCCAGCCAGCCCGGTGGCGCCAAGGGTTGAAGCACTGGATGCCACACCTCGGCTACATTAGCGACCCGGGTTCGGGAACGGACTCAGGTTGCCGGGGGGGAATGAGGATTGAGCGTCCCAATGGATGATGTCCTCCTTCTGGGTTGGGTTACCAGGGGTGCTTCAAGCACCCGACGCCCCTAGGGCTGGTGGAAGCACAGGCTTTCTGGGCAATGGCATCTCTTCGGAGTCGGGAAGGGGAGGATGCTGTGGGCGCTTGGCAACAGCGTGCGTCAGCTCGTTGTCTGCCTGGACATTTGTCCTTCACACCAGCGCCTCAGGGATCAAAGGGAAAAACAGGGAATTAGTGCACTTAGGCCCCGAGCCAGATGAAACCGGGAGGTAGCCTTGGGGGAATGCCCTGGCGGACAGAGTAGGAGGGGGTATGAGGCCTCCTCTGAAAGCCATGGGAGCCGGGCAAGTTAAAAAAAAAAAAAAAAGATGGGTATCACATCTGCTGTTCCCCATGTTAATGGTATTTCCCCTGAATTTATGGACTGTGTAAATAATTTCTATTAGAAAATGGGCCTCTTAAATTCTCACTTCTGATAGGCCAGTTCCCTACTCAGAGCCCTGTAAAGATCTAGTGCCAATTCGGGGTGCCCCATTACTTGCCCCATTCTTGGTCACCCCAAATTTTCAAACTCAGAAGGCACCATTTTTTTCTCCCCGCTTAGTGAGCCACTCGTGCCAACACTCCCCCACATCTCTCTCTCCCCTTTTTTTTTTCCAGAAGAAAGAAAACAGCAGCCAAATACAAATTCAGAAATAAACGAGGGGAAAAAAGCAGTTACTCGGTCGGCAGCTTCCAAACCACAAGACATACATAGCGCGCTACCTTCCATAGAGCAGCGGTACTTTCTTCAACTTCCATACCGGAGATAGATGTCCATCTGCGGTACAGAACATGAGAAAAGTACCTCCCTCATACACAGCAGCGCTTCCGAGAAGCCAACCATGCCACAACATCAGTTGCGTAGAGGAAGGAAAACTAAGCTTAAAAATAGAAAATTACCGCTGCACAGCAGGCTTCCCTTTTAATTCAGACCCATGCGGCTCACCCAACCACCACCACCGCTCCTTCACCAAGCTCTTCTGAATGCCCCTGTCAGACTCCCCAGTTAATAACTAACATGGCAATAATGGCAAATACTTATCGCCACTAAAACAATGGTGCAATAAATACACAAAATAATAACATTAAACAGCTGTAAATTGATTCCTAGGACTGTCCATGGTGGGGAGGAGGCACATGAAACCAACACAACCAGCTCAAACTATGGAAACTCCATTAGGACATAAATCCTTAGGTAAAATAAAAAAGCTGCATCCAAATGAGGTGGAGGAAACTATTTCATCAACAAAAAAAAATCAAAACACTATTTACATATAAACATAACAAATACTGTTTTAAACATTAAAAAAATACTAGGCCCATTTTCTAAGTGCAATAATACCCTCCAGGGTGGGTGGTATTGGATATACCGGACCTTCCAGGGGCTATAAGGCCCTTCGCCTGCGGCACTGGGCCTCATTATGCCCCTGGACGGTCCGGTATTTCCCCACTACCGCCCATCCTGTCGGGTATTATTGCTTACTGAGACGGGGTTCATTTCTTTACTTAGTTCTTTGATTCGTTTTTGACTTGTGCCATCTGGCCCTTCAGTACTGTCTGTTCCTAGATTTCTTATGCTGATTCCGATTTCCTCCTCATTAACCTGATATGTCCTTCCAGGGGTGTTTGGGGTATTTACTGTTATGATCTTTTTGGTATAAGAGCAAAAATATTTGTCACGCTCCTCAGCTATTTCTGTGTCTCTAGTTAATATTTTATTTTAGGGCCCATCGGCGCAGCGGTTGGATTTCCACTTGCACGCTAGCGACCCAGGTTCAGAAACAGACCAGGGGCGTGGAGGGACAACCGGGGGGAAGATGGAGCATCCTGAGGACTGGTCTCCTTCTCCGAGGGGAGGGGGGGAGGTGTCCGGTGCTTGACGGACCCCTGGCAGAGGCCAGGAGTTCTGCAGCGTCCGGCACCTGAATGTTCTAGGGGTGGGGCAGATGCTGAACGTCACTGCACGCCCCGGCCCCCAGGAAAAACAAGAAAAACTATTTAATGGCTACCGAGGATGACGGTCGCCCCAGCGCCTGGCCTCAACTGCTCCCTGCCACTCTTCAACCTAGTAAGGCTCCACGGATGGCATCTCCAGGCCCTGAACCCTGCCCTGGGGGAAGCCAGGGAGGCAATGTCGGCAGTAGCCGACACCTTCCCCCATCATAGACGGGCTTGGTAAGGTGTCATGGCCCCGCCCTGGGGGCAAGCCAGGGGGTATCCTGGTTAAGGCACAAGGGAAGCGAGGTGGGTGCTGGGGGTCGGCACTGAAGGAATGGCAACCAAGCGGCAAAAAGTATACTAAATAAAAAAAAAAAAAAAATACTTTATTTTCCCCTTTAATTCGTGTTTTATTTGCCTTTTGTCTTGAATTTGCATAATTAGTTTGTTAATAGCGGATTTAACCTCATATGTACTGTAACCATGTGAACACCAAAATTGTACCTCTGTGTTCTACAATGGGAATACTTAAAACACCTGTGTAGCCGTCCTCAAGCTTGTACCCTACTTCGATTCCTGCCAAAACAAAACTTTGTGCTGCACTTGGGACACTGCCATGGATCTCATATTTGCACTGTAACTCTTTATATGTAGTATATGTATAGACGTGTGTGTGTGTGTATGTACACATGTATACGATATGTGTGTGTATATATATATATATATATATATATACACACACACACACACACACACACATATATACACAGATGTATATACATATATATATACACATACACACACACACACATATATGTATATATATATATATATATATATATATATATATATATATATATATATATATATACATATATACACACACACACACACACACACACACTCTATATGTCTTTCTATTACATGTCCTGGCACATGTAGTCCCTCTACACAAAAGTGGTAGGGAGGAAGCAGGGAACCATAGGCCGGTCAGCCTCACCTCAGTAGGGGGTAAGATCATAGAGACAGTGCTTAAAGAAAGAATAGTAGCACACTTGGAATCCAGCGGTGCCCAGGATCTGAGATAACATGGATTCACATCAGGAAGGTCGTGTCAGACGAATCGGACAGATTTTTTTGACTGGGTGACAAGGGAGGTAAAATCGGGGAAGGGGGGGTGCGGTAGACATCGCCTACCTTGATTTCAGCAAAGCCTTCGACACTGTCCCACATAAAAGGCTGCTCAACAAAATGAGTAGTCTGGGTATGGGGCAGAAGGTGGTAAACTGAGTTAGGAACTGGCTAACGGGACAGGAAGCAGAGGGTGGTGGTAAATGGGATCCAATCAGGGCAGAGGGGTGACCAGCGGGGTACCGCAGGGATCAGTCCTTAGGCCGCTCCTGTTTAATGTCTTCATTAGTGACACTGCAGTAGGACTGGAGGGAAAGGTCTGCCTGTTTGCAGATGACACCATAATCTGCAACAGGGTGGATAATCCGGATGGGGTGGAGAGAATGAAGAGGGACCTGGGGAAGCTTGAAAAATGGTCCGAGTTGTGGCAACTGAGGTTCAAGAAGTGCAAACTAATGCACCTGGGAAGAGGGAACCCTGGTGAGAGCTGCACGATGGGGGAAGAAAAGGACCTGAGGTTATCATTTCTGATGACCTAAAGGTGTCTAATCAGAGTACAAAGGCTGCAGGAAGGGCCAGTGGCATGCTGGGGTGCAGAGGTATCACTAGCAAAAGGCGGGAGATCGTGATGCCATTGTACAAAATTCTAGTGAGGCCTCACCTAGAGTGTTCTGTAGAATTCTGGAGGCCGCACCTTCGTAAGGACATTGACAGGGTGGATGCGGTCCAGAGAAGGGAGACTAAGATGATACTGGGCTTGCACCAGAAAACATATGAGGAGAGACTAAAGGACCTCAATATGTACTCACTGGAGGAGAGGAGGGATTGGGGGAACATGATAGAAACATTCAAGTACCTTCAGGGCATAAACAAGGTGCGGGGGGAGACATCTTCCAATATAAGAGATGTACAAGAACGAGAGAGCATGATATGAAATTGGAAGGTGGCAGGCTGACCGGAAATGTGAGGAAATTTTTCTTCACGGAGAGGGTGTTGGACACATGGAACAGACTGCCACAGGAGGTGGTGCGGGTGAGCACAGTGGAGGGTTTTAAACATGCATGGGATAGGCACAAGGGTACTTAATATAGAGGATAATGGCTGGGGATCAGGTGATAACCACGCTGTAATCACCTCGAGTGGTTGCTAGGGCAACATGGTAAATCTCGAGAGCGCAGCTCGAGAGGTTTACTGTAGCCCTAGCAACCACGAAAGGTGATTTCAGCGTGGTTGTCACCCGATCACCAGCCATCATCTTTTATAGTGTATGGTCAAAAAAACACTGTTTGCATTCTATGTGTGAGAATTATGGAACTCTGGTGCATTCCTTTTTGTTTTGCCACTGTTTGGAATTTCTGACGTGTGGTTAACAACTTTTAAAATTCTAAACCGTGCATAACAAAGCTGTGTAACTGCTGATTATGGTGGTTAATAGGCACTTACCATACATTATAAAAATGTTATTGACAAAACCTTAGAGGTGGGAAGGTGGGGTGAAAAGCCATTGATCAGTTCGGGTCAGAGGCCACAAACTAGTGTAGGGCTTTCGGGCAGACTGGATGGACCTGGTGGTCCTTATCTGCTGACAATTTCTATGCTTCTATGTTTCAATCGTATAAGCTTTGTGACATTAGTTTTTATTCTTATTCTGTATAGTACTGTGACTCTTTGTATGCTGTAAACTTTTGTCCTATGTACCCTCCCCCGGGTCGCCCCTGAAAAAGGGACTGCATGGTCTCAGTGGGCTTACCCAGTTACCAAAATTCAAATAAAGAAATAAATGAAATATGCATATTTAACTTGTCAAATTTCTTTTTTCATCTTGTTTGTTATTCTTTTGAAATTATTTGCATTCCCAGTATAGGGATGTTTCTGGTTAATTCTGTATATTTTTTTTTTTTCTGTTAATCATTCTTCTTACCTTCTTTGTTAGCCAGGGTGGTATCTTATCAAGTTAATTGTAGGCCTTTCTATGCGATACAAATGCATGCGTTGGTGTGATTATGTTGGCTTGGATCCAGGAGGAAGCACTGGTCACTATCAGCAGTGTGCTCTTCAGAAGCGATAATGTGCTGGACTGCTGAGGAGCAGCAGCAACGATGCGTAACAAGCACTGGACAATAGCGACTGTGTTGGACCCTGTCAGTGTTCTCTGGTACCTCTACTAGCACAATGTTGTTGCTCCCGCTTCTCCTCTCCTCATCTTCAATATGGTCCACTGATTTCGCCACCTTTTTTCTTGGCCCCTTTAATTCCTTCTCCTCCCCGGTCTGCCAGTCCTCCATGGAGCTAATCCTCACCTCTGTATTACAGAGTCTGGGATGGAAGTTTTCTAGAGTGGGCTTGAAAAGTTGTTAGCCAATTCTTAAAGGGTCACTTTAATAGTGGCCAATTCACTTATAAATATTCCCATACAGTACCCATCCCCTTCCTGGTCCAGTGGAGAGTCCAGAGGGGAGAATGTTTTCATGTGTTTGTGTGGCTGAGGCCACAGGGAGACTGGTGGTGCTTCATTTACCTCCACGTTCTGCTGACTGCAGTTATCAGACATTTTGAAAATTCACCTTCTAAGTCTGTAGTTGTAGTTTAAAGTGATGCTGTTGAGGTAGACGAGTTACTGTTCGTTCAAACTGTTAAATTGCTCCTTTTTAAATGGGGACACTGAAGCCAATCTGAAGGCATCTTATCAAGTAGTACACGAGTCCCTGGTTTTTCAGTTTTAATAAGGGATCCTATCAGGTAGAGCGCCAACAAGAGGAGAGGTGAAAAACTATACCGCCATCTTGAAAAATCAACACTGATCCAGACGCCTCTTGTTTCCTCATTTCGTAAACAATAAGTGCTTAATGCACATGCTAGGACAACCTTATCCTGCTGTCAAGACTCTTTCTAAGCTGTGAACTTGGGAGTCAAAAAACAGTAAAGAACAGCCAAACATGAGATGTCAGAGAATCATGGAGACTTTGTGTGGGCACAGTCACAGACCAAATGGGAAACCTTTATTAGACCAGCAGCAAACCCCAAAGTTCAAGGACAGAGCCAGCAGTGCAGAGACAGCACATCACTTTGCAACCTGGGAGACTGAGGTTCTTGTGACTGTCCCCCTGGGAGTGTGCAAATGATGGGCGGTCACTGCTCCCCCTCCGTCCCTGAGAGTTGAGTTCCTCACATCCACAATACATCCAGCACCCAGTGGGCCACGGCGTGGGATTCTAGGGCTCGCATGCAAACCCTGGCCTCTCACAAGGCAAAACACTAGAGAAACACATTTATAAATAACAATTATAAATTGGGGTGGGAAAATCTTGTGCTGTGACTGGTGGAATCTTATCACATGACCATGCATTATTCCTGCACAACAGCACAGTTCAGAAATACTCAACTTTCTGAACCTCATTACACTGTACAACTAGAGAAGCAATTTTATATTCACAATAAAGCACTCAAGGGTGTGCACAATTGTGGGATAACAGCACTTCTCAGGTACACAAGGCACTCAACAACTATGTACACCCAGTCATGCCTTAACTTAAGTACTCGAAAAGATTATCTGTTTTAGCTATACAGATTTTTTTTTTTTTTGCCCTGTCTCCACGGATGCTGCTCTCTTCTGGGGTATCCTCTGTTCACTGTGCCCTCCCCCAGTACCTCTCTGGGTACCGCCAGATCTGCCCCCATGCTGCCTCAGCCTACCCCCCCCGGGCAGGGAGGAGGGGGATCCCAGGATGTCCCCCTCCAGTCCATTAGTGTGTGTTGGGCAGTCTAGACGGTCCCCGAGAGCCGGGTTATGGTGTCTGGGAGCTTGGATCCCCGTCTACGCCGGCATCCGCGAGGTCCTTTTCCGTGTTTCTGGTGCCATCCCTTGAAGATGTAGGCATGCAAGGGGAGCCAAGGGGAGCACGCGGTATTTTGACGCCCCGCCTCCCGGCCCACGCCCTCCCCTCCTACTGGCTGTCCCACCTGCACCGCCACCCATGGTCACCCAGGTGGTGGTAGAGTAGCGGAACGGGCAACCCTCCCCTCCCGGAGGAGGAAAGCGGCCGATGGGTGCTCGATTCTTCTCCCCCCCCCGGCCGGTCCCCCAGCTGCCCGAGTCTATTCCTGAACCCGGGTCGCTGGCACCGCAAGCGGTAAACATACCACTGTGCCGGCAGGTCTGCCCTATACAGATGTTTTTGAGTTTCTGCACTCCCCCCCAAAACCCAATGACGTAAAACATTTCCAGAGTAAGTCAAATACCCTAAAATGCAATGTGCTGTAGGTTATCACTGTAACTCTGTGACATCGCAGCTGTAAATTAGGAACAGTATTGACATGCATATTACGGCAGACTCTGGCAGCAGTGTGGTAATGTGGAAGAGAGTGTTAAGCTTACCCATTTGTTCTACAATGTCTGGTGGGAAAACACGAGATGCAAATGCCCGGCGAAAGATATCAGAGAATTCCTTATCAAGACCTCCAATCCCCATCTTCTCAAAGTTCCAGTCAGGATTAATGATGGATTGTCGATCTTGCTTTGTTTTAGACTTCCCTACGGCACAAAAACAAAAATTAAATTAAAAAATTTGGTCAAATACATACTTTATTACATAAATATATGCGTTCAGGAATGAGGTCTCATGGAGAAAACAAATTCCTCTCTAAATCACATTATCAATGAAAAACAAAACTAGACATCTGATTTTGTAACAATGAAAACTTACCTGTGACACACTGCTTATAGTGTGTATCACCTCGTAACATAAAGTAGAAACAGTACATACTGTCATATGTATAGGAGGCAGTAAACATAGTGGTTAAGGGCACCGAGCTGCAAACCTGGAGACCTAGGTTTGAATCCCATCAGCCTCCACTTGCATACTATGACACCCTGAACAAGTCACTTCACTTCCTTGTGCTCCCAGGTCGCACCTGGAAACAAGCTCCAGCTTAGTGTGCCTTTCCTGGTTAAACAGTTTTCCCTTTCCATATGTGCCCCATCAATGTGATTTGTACTTTTTTTTTAAATTACATTTTGATCTAACGCATATATGTATTTGGTACATGCAGTTTGATTCCCACAACCTCCACTAGCATACTGTGCGACTCTGAGCAAGCCACTTAACCACCCCAGTGCTCCTGGGTCGCCCCTGAAAACGGGCACCTGTGCCTAGTGGGCTTTACCTGGTTACCAAAGAATAAAATAAAATAAATAAAAATAATAACATCACATCTCGCTCCATGCCCCAAAAATAGGGACACCGAGAGAGTCCCTGGAGTCACAAACAGCAGTAGTTCTGGAGCCTTGGAATCCCAGAATCTCCAACTGGTTTCTAAAAAGCAGGACGCAAGGAGTCACAGTGGCATCTTAACTTGGGCCGTATGATCTACTTTCAAATGACTGAGATGAACTGTAAGCTACCGTATTTTACATGGATATGGGCTGCTGAAAACTCAAGGGCAAGTTTCCTGATGGTCTACCTACAAAATGGCCTCTAGTTCTGAGACTAAGGTTAAAAAAAAAAAAAAAAAAGTAGAAAATGCCATTCACAACTACTCTACATACACTTGGACCAGCCTGTCTGCCATGCATGATGCATGCAACCCGGGCTTCCTCTGCCCCTTGTGAAAGACTGGCATGGGAAAGAGAATTAAGGGTCCCAAGGGATGCTTTCTTTCTATAGGGAGAGAGGACGCAGGCTCTGCTGCTTTACTGCACCTGGGTGCTCACCAGTGGTGGTGCAGCTGGACTGGCATGTGTTGGGAAGATGTGGACTGGCTCTAACACAACATGCATTTGAATGTGCATGCCGTGAAGTCACTACCAATAGCATCTGTTGGGGCCAGGAGCAACAGACAGAAGATTGCAAGGGAGAGTGAAAGATCGAGAGTTAACAGATCACAGTTGATGTGGTGGACAGGAAAGAGGGGTCGAGAAAAGGCGGCGGGGGGGAGACAGTTACGGACATAGAATTTGTAGAGAAAAAAGGAGAAATGAGAGAGACAGACCTGCACATAAGTGGAGGGGGAGAGAGGGGTTAGTACAGAGTGAGAAGCGTTAGGGGAGGGAAGGGGAGGAGTTGGTACCAAAATGGCAGAACACATGCAAAAGGGGCTCCAGTCTAGCAAGGGAGGAATCTGATGCAGCACCACAGACAACATCCACATAATCTAACTCCAGAAGAATCATCGGGAGGAGGCCATCACATCGGACAGGGAAGGGTAGGAAAGACTTGCTGCACTGAAGGGTGCCAAGTTTAGGGTGGCGCTTTTTATGGATGGCATCGATACGGATAAAGAAGTCTACACATAAATCCAGCCACACACCGAGGTACTTGAAATAAGAAACCTCATCAACTGGGGTACCATCCAGGGTTTTAAAAATATTTTTAACTAGTATCAAAGGACATGGAAACAGTCTTTTTGGCATTAACGGTTAGCCAGTGTGACTAAAGCCCATGCTGGACACTGTTAAAGCCATGCTGTCAAAATCAAGCTGCAGTAACAATTCTAGATCACCGACCAAAGCATCAGCGGTAAAGAGTATTGCGGCATCGGCATACATGTGGATATTCGTTTCAACATAAAAAGTGGACATGTCATTTAGGAAGCTAGGGAACAGGATGGACACTGAACCTCCAAGGCAAGAGCAGTGGCTCACTCAAACTCCAGCTCAAAGCCAGAGCAGTTGCTCACTAAACTCAGGCCAAGGCCAGAGTAGTGGCTTACACTAAATCCCCAGGCTAGTTGGCCCGTCAGCACTAGGTGGTTTTACTCTGCGCCCAGCACCTGGAGTTCGAGAAACGGACTTGGGTTGCTGGAGGGCCGGCTGGGGGAGAAGGATGGAGCATCTCAGGGATGGCTTGCCTTCTCCAGGGGGAGGGCGGGGATGTGGCCCAGCGCCTGCTGGCCTCTGGCAGAGGCCAGAAGCATAGCAGGAAGTCAGGCTAATCCAGACCAAGGCTAGAACAGTGGCTCACACCGACATCCCAGGCCAAGGCCAGAGCAGTGGCTCACACTGAAACCCCAGGCCAAGGCCAGAGCAGTGGCTCACACTGAAATCCCAGGCCAAGGCCAGAGCAGTGTCTCACACTAATGCCAGGCCAAGGCCAGAGCAGTGGCTCACACTGAAACCCCAGGCCAAGGCCAGAGCAATGTCTTATACATTGAGATGTGGACAGATGTAGTCCTGTTTCACAAAAGTGGTGGCAAGGAAGAGGCGGGTAATTATAGGCCTGTCAGCCTGACATCGGTGGTGGGTAAGTTAATGGAAACACTACTGAAGGAAAGGACTATGAAATATCTTGTATCCAACTAATTACAGGACTGAAGGCAGCATGGATTCAAGGAGGTAAAAGGCCATGCCAGACATATCTGATAGATTTCTTTGACTGGGTGACAAAGGAGTTGGATCAGGGAGGAGCAGTGGATGTGGCCTACCTGAATTTCAGCAAGGCTTTCAACATTGTTGAAATGTCGTCTGCTCACACATGTACTGTATATGCGAGACTATCTTACTTTACGTAACTAATTCCGGGTCACCCCTGAAAAAGGGACCCTCGGGGCCCAGTGGGCTTACCCGGTTACCAAAACTGAATAAATAAGTAAAATAGATCTACACAGGAGACTGGTAAGCAAGTTGGGTAACTTGGGGGGGGGGGGGTAATAAGGTGATAACCTGGGTAAGAAACTGGCTAGCAGACAGTACACAGAGGGTAGTGGCAAACAGAGTTCGCTCAGAGGATGGGAGGGTGACCAGCGGGGTATCTCAGTGATCAGTGCTGGGACTGGTCCTCTTCAATGTCTCTGTAAGTGACACAGCGGAGGAACAGGAAGGAAGGAAGGTCTGCCTCTGCGGATGCCAGCAAGATCTGCAACAGAGTGGAACTGGGGGTTCAGCAGGGATCTGAAAAGACTGCAAGAGTGGCCAAGGGTATGGCAGCTGGGTTTTAAAGGAACACTACAGGCAAAAGAAATGCAGCAACCACTGCACAGATCAGGGCTCCAGTACCCAGAGCTCCCCAACAGTCACAATATACACTGCTTTGTTTAAATACCTTATCACTCATAATTCTGAGAATCCTCTTGGTGCAGATGGCATTTTGTAACAGGGGGTACACACCGCCGGAGATCCTGCTGCAAACAGTGGAATATGCTGATGCTCTCCTGTCCCTTCCTGTACTGTGCCCATGTGTACGGAGATTTAATCATCTCTGTATCGCTCGTGCTCTGCTCTATTTTCACTAACTTTGCCTAAATGCCAGCTCAGGAAGGACACAGACAGAGTGGAGGAGGTCAGAAGGAGGGCTGCCAAAATGGTGCAGGGTCTATATCAGAAACCCTACAAGGAAAGGCTAAGTATGTACACCCTGGAGGGAGAGGGATATGATAGAGACTGTTAAGTACCTCAACAGGGGTTAATAAGGTATGGGAGGTAATTTCAGAGAAAAAGGTGCTCGGCAACAAGGGGGCATGCTATGAAGCAGGAGGAAGGGGGGTATATTAGGGAGGAAGCACTTCTTCACAGAAAGGGTGGAGGATACCTGGAACACCCTTCCAGCAGAGGTAGTGGAGAAAAACCAGTGGTGGTGGTGGTGGTGGTGGTGGGGGGTTCAAAAATGTCTGGGCCAGGCACAAGAGAATCATAGGGGTAAAGAATGGGGGAGAGACTGCGCCGTAGATCAAGTAGGGTCTGCAGCACAAAATGAAAGTTAAAAATAAATAAAGAAATAATATGGGCAGACTGGGTGGGCCCAGCGGCCGTTATCTGCTGTCACATTCTATGTTTGCATACTGAAACTCCAGGCCAAAGCCAGAGCAGTGGCAAACACAGAGACGCCAGGCCAAGGCCAGAGCACTGCCTCACACAGAAACTCCAGACCAAGGCCAGAGCAGTGGCTCACATGGAAACTCCAGGCTGAAACCAGAGTAATGACTTACACTGAAACTTGTCTAGGCTAAAGCCAGAGCAGTGAGTCACACTGAAATGCCAGGCCAAAGCCAGAGCACTGGCTCACATGGAAATTCCAGGCCACACCACAGCAGTGGGTCTCACTAGCCCTAGACCAAGACCAATGCAATGACTTAGACTGAAACTCCAGGCCAAGGCCAGAGCAGTGGCTCCCACAGAAACTTCAAACTGAGACCAGAGTAGTGACTCACACTGAAACTCCAGGCTAAGGTCAAAGCAGTGGCCAACACTGAGGCCAGAGCAGTGGCTCACATCACAAACCTCAAGCCCTCCTGACCCAATGCTCATGCGGTGGGATCCAGACTTTGGAAGGACATGCAGTGGACTTCACAGACCCACTGTCTCCAGAAAGGGAAAGATCTGGACTTAGACCTGAAAAGGGGTACCTTAAAGGGAAAGGGCAAATGAAAAGGCACCACATGGGTTTTATATTAATGAACACCTAAGCAAGCTAGCCTCTGTAAACTGAACATCCACAATCGCCTGACACGAGTGCTCTTGAAGCCCTTGTATACAGACGACTTTTGACATTCATCTCAAATACTTCTGTAGACACGTCTGAAACCTCCTGTGATTGCCCCAGGCAGCTGGAGCTGTTGGAGACGGGAGTTTTCTTTCTTCTTTTTTTTTCCTTTTTAAGGCAATTTTTTTTTTCTCAAATGCATTAAATAGTAAAGAGAAAGAAAGAAAAAAGGAATGCTTTAGCATACTACTGAAACTTAACCTCCTCCAGAAAGGAACTGATCTAATCTTGAAAAAAGAATAATTTCACAGAATATAACAACATATTTATATTTGGTAGGAAATATTTATGAATGCAGGAAGAAGACAAAGTAGAACATCCTAACTGAGAATTAACTGAATAGTAAGAAGGGAAATGAGAGCCTCAGCTCCCATGGAGAAAATGTGAGGAGGAGGAGGAGGAGATGGCATTAACACCCTCCTTCCTGGCTGGCTAATCCTGTGAATTGGTGGGCAGGGTAGGCTGGGAGGTACACAGTTCAATTTACAAACATTGAGAGGGAGGGATTCTATCTTGGTATAATCGAACCCTTGCCTCCTTCCTCCCACCCCCGATCCGCCACTGGAGACAAAAGCATGCCGGGGGAGAAGAAGAGATGGAGAGATGCAAGGATGTAGCTACAAATGTAATGGGGAGGGTCTATGCATGCAGCATGTCAGGGGTGCTGGGAGGGGTATTCTCCCATGATAAGAGTCTGGATAATCCCCCACTAACTTGGTGTACTCTGGCAGCAGCTAGCACAAATGAGAGTGATTTTCAAATTATTCTGACCCATCCCTACACCCGATCCACCACTGGAAATGAAAGAATACCATTTCAGTGCTGTGAAAAATGCCTCAGCTGCTCATGCATGACCTGGTACTGAGGGGACACTACCATGCAACTGACATCACTTCAAACCATGAAGCAAACTGCTTTGGAACCCTGGGGACACTCTGCTAGAACCTACCAGGCTGTAGGTAGCAAGCAGAACACAGACATGGGGTGGAAGGTATATTATGCAGTGCATGGAAGAGGGGGCCTAGGCAGCCCGGGTTCAGGAACGAGTCTGGGTCATCACAAGCCAGCCAGGAGAGAAGGATGGGGCATCCCACAGGACGCTCTCTGCCCTGCAATACTGTTTCTCAGTGCATCGGTCCCTCTCACGTCGGTGTCTTCCAAGGGGACTAAGGGGAGAAAACGGAAAGCAGGCACATTGCTGACTCCCAGAGGGAACCTGATATATCCGGGCCAGCCACCACCTCTTTGGGAGACTTGGGGGGGAGACAAGTGCTGGAGATACAGTGGGTATAAAATATTAACAAAAAAAAGAGGGGGTCTGGGGGCCGGCACTGTGGCGCCGAGTGGTGGTGGGGGACCACTATAGCACGCTAACAACCTGGGTTCATGCCTCAAGTGCAGGAGGTCAACAGGGAGAGTGACAGAGCATCAGAGAAGATGTTGTATCCCTGAGGAAGGTCAGGCAACTCCTCTGTACTTCAGTCACTCTAAGCTGTTATGTTGGATAGAAGCAGGACGCAGATATACACGCACACACGCTAAGATGATCTCAGTTATGCCATCCTGGCTAAATACATAACAAAATATCAGTAAATGAAAACTACAGAAGACCGCACTCTCAATTATGAACAGTGAGCTGAAAATTGTAAAAACTGACAGTCAAACAAATTTCCCAGATGATGTGAAACACATATAAATTCCCTTCCACGACTTACGCGTCAATAACCACATTATATATATTAATTAAAAAAGGCATGTCGTTTTAAGCAATCTTCTCCAACTAGAAGAGAGGTCAACCATCTGCCTGCAGCTAGTGGATTTTGCTTGGGTGACTGCCGCCCCCTGGTGGTCGCACTGGACAGCTACCATATCAATAAAAAATCATGTTGCTGGATGTTTTAACTTAGCATTCGATTTCAAATGCTTAGGGAGTGAAATTTAAAAAAGAAAGACTAGGCTTTCAGAGGCCCAAATGCACTGCAAAAAAGAACTGCACCAGAATTCTGTTTATTTTCCTTGTGATAGATTTAAAATAATTTGTGGGGCTTTCCAGTGGAAGATGAAGGTGTTTTTTTTGGTTCTCCTTGGCATCGTTGGCCTCTAATCACCGATCAGAGAAAACATTTGCAAATATAGCAGGCTTTTTTTTTTTTTTAGCTTGACCAATTGGTAGCAACCAAGCAGACTTTGGGGGGGGGTGTCTTTCTGACCATAAACACCTATCCATGTACAATTGTAAAAACTGTGCCAGTAAAACCACCAGAATTGTCAGTGCCACTGTTGGCCGATTTGCAGCACTTTTGAGACAGCTGAAAATCCCGCCTCCAAATCACAGGTCGGATTGTCTCATCTAAGAATAAATGGGGAGTCACAGCAAGAGGAAACATCACCTACTGGAGTAGTGGATTATGCAAGGAGCAAACATCTTTAGTGTGCAAAAATGCTTCAGGCCTTGTGTATCATCAACAAAGCTCTCCATAGGCAATGTTAGGGATGCCCTTGGAGCAAATATTTGTGCAGTAAAATATAATCGGGGGTTGAAATAGCTCGCCCAGGGGTGGCTAACTCAGGGCCTGTGAGCCACGCCGTGGTTGCTCTCGAAGAGTTTGATGTGGCTCACGAAGGGGGGTTTGTCAATTACATGTCAAGTACACATCACAGTCCTTTAAATTTGGGAAAAATCAAAGTGCAGTAGCTGAAAAGTGCCCCAAGTGCTCAACAAGCTTCTTTTATTTACTAAGCCTGCAAGCAAATCTAAAGCTCCAGCGCT